>JAQFWX010000020.1:0-600000 GCA_027605045.1 Phallus indusiatus | reverse complement strand
TTGCTAGGTGAGAATATTGTGAGCGGGTGATAATTAGTACACGATCATTCAGGTGATCACATTCAAGTTGAAAAGTTTCCCTGCTGAGTTGGTAGCTTTTTAAAAAGCACTCTCAGAAAGAATGCGTACTGTTGTCTTCAATGTGTTTTGGTGTCTATCATCTTTATTCAGCAGCGCGTACTATTCAAGGTCGGTCCTACAAAGGGATCCCTACGCTTTATAAGGCATGCAACTGCCATTATAAGTAGTTAAGGGTCGCTGTAAATACAAACGGGTCATTTCTTTTATGATTCGGTCTTTTTTCAGCTCCGTAACCTGTAACATTCATTTGTGTTTATTGACCAGCTTAGACTTCCAAAACCCTTTTCCGATGATACTGTCGCGCGCTCCTGGTCCTTCTATCCGGTTTGGGAGGTATCAACCCTGTCTTTTGAACACGCACCTCTTCCTTCAAGGTCTCAGACAGCTGACGTCGAGTATGACTAATTTCTGTTTTCCTTCAAACTTACGCAACGCAACGCCTTGCGGTTTCACAGCGTATAAGATATTTGCTCTTTTCGTAACCTAATCTTTAACGGCGAAGCCACATTTTTGAAGCCGATACCCTAACCGTAATGAACTGTTGGTACAGCAATAACGGCGATCTATTGGTTCAGGGCCCCATTAATTTGTTTATCTTGACTCGTGTTTATCTGGGCGTTGGAGGTCTTGCTCATGATATGGTTCAAACGGTTATTTTAGCCGAGCGTGGTTTTTGGGGTGTATATATGTATCTCCTTATCACACGTGCGCGTCGGGCGAATGAATGTCTCCTGCAGGTTTTCGCATGTTAACGAATCTCGGCTGGCTTGTGATTCGTGCAAGCTCATATATCTAATCATAAAATTCATATCAAAAGTTCTAAAAGAGACTTCATTCATTTTTCATTGCTGAGTGGAATATGTGTACAGTGATACAACAAGGTTTTTTTCAGATACCTTCGAACGATGCGCGAGGCGTTTCAGTGACGTGAGTTACTGTCTCGACCTCAATGTGCACTTCTCCGGAACGCAGCTGCCTTTCAGACGTACGAAGGTTTTTAAACTCGATACTTTCAATGTTTTGTATAAATGAAGGAGTCGTTTGATTAATGTCCGTTCCTTGCGGGCCTGTAGAGCGTAAATTGAGCAACAGGCGAGTGCACTAAATAGGTATTATAAGTTCAGCTTTATCAGAAAAGGAAATCAAATCAGTCTCACGCAAATACTTGTTACGGTGATTTGCCATCTTTGTCCCGGAAATTGTAGATTAGACATAAATCAGGAGATGTTACAAAGACATACATTATAAAATCGAGCCCCAAAAAGCTGGCATGTTGATTATATAGCACGCAGAGCAGTAAAATGACTGAATTCGGCATCTTCACTCATTCCGGCTTGTGTGATGTAAGGAATATCGTTACCTAATTGTATTATATATACCCATACACCATCCCTTATGAACACCAGATATATTTGAGACGCCTGCCTTGACCTGCCTGCACGCCAAAATTCGAGGTATCCATGACCAAATTTCAAGAAGACGAGAAGGAAAAGAATGCTTTGGAAGATAACTTCGGGTACCCTTTTTTTGTTTCAGTGATCGCTATCATATGTCCGTTTCAGAGATAAAAAAACTCCTACCAAACAAATCCTAACATTTTCGGATATCCAGTTGTGATACAACCTCCCAAAACACGGTTAAAGGAAGGATATGGGTCTGGTATTACTATGTACCGTGAAATGCCCAAAATCAGAAGCGCAACAATTGAAATATTTGTCGCGAGGAAAAGAGCGCCCAGAAAAATCTGAAGTGGGTAGTTCCAATTGTAAAAGGCAAGGGCTAGAGTGTACGATGCAACTCAAATTAGAAATTGATTTACGTCGGTTCATTGGGAGCTCACTTCGGTAAATCAACAGAATCTGCGAGGTACATATTGAGATTGTTGAACTGAGTGACCGAAACCAAATATAACTTTTGCATGAAGATTCCGTCTCTGCGAAATTCATGAGCGGGACCGCAATGCTGACGCTGTGGAATGCTTTCATCAGTAATTCATTCTATTATGATGTATTATAGCGTACCATTGAATGACAATAGACAAATATCGCATGATGAAGAAAATGATCTTAGCAGCGGACAGTCGTGATCTAGCAGGTCAGTTGTTTAGGAATTTAAGTATAAGAAAGCAGTACACACTTCCAGACCAATTCAACCTTAAAAAACCCCTCTGTCTAAGCGTGTTCTGATCGCTCATGTAAAAGACAAAAGTATACCTCTGCAGAAAGTGTCACTATATAGTCCCATATCAATAAGCTTCCGGCAGATACTACAGAATAATGTAAATGAACGCGTTTATCATACAGAAGCAAGATGGAGCAACCTGAATTAAGGAGAAGAGGGTACGTCCCCTTCGCCAATTGTTGCAGCTCTTCGGGGTGAAGCCGCCCATTGCCAGTGGGCCTACTAGTAAGCTCAGGGGCTGAGATAGTAGTAGTACAAGGCTCTGAACCAACATTTTGAACAAAAATGAAAGTGAGTTAACAGCGTGTGACTGTTATTGTATAGATAGATAGTGATGATCCAAAACTAGATTTCGGCAAGAGAAGAACAAAGGTATGCCGATAAATAATGCATATCTTCCAAATTCTAAACGTTGTGTCATTTTCCCTCGAACGAACACGGTATCTAGATCGTTGTACGACCGCATGTAATGCTCAACGGTGCTCAAGATCATCCGGTGGAGTAGCAAAGCAAAGTAACAGGATTAGGTAGGTCTTATCTTCTGAAAACCGCCGCTGGTGATTAGACGGGTGAACGTGAGAGAATTAGGGCCACAAAGCTGTTTTTAGTGTCTTTCATTTATGATAAGAGAGATACCAGCTCAACTATCCATACGCAAAGTGGCTTACATTGATTGAGAAGGTGAGTGTATTGTGTTTTCTTTTAGAAAAACATACTTCAACGACGACACCTCACCCACGGGTTCCTCCGATATATTTGGTGTCTATGGTTATTTATCCTTTGAGAAAGTCGCTTCGAGGTCAATAATCGGTCAATTGTCTGCAAAATAAGGAATGAAGGTATAATTCTCACTATTCAGTCAAGCATTGTGTTACTTGTGTAGTGGGGTAGAACAGCGCGCCGCACGTGGCAGAATAACTTATTATAAGAATCAGTCAAGATTTTGTTTGATATACATATTTCTGAGGTGCAACATATCGTTGTTCTCGGCAGAGCTCAGAGCTCATGCCTTAAGGAGATTTGACACTGGTTAAGGAGATAGTGATGAAGAACAAGCCAGGCCTAGGTCCAGTTTGGGACCGGTCTGGTCCAAGTCCTGTCAGCTTGTCACAATCATGTCACATGCGCGCTCGTTAGTCGTTACCAACACTGAGCTACTAGTCACCGACCGAGCCAATAACCAACGTTGACTGTTGAGTAAGTTTATGACTATTTTAAACGTGAAAAATTTACGCAATGATACGAGAAACTAATGTCATATTACTCATACATAGACGATGGTCGCTTTGGGACGGAGTCGCCGAGAACAACAAAGGTCCAACCACGAAGTTTTACTAGATTATTCGTGTCAAAAGTCTGTTACACATTTTCCTTCCGTCATGCTAGTTGTCTTGATGAAAAAGAACCTATGAAATTTTTCGGACGGCACTCGGGCTATCACACTGTAGACTCCACCATATCTCTCGTTCAACAGGTCTTTTCATACGCCGCCATGTAATGCATTTCGATAATCACATATCTTCTCTCGGTTTAAGAAAGTGATTATTCTTCTGTCAACAGTCTTTAGTCGATTAGCAACGCCCGAAAGCCCGGGTCTTCCGTGTCGGCCGATAGCACCAACCTTCATCTTGAATGAATTGGACCCTTGCTCAACGAGGGTGGACCAACTGTTTACAAATACTGCGATTTCACCAATGCATCAAATTCCCCACCGCGGATTGTTGATGAATTTGACTCGGGCTTTGGCTCTCGGAATGAAATGACGGACGATATTGCGCGACTGTGCTCATAAAATAGAGTTGGCGCTGTACATGTTGCAACTCGAGCCATTGTATCCAGGCTAAATTTAGCGTTCATTAGATTATTCGAGCTCAGTAGCATAGACACTTGGGAATTTTCTAACTTCCCTCAAATTATATAAATAGATCTTTTCTCGTGTACTTTGGGAGATACATACAGAAATGGGAGATGCACTCCTGCCTGATTCGTTATTCTAAAGCTAAAGCTACACCATGATTTACGTCGTCGATCGTATCACGACATATTGAGGATAGTGATGCAACATACGAGTCTTAGGTTTCAGTTATAATCCCGACTACGTGAATACTTCCATGCCATTTTCTTTCCAATGCGAGCTCAATACTTTGGTCATCAGGGGTATATCCTACGCGAGTCATTTGCCCGACTGCTTGAGGACCCAAAGCACGCAGATTGAGAATCAAGCGAGTGCACTAGTCGTCGGATACGGATATAAGGTGATGTTAGAAGGCATAATATTATGGATTAAGTAAATGTTTGCTTACACATATGCTCGTTACGGCAATTTGCCAGCTTCGCGTTTTCAGTCGGATGGTTATGAGAGACATACATATTGAGATACATACAGAATAAAATCGACTCCCAAAAAGTTGGTGTGTCGGTTGCATATGACGCAGAGGAGCAATATGCCTAAATCAATTCCTTTTAACTACATACCTTGTTGTATGTATAGGAACGAGAAAACATACCTAATTGAATAACGTAAACCCGGATGCCATCTCTGATGAACACCACATAAATCTGAGAAATTCGCCTCTGCCTGCCTGCTATTTTCATATTCCGCAGTTCGGAATATTCGATACAGAATTTTGAAAAAACGAGAATAAATAAGATGCTTTGGAAAATCAACTCAGGAATCCTATGTATAATTAGCACAATATACGTTTTTTGCAAAACCTAACGCTCTTGCCAGAGATTTGAAAGTGCTCTGGGATACGAAAACGTGGAACACCCGCCAAGTGTTGCATTGAGTGAGGGAAAGGGATTTGGTATTATCATGTAAGATGATATACCAATAAATAAGAGAACAAAGATTGAGATATTTGTCGCCAGGAAAAGAGCTCCTAAGGATAGTTTGAGTATGAAATTCCAGTTGTAGAATACGAGAACTTCCGGGAAATAAAAGCAATATGTCAATGTTTTCTCTAGTGGAGACCATGTTTATAACTCTCACCTCGATAAATTAGCAATATCTGTGATGTACAAGCTAGGATTCCTGAGCTCAAAGATCGGAACCAGATGTAGCCCCTGCATGTCGTATGTGATACTGCGATGTCTGATAAAATCACAGTCATCGTGACACTAGACTGGGAGATAAGTACACATCAGGAAGTATAATCATACGTACTATTGGGTAACTAGAGCTAAGTAACGCATAACGAGGAAAATGACTGTGATGATGGATAGCCTCGATCTAATCATATCTGTCTGTTAACGAAGATAATGAAGGGAGATTGAATTTTATGTACCTCCATATTAGGTTGATCTACAATTGGCATCATTAAACCATAATCAGGTCACTGCGGTATCAGAGAAATTATACCTCCTCATTCAAGGTCAGCAGAAAATCCCACGTCAACAGGGTCCCGACAGAAACTATAATAACTCTGTTGGTTTTGGTTCTTTCGAAACGAGATAAGATTAAACGTCACCTATGTTAAGAAGGGAAGGGTATTCCCCTTGTGCGAGTTCTACAAGTTGCTCGGAGGTAAGGTTTATTGGCATCACCGTGACAAAAAAGAACGTGTTCACAATGTGCTTGAACAAACGAATGACTGAGGATACACAACACGGGATTAGACTTTCACCGCGGATTGACCTCATTTACTCCATGATTTATCTACCCCATTATGCCTGCAGGCTATGGTCCTGGGTAGATAGCAATCAAATGATCATATCAGCAGTTCAACCGTTAAGGCACATCTGTACTCCTATATCTTCTCACATTCTAATCATTATTTCTCGATCATTGATTTTTGAGATAGTAAATATTCTAAATCTCATGTCAAGTTGAGATCACTAGGTGAGCGGGTATTAGAGAGAACCTAAGTTGTAAATTGTGAAAGATAAAAACTAACATGTTCATAAAGAATTTCTCATTGTTAATGAAGCTGGAAGTAGGTTTTAGTAATCTCATCAATCATAAGGAGATCGGTAAATAGTAAATACTGCGGGAGATATTTGAAATTTGAAATTCACGAAAGATATCGGACTCGTATGAGGCCAACTCAGCATTCAGTATAATCAAGCAATGAAGCAGCTCTTTCGTCGGAATCATCGTCTGAGCACAAGTCTCAAGTGTCTGTAGCGGTCGTCTCAGCCGTATCAATGAGGAAAAAGATTTGAAGTGTTACAACTTGTATGTAATACCTTTGTGTATTTGGAATCAAGGGATTGTATATGTTTTCGCGGGTGGCACTTTCGTATTGATGATAAGAGATGATTCATCAATCGCGAAAGTAAACGTGTTCTATACGGATGCAAAGGCGAGTGTTGAGCAAATTTGGAACGGACCAAGAGTGCAGTGTTACTGTGATGGACTGAGTTTCAATTTGGAACGGTACGCTTCGTACGAACGCCGTTGCATCCGACCCCAACTAGTTGCGAAAAGAAGGCATCTTGCTATGGTGATTCAGAGTGACTTATAATCTCTTATGATAATATCTTATTTCTCACGGGCTTTCTGCAAGCCTACATGACGTAGGAGCAAGTATATTGGTTTCTCTCAGAATCTCAAACTTAGTCCACGACTCCCCACTACGGACATTTATATCCAATTTCAGAGACCACCGACTGCAGATCGTCAACTCCAGTGTTCGTATACTGTGTTATTGTGCTTTTTTGTCGTAACAGATGGCAAAACGACCCCCGATAAATTTGATTGATTTGTGGAAGGATTTATGCTGCTCGAGTTAAAGTTGGGCCGATGTCACGGTGATGTAAAGTGTGAAGAGAAGTTGTGGCAGCAGTCTATTTGTATTTACATAGGTCACGGGTAAACAAGTACAACAGAACAAGTGTTAACGTTTTAGCTTCAGGACATTCCGCTACTCAGGCTAGACTAAGGATTCAGGAACTAATAAATCGCTGCGCTGTTAACGTCAGAGTATTAGTCTGTAAATTCAACCACATGCACATTATCCTGCCGCTTTCTCTCCGACATAAGCTCAATACTTTCGTTTCCTACGCGGGTCATCCGCTCGACCCCTTGAGGCCCTAACGAACGTAGATTCAAGATCAAGCGAGTGCACTAATATTATAAAGATTAAGACCATTTGAATCACTGTAAAATTTGGATTGACGCTTACACATATACTTGATACAGTAACCTGCCATCTGTGATTATACGATTGCAGAATCATAAAAGCGAGTTAAAGCTATGGCACTTACATTATAAAATCAAGTCCCAAATAGTTTGTATGTCTGTTATATATAACACAGAGAAGTAAAATGACTAAATGGTACACTTATGGGACCCATTTCATTCGAAAAAAAACGATGTCCGACGCACCTAGCTGAACAACGTAAACCCATACGCCATCTCGGACGAACACAGTATAAATCTGAGACATCTGTCTCTGTCCTTTGGGTATTCCCGTGTTGCGGAAATCAAGATAGATAGAGGAGAATTTCATAAGCATAAAAATGAACAAAATGCTTTGGAAAATCAACTCGGGTATCCTACTCTAGGAATTGATTATCAATGGATGTTTTTAATATAGTAGGATCCTTACCAAATGATTGAAAGAGCTTTAGGATATGAAAATGTGGTACAGCCTCCAAGTACCGTTTTAAGAGTGGGGAAAGGATCTGGTATTATCGTGTAAGACGATATACCTATTATCAGAAATACGAGGATGGAAACATTTGTCGCCACAAAAAGAGTCCCCAGGAGTAGCTGGAGCATGAAATTCCAATTGTAGACGGCAAGAACTGGCAAGAAGAAATGGGAAAGACGAAACTCCATCGGTAGTCCAACCCTCAGTGCTCACCTCGGTAGATCAGTAATATTTGGGAGGCGCAAATCAAGATCGCGGAACTAAATGACCGAAACCAGACATAAGCCATACATGTAGAACGTGCTGCCGGGGTATTTGATAAAAGGATTGCGACGCTGACGCTAGGAGAACTAATCATGAAACCACACTAGAAGAAAAGAGTGGTCCATACGTACTATTGGGAGCTGAGAGCTAGATATCGCATGACAAGGAAAACAATTGTAACGACAGATAGTTTCGATCTGATTGTATTCATATTATCAATGAAAATATGGAATATAGCGACGGGAATGTTATTCACCTCCAAACTAATCTGATCTGTCGGAGTAGGCTCATTGTTAGCCTATAATAGTTAGATGCGAAATTTGAGAACCTTGCCTCTTCAGACAAAGTCACAAGAAAATCCCATGTTATCAGAGTACAAGCAGATACTACGAGAAAGTAAGTTGGTTCATTTAAAACGAAGTAAGTTAGGGGCAACCTAAGTTAACAAGAGCAGGGTATGTTCCTCTCGCCAGTCCTTGAAATTGCTCGGGTGTGAGGCCGGTGAGGTTTACTGTCATGATTGGGACACGAAGAAACGAAATCCTGTACCCGAAGAGAGCGGGATATATAGTACAAGGAGAATAAGAAAAAACTAACTTTTGCTACGGATCTCACCTGCTTTATAGACTGTTTGTAGATCGCAGCCAGGCAATTATTAATTATGATTTATGTGTCGACACTTATAGCCTTCAAGGCACATTGTCTGTGCACTTGTACAGCGCTAACAGATTCAGGAATCAAAAGTTGGCGCTTCGGGTTGCCTAAGCTGTATACCCTTGGGACTCGAGCCGAAGTGTGTGGTAGGATTTGACCTCGAGAACTCAAATGTATGGATAATTTTAGATCATCCATAAGAGCGGAGATTCTGTACGGAAGGAAATCAGTGAATTTCGCACATTGAAATTCGAGAAAGATATACATATTCCTGACCCGGATCACAAATTACACAAGTCAGTATCAACTGTTTAAAACGTTGTCATTTGCTCACCAATTAATTCCGTAGCCTTTATCCAGATTATGTGCACGTGTTCCCAAGTGTGTTCATGATAGAATTCCGTTTGCGAACTTGTGGTCCTGTACAACAAACACTCCGCAGTTCACGGCTCGCTCGACGCTTGCCCCACAGCTCAATTCGAAGTCAGTCCGCTTCGGAAGTGAGATGAGACGATGATGGTTAATAGGATTCAAAGTCCATTACGTGGATGATGCATGCTGACTCTTGCTGAGCCTACAGCCTGAGGTCGCGTAATACAACGCGTATCATATATCGCATCACACTTGTCACATCTACCAGTGTGTATCTCGCTGATCAGTTATTCGTCGTTCGGTACTACGACGCCGATGGTTACTCTGGTTACATCAGAAGCAACACGAACTCTTCTTATTTCCAGCAATCATCAACAAGGTACACAGAACACACTGTTCCTCCGCGAAAAACAAAGACATACGAGTCTCCTAAGGCACCGCTTCAGTCTGCGAGCAAAACAATGTACGGAAAGCACGTTCAGCAGCTAAAGAAAGCACTAAAGGGCCCTCGTATATGACTTGTCCTTCAAACAAGCAACTGCACAGCCAATAACGATGTGTTACGCACGACCATCGACGACGCCTCAGTTGACTATATTATCCAGAAATCACATTATGATGTTGATGAAAAGACGAAGAGAAGATTGGTTGATGAGTTGCGTTGAGCCGGTTCGCGTTCACACATATGGAGTACTGGGCTGATTGGATTATGAATGATGTTCGTACGCCGTTTTCACCATGCGGATGGGTTGTCTGACAAACACCATCTTCATAAGTGTCAGACAGTCGTCGATGCATGTTATTTGTTAGACTGCGACTACAGCTCCTGCAGTTCGTAAACATATTAACAAATTGGTGTCCTTCTACAGCCCGCCTATCGGATCTTCGAAAATTTGAACGGCCAGCGGGATGTGGAAAATAATGACCCAGTCGAGCATTCGGCTCATCTTCTCAAGATATGTGTTACGATATCGATATGCAAAGCCGTGATGTCGTATCCGAATATCACCACTGACAAATAATCACACCTTGCGGGTACGGAATCGTGTCTTGGTCAAGCCAGCGAGAAACGCGTTTGACTGTGTTGGACCTGCGCTCTCTAAGACTGCAATTCCTACGTATGACTTTCGGTAAAGTTGTTGTTTGTACCAGTGATGAACAAATCCTCATAAGAAGCACACAGACGCCATTGTTTCATTCAAGTTGGAGCCCAGTGATAGGCTTTGTTTCAGGATGCAGCTTTTGCGCGGACGAGACAGTATGGCAGTGTTGTTAAGATACATTCTGAGCTAGGAGTATGGAAAACCGTTTGCTTTATTCGTTTTTTGAAATTGATATCACGCATTAAGCCAAAATGCTTTTCATATCTGATTCCCAAGGTACAAGCCGATTTAGAAGGCTAGTTTATGTGCAACTTACGGCATAAAGCCCCGGACTTTGTTTTCTCTATTATGAAGTGTTTGCCTACAAAGCGTTTAAAACGAACTTCAAGCTACATGACCGTGGTTACCTCCGTTGCTGATGAAATTGTCAGGAAGCAAACGACTTTATATCGTGAAGGGAAAGAAGGGTCCAGAGACCTAATGAGTATTTTAGGTACGTATCTACTACCGCTATCATCTTCACAAGTAATGATAACACGTATGTTATTAGTCCGTGCAAATCTGTCAGAAAATCCTAAAAGCAGGCTCAGCAAGATGCAAGTTCTCTCGCAACTCACGTTAGTTATTTCCGCAGTAAATTGAACATCAATGGTATAATCAAAAACAAATAGGACATTCTTTTTCGCTGGACACGAGACTACTGCCACAACAATGAGTTGGATTCTATACGAACTTACAAGACATCCGCAATATCAAACGAAATTGAGAGAGGAAATTACCTCTATGCGAGCCAAGCTTGTCCAGAATAAACAGGATGAAATAACAGGGGCAGCTTTGGACGCCATGCATTACCTCAATGCGATCATCAAGGTACAAATACCAAGTCACCGAGGTTACAAAAATGATGACGACGCGCACTTGGAAGGAAACTCTCCGTTTTCATCTAACTACTCCGGAATTATACGGGAGATGCGGAAAGACATGGTGATACCTTTATCCGAACCCATCAAAACTACGACTGGGGAAGTTATCACAAGCATTCCGGTTGAACATGGTCAACAAATGTTTTTCGGAATTCTGACTTATAATAGGTTTGTCGATCTCATCTTAATTCTTTTCTTCTCAATGTCTTAGAATTGCTTCCCCAGGCTAAAATCGGGCGGCGCTCGGGCTAATCACAGACCCCAGCATCTCGTCCAACAGGTCTTTTCATACTAGCCGCCATGTAATCCATTTCGATAATCAAATATCTTCTCTCGGTTTAAGAAGTGATTGTTCTTCTGTCAACAGTTTTTAGTGGATTATCAACGCCTGAAAGTCCGGGTCTTCTGTGTTGGCCTATAGCACCCACCTTCGTCTTGAATGGATTGGACCCTTGCGTTGGTGGGTGGACCAACTGTTTACAAATATTGCGATTCCACCAATGTATCGAATTCCCGACCATGGATTGTTGATGAATCTGACTCAGGCTTTGGCTCTCAGAATGAAATGACAGACGATATTATTACTACGCGACTGTGCTCATAAAATAAAGTTGGCGCTGTACATGTTGCAACTCTGGAGTTATTGTGTCCAGGTTAAATTGACTTAACGTCCATTAGATTATTTGAGTCCAATCACATCGTCGCTTGGGAATTTTTAACTTCACTCAAATTATATAAATAGATCTTTTTTCGTGTACTTTGGGTGACACATACAGAAATGGGAGATGTACTTCGTTATTGCATCTAAAGCCATTAGTACATGAAAACGCATCTGGTTTGTTTACGGGAAAGTGTGGTTTATTTAGGCCTTCGATCGCATCACGACATATTGAGGATAGTGATGCAACATACGAGCCCTAGGTTTCAGTTATGATCCCGACTACATGAACACGTCCATGCCATTTTCTTTCCAATGCGAGCTCAATACTTTGGTCATCAGGGGTATATCCTACGCGAGTCATTTGCTCGACCCCTTGAGGCCCTAACGAACGTAGATTCAAAATCAAGCGAGTGCACTAATATTTTAAAGACTGAGAGCATCACTGTAAAATTTGGATTGACGCTTACACATATACTTGATACAGTAGCCAGCCATCTGTGATTATACGATTGCAGAATCATAAAAGCGAGTTAAAGCTATGGCACTTACATTATAAAATCAATTCCCAAATAGCTTGTATGTCTGTTATATATAACACAGAGAAGTAAAATGACTAAATGATACACTTATGGGACCCATTTCCTTCGAAGAAAACGATGTCCGACGCACCTAGCTGAACCACATAAACCCATACGCCATCTCGGACGAACACAGTATAAATCTGAGACATTTGTCTCTGTCCTTTGAGTATTCCTGCGTGGCGGAAATCAAGATAGATAGAGGAGAATTTGGAAAACATGAAAATGAACAAAATGCTTTGGAAGATCAACTCGGGTATCCTACTCTAGGAATTCATTATCGGTGGATGCTTTTGATATAGTAGGATCCTTACCAAATGATTGAAAGAGCTTTGGGATATGAAGATGTGGTACAGGCTCCAAGTACCGTTTTAAGAGTGGGGAAAGGATCTGGTATTATCGTGTAAGACGATATACCTATTATCAGAAATACGAGGATGGAAACATTTGTCGCCACAAAAAGAGTCCCCAGGAGTAGCTGGAGCATGAAATTCCAATTGTAGACGGCAAGAACTGACAAGAAGAAATGAGGAAGACGAAACTTCATTGGTAGTCCAACCCTCACCTCGGTAGATCAGTAATATTTGCGAGGCGCACATCAAGATCGCGAAACTAAATGACCGAAACCAGATATAAGCCTTGCATGTAGAATGTGCTACTGGGGCATTTGATAAAAAGATTGCGACGCTGACGCTAAGAGAACTAATCATGAAACCACATCAGAAGAAAAGAGCGGTCCATACGTACAATTGGGCACCGAGAGCCAGGTATCGCAGAACGAGGAAAACAACTGTAACGACAGATAGTTTCGATCTGATTGTATTCGTCAATGAACAATATGGAATATAGCGACGAGAATGTGATTCACCTCCAAACTAATCTGATCTGTCGAAGTAGGCTCATTGTTAGCCTACAATAGTTAGATGCGAAATGTGAAAATCTTGCCTCTTCAGACAGAGTCACAAGAAAATCCCATGTTATCAAAGTACAAGCAGATGCTACGAGAAAGTAAGTTGGTTCATTTAAAACGAAGTAAAGTAGGGGCAACCTAAGTTAACAAGCAAAGGGTATCTTCCTTTCGCTAGTCCTTGAAATTGCTCTGGGGTTAGGTTTACTGCCATGATTGGAACACGAAGAAACAAAATCCTGTACCCGAAGAGAACGGATTATATAAGAGAGAACTAAATTTTTGCTACGGATTTCACCTGCTTTATAGACTGTTCGTAGATGATCGTAGCCAAGCGATTATTAATTATAATTTATGTGTTGACACTTACAGCCATTAAGGCACATCTGCGCACTTGTTTTTCCCACATTTTTTGACATCGCAAATCCGAAGGCCTGACGTTTCTACATATGCATAAAGTTGGGCCGAGCTTGTAGGGCGCTTCAGAAGTTGGCGATTCGTATACCCTTTGGGATCCGAGCCAAAGTGCGTGGTAGGCGTACTTGACCTCGAGAACTCATGATTTTAGATCAAATAATATTATTGTCGCAAAAATCGAAAATGGTTTATATTGATTTATAAATGAGCCAAGGTGCTAACTTCACATTTCATCGGTTTATATCCTTAATATAAACCGATGAAATGTGAAGTTAGCGCCTTGGCTCATTTATAATCAATATACGGTCGGACCTCTAATAAGGCATACCCCTCCGTGGACACAAAAAATTATGCCTTATTGGAGGTATGCCTTAGGGTATTTCCGGCAATTTCCGAATCCTCGGCTATGCTCTAGACGCCGGCCTACGTGATAGACGTTAGCCTATCTTCTGCACAATCTGTCACGCGAGTCACGACTCGCGACAAGACGAAGCCAACATTTTCCAGTTGACGAGGCCCTAAATTGTATTCATTATAATGCTTTTACTCTTTTTTAGGACATTTGAGCGCTACATTTCGCCAAATTTATGACCTGCATCTCCTTAATAGGATACTAATTATGCCTTTCTTTCCCAAAAAAGTATGCCTTATGGGGTATTAGAGGATTATGCCTTATGCCTCTCAAATCACCGCCCACCGACTCGGGAGTCCCAAAATTTTATGCCTTACTGGAGTTATGCCTTTTCAGACGTATGTCTTATTAGAGGTCCGACTATAGTATGTATCCTTGTTGGGCAGTTGTTCGTCGTTCGGTGCTACGACGCCGATCGTTAATACTCTGGTTACATCAGAAGCAACACGAACACTTCTTATTTCCAGCAATCATCAACAAGGTACACAGAACACACTGTTCCTCCGTGAAAAAAAAAAGACATCCGTGTCTCCTAAGCTAGCACCGCTTCAGTCTGCGAGCAAAACAATGTACGAAAAGCACGTTCAGCAGCTGAAGAAAGTACCAAAGGGCCTTCGTACACGACTTGTCCTTCAAACAAGCAACTGCACAGCCAATAACGATGTGTTACGCACGACCATCGACGACGCCTCAGTTGACTATATTATCCAGAAATCACATTATGATGTTGATGAAAAGACGAAGAGAAGATTGATTGATGGGTTGCGTTGAGCCGGTTCGCGTTCATACGGAGTGCTGGGCTGATTGGATTATGAATGATGTTCGTATGCCGTTTTCACCATGCGAATGGGTTGTCTGACAAACACCATCTTCATAAGTGTTAGACAGTCGTCGACGCATGTTATATGTTAGACTGCGACTACAGCTCCTGCAGTTCGTACACATATTAACGAATTGGGTCTCCTACAGCCCGCCTTTGCAAATTCGTGATGTCATATCCAAATATCACCACTAATAATAATCACACCTTGCGGGTACGGAATCGTGGCTTGCTAGTATAAGACGGCAAGCTGTGCTAGCGGCAGAAGACGTCAAAGACACGACTGAAAGGAGGAGGAATATGTGACCGTGAAATCTCAAATAAAAGGCCTATGCCTGATAACTGAAGGATAAAACGATGATCTATATCAGAAAATGCGGGGGATTAAATACAGATAGACTAATCAAAATGAACAAAAGAACGAAACAAAGAAATGAGAAATAAAGGAAGAGGGAAAGAAAGGAAGGCGAATGAAAGAAAGGAGCATAGGCATGACGAAAGAAAGGAGTGTCCACGGAGTGGACGCGAACAAAGGATGAGCAAGAATAGACTCCGACGAGCGCTAAGCAAGCACGCGTAGGGAGCTATGCTCCCTCACAGTAGTGGGAATCACGTTTGACTGTGTCGAACCTGCGCAGTGAAGGTTTCTTGAGTTGTGTAATTCCTATGTTATAACTTTCGGTAAAGTTGTGGTTTGTGTCAGTGGCGATCGTGATAAGAAGCACACAGACGCCATTGTTTGGAGCCCAGTGATAGGTTTTGTTTCAGGCGCTATATATAATACAAGCATTTGACAGGCGCGGATCCTTTCGTTCCCAGCTTTCCCACTACTGAAAAGGGGATCCGCGATTATGAAATTTCAAGGCTTTGTCCTGTATGGATTAGCTTTCTTGGCTTGTCAATATCTGTTTAAGCGTTTGGTTGCGCGATCTTCGGTTGTCGATACTATACGGGGTTCTCCGTCTTCAACATGGCTTACGCGCTTACGGGTAACTTGCCTGACTTGCTGCGATCGCGGGAAGTTGGCGATGCGGCTTTCGCGTGGACGAAACAGTATGGCAATGTCGTTAAGATACATTCTGAGCTAGGAGTATGGAAAACCGTCTGCTTTATTCGTTTTTCGAAATTGATATCACGAATTAGGCCAAAATGCTTTTCATATCTGATTCCCAAGGTACAAGCCGATTTAGAAGGCTAGTTTATGTGCAACTTACGGCATAAAGGCTTTGCATTACCTCTTCAATATAAATGGCTCTAACGTTGGGAAGACGCCGCATGGTCGTACCGGAATGGTTCTTCTAATGGGCAAGGGTATAGTTTCGGTTGAAGGTAGGTCCAAGTTCCAGCGTCTTTTATTGAATGTAGCCCTTCTGAAATTAATACAGGTGAAGAACACGTCCAGCAAAGAAAGATTATTATGCCAGCTTTTTCGCCTAGCGCTCTGAAGGAATTCATTCCTTTATTTCGCTCCAAGGCTCAGAAGGTAGTATCAACTTGTCAACTATCGTCAACGGGAATGATCTACAATAATTACTGTCTTTCAGCTAGTTTCAAGACTTAAGGATCAAATACAGTCGTCAACAGATTCAAATCCCAATGTTATAAATGTGAAAACATGGCTTTCTCTGACTACACTGGATATTATTGGAGCCGGTTCAGTGTTCTATTCTTACCCCTAATTACGTTTGATGATTGATGCATATGGGTAGCCGCCGCCGATTATGACTTTGGAGCACTCAGTGAAGGCGGGTTTGAAAGTAAATTAGCTCGAGCTTACAGTAATCTTATGTATTTGTCTTTGTCTTTCCGCGAAGTTTTCCTCATTGATTTGGCAATGACTGGTTTTCTACTAGGGCGGATGCTTTTTATCGTCAGAGCGACAAGGATATTGTACCAGCCTATATCCTTGGGCAAACCCCGGACTTTGTTTTCTCTATTATGAAGTACCTGCCTACGAAGCGTTTAAAACGGATTTCAAGCTACATGAGCGTGGTTACCTCCGTTGCTGATGATAACATGTATGTTATTAGTCTGTGCAAATCTGTCAGAAAATCCTAAGAGTAGGCTCAGCAAGACGCAAGTTCTCTCGCAACTCACGTTAGTGATTTTCGCAGAAAATTGAATGTTGATGGTATAATCAAAAACAAACAGGACATTCCTTTTCGCTGGACACGAGACTACTGCCACAACAATGAGTTGGATTCTATACGAACTTACAAGACACTCATAATATCAAACAAAATTGAGAGAGAGAATTACCTCTATGCGAGCCAAGCTTGTCCAGAATAAACAGGATGAAATAACAGCGGCAGATTTGGACGCCATGCATTACCTCAATGCGATCATAAAGCCTGGGACATTATATCCTATGCTCCAATTTTAAAGACCACTCACTGCAAATTCTTAACCTCCAATATTCGCCTAACCAAGTCGGTTTTCCCTATGATTGTACTTGGTTGGTCGTAATAGGTGGCAAAATAACCCCCAATAAATCTAACTGATTTGTGCAAGGGCTTACTACTATGCTGAGTTAAAGTTGAGCCGACGATGAAGAAGAAAGAGTTATGGCAGCAGTCTATTTTTACATACATCCCAGGTACTAAACAAATACATACAGAACGGGTGTGGACGTTTCAGCTTCAGGACATATAACTAGGACTAACTAAAGACTTAGGAACCATCAAATCGTTGCGCTGTTAGTCTTATTAGTTTCCGATGTAAATTCAACTCCATGCACATTGCTCCGCCGTTTAAGCTCAATACTTTCATCTCCTACGCGAGTCATCTGCTCGACCCCTTGTGGCCCTAACGAACGTAGATTCAAAATCAAGCGAGTGCACTAATATAATAAAGATTAAGACCATCTGAATTACTGTAAAATTGGATTGACGCCTACACATATGCTTGATACAGTGACCTGCCAACTGTGATCATACGATTGCAGAATCATGAAGGCGAGTTAAAGCTATGGCACTTACAATATAAAATCAATTCCCAAATAGCTTGTATGTCTGTTATATATAACACAGAGGAGTAAAATGACTAAATGATACACTTATGGGACCTATTACCTTCGAAGAGAACGATGTCCGACGCACCTAGCTGAACCACATAAACCCATACACCATCTCGGACGAACACAGTATAAATCTGAGACATTTGTCTCTGTCCTTTGAGTATTCCCGCGTTGCGAAAATCAAAATAGGCAGAGGAGAATTTGGAAAACATGAAAATGAACAAAATGCTTTGGAAGATCAACTCAGGTATCCTAAGAATTTATTATCGGTCACGGTGAATGTTTTTTGATATAGCAGAATGCTTACCAAAGGATTGAGAGAGCTTTAGGATATGAAAATGTGGTACACCTCCCAAGTACTGGGTTAAGAGCAGGGATAGGATCTGGTATTATCGTGTAAGACGATGTACCTATTATCAGAAATACGAGGATGGAAACATTCGTCGCCACAAAAAGAGCCCACAGGAGTAGTTGGAGCATGAAATTCCAATTATAGACGGCAAGAACTGACAAGAAAAATTTGAAAGACGAAACTTCATCGGTAGTTCAACCCTCACCTCGGTAGATCAATAATATTTGGGAGGCGCAAATCAAGATCGCGGAACTAAATGACCGAAACCAGATATAAGCCTTGCATGTAGAATGTGCTGCTGGGGTATTTGATAAAAGGATTGCGACGCTGACGCTAAGAGAACTAATCATGAAACCACATCAGAAGAAAAGAGCGGTTCCTACATACAATTGGGAACCGAGAGCCAGGTATCGCATGACGAGAAAAACAACTGTAATGACAGATGGTTTCGATCTGATTGTATTCGTATTGTCAATGAAAAAGATGGAACATAGCGACGGGAATGTGATTCACCTCCAAACTAATCTGATCTGTCGGAGTAGGCTCATTGTTAGCCTATAGTAGTTAGATGCGAAATTTGAGAATCTTGCCTCTTCAGACAAAGTCACAAGAAAATCCCATGTTATCAAATTACAAGCAGATACTACGAGAAGTAAGTTGGTTCATTTAAAACGAAGTAAAGTAGGGGCAACCTAAGTTAACACGAGTAGGGTATCCTACTTTCGCCAGTGCTTGAATTTGCTCGGGGGTGAGGTTTACTGCCATGATTGGAACACGAAGAAACGAAATCTCACCTGCTTTATAAACTGTTCGTCGATCGCAGCCAGGCAATTATTAATTATAATTTATGTGTCGACAATTATAGCTTTTAAGGTACATTATCTGGGCACTTGTACAGCGCTAACAGATTCAGGAATCAGAAGCTTCGGGTTGCCTGAGCTGTATACCCTTGGGACTCGAGCCGAGGTGTGTGGTAGGATCTGACCTCGGGAACTCAAATGTATGGATATTTAGATCATCCATAAGAGCGGAGATTTTTTACGGAAGGAAATCAGTCAACTTTACAAATTGAAATTCGAGAAAGATATACATATTCCTGACCCGGATCACAAATTACACAAGTCAGCATCAAGAGTTTAAGACGTTGTCATTTGCTCACCATTTAATTTCGTAGCCTTTATCCAGATTATGTGTACGTGTCCCTAAGTGTGTTCATGATAGAATTCCGTTTGCGGATTTGTGGTCCTGTACAACAAACTCTCTGCAGTTCACGGTTCGCTCGACGCTTGCCCCACAGCTCAATTCGAAGTCAGTCCGCTTCGGAAGTGAGATGAGACGGTGATGGTTAATATGATTCACCGCAGCATTTGGGATTGTTGGAAAGAGAAAAGATTCAAAGTCCATTTTACGTGGATGATGCATGCTGACTCTTGCTGAGCCTACAGGTCGCGTAGTACAACGCGTATCATATATCGCATCACACTCACATCTACTAGTATGTATCTCGTTGGCCAGTTATTCGTCGTTCGGTGCTACGACGCCGACGGTTACTCTGGTTACATCAGAAGCAACACGAACTCTTCTTATTTCCAGCAATCATCAACAAGGTACACAGAACACACTGTTCCTCCGTGAAAAAAAAATGACATCCGTGTCTCCTAAGCTAGCACTGCTTCAGTCTGCGAGCAAAACAATGTACGAAAAGCACGTTCAGCAGCTGAAGAAAGTACCAAAGGACCCTCGTATACGACTTGTCCTTCAAACAAGCAATTGCATAGTCAATAAAGATGAGTCACCGCACGACCATCGACGACGCATTAGTTGACTATATTATCCAGAAATCACATTATGATGTTGATGGAAAGACGAAGAGAAGATTGGTTGATGGGTTGCGTTGAGCCGGTTCGCGTTCATCTAGAGTACTGGGCTGATTGGATTATGAATGATGTTCGTATGCCGTTTTCACCATGTGGATGGGTTGTCTGAAAAAGACCATCTTCATAAGTATAAGACAGTCGTTGACGCATGTTATATGTTAGACTGCGACTACAGCTCCTGCAGTTCGTAAACATATCAACGAATTGGTGTCCTTCTACAGCCCGTCTGTCGGATCTTCGAAAATTTGAACAGCCAACGGGATGTGGAAAATATTTCAGTAATGGCTCTGTCGAGTATTTGGCTCATCTTCTCAAGATATTGTTACGATATCAATATGCAAATTCGTGACGTCGTATGTGAATATCACCTCTGATAATAATCACATCTTGCGGGTACGGAATCGTGGCTTGCCAGCGATAATCACGTTTGACTGTGTCGAACCTGCGTCAGTGAAGATTTTTCGAATTGTGTAATTCCTATGTTATCACTTTCGGTAAAGTTGTTGTTTGTGTTTCAGTGACGATTCTGATAAAGAAGCACACAGACGTCATTGTTTCATTGGAGCCCAGTGATTAGTAGGCTTTGTTTCAGGCGCTATATATAATACAAGCATTTGACAGGCGACTCCTTACGTTCCCAGTTTTCCCACTACTGAAAAGAGGATCCGCGATTATGGATCTTCAAGGCCTCATACTGTATGGAATTGGATTAGCTTTTTTGGCTTGTCAATATCTGTTTAAGCGTCTGGTAAATTGACGCCACTCCTCTAACGAGTCGATAAAGAAACCTTCAGCGGCTGCCACTCGTCCGGGTATATCGTCCTTCTTGGACTTGATTTTGAAAGGGACACGAGCAGACCGGCCCATGCCTAGCCAATTCAGTGCGTAAATTGGTGTATGTCTCCGTCCGACCCAATCGCCCAGGGCAGTGAAGTTTTGGAAAAAGAACTCAAGGCCTGCACCGTACCCATGTAAAAGGACTGCAGGAGGGGTTTGGCTTGTTCGATTTGTTGGAAGTATTGAGAATGTGTTGATATAGTGCGATGGCTTGGACAGTTGTACGAAGGATGATTGACCGGTTACTAGAGGTGCTGGATCGGGTAAACGTGCACCTTTAGGGTTAAAGATAGAAAGATAATGATCTGTTTTAGGGAATGGTTAATCAAGCGAATGCATGTAAAAGAAAAACAAGCTACCTTAGAAGTCGCTCTTCACTAGACACAGATTCTTTCTCACCCACCACCCACCAACTGCGGTAACGGGAATTCCGAAAAAAAACCTATTGTGCATATGCTGTGAATGTGAATGAATATTCCTCCAAGGTACCGATGTGGACGCAATCTTGTATTGTACATACCTTCTAAAAAGAATTCGGCATCTCCTTTCACACCTTTTCAAGGTCCTGAAACTGATTTAAAATCGTTGAATGGCGAAGCATCATCAGAATATCGATGTGCAAATAACCGGAAACCAGCATCATTTAATACATAGAAAGAATCATTCGAGAATTTAAAGATTTCTTTTGAATTTGTTACAACATCGTCGTTGTTAGTCACTAATAGATAATCATTAATCACTATGTGCTTCTCCCCGCCCAGACCAATTTGAGTGCTGCGCCATTGTAAACTCTAAGATCGTTCTTTCATACCAAGTTTGATTCATGTCGACAGGTTCCAATCTTTCCATCTTGAAAAAAAGATTGAACCACCAACAATAAATTTGACTCCATGGATACAACGACCCATTCCATCCATCGTCTCGTATGTACCACTGATGAGACATCAGAAAACGACGAGTACGATACCTAAATTACTTACAGATGTACATCCGGTATACCAAACCTTCTTTCGAGAAGCATCTTGTATAGAGTTCGTGAACTCTTTCTCTGCGTCTTTCTTGACTTCAACAACCCTAGCCGTCCCTCGAATAAGAGGTTTCATAACCCCCAGTATCAAAGAAATAACGCTGTAATTGATCATGTAATTAGCTTATAACTAAGATAATGCATGAGCGGTCGTTTACTTTTCAATGAAAAAGATGGTTGAGGTGTGTCCGGTGCCAGAGTTTGGACCCTTTACCAGGAAAAGGTTGGGAAACCCGTGAACCGCGATTGACCCGTAAGCTGTTGGCCCTCCCATCCTTTCCCAATGGTCGGATAGCGTCTGTCCGTTTCTTCCTACTATAGGGAAAGAGTAGTAGAACTGTTCGTAGAATACCCAGTTGCAAGAATAATAAGATCCACGGAATGTTCTCAATCTTCATATGATATTCCTGTCGGGGGTAGTTCGGTTTCCTCGTGCATGGCTAGGTTTATTTTGGGATCATGTAGACACTCTAAATATCCCCCCTTGAACACGGGTCTCTGAACTCGACGGTATCAAACCGAGTGGGCACAATGAAATAGTTTCGCACCTTACATCCCATTGTATACTTTGGTATCAAGATGTCATGGTATTTTCTTGGTGCCAGGGTGTATATATCGTCTAGCTTTCTCTTCCCATTTTTGTCGTGTACGCGCCGCCCTTGTATTCATGAATGACCCTCGAAAAGCTAATTCAGCTACTAGGAACATGAGGGAACGCAGAGCCTTGCGAGCTAGGGGAATATAATGGAGAATCCATTTGACCGTGTTGCCATAGGGGAAATTAGTTGGTGTAATATACCATTGAGGAGAACGGATAACGTGGATTAGACTGGCAACCTTTGGGTGTATATGTGGTATCAGCTGACTCCCAGACGCTGATTCCAAACACACAGGTTTTTATCGTCAAACGAGTAACAGTAACCACACTACGTACCACCGTTTCCGAGAACCACGACGTTTCTACTCAATGCTGTTGTCCCATCTGGAAGTATGGACTATGGGGCCACCTTTGAAGGTATCTAAGTGAGGAATGTTAACTGACTTCGGCGTAGTGAGGTTCCCATTAGCGATGCATAAAACATTGCACGCGTGATGGAATATCCATTGTGAAGCTTGGTCTCGCAACGTTACTAACCATAAAGCTTTTTCTTCATCCCACTCGGCGCCTTCGCAGTTTGTGTTCAATGTCATTAGCGGCCATAAATCATATTTCGTTGCCGTGTCTCGCAAATATTGCTCAAATTCTCGGCCATCTGGTCTAAACTTGGTCCATCTGGTAGAAGTAGGGTTGAAGGAAAACGAATAGAAATCCGCAGGAATATCGCATGCGACACCTTGAGATCGTACGTGAGAACGTCGAAGATGCAGCTATACCTACATGCGAAACTAACTCACCTGGGTACTTTTGGACTTTCCATACACCTCCAGGACCATCTTCGCTGTATAAGGTGCCTGGTTAAGCGCATGGCGCTCTTGTTACATCATATAGGTGGATGTCTCTGAACTTCATGGTTTGCTGCAAACGAATGGCCAACGCAAGGCCCGACAGTCCCGCCCCTATACATATCACACGGGAATGAAGAACCGGTTGCGGACTTGATGACGTAGGGTTTGCGGCCATTGTCAGTCAGATCGTCAAAGATACAACGAGAAACAGCTGCACTTGCCACGATCACAGCAATCAAGCTGAGTATCCAGCTGCTCAGAACAAACGCTCAAATTTTCAAGCGGTAGTCAATCATCTTCGACATCCGCGTGGTCCAAGTACGGTCCCAGTCGTTGGAGGATTGGCAGTAAAAAAGCGTAGCCTCGAGTTTCCTTCCACGGGGTGACGCTGTCACGCGGTCTGGTCTCGAAGCTAAAAAAGCGGTCTGAAGAGAAGGCGCCGGAACGGCACCAACGCTCGCGGGTGCCAGAGCCAATCGCGTGTTGCTCCCGGCCATCGCACTCGAGCTAGGTGACATCCTAGCCTCGTCACCATCATTAATTCATTCCTTCCATCGTTCTTTCGCGCCCTCCATCCCACCCTAGAGCACTTAACAGTACCGTTTCGTTTCACTCCAAGTGACGGCCTCCGAATTCGCCGAGCAGGAGCCCGCCCACTCAGCGGTCTTGTTCCGCGTTCTGAGCACAGCTCTTCCCCCCAACCACGGACACCATCACGGGGCACGAGACGAGGCAGGAAGATAGATCAGCATCGGAAGCAATAACTACTGAAGGAAAAAGATAGCCATTTATTATGGAGAAGTGTTTCGTATGTTTCAGATTTGTTACGTGATCAAAAACCCGAAAACCAAACAATTCGAACTTCTTAGGCTTGCCGTGTGGAAAACCAGATGCTGATTGGTTGCTCATTCCACATATGACGTGCGCTCGCTCCTCACTTGAGGCAGCAATTGAAGATCATCCATTTTTGGGCTTCTGAGCACAGAACATTCGCGGGTGAACATGTAAAAAAGGAGGATATTAGGCGCCTGGTCACAGTGTGTACTTAACAACGGCCTTTCCTCACCGCCCGCGCGCACTGCAAATGAGCACAATAGTCGAAAAGTCACCAAGCGAAACTCTACTAGACCCCGAGTTCGAGCCTAAACTAGTCCAAAATGGGGATGATGTTATGGACGGAGGACGACAAGCGTGGGCAACTGTCATTGGAGGGTATGATCTGCAGCTGCCGACGCATATTGTAAACTCACAGACAATCCTCGCTCTATTAGTCTACTAGTCGTTGCAACGACATTCGGTTACTCGAATAGCTTTGGCGTGTACCAAGATTTTTATACGCAATCTCATACTGCTTCATCCTCTGCAATTAGTTGGATTGGTTCGACACAGATCTTCTTCCTTCAGGCAATGGCTCTTCCTGCTGGAAAATTATTGGACATGGGATACTTTCGTGCCACGACTTTTGTGGGCTCGCTTTTATATACCTTCTCGTCAGTAATTGCCGTATTCATACATGGATCATCGATATGTACTCATCGGTCTTTTAGCCTCTTCATGCTTTCCATATCTCATCCAAACAAATATTATCAGCTGTACCTCTCCCAAGGACTCGGAATGGGGATAGGCGCAGGTCTACTTTATGTACCATGTGTTGCTGTACAAGCACACCACTGGCGTAATCGTCGCGCCCTCGCTATGGGTATCGTGGCCACAGGTAACATAAATTTGCTCATGCTTGAAAAACTCAATTCACATCTTCGTATAGGCTCGTCCCTTGGTGGGATTATATTTCCAATCATGTTGAACCAGTTCTTCAAAGGTCATATCGGCTTTCATTGGGGCGTACGCATATCGGCCTTCACTGTACTGGGTATGCTCATAGTGGCCAATCTACTTATGAAAGCAAAGGCCCCGAAAGCTGGACCACGTCCAAAGCCTGATCTCAAAGGGATGTTGACAGACATTCCTTATTTATTAGCAATTTTCGGGTAGGAAATAAACCCGGTGTATTCAGGATAAATCATTTGCTGAGAAAATTTGTTCCAGGGTTTTTGTCGCTTTCTGGGGCGTTTTCTTCCCTTGTAAGCCTAGCGTATTGCTATCCTCTACGGAAATTGAAATTATTATCCAGATTTCTATCTTCAACTTTTCGCAATACTGAAAGGTGTGAATACCCAAGTGGCATTCTACACTGTATGTTGTTTCATACTATTCGGCTGCAATCACTTGAATTGGTATTTGAATAGCTCGCAATAATGAATGCCGGATCAATTCCCGGTCGAGTACTAATGGGCTTGCTCGCCGACTATATTGGGCCTTTCAATTCAGCAATCCCAGCCGTTGCTACGTGCGGCATTATGATCTTTTCTTTGTTCGGTATTAAAACTGTCGCCTCGACAGTCATATTTTCAATTATATACGGCTGGGCTTCTGGCGCATGTAAGTGTGTTAATTACTGCTTAAATCTTTCCCTTTGTGAATGTATTACAGTTGTGGCACTCTGTCCACCTGCTATTGTGGTGCTTTCCAAAGACCCAACCGAAGTCGGGTGCGATCGAACTTTATCCCTTGAACAAGAATGCATCACTAATGTTTCGTAATGATAGCATCCGTTTTGGGATTGCCTTCTTTTTCGCTTCTTTCGGGACTCTCATGGGTAATCCTGTCATCGGGGCTCTTCTTGGGGACACTTTCGCCTGGGATCGGGCGATAATCTGGAGTGGAGTATGCAAACCTAAACTGAGCACAGACTTGCTTGCTAAAATAGACTCATATTATCTAGGTCTCACTTTTAGCCGGAGTCGTATTCTTATTGTTGACTCGGGAAATCCTCGTGAGACGTAAAGGATCGCAATTGATTTGAACCCGGATTTCTAGGTTTGAGGCTAGCCTGTGGCACTCCTTTCCTATTATTTAATCTGTTTATATGCTTTGAAATACATCGTCGTATCATGCTATCGTGTTTACCGCGCCATCTCACCATTCATTCTTAACGGCAGTGTGAATCAGTCTTTACTTCCGCACTCCGGAAAAAAAATAAAACATCATGGGACCTTGCGCATGATTTATGAAATAACTACGTGTAGTAGTATGTACGATGATAGTTTGTACATCAGTGGAGTTGAGACCTTAAGTCGATTGAGATTAAAGTGTGCACCATTGTTGCTACTTTCAAATTGATACGGGTGAAATCAAAAACAGTCGTGTGGCTGCTGCTTCCTTGCTTCGGAGATGTGGTGATGGCTACGACGAAATTAATGTGACCTCCCGGTTTTTTCCGATTCACCGTATTTCTCGGGTATTCTTATCGTGAACTTTATGTATTCAAAAAATCGGTTGATAATGAATAAATGATCATAATCATTTTTAATATATGTACTACAGTCAAATATTCTCGTGGCTCGGAACGAAACTTCAGGGTTCACAAAATCCCATCGATTCTTCACTGGTCTGAAATTGACCTGTGAAAAATGATAAGGGTTAATATTATAATCGCATCACCGTCAAACCTTGATTATTTTTTGTTTTGTATCATTCATATGCAAGTAAGGCCTGGTGCACCAGCTTCTCCGCCTGTGCATTTCGCCGGAGTACGCGGCAGCGGAAGGGGCGAAGTGCTCTATTAAATTCGCGAAGATCATAAGTTCAAATGGATATTCGATTTGACGCGTAAGGCAAAATTAAGTGTACCTTGTATGCCCAACATCGAATTCCATCGGAGGCAGATATTTCTCACCGTTGTCATTCAAAGGGGAAAGAATGTTGAATAACGAAAGGGTGTGAACTATGTTCAAGAATATCGTAGTCTGGGAAAAATGATACGCCGGGCAAAACCTTAGATATCGTGAGCAGCTTGGGTATATGCTGATGTTGCAGATCATGAACGTGGATGCCTTACCTTCTCCCTAGCCCTACACAAAATGCAATGTAGGTCGGGTCCATCTCAGCATGGGAAGGGTCGAATCTGTCCGGGTTGAAAGTTTCCGGATCTTTGAATATAGCAGGATCATGTAGGACTGCCCTAAAATAAATTCCTCGTGAGGCACGACAAAATAACCGGTAACCTGTCGCCACTATAGAAGATATCTTACCAGATATTCGCTATTATCCAAGAGCCCTTTGGAATGAGATAACCTTCATACACGTCATCTTCGTCTAAACCGTGTGGAACAAGATGTGCCACGGCGTTGAAACGAAAAAGCTCCTTCACAAGACATCCAACGTAAGGTAACATGTCGCGATCATCAATTGTGGCAAGACGTTGGGTGCCTATTATCGCGTCTACCTCTTCCTGCGCGGCTTTCTGAATCTCTGGACGGGTAGCCATAATATAAAAGAACATGCGCATAGTGGAAACAATCTATGTATACAATTTTGTTAAGAGCATCGCGCCGCGGAGTAAAGTGATGGTCTACGCTCACAGTGTCGATTCCAGCTATGTAGTCATAATCAGCAAAAAAATTGTGACGTATTGCTCTGTTCGTGATTGATTAATTGGGCTAACCTGCATATAAACTTCCCGCTGCGCAGATAAGAACGTCGTTATCCTCTTCACGCCTACCTTCGCCATTAATCTCGAGTAGTCGGTCACGTACGAGGGAGGGAGCCGCGATTCCCCTTTTCTTTGTAGTTTGTAGAATAAGATAAAAATCGGGAGATAAACTGAAAAATGAGTTGACTAACCAAATCCTCTCTGACTTTGTTAAAAGGTGCTTTGACAAGATCATGAGCAACCTTCCTGGATCTCTTTGCCCAACGCAGGAAACCAGCACCTGGTAAAAAAGACGGTACAAAGCGTACTAACACGAGTCAAAGACGAGTTAGTAAATAAATTTAGAGGGTGAATGTTTCTTACGCCAAGGAAATGAATCAACAAGCCAGCGTCCTGGCTCAACGGCAATGGCAGTTATCCGCTGAACCTCCTCCGACATCGCGATCCAAGGATCGTTGTAGGATTTACAATCCAGTCCATAAGTGAGTTTTAAAATGATAGATCCTGCGGAGCTACTACCATTTAGTAGTTGTATGGTCTTAGATGAAGATGTCATGACATACTTTCGTATGTGCTCTGCGAAATGATCCGGATCGTCCAACAAATTCTGCATCAAACGGTAAGAACACAGAGCTTGCATGGGCACGTATTTGGTCAGAGCCCGTTTACTCAACCAACGATGGATTAGTTGTCTAGTTTGTTTCCATTTGGGTCCGTATTTCATGAAAATGATAGCAGTTTGTTCTCGACCCACGAGTGTGCCCCCCATGACCTACACATATTTTAAAATTGTGTCAGAAACTGTTGAGAGTCGATTAATTTAAAACTTCTTTACACTATTCGGTCTAGTGCTGTATTTAGCGGACCTCTTTTCGTAAAGTTCTGTGATAGCCTCTAAAGAATTGAGAACGACGAATTGTCTACTGAAGACTCGCATATACACCACGGGTCCTGTACGTCACAAGAGTTTCATAGCAGGATTAAGAATGCGATACAGTTATCAAACGCACCATATAGCTGTGACCAATCTCGGTAGGTTTTGTACGGCTCTTCGCGGGGTATCTGGTGAAGATTTCCTAAGAAAAAAATGGGCTTCGGTCCTATCGTCGCTTTAGTTTGTTTTAAGGTGCTCTAAATCGTAATGTGTAAAGCATACCTGGAGGTAAACGACGACGATTCCTCTTGTTATGGGCTATGACAACTCCAATTAGAATAACTACTAATCCCAAGAGATAAGTCGAATCCATCGTTTCAGCGAAGTTTGAATTGGTGCTCGAAAGAAATTTGTCAACCCTATGGGAGATGGATTTCTGAAAGAGATAAGGCTATAAACCCCTATAAGCTGAGGCTGGTTTGTCAGACCAACCTTCAGAGCAAGAAGCTGAGATTAAATGCTAGGTGCGGAACTGGCGTTGTCTATTAACCAATTGACAAATCAATCAGCTATGATATAAATGGAACGTTGATTTTCCAATAAACAAAATAAGAAAGAAGGGACTCATAGGGGTGCTTTAAACTCGTATGAAAATTGTTAATTGGAAATTACAATCGATCGCATCAACCGGACACCCTGCCTCGTCTCGCTCCCCGATGTGGCGTTTGTGGTGATTGGGGGGTTGAGATGAGCTCGGGGCGCTCCTTCGGCGGATTCGGACACACACTGGGTAGACAAGACTTAATTATGGTGATGGTATGTATGTCTGTAATTACGTAATGATAATGCAAATGAGAATATTGAGGGGGGGATGGAGGGAAATAAAACTAAAAGATGTGTGAACAATCAGAGAGTGTATGTATCAGGTGCTCGCGCGATGATGATCGGTGGCAAGAGCAGATGAGGCTGAGCGTCCGCGAGCTCAGCAGGATATTGGTGCCGTGCCTGGCGCTTCTCCGCATGAAACATTCATTCATTTCCAATCACATCCAAACATATGGCGCGGATGCCCCTTTTTTTCAAAATCTCGACCATTATTCTATCTCGGTATGATCAAACGCTCATTTCATTTGCTGGTATCACTATGATTGGCTGTAAGAGTGATTTCAGCTCGGCCTCAGCTACCATAATTGACCCCTGGCATGACTACGTCTTTGAACTTGGACAAGTTGAATTCGCATGCCTTCGTTTCCGAGCCGTCCAAAACGCTTGACGACGACGTGCAAAGCGACGTTATCGATCCTTCGTAATCGACTATAGTTCTCGTCATGGTGAAATCCAGTTATTATTGGATGTCCGAGAACACTAAGGTACGCATATCGTTCAATTGACATCTGAGCTCACTCTTCTGCATAACCAGATGGGATCTTTGTTCTGTCATCGTGGAAAAGGTGAGATGTGAGATGTGACAGGATGTGATGTAAGTTTTCCTGAAGCAATGATTTACATATTGATTAATGAACGGCAATAATTTTTTGAATTCATAATAATGCCTATTTGACACCTCTATCATCTGAACCTTTTCGAATTGTCATCGTGAATGAGGGCTCACCTCACTTTTGGAGCGCGATTTACCTGGTACCGGTTTATTACGATGTTCCAAGTATATAATTCGTAGCAGTAATCTCCCGTGATCCATCAACCGTACTCGTCCTTTGTCCTCAGGAGTCAGGATTCATACCCATGCTATTGTCCACGACAACTGCCGCAACACCATTAACAATTACCAAAGGAGAAGCATTCCTTCTGATAACGGCAGGAAATGCCGCCAGATATTTGTCTAGTAATCTGTTTCATATTCAACCTTGGAGTACTACATACCTTACATGACCTTTTCTTCTAATCCTACCAGTCGCGGGAACGGTCGTACTTTTATATGATCACCTCCTCCTCTTTGATCATGAGGTGCGTCTAAAAATTCCTCCTTTGCTCTCTATAGTAATCTTGAAATGTAGCGTCGTCTAATTTGGAGTGCCCAATGGACGCGATGGAAGGCTGCATTTCTTCTGAATCGATACATCGTCCCAATCTGTCTAATAGCCATGGCATATCGTAATGTACCATCTCCTTCTCGAGACTATTAAATCTGAATATCATGTTAGAATTAAGCACGATATCTTCAGAAACATATACGGTTACGGTGAGTTCCGGTGGCGACGTTCCATGTAGCTTTCCTCATTTTTTAATTTTACTCAGACGTAAGGATCCCCTTCCGGCGTTCTTTTTACAGTTGTTCCCAAACTCATTAATTACAGTTGCAAAGTAATGGTAGCCATCGTGAGCCTTGTCTCAGTTATAAGTCTTGGAGTAGTCAATTGTATGGATATTGAACCCTCTCGCATTGCCGCCATCCACCACGAGTTATTTCTGATTTTTTCCCTCAGTCTTCGTGTTCCATCGCATTTATGCAATATGGGGTTATAACAAACGGCTTCCTCAACTTCTGATTCTACCCTATGTATGTGTATATGCAACAGCTGTGGCTCTCACAGTCTATGGTGAGTCTTGTCCCAGCAACTAGTGCCGTTAATTTCCGTCTTAGTTTCATGAAAAGTCCTATTTCACGAATTCCTTCGTACGTCATGGACACTGGATAATTCTTATGCCTAAATGTTTATAAATACAGGTTTTACCAGCTACCTTGGTCCCCCGTTCAACGAGTGCGTTCTTGAGGTCAGACCTACGCAATTGGTTATAGCCTGGTCACTTCTGGTCTGTTGTAGCCTCGTCGAACATCCCTTGTTATTTTTTTAAAAAAATGTTGTTCTCAGGTCGTCCTCGATGTCTATCTAGTCGTATTAGCAGGATGGAATGCCCTCGATCGCCCTAGAGAAACCAACACAGTCTTAGTCAGACAGCTTTTCAATGATGGTTTGGGATATTTTGTGGTGTGTCTCTAACCTCAGATCTTGTCAACCTTATTTTCCTTAGTTTGATCTTTCAGATAAGTTTGAGTACGTGATTGGCAATGGATGTATATCTGGCAATATGCATTCACGCACTGACGGGAAACTTGAATGACAGCTCTTCGTATGTTCAACATTATCGTAATCGCCAAACTAAATGTAGGGCCTCAACTTTAAAATGATCTCCAGTACACTGACACTGTTCAAATATCATCCAGCTCGCCTATGCAGCCTTATCCACAGTGTACGCAATCTCTCCTGGCACTGGTATCATGATCACCCCCATTTTTTTACATATGTAATTCCACTATACAGGGCATGCTGGAGCTTAATTACCGCCACAGTGAATCGGGTAATTCTGATAGGCACGGACATCGTCTGGCACGCCTCTCAACAGAACTCGACCTATCAACTCAATCTCATTGATACGCCGTTTACCGCAGTTAACCCTAATATCAAAACCGCCACGAATTACGATGAAAATTCTACAGCAGTTGAAGGAAATGGCCCGCGCATCGTCATAAACAGTCAGACAGTCAGGCACACAGACGAATATATAGGTAGCAATTAGATATATCAAAACCCCACCGTTTCTCTCCATGATGTTAGAATGAACGTTGAGAAATTGACAAAAATTATAATTATTTATTACACGTGTATACGTATATCAATATTACCGTCACAAAGGCTATGCCTGAATGCTTGATAAATCCCTTTTATGGTATGTCCACCCCAAATCAATAAGATATCGGAGTCTAGATCTTACAATCAATAGCACGCTCCCGACCTTACAACAACTACGACTCCTCAACAACAGTTTCATCCAGCTCTCTAATGATTAACTCATTGACTGCAGGTGTATTGTCGAGATATACTGTTTGTTGTCTCGTAAGAACCAAAAAACCAAAAAAAAAATTGCGCAAGATTCTGAAATGGCTTACCATGGTGTCCCGCCCCTTTGATGATTACGGTTTTAGCATGTCTGTTGCCCGCGGCTCTAAGGTTTTCTACAGATTGAGCACCACCTTCCAGATCCATCCAATCATGATTGCCGTAAACGAATGTAATGGGTATTTAGTTGAGGACGGATATTCTGTCCACGAGCGGCATACGAGCGTGAGCTCCGAATGATAGGATGTGGGCTGCGCAAAGTCAATTTAGTTGGAACGAGTGCTTTGGAATTGGATATGGTAACGTACAAATGGAATATTCTCCTTATCCTTTTGCTAGAGTGATGTTGAGGATATAGTCGTTCATGTTTCGAGTTTCTTCCTCTGTTAGATGGGCGAACCGACGAGACGAGTACTTTCAAAAGATGAATAAACTACACGGATAGAAGAAAAAAAGAGAACTCTCTTACTTTTCCTACTAACAACGGTCCCCAGAACAAAGTATACCGAACAACCTGGAACGGACTCCACCCATCTTTAATTCCCAAAGGTGCATCAGAAGACGCCCTAAACCACTTTCTCTCCTTTTGTCGGCTTTCTGTTGTGTTCTAATACGAGACAGAATGGATCTTCTAGCAGGCTGAATAGTATCCTCTCCCTCAACTTCGCTGGCATTGGGTGTTGGGTCCATTTCCTTCGATGGAACAGTGGTATTTGTATCATGCAGTACACCGGCGGGTGATAACAGGACAAGCCGTTCAACACGAGCAGGGTGCTTGATATCATATACAACACTTAGATAAGCCCCTAACGAGTGTCCAACGAGAGTCATGCACTCGATTCCCATCTTCTGACACCACTCCTCTAACGAGTCGATAAAGAAACCTTCAGCGGCTGCCACTCGTCCGGGTATATCGTCCTTCTTGGACTTGATTTTGAAAGGAACACGAGCAGACCGGCCCATGCCTAGCCAATTGAGTGCGTAAATTGGTGTATGTCTCCGTCCGACCCAATCACCCAGGGCAGAGAAGTTTTGGAAAAAGAACTCAAGGCCTGCACCGTACCCAGTTAAAAAGGACTGCAGGAGGGGTTTGGCTTGTTCGATTTGTTGGAAGTATTGAGAATGTGTTGATGTAGTGCGATGGCTTGGACAGTTGTACGAAGGATGATTGACCTGTGACTGGAGGTGCTGGGTCGGGTAAAGGTGCACCTTTGGGCAGATAGAAAGATAACAGTCTGTTTTAGGGAATGGTTAATCAAGAGTGCAAATACATTTGAAAGAAAAAACAAGCTACCTTAGAAGTCGCTCTTCACTAGATGCAGATTCTTTCTCACCCACCGCCCACCAACTGCGGAAACTCTCACGAAGAGTCATGGGAATTGCCCGAGCAGGTGGAAGCTCTGAAAGGACTTACATAGGTGGAAGGGTAGTCATTCTGGGGAGACACCGAGGAAAAAAGAGACGAGGAAACTTTCGCGAACGACGGAGACAAAAGAAAGATGGACGAGATATTTTTCAATTTTTTCTAGATTTCATTGAATTTACACGATTTTGGACAAGTTTTTTGCTTATGTAACACAGGCGCTTATTTAGGCGCCCGACTCCCATATTTTTGTTTCCGTTTGGGCAATTTTTGAGCTCTCTAGAGCCAAAATAAAATAAAAATCATGACAAAATTCAATATTTTCACTCAGTCATATAGCAATATGTGGATCAGTTCATAAACCAGTTTGTGTCAGGGCTACTCAGCTCAGACTAGAGGGAGGGGATCCTAAGAGAACAAGCTTAGGGACCCTCACTCTAGGTACAGCTACTATATACATAAAACGACGACACGGCGTGCGGCCCTGACACAGCTAAGTGCCAGGTGCCCAAGCCGAATCTAAGTGACGTGATGTCACGGGCATCATGCCAGGTATGAGCACGCAACATGCACGAGTAAAGAAGGCAAAATATAGATGAAGGGAATAAACGGAAGGTGGAGGTAATGTGCGGGAAATATAAATGAAATAGAAATGAATATATACTGATGATAATAAATAAGGAAAAATGAGAGATGGTGTCAGGGTACGCTACCGCCGTCTCTCATTTTCCTATTTATTATCATCGGCATTATTTCATTCCTACTCCATTTACCATTTCCGTATTTTACCTTTACCTTCCGTTTCCTTGTTCTGTCTCTATTTCGCTTTCTCTACTCGCGCGCGTCGCGCGCTCGTACCCGGCGTGATGCCCGTGACATCACGTCGCTTCGGCAGGCGTCTGGCACTTAGCTGTGGCCGCACGCCGCGTCGTCGTTTATGTATATAGTAGTTGTACCTAGAGTGGGGTCCCTAAGCTTGTTCTCTTAGGATCCCCTCCCTCTAGGTGAGTAGTTAGTATTTCCTCAATATAATCTCTTAGGATCCCCTCCCTCTAGCCTGAGCTGAGTAGCCCTAACAAGACCTGAAATATACCAAAATATGCTTGGAATGTGTATTTTCGGCACTTTTCTACACTGCGAGCAAAACTGTACACCTGATGTTAGGGCTACTCAGCTCACACTAGAGGGAGGGGATCCTAAGAGATATATTGAAGGAGAAACTAACTACTCACCTAGAGGGAGGGGATCCTAAGAGAACAAGCTTAGGGACCCTCACTCTAGGTACAACTACTATATACATAAAACGACGACGCAGCGTGCGGCCCTGACACAGCTAAGTGCCAGGCGCCCAAGCTGAACCTAAGCGACGTGATGTCACGGGCATCACGCCGGGTATGAGCGCGCGACGCGCGCAAGTAGAGAAAGTGAAATAGAGACAGAACAAGGAAACGGAAAGTAAAAGTAAAATACGGAAATGGTAAATGGAATAGGAATGAAATGATGCCGATGATAATAAATAAGAAAATGAGAGATGGCAGTAGCGTACCCTGACAGTATTTCTTCAAAAGTGAGTATCACTTTCTTCGTGTAACCGGGTTTTACGAATTTGACTTCCCGAATTAGTTGCTGGCGAAAGAATGCATCGAGGGCACCCCAGAAGAGCTTTCGGGCCTCCATGTCGGACAGTAGCTCATTGTTTATGAGCGACGTTGCCATCTTTGAGAATTTGCGATCAAACTCTCCAAAGTCGCCTCGTGTCTCAATCCTCTTCATCTTCTGTGCTTCGCAAAGGTTGTCCAAGTGTCACGCCCGGCATGCCCCATCATCCATGACCTTTCCCGGAGCTTTACGTAAGTCACACCCCGTGATCCGTTATCTCTGTCACGTTCCGCGTGACCCGGAATCCAAACCCGGATCTCCGGTAAACTCCCCACTTCATTACGGTGGTTTGTTATTACCGATCTCCGTACTTAACTCCGTACTTCATTTCGTACCTGGTGAAGGTAGCCTTTTTCATATCACATCACCACAAGGGACGAGAAGTCCTATCCATCTGATTCACATCTCCGCCTGCTTCTTTCATGTTAAATCCCTTTGTTCCGTATTCGTTGACATTCCCATTTTTGTCCGTACTCTTTTGTATTTAAATCCTAGTTTTTAACTAGGAAAGGTCAGTCTGAATATTAGTTACTTTCCGTCTCTAGTTCCGCCTCAGTTCTTACTCCGTACTCGCGAGCTCCAGTGCGTACTCGTTGTGTACTATCTCGTACTCAGAGTTCTAGCCGTCGTCTGACGGTGTAGACTCAGAGTTCAACATTACGTTCTTGACGTCGTACTCATACGTACTAGCTACGTACTTCCTCGTTCTCTGAAATTGTAATGGTTCCGCTATGAGCAGCAGACTACTATTAACCATAGTACATATTAGTATATATATACAATTGCATGCAGACGATCGTCGCCTGCACAAGTACCTAGTATTATGTAATGTACATAGGCGCCGTCACACCAGTAAATACCGCGTAACGGTAAAGGCGCCGGCAGCCTTTCTTACCTGCACTTGCAAATATACAGCTTTACACTGTTTGTTGTGAGTCCGTAAGAACCGGGCTAATCGTAAACTGTAACGAAACGTTACAGAAATTGAGGGATATCGTAAGCTGGGCGAGTGGGCGCAGCATATAAGCTGAAGCCAAGTCCCTCTCTCCGTACTCCTCCGTATTCTAGTTACGTGTTTCGTAGTAGTCCGGAAATATCCGGGATTTGTCCGGAACACCGATCTTGACAATCTCCCCCCAAGTATGCATCTCGTACAACGTGCGTACTACTCCGTACTTCATGCACAGCCCTCCGATCCGCTCATTTCCAAATGGGGGTTGTCCGCTCAATGTCCTGACTAACCAGGGGTTCGGTTAGTCCGGACTCTGCCCGTTCTATCCGTCCTAGAAACCACCATTCCTTTCTTACCCTTTTCTCCTTTTAGTATAGGCACCTTATACTCATGTATTTAAGCCCCAGTTTCGTAGCTGGGATTCCTCAGTCAGAATATTAAATCTATTCTTCTCTCTTATCTGTTCCATCTCTGTTCTTCTCCGTACTTGTCAGGGTACGTGCTAGGACCATAAGGGCTAATTGTCACGACTGTCAGGGTACGCTACCGCCGTCTCTCATTTTCTTATTTATTATCATCGGCATCATTTCCTTTCTATTTTATTTATCATTTCCATATTTTACTTTTACTCTCCGTTTTCTTGTTCTGTCTCTATTTCACTTTCTCTACTCGCGCGCGTCGCGCGCTCGTACCCGGCGTGATGCCCGTGACATCACGTCGCTTAGGTTCGGCTTGGGCGCTTGGCACTTAGCTGTGTCAGGGCCGCACGCCGCGTCGTCGTTTTATGTATATAGTAGCTGTACCTAGAGTGAGGGTCCTGTTAGGGCTACTCAGCTCAGGCTAGAGGGAGGGGATCCTAAGAGAACATATATTGGGAAGATACTAACTACTCACCTAGAGGGAGGGGATCCTAAGAGAACAAGCTTAGGGACCCTCACTCTAGGTACAGCTACTATATACATAAACGACGACGCGGCGTGCGGCCCTGGCACAGCTAAGTGCCAGGCGCCCAAGCCGAATCTAAGCGACGTGATGTCACGGGTGTTAGGGCTACTCAGCTCAGGCTAGAGGGAGGGGATCCTAAGTACTATATTGGGCAATGGTTATACTACTCACCTAGAGGGAGGGGATCCTAAGAGAACAAGCTTAGGGACCCTCACTCTAGGTACAGCTACTATATACATAAAACGACGACGCGGCGTGCGGCCCTGACACAGCTAAGTGCCAGGCGCCCAAACCGAACCTAAGCGACGTGATGTCACGGGCATCACGCCGGGTACGAGCGCGCGACGCGCGCGAGTAGAGAAAGTAAGATAGAGACAGAACAAGGGAACGGAAGATAAAAGTGAAATACGGAAATGATAAATAAAATAGAAACGAAATGATGCCGATGATAATAAATAAGAAAATGAGAGGCGGCGGTAGCGTACCCTGACAACGGGCATCACGCCGGGTACGAGCGCGCAAGTAGAGAAAGTGAAATAGAGACAAAACAAGGAAACGGAAAGTAAAAGTAAAACACGGAAATAATAAATAAAATAGAAATGAAGTGATGCCGATGGTAATAATCAAGGAAATGAGAGACGGCGGTAGCGTACCCTGACACCATCCCCCCTTCAACGAGGCGGCGTCCCGACGCCTGTAGCTTCGACTAATGATGCCTGTAACTTAGAAAAATCGAAACGAGGGCGACGATGGAAAAGAAGGCCATTTATCGAGCGTGGCGCACTCGGATGTTCGCGGTGGAATTCCTTAATGAGATCCGGGGCTGCAATATTCGACTCGGGTTCCCACTGGTCATGCTCGGGACCATAGCCTTCCCAACGCACCTTATACTCGAGTCGTCTCCAGAAGACACGACTGTCTAAGATCCGTTCCACGACATAGTGTTCACCATCGTCCCTGACCTCAGGAGGTGGTGGAGCCTTAACGCGACGACCCGGGATCGTATCTTCAACCTTGGGACGTAACTTCCCGACGTGGAATACTGGATGAAGCCTTGACATTGACAGTGGTAAACGCAACTTGTATGCGTGCGACCCGACCTTGCTGACTATCGGAAAAGGCCCCAAGTACCGATGCGATAACTTGGCGGAGGGCCTGGTGGTACGAATGTCGCTCGAATCGAGGTATACCTTGTCGCCAACCTTGTATTCAGGTGCCGGGATGTGTTTCCGATCGTAGTACTTGGCCATCTCGTCCTTCGACCTGGCTATGGCGGCCTTGGCTTCCTCTATCATCGATTCCATACGCGTCTTGAACTCGTTGACAGATTCGATCTTCGAGTCGGCAACCAGCGGTTCGAATCCCATACGAGGATGTCGTCCAGTGTCGAGCTCAAACGGTGTCGAATGTGTAGCTGAGTGTACATGGTTGTTGTATGCGAACTCAGCCAGGGGCAGCATCTGGTCCCAGTCGTCCTGCCGCTCTGAGGTGAAAAGTCGAAGGTACTGCTCAACTTCTGCATTGACCCGTTCTGTCTGACCATCGGTTTGAGGATGATACGCCGTAGAGGGTGCAAGCCGTATGCCCAGGAGCCTAGAAAGCTCCTGTGTGAAGCGGGACGCGAACTGGGGACCTCTGTCAGAGATCACCTTCATGGGGAGACCATGGAGCTTCCAGACGTGTTGGAGGTACAGTCGGGCTAGACCTGTCGCGTCAAGTGTCGTAAATGTCGGCACGAAATGAACCCGTTTGGTGAGAGAGTCGACGACCGAGAGGATCGCGTCGAGACCGTTGGATTCCGGTAGTTCCACGATGAAGTCGACTGAGATGTGTTCCCAAGGTCGACTTGGCACCTCTGTGGGTCGGAGAAGGCCATAGGGAGCATGGCGAGATGGTTTCGTACGCAGACACATATCGCAGGCCTCTACATAGCGTTGTACATACCTAGAGACACCTGGCCACCAAAAGGTGCGCGAAACGAGCTCGAGAGTTTTGAAACGACCGGGGTGGCCACCGAGTTTGGTGTCATGATGTCTGGAAAGGATTTTCCGACGTAATTCATCCACGTTTGGCACGTAAACCTTGCCGCGATAATAAAGGAGGTCCTGATCCTCGAACCATTCCGATGAGTGAGCTGAGCGACCACCTAGGGCATGAAGTGTTGCGACGGCTTTTGACACGCTATCCTCGACCTTGCCTTCTCGTTTGGCCTTGCGAATCTGGTGTAAAAGGTCCTCCTCCTCCCCCTTAAGACGGAATGTCTGCAGAGCATTGATTGCAAACATTTCGGGTCGGATTAGAGTGACGCCACAATTGTCATCCTTTCCCGAGCCATGGTCTGACCGACGGGATAAACCATCAGGTTTACCCATTGATTTACCCGGTATATGCTGTAGAGTAAAATCGAAACGCGAGAGATATACTGACCATCTGGCTTGACGACGATTGAGGTTACGCGCGGACATGAAGTACTCGAGATTCTTGTGATCAGTCCGTATGTCGATAGGGTGAGACGCGCCTTCAAGAAAGTGTCGCCATTCCTCTAGAGACCGTATGATAGCCAGCATTTCCTTGTCGTGAATCTCGTAGTTGCGTTCGACGGGGCTAAGGGCTTTCGAGAAGAAAGCAACTGGGTGCCATTTGCCGTCATCGTTCGACAACTGTGAGAGAACTGCACCTGTTGCAAAGTCGGAACTGTCGGCCTCAACTCTGTAAGGGTTAGCGGGGTTGGGAATGAGGAGGATGGGGGCGGACGTGATAGACGACTTTAGTGTATCGAAGGCATGCTGACAGTTGTCAGACCAGACGAAGGGGGTGTCCTTTTTGGTTAACCCAAACATGGGATTGGCGATACGCGCAAAGTCCTTGATAAACCGACGATAAAAGTTGGCGAAACCTAGGAAGGACTGGACCTCAGTGACATTTTTCGGGACTGGCCAGTCTCTGACACCCGAGACTTTCGCGGGGTCCATCTCGACGGTGTTCTCGGAAATGACGACACCCAGGTACTCGATCTTGGTCCGGCAAAACTCGCACTTCTCCGCCTTGAGGTACAACTTGTGATCGCGGAGACGTTCGAGAACACGTCGGGTGATCTGGTCGTGCTGTTCCCGACTCTGCGTGTAGATGAGAATGTCGTCGATGTAGACGGCAACAACACCTTCAGAGATCATATCCTCGAAGATCTCGTTCATCATCGTCTGGAAGGTGGCAGGGCTGTTAGTGAGACCAAAGAACATCACCAGGGGCTCGAAGAGGCCGCGATTGGTGCGGAAAGCAGCCTTCCACTCATCTCCTTCCTTTATCCGTACATTGTTATAGCCCCAGCGCACGTCCAGTTTGGTAAAGTACCGGGCACCCTGTAGCTTGTTGATGAGCTCGGAGATCAGAGGTAGCGGGTAGCGATTCTTGATTGTCATGGCATTCAACGCGCGATAGTCCTGAATAAGACGGAGAGAGCCATCTTTCTTCTTGATGAAGAAGACTGGGGACGCCATAGGCGACTTCGAGGGTCAGATTCGTCCAGATGCAAGGTTTTCTTCCAGAAACGCATCTAACTCGGCCTGCTCATTAGGCGACAGTGGGTAGATCTTGCAAGACTTAGGCTCAGAACCCGGCACAAGCTCTATCGGGTGGTCCCACTTCTTCGACTGCGGCAACGAGTCGAACGACTCCTTCGAGAAAATGTCGGCAAAGTCGTGGAACATCTCTGGCACGATATCCCGAAAGCCTTTGGGTGCTGGTGCGTCTGCGTTGTTGGCGTGAGCCCGAGCCAGTCGCTGGGAGATGGTCTCGGTGGCATATATGCGGTGAGTGTCGGGCTCGTCAGGCAGTATTGATATCGCGAATAGTCGATCACCTTCCTCAATCTCAGACTCGACGTCAACCAGGTCTGGTATATCAGGATCATCGGCCTCGGTGTCGTCAAGCTCTGGTAGAGGTGCGCGTCGGATCTGTTGGAATGCACGCTTAGAGAGCTTACCCGCTGGCCAGCGTGGAGCACAAGACCGACAACTGGGGCTGCAGCGCATGAACTCTACTCGACCAGTTGCGTAGTCTATGACGGGATTGTGAGCCTTGAACCATGGCAGCCCAAATAGGACGGGATACTTGAGCGAGGTAACGGCGAACAAGGTGCGTTCAGAGTGATCTCGAAAGCGAACAACGAGGTCGACGACGTGGGTGATAGAACCAGCATGGTTGGGCGTACCGTCGACGTTAAACACGGGAATTGGTTTAGCAAGACGTACGGAGGGAAGCCGATGCTTCTCGACAAAGTCGCGATCGAGGAACATACCGCTAGCTCCAGTGTCCAGCATGGCCTTGCTGTGCAGCAGGGCTCCAGTGTCAACACTCTGTAGTTCCACCGGGATCTCTAGCTTCTGCGTGCCAGCAGTAGCTGCGAGTCGGTATTCGCTTGGTAATGCGCGACGTAGAGAAGGCGACAGCATACATGGAGTTGAAACAGAGCGTGTAGCAGGTGGATGTCAGGGTACGTCCCGGGTTTACGGTCATTCTAGTATATTAGCGTAGTATAGTATAACCTACTTAGATGCCTACGCGCTCTACGTCGGTCATACGGTACCCGGTATGCCGGTCCGTACTCATCCCCCGCGTATTCTTCCGAACTCTCCCCGTTTCTCCGTTCGCCTCATTCTGTCACATCTCCCTCTTTCTCTATGTCGTCCGTGTGTCCTCGACTGCCGACTCTTCCTATTGGCAGATAATGCACCTGTTAGTTATTGGTTAGAGATAACGTAAACATGTATATATACTTCCGTGCGCGCATGAGTAGTTCCTTGCGCTATTATAGACTGGGTTACTGGGTTATAGTAGCAGTCCGATCCTTAAGTCTAATCGCTGAACGGTCGTGCCCTAACAGTGGAGACGATTCTTCGGGTTTAGCAGGGGATGCAGCAGGGGTAGTTAGATTCGAATCAGAAGTGTCATTTTGTTCGCGATCTATGTACAAAACGTCGAATCTATTAGATGTCGGCAACGAGGGTGCATCTATCACTCGTCGCCGTTTTGAAAATCCTCTACCTCTGCTGCGGCTACAGTCTCTCCTTCTGTCAGAGCAGAGTCACCATGTGTCTGGGCTTCTAGCGCGTCTTTCTGGGCCAGCAGATGCGCGATACTGTCGTCTAATTCCTCGGGCTGGAGATATCGGATGTCATATGCACGAGGGCATTCGCGAGCCCAATGGCCTGTTGCTCCACAGCGACGGCACCTGGTTGATTCTAGGCCAGCACGTCGACGGGCAGCGTCAACGTCCATCGGGTCATGCCTAACCTGTGGTGCAGGAGCAGGAGCCGCAGGTCTCGGAGGTAACACGGGCATGATTTGAGATGATGGCCTGGGAGGTGGATAGGGAGGAGCCTGATAGGAAGGGGCAGGGGCCTCCTCTGGATCTGGAGGGTCTGATACGACGGGAAAGGGTTGGGACGAGGTCGATTAACGGGGACAGCTGCGGGATTTGTCTGAGCTGTTCCAGAGCCTACGAGTCGGCGGCGAGCAGCGGTGAAGGCCTCGTTGGAACGCCTGTCCATGTCAAACATGCGTGCTTGCCTGATCCAGCCTTCGTAGTCGTGGAGTGCGGGTCGGTCTTTCATCGTCGCTACCAGTGTAACGTTTCGTTACTTTTTATAGTGTACCGCTTGCGGTACACAGTTTATATCACGCTGTAGTTTCACGCCACAAGTAACAGACCAAAGTGCTGTATTTTCTTTGTGGAGTAAAACAAGTTGCGCGTGCTGAATCAGCACGCGCGTAGCTACTACTAATGTATAGTTATTACATAATGGCTCGCCGCAGCCAGAGGCGTTAAGCGCCTCTGTTATTAGAGTAAGTAATAGTAACTACTGCAGAGGGCGAAGCCCTCTGCATATGCCTAAGTGGCATATACTCAATCCACTGCATGCGGTGGATCCGTTACAACCAGAGATGCAATTGCCGGGTCTAGACCGTTACGAAAGTACGTGTTAATGGCGAGTCCTTCCGTAAAGCCAGCGTGCTCAATGAGTACGCGGAAGGCGTCTACATATTCTTCCACAGTCCTGTTGCCTTGGACATAGCGGTTGGAGTAGAGGGTGTTGATGGCATCTTCTTGCTCGGATTGTGGAAAGAAATCAGCCTTGAATCTTTCTCGGAAGGCATCCCAGTCAGTGAAAGGCTTCTCTCCTCTTTGATACCTTTTCAGCATAGATTCGCTGAAGGTGAGGGCACGACCTTCATTCATGTACGACATCGCCCAGCCGATCTTGAGTTCATCAGTCTCGAAGTCGCGACTGCATATACTCATGTAGAACTCGACAGTGTTCCAGAAGGCACGACCCTTGGAGCGATCTCCGTCGAACGAAGGAGGTACAGCAGGTCGGGTATTTCGGGAAGAGCGTGAACTGGCTTGATGCTCAGGAGCCGGTGGTTGTCCAGACGAGGACGCGTCGCCCACAGGGGGGTTTTGGGTTGGAGCAGCTCTAGCCGCGTCTCTGATGCTCTGCAGCACCTCAATCATCTGCGAGGCCTGGGATTCCTGTCTTGCCAAGCGGGCATCCATTTCCGCGAACTGCCGCATAATAATAGTCGCCACATCGTTGAGGGTGACGAGTGGGGGTGCAGAGGGTGGAGGAGAAGAGTCCATGAGAGAGAGAAAGGAAAATGGTGTTTTTAAGATGGAGCAGAGGGGTCGGTTATAGACGGGACTCGAAGGAAAAATACGACACTGCGATAGTCGGTGTCGAGCGCGATTTTTCGATAACGAGTGTCGATAAAAACGGCCAGTCTGCGAGTAGAAGCTTGTTCTACTGTTAGGGCTACTCAGCTCAGGCTAGAGGGAGGGGATCCTAAGAGAACATATATTGGGAAGATACTAACTACTCACCTAGAGGGAGGGGATCCTAAGAGAACAAGCTTAGGGACCCTCACTCTAGGTACAGCTACTATATACATAAACGACGACGCGGCGTGCGGCCCTGGCACAGCTAAGTGCCAGGCGCCCAAGCCGAATCTAAGCGACGTGATGTCACGGGCATCACGCCGGGTACGAGCGCGCGAGTAGAGAAAGTGAAATAGAGACAAAACAAGGAAACGGAAAGTAAAAGTAAAACACGGAAATAATAAATAAAATAGAAATGAAGTGATGCCGATGGTAATAATCAAGGAAATGAGAGACGGCGGTAGCGTACCCTGACAGGTCCCTAAGCTTGTTCTCTTAGGATCCCCTCCCTCTAGGTGAGTAGTTAGTATTCTCCTTAATATATTATCTTAGGATCCCCTCCCTCTAGTGTGAGCTGAGTAGCCCTAACAACGACCCTCGTGCCACCCGATCCCAATCCGGACCTCTCCGAGGTCCGGCGCCCAAACCCCGTCCATATTTAGTATATCCGCCAAGTCCGAGCGTCAGTACTTGTCCAACAGTGCGTAGTCCGTTATTCTGTCCACGTCCGGTAAGTCCAAGGTCCGGACTTCGTCCGGACTAGGACATTTCCTTATGGGGACATTCTGTCCGGAGCATTAGAAAGCAAGTGCCAGATATGTTTCTGGTGCTGTGCAACTAGTCTCCTTTTAGTTATATCTCCTTTAGTTCTAGTAGTCTAGCTTTTTGTATTTAAAGCCTCCAGACTTCGTCTGGGGCTCCCCAGTCTGAATATCAAGTCATATTCAAGTCTATTTTAAGTCTAGCCCAGTTAAACTCTTTATAATCAAATCTTCTCTTACCTATCTCGTCTAAAGTCCGCTCCCAGTACTTGTCCGGGCTGTCTCGGACTTCTAGTCCGAAATTAAGGGATATCCAGGGTCGATTGAGCCGGCGCAGCACATAAGCTGAAGCCAAGTCCCTTCTGTTCCGTAGTCCGGACTCCCCGGACTTCCGCCCAGACGCCCGGAACACGGCGCGTGACACTAATCTAGTATACTGTGCGTATAGTATAGACGTATATGCTGACCACGCGTTATCATATCCATCGTACGGTACCCGGTATGCCGGTCCGTGTTATCCTCCCGTATTCTCCCATACTTTCCCCGTTTCTCCGTATGCTTCATACTGTCACCATCTTCCTTTCTACTCATGTTTCTCATTCGCCATCGACTGCCTCCTTTCCTATTGGTAGATAAAGCACCTGAGCGCTATTGGTAGAGATAGCCCACTCATGTATATATATACACCTGTGCGCGCAAGAGTAGCTCCTTGCGTTATTAAAGATTGGACTACTGGGTTATAACGTCTGATCCTTAAGTCTCCACCGCTGAACGATCGTATCCTTACAGTACTCTGCGTGCTCGTCCCGTACTTAGTTGCGGACTTGCACGTAGTTCAAGTCCCAGTCGTCGTCAGACCTCTTGGGCAATCTAAGTTCATCGTTGTACTTAATGTCGGCCTTGTGCGTACTAGCTACGTACTTCTCTCGTTCTCTGAAATCGAGGGATATCTGAAGTTGGGCGAGTGGGCGCAGCATACAAGCTGAAGCCAAGTCCCTCACACCTGTACTCTCCGTACTCTCATTATCCACACACACGTGCTTCGTACTAGACCGGACTTATCCGGGATAGGCTCAGAACACGGCGCTTGACACCAAGTCCTCGAGCGTCCATCGGTCCTTGGGGATAGAGCCAGGGTATTGCTTCAATACCGCCTTCTTGAATGTTTCCCAATCCGTTGCGGAATGGTACTCAGGCAGAGACTCCCAAAAGTCGGCTTCAGCTCGTTTCAGGTAAATAATGGACTGCCTGATTTTCGTGACTTCATCTAACTTTGCAGTGTTGGCTAGGATTTCGTAGTCGACGAAATAGTCCCAAAGAGTTAAAGGGCTGTCCGCATCGAAACGCGGGGCTTTGTCAGAGTTCCTGGTAGGCAGCGGTACTGGATTAGCTGTCGCCATAAGTGCTTGGTCGCTGGGTGCATTGTTACTCGGTTCTGTGTTTTCCTGATTTAAAGAAGATTGACTCAGAGACGGTAGTTTGAACGATGCTGTAGACAATGTAGGGGGCGTAGGTAACGAAGAAAGAGTGCTAAGGGAGTCTGGGGATTGGTTGGACACAATGGGGAAATTCTCGGGGGATTCATGGTGTAGAGAACGGTGGTTTGACCTAGATCGTAGGTTGTAACGATGTGTAGTTGTTTCTCGAGACAAAATAGACGATGTTGAGGGGAATAATGATGACGTGTGAAGTAAAACTGTCAGGGTACGCTACCGCGCACCCTCATTTTTCCTCATTATTATCATCGGTATATATCTAATTCTACTTTATTTATATTTCTCGTGCATTACTTCTACCTTCCGTTTATTCTCTCCGTCCATATTTCACTTTCTCTACTCGCGCGCGTTGCGCGCTCCTACCCGGCGTGATGCCCGTGACATCACGTCGCTTAGGCTCGGCTTGGGTGCTTGGCACTTAGCTGTGTCAGGGCCGCACGCCGTGTCGTCGTTTTATGTATATAGTAGCTGTACCTAGAGTGAGGGTCCCTAAGCTTGTTCTCTTAGGATCCCCTCCCTCTAGGTGAGTAGTATAGTTATCTTCCAATATATCTCTTAGGATCCCCTCCCTCTAGTCTGAGCTGAGTAGCCCTAACAAAAATGACAACACAAAACAAACTGGTTCCCTGCGGTGGTCACCAATATGAAGAGCGCGTCTCAGGAGTAGGCAGAGACGGAGAGGGAACCAGTGTAGTGTGTAGGATAGAGATTGTAGAGTAGTTTTGAGAATAAAGAGAAGCTTTTTGCAAAAGAGGGCTTTAGTGAGTGTAAACAAGGGATAATGAGATGTTATTCTGTGTCGAAAATGACGTCTTTTTATATACAATTTGAGGAGAGTGTTTTACTAAGCTAAATAACTACGGATTTCGCGGCCCAGGGTCAAAATGTCAAGGAAAACAAGGAAACGAACAAAAGGAGTTTAGAAAACTGTTAAATAAAATGTAAACTAGTCAAAAGTAGTCAAAAGCACTTCGCATAGGCATAAATTTGTAAGAAAAGGAGAAAATGGAAAGACGGAATTGAATTTAAAGAGATTAGAGCATTCTTCCCTTAATAATCCCATTTAATTTGCTACTCCGTAACACGGAATCGTCTTGTAGCGAATTTCCAATGCTTTCTTCGTCCATGGCACACGCATATGTCAAGATTCGAGTTTTATTGACCACAAATTAGCTCATTGTGCTGGGCTGTGCAGCACAGGTAAACGACGTCTATTCCCATGTTTGCCTCGTAAGTCGTTCTCGTCCTCAACAGTACACTACTGCCGTCTCTCATTTTTCTTTATTTATTATCATTGGCATTTGTTAGGGCTACTCAGCTCAGGCTAGAGGGAGGGGATCCTAAGTACTATATTGGATGATAACTATACTACTCACCTAGAGGGAGGGGATCCTAAGAGAACAAGCTTAGGGACCCTCACTCTAGGTACAGCTACTATATACATAAAACGACGACGCGGCGTGCGACCCTGGCACAGCTAAGTGCCAGGCGCCCAAACCGAACCTAAGCGACGTGATGTCACAGGCATCACGCCGAGTACGAGCGCGCGACGCGCGCGAGTAGAGAAAGTGAAATAGAGACAGAATAAGGAAACGGAAAGTAAAAGTAAAATACGGGTGTTAGGGCTACTCAGCTCACACTAGAGGGAGGGGATCCTAAGAGAAATATATTGGGGAGAACTAACTACTCACCTAGAGGGAGGGGATCCTAAGAGAACAAGCTTAGGGACCCTCACTCTAGGGACTGCGACTATATACATGAAAAACGATAACATGGCGTGCGGCCCTGACACAGCTAAGTGCCAGACGCCCGAACCGAACATAAGCGACGTGACGCCTACGGCGTCACGCCGGGTACGAGCGCGCGACGCGCGCAAGTAGAGAAAGTGAAATAGAGACGGGGGGAGCAAACGGAGGATGGAAATAATATATGGGAAATATAAATAAAGTATAGGGGAATATATACCGATGATAATAAATAAGGAAAAATGAGGGGACGCGGTAGCGTACCCTGACAACGGGAACGATAAATGGAATAGGAATAAAATGAAGCCGATGATAATAAATAAGAAAATGAGAGACGGCGGTAGCGTACCCTGACAGCATTACTTTATTTCTATTTCGTTTATCATTTCTGTATTTTATATCTATCTTCCCTTCATTCGTTCTGTCCCTAATTCACCTTCTCTACTCACATGCGTTGCGCGCTTGTACCTGGCATGATGCCCGTGACATCACGTCACTTAGGTTCGGTTCAGGCGTCTGGCACTTAGTTGTGTCAGGGCTGCACGCCGTATCTCCGTTTTTCATGTATATAGTCACTGTACCTAGAGTGAGGGTCCCTAAGCTTGTTCTCTTAGAAGTTAGGATCCCCTCCCTCTAGGTGAGTAGTGTAGTTCTCTCAATATATTTACTTAGGATCACCTCCCTCTAGTCTGAGCTGAGTAGCCCTAACAAACACGGACCGGCATACCGGGTACCATATGATGGATATGATAATGCGTAGGTCAGCATATATGTCTATACTATACGCACAGTGTACTAGTGTGGCCACGGTTCGGTTCGGTCCGGTTTTTTGACCCTTTTTGCCGAACCAAAAACCGAACCGATGGTTCGGTTCGGGAAATTTCACTGAACCGAACCATTTTACATTGGTTCGGTTCGGTTCGGTTTTTATTGGTTCGGTTCAGTGGTTCGAACCGGTTCACAATAGTACTTGAAATTTTCTAGATTTCGATGAATTTAGATGATTTTGGACAGCTTTTTTGCTTATGTAACACGGGCGCTTATTTAAGCGCCCGTCTTATCTTGTAGATATTCGAAAAATATTTATGACATATTTTTTTATTTCCATTTTGAGCAATTTTTGAGCTCTCTAGAGCCAAAATAAAAAAAAAATCACGACAAAATTCACCATTTTGACCTAGTTATATGGCAATATGTGAATTGGTTTCTGAACCAGTTCGAAATGGTTCCTATCGGTTCAGCAATTTTTCAAAAATTTCCGAACCGCGAACCGAACCGTTTAAAAGACCGAACCGAACCGAACCGATAAATCGGTTCATTTTGGTCTTTTTTTCGGTTCAGTTCGGTTCAGTTCGGTCCAAAAACCGAACCGCGGCCACACTACAGTGTACTAGATTAGTCCTAATGGTCCTAGCACGTACCCTGACAGTTTAGGCCAATGTTGAAGCACAGGAAAGGTCACTGATGTTTGTGTGTGGATGATCTGCCTCCGAACTATACAGTTCGGAAGCTATTTTCATTCTACGAAATCTAGCTACATTTGCTCTAGTGAAACCAGTTCCAAACTGGTTTGAGTTCAGTTCTCAAACCGTTGGTTTAAACCAGTTTCCGCGGTTTCGAACCGAACTGGACCCAACACTACTATGATACAGCTACTAGACTAAAGATTTAGGAACTATTAAATCGCTGCGCTGTAAATGTCAGAGTATTAGTCTCCGATGTTTCAACCACACGCACATTGCCCTGCTGTTGTCTCTCCGGCATAAGGTCAATACTTTCGTCTCCTACGCGAGTCTCGACTCCTTGAGGCCCTAACGAACGTAGATTCAAAATCAAGCGAGTGCACTAATATAATAAAGATTAAGACCATCTGAATTACTGTAAAATTGGATTGACGCCTACACATATGCTTGATACAGTGACCTGCCAACTGTGATCATACGATTGCAGAATCATGAAAGCGAGTTAAAGCTATAGCACTTACAATATAAAATCAATTCCCAAATAGCTTGTATGTCTGTTATATATAACACAGAGGAGTAAACTGACTAAATGATACACTTATGGGATCCATTTCCTCCAAAAAAAAAACGATGTTCGACCCACCTAGCTGAACCACGTAAACCCATACGCCATCTCGGAAGAACACAGTATAAATCTGAGACACCTGTCTCTGTCCTTTGGGTATTCCCGCGTTGCGGAAATTAAAATAGACAGAGGAGAATTTGGAAAACATGAAAATGAACAAAATGCTTTGGAAGATCAACTCGGTTATCCTAGGAATTTATTATCGGTCACGGTGAATGTTTTTTGATATAGCAGAATGCTTACCAAAGGATTGAGAGAGCTTTAGGATATGAAAATGTGATACACCTCCCAAGTACTGGGTTAAGAGCGGGGAAGGCATCTGGTATTATCGTGTAAGACGATGTACCTATTATCAGAAATACGAGGATGGAAACATTCGTCGCCACAAAAAGAGCCCACAGGAGTAGCTGGAGCATGAAATTCCAATTATAGACGGCAAGAACTGAAAAGAAAAAATATGAAAGATGAAACTTCATCGGTAGTCCAACCCTCACCTCGGTAGATCAGTATTATTTGGGAGGCGCAAATCAAGATCGCGGAACTAAATGACCGAAACCAGATATAAGCCTTGCATGTAGAATGTGCTGCTGGGGTATTTGATAAAAGGATTGCGACGCTGACGCTAAGAGAACTAATCATGAAACCACATCAGAAGAAAAGAGCGGTTCATACGTACAATTGGGTACCGAGAGCTAGGTATCGCATGACGAGAAAAACAACTGTAATGACAGATGGTTTCGATCTGATTGTATTCGTATTGTCAATGAAAAAGATGGAACATAACGACGGGAATGTGATTCACCTCCAAACTAATCTGATCTGTCGGAGTAGGCTCATTGTTAGCCTATAGCAGTTAGATGCGAAATTTGAGAATCTTGCCTCTTCAGACAAAGTCACAAGAAAATCCCATGTTATCAAAGTACAAGCAGATACTACGAGAAAGTAAGTTGGTTCATTTAAAACGAATTAAGTTAGGGGCAACCTAAGTTAACAAGAGAAGGGTGTTCTCCTTTCGCTAGTCCTTGAAATTGCCCGGGGGTGAGGTTTACTGTCATGATTGGAACGCGAAGAAACAAATCCTGTACCCGAAGAGAGCGGGAGATATAATACGAGGAGAGTAAGAGAAAACTAAATTTTTGCTACGGATCTCACCTGCTTTATAGACTGTTCGTAGATCGCAGCCAGGCAATTATTTATGTGTCGACACTTATACCCTTTAAGGCACATTGTCTGTGTACTTGTTCAGCGCTGGCTGATTCAGGAGTCAGAAGTTGGCGCTTCGGGTTGCCTAGGCTGTATACCCTTGGGACTCGAGCCGAAGTGTGTGGTAGGATCTGACCTCGAGAACTCAATGTTAGATCATCCATAAGAGCTGAGATTCTGTACGGAAGGAAATCAGTCAACTTCACAAATTGAAATTGGAGAAAGATATACATATTCCTGACCCGGATCAAAGATTACACAAGTTAGTATCAACTGTTTAAGACATTGTCATTAGATCACCATTTAATTTTCATAGCCTTTGCCTTTATCCAGATTATGCGCACGTGTCCCCAAGTGTGTTCACGATAGAATTTCGTTTGCGGATTTGTGGTCCTGTACAACAAACTCTCTGCAGTTCGCAGCTCGCTCGACGCTTGCCCCACAGCTCAATTCGCAGTCAGTCCGCTTCGGAAGATGAGACGGTGATGGTTAATGAGATTCACCGCAGAATCTGGACTCGTTGGAAAGAGAAAAGATTCAAAGTCCATTACGTGGGTGATGCATGCTGACTCTTGCTGAGCCTACAGGTCGCGTAATACGACGCGTATCATATATCGCATCACACTTGTCACATCTACTAGTATGTATCTCGTTGGCCAGTTATTCGTTGTTCGGTACTACGACGCGACGGTTACTCTGGTTACATCAGAAGCAACACGAACACTTCTTATTTCCAGCAATCATCAACAAGGTACACAGAACACACTGTTCCTCCATGAAAAAAAAAAGACATCCGTGTCTCCTAAGCTAGCACCGCTTCAGTCTGCGAGCAAAACAATGTACGAAAAGCACGTTCAGCAGCTGAAGAAAGTACCAAAGGACCCTCGTATACGACTTGACCTTCAAACAAGCAACTGCACAGTCAATAAGGATGTGTCACCGCACGACCATCGACGACGCCTCAGTTGACTATATTATCCAGAAATCATATTATGATGTTGATGAAAAGACGAAGAGAAGATTGGTTGATGAGTTGCGTTGAGCCGGTTCGCGTTCATAAAGAGTACTGGGCTGATTGGATTATGAATGATGTTCGTACGCCGTTTTCACCATGCGAATGGATTGTCTGACAAAGACCATCTTCATAAGTGTAAGACAGTCGTTGACGCATGTTATTTGTTAGACTGCGACTACAGCTCCTGCAGTTCGTAAACATATTAACAAATCGGTGTCCTTCTACAGCCCGCCTATCGGATCTCGAAAATTTGAACGGCCAGCGGGATGTGGAAAATAATGACCCAGTCGAGCATTCGGCTCATCTTCTCAAGATATTTGTTACGATATCGATATGCAAATCCGTGATGTCGTATGCGAATATCACCACTAATAATAATCACATCTTGCGGGTACGGAATCGTGGCTTGCCAGCGAGCGCCGAGAATCACGATTGACCGTGTCGAACCTGCGTCAGTGAAGGTTTTTTGAATTGTGTAATTCCTATGTTATCACTTTCGGTAAAGTTGTTGTTTGTGTTTCAGTGACGATTCTGATAAGAAGCACACAGACGCCATTGTTTCATTGGAGCCCAATAATAGGCTTTATTTCAGGCGCTATATATAATACAAGCATTTGACAGGCGACTCCTTACGTTCCCAGTTTTCCCACTACTGAAAAGAGGGTCCGCGATTATGGATCTTCAAGGCCTCATACTGTATGGATTAGCATTTTTGGCTTGTCAATATCTGTTTAAGCGTCTGGTTGCGCGGTCTTCGGTTGTCAATACTATACGGGGTCCTCCGCCTTCAACATGGCTTACAGGTAACTTGCCTGACTTGCTGCGATCGCGGGAAGTTGGCGATGCGGCTTTCGCGTGGACGAAACAGTATGGCAATGTCGTTAAGATGCATTCTGAGCTAGGAGTACGGAAAACCCGCTTGCTTTCATTTGCTGTTAATTCGAGATTGATGTCACGAATTAGGGCAAAATGCTTTTCATATCTGATCCCAAGGTACAAGCCGATTTAGAAGGCTAGTTTATGTGCAACTTACGGCATAAAGGCTTTGCATTACCTCTTCAATATAAACGGTTCTAACGTTGGGAAGACGCCGCATGGTCGTGCCGGAACGGTTCTTCTAATGGGCAAGGGTATAGTTTCGGTTGAAGGTCCAAGTTCCAGCGTCCTTTATTGAATGTAGCCCTTTCTGAGATTCATACAGGTGAAGAACACGTCCAGCAAAGAAAAATTATTATGCCAGCTTTTTCGCCTAGTGCTCTGAAGGAATTTATTCCTTTATTTCGCTCCAAGGCTCAAAAGGTTGTATCAACTTGTCAGCTTTCGTCAGCGAGAATGATCTACAATAATTACTGTCTTTCAGCTAGTTTCAAGACTTAAGGATCAAATACAGTCGTCAACGGATTCAGATTCCAATGTTATCAATGTGAAAACATGGCTTTCTCTGACTACACTGGATATTATTGGAGCCGGTTCAGTGTCCTATTCCTACCCCTAGTTACATTTGATCATTGATGCATATGGGTAGCCGCCGCCGATTATGACTTTGGAGCACTCAGTGAAGGCGGGTTTGAAAGTAAATTAGCTCGAGCTTACAGTAATCTTATGTATTTGTCTTTCCGCGAAGTTTTCTTCATTGATTTGGCAATGACTGGTTTTCTACTAGGGCGGATGCTTTTTATCGTCAGAGCGACAAGGATATTGTAATAGCCTATATCCTTGGGCAAGCCCCGGACTTTGTTTTCTCTATTATGAAGTATTTGCCTACGAAGCGTCTAAAACGGATTTCAAGCTACATGAGCGTAGTTACCTCCGTTGCTGATGAAATTGTCAGGAAGCAAACGACTTTATATCGTGAAGGGAAAGAAGGCTCCAGAGACCTTATGAGTATTTTAGGTATGTATTTATCACCGCTATCATCTTTACAAGTAATGATAACATGTATGTTATTTTAGTCCGTGCAAATCTGTCGGAAAATCCTAAAAGCAGGCTCAGCAAGACGCAAGTTCTCTCGCAACTCACGTTAGTTATTTTCGCAGAAAATTGAACGTTGATGGTATAATCAAAAATAAACAGGACATTCTTTTTCGCTGGACACGAGACTACTGCCACAACAATGAGTTGGATTCTATACGAACTTACAAGAAATCCGCAATATCAAACCAAATTGAGAGAGGAAATTACCTCTATGCGAGCCAAGCTTGTCCAGAATAAACAGATTGAAATAACAGCGGCAGATTTGGACGCCATGCATTACCTCAATGCGATCATCAAGGTACGAATATCAAATCACCGAGGTTACAAAAATGATGACGACGCACACTTGGAAGGAAACTCTCCGTTTTCATCCAACTACTCCCGGAATTATACGGGAGATGCGGAAAGACATGGTGATACCTTTATCCGAACCCATCAAAACTACGACTGGCGAAGTTATCACAAGCATTCCGGTTGAACGTGGTCAACAAATGTTTTTCGGAATTCTGACTTATAATAGGTTTGTCGACCTCATCTTATTCCTTTTCTTTTCAATATCTTAGAATTACTTCCCCAGGCTAAAATCTGTTTGGGGCTCGGACGCCGATGAATGGCGCCCAGAAAGATTTATTGACGCTGATGATCGTAGTCATAATACAAATGTAGGAGTGGTTGGCAATATGTGAGCGCAACTTCTAATCCCGAATGATCCAGATTGGCTCACTTTAACGCTATTAGTGCTACATTTGGTACCGGAAATCGTAGTTGTATTGGGTCAGAGAAGTTTCTTTCCTTTTGTTCTTTTCTTGCACTCGTTATAATGATCATGAGGTCTGATGTCATTTCAGTTGGAAATTCGCGTAAGTGCACCACTTTCCTCGTGGTCTCGTCTTTTCTTACTCACCCAACTTCCGAAAAAAGGATAATGGAGATGCAAATCATTTTGATGGAATTGATTGAGAACTTTGAGTTTTTACCCGCACCTGGAAATATAGAAATCCTTCGAGCCCCTGCGGGTCTGATGAGTCCGATGTAGGTTTTGTCCTTACCTTGACAATTCGATGTTACCGAAAGGTTTTTTTTTACATAGGGTAAAGGACTCCAAAACCAATCGGGTGGAGCTTCCGTTAACTCTAATACCAATTTGATCGCGGTTCTCGCAGTTAATTTATACTGCGGCACAAACTGAATGCGGAATTATGGCCTTTTTAGTTCGCGTATAGTTCTTTCGAAATTGTTCCGCAGCTACTAGAATCAGGCTCGGATGGTTGATGAGCAGTTATTTGCAATTGTTAAATATGTGTCTTCACAAAGTACATATAATAACATATACTTTGACAGGCTGGTACTGGAACAGTAGGACTAAGACCGGCACCATTATCACGACTTACGAGCGCTATCACTCTTGGGGCTTATTAAGCGCGCGCTAATTCAAACCAGTCCAGCATCTTTTTTTAAACGCGTCTTCCCTGACCTGCTCATCGCTCATTGCTCCAAACCGTCACCTTTCATCTCACATGTATTCTTCAAGTAGATGGGGGATATGGTCCACGTTACTATTAATTGTCCCACTATGGTCTCTCGTTTCGTATCTTTCTGTGAAACAACATTACGGTTGAGTATACTGGGTTTTTGCTCTCTTCTTAAGCTTCAGTTTGACCAATTCATGTACGGTGTAGCATTACCAACGCCGGTAGGACCGGTGGCTTCGTAAGTGAACAATAATCTAGTTAAATGCTTCGTTTTGGTCCGATTCATACATACAGCAATGACCCGACACTATCAGAGTTCAATGTTTTGGATACAGTGACAAAACTGGCGAGCGAAATTGGCTTCCGAACAGTGGGCACACGAGAACACGCTGAAGGAGACGCGTGGCTGTTTGAGCAGGTTCTCCAGTTTCAAAAGTCATGCCAAGAACTCGTTGCGCGGACCCCGGGTGGTCGTAATCTTGAGTGCGAGGTGTGGCGGCAACAGGGGAACGGACAACACAGGTGTGTATACCGCCGTTTATGAAACCCCCCTTAAACTTACGTGCTTTGCCAGATTCGACATGATGGGTTACAGACTTTATAAAACTTACGTCAATTTGTCGAATATGATAGTCCGGATTTCTAACGGAACACAAGCTGGAAAAGAACATGCAATCTTGATCAACTCGCACCTTGACAGTACACCCCCGAGTCCTGGCGCGGCCGATGACGCGTTGGCTGTTGGAGTTATGTTAGAGTGCTTACGTGTTTTGCTTCATACACCTGAATGGGAACCTAAACACGCTATTATATTTTGTGGGCAAGCCTGTTTGAAAAGCTTGAATAAACTAATCAAGCATTTTCTTTCTTGATTAGTATTTAATAATGCCGAGGAATCTTTGCAGGACGGTTCTCATTTATATTCTACACAGCATCATACAGCTAATACGTAAGGCTGTTCTTTTAATGTTAGTATACTTCACTAAACCTTTCTCTTGCAGAGTCCGTGCTGCCATCAACCTAGAAGGTATTGTCTTCCACTTATCTATCGGCCTTTCTGAACAAAGTGTATCAAGCCGCGGGTAGCAAGGGCCCTGAGTTATTGTTTCAGGCGACTTCGGAAGAAATGGTCGAGGCATTTGGAAAGGTACCTTATCCGTACGGAACAATCATAGCCAGTGATATATTTGGCTCTGGCATGATCCTATCTGAGTTTGTTTCAATCTTCCCTTTTAGGAATTATTTTGGCTAATTTGTTTCGCAGCACTGACTTCCGGCAATTTGAACAATACTTGAATGTATCTGGCATTGATGTGAGCAATGCGAGATTTGTAAAGAAGAACTATCATATAACGTTAGATAACAGATGGCTGTGGTTGGCCACAGTTATTTTTATCACACTCAGAAGGTTTGTGTGTAAGATAAGTGGCTGCGGTTAGACTAGCTAATCGTTATCTTAGGATACAGTTGAAAATATTGAACCCGGTGTTGCTCAGGTACCATCGTTTTCTTCTAGTGTAGCTGTCATTTTGACACGCATTTCGCAGCACATGGCGGAGAATACTCTGGCCTTGTTGAGGCATTTTGCGGATTCTGAATCGGTTCTCCCTCGGCTGTCGTCTGTAGTCCCGCATAAACCTCAAATCACCTACCACTCCTTCCTCGGGAAATGGTTCTTTTCATACCCGTTCTCCGTCTCCAGAGTATTATACACGACGCTTTGGCTTGCATCTGTCACTATCACTTTCCTGAGTTCAGACTCGTCTTCGCTAACGCAGTTTGCCATCAATCAAATCCGCGGACTAGGACTTGTTTTGGTCTCTACGCTTGCTCCTCTTTTGGGCGCAAATGTTGTGGCTTTGATCATGACAAAGGTTCTCCATAGATCACTGAGCTGGTTTTCTAACGAAACACTTCCTCTTGTCCTCTATGGTCCGCCGTCCATCGCCGGTGTGTCGTATTACTTTTTTTTAAAAAAAACTCCGCCAAACTCAATTTTTACTCTAAAAGCTATATTTATATCTCGGTTGTTGTTGAGCTCTGCCCGTGAAGATAACGAGAGCTCGATGTTTGCTTCCATATTATTGTGGAACAGCACATTGGCCTTTGTCTTCCAGGTCGTATTTGACTTCGGTTCATCCGCTGTTTTCGCGTTCCCAGCCCTATCTTTTTTGATGGCGCTATTTTTTCAAAAGGCTTTTGGTGGAGACGCCAAGCACCCTATTTTATTAGGCTCTCACATTATAGGTAGCTTACCTCCCCTCATCATGGGGACGGAGCTGTGGTGTGGCGTTGGAGATGTTTTCGTTCCTTTGGTGTGTTGATATTTCTCTTCATCAGTGATTTTCGGCTGAAAGACAATAAACATAGACCGGTCGAATTGGTGAAGTAAGGCCTAGTTTACATTCTATCATGCAACACCTGACAAACCTTTATTTGTATTGTATAGAAAGCTCCGGCCGAGTTTATCATCGCGTCGATAGTTGGATTCACTATGTCTTATACATTCCCGCTACTTCCAGCCTTTGTCCATCGCTTCCCGAGGAAATTTATTATCAAATCTGTCATAGCGCTTTGTGTTCTCTCTGTTGTGAACATTATTTATATGTCAAGAAGGGAGCCGTTTGATGATTACCATCCCAAACGCGTGTTTATCATACATTCAGAAAATGTAAGTGCAAATGTACCCGATATTTTCATAAATTCCTTACTCCCTTATTACTTCAGATAACTACTGGTGAATTTTACTTGAACCTGGCGGCCGCTGACGGTTCCCCCAAGTTTGATTTACTGGTGACGGATTTGGCTGATGAATTCGGACACAAACATCCCGAAGGTGCATTCCAGCTAAGTCCTGTTATCATGAGTAAGCCCTGCTAGTAGTGTAAGATAAACCCGCCACTAATTACTTGCTAGATGATTGGAACGGCGACTGGGACACCTTGTATCCATTCTCGTTTGTAAGGCTTAAATGAAACTTTCATTCTCTCAAGCCTCTCACTCTCCAAAACCTAGTTCCTAACACCCTACCGAATGCAATTGACGACGGCCAGTCGACGACATCCCGATGAACACACATTTAAGGTGTCTGCAATAAATGACATCACCGATTTGTCCGCTGGTACTCGGAGTTTTACTCTTCAGATAGAGCACCCAGGAATAATTTGGACTGGTTTGTGCTTCCCTATATGTCTATGTACACAACGCGTTGAAATTTGGCATCAATTTAGTTATCGCATTCGATGCACACGTTTTAAAATGGAGCTTAGACGACAATCCCCCCGATGACTTTGCTCGACACCACGTCAAAGAAGCTTCTTTTTACGGCACTGACGTCTGGTATCTAGATCTCGTTATCAAAATACCACTAGAAGAGGGTACGAACGATGGGAAGCTGAAAGTAAATTTTATTGGAACAAAAGAAAATGTCCAATGGCCTGCTAAAAAGGGCAAGTTCATCGAACATGAAGACGACCGACAGGATCTTGCGTTACTGGAAAGCATACACACTTGGATCAAACATAATACAGGTGACTCTGTTGATGCGATGCTGTTCGGGACATTAGGAGGCATTGCGTATGTTTGAAGAGTAGAGTTCATTTACATATGTTGCATTTGGACACGCCCTATGTCGGCATAATTAATTAGTTTTAAAGGTTGTATCCATTACCTCTTATTTATCAAGCTTTCTCTTGTTATCTGTCATTGTTACTAGACACACAATCATCACATAACAAATATTTAATCACCTGAACTCCGATCAACATACACGATATGACCTACTAGGAAATACAAACTGCAGTATCTATCAACAAATGACTTAGAATTTCGGGCAGTCAGCCAACATCAGGCATCAGACCCAGGACTCATGCGCTCGACATTATTTCCCGCATTACTACAAAACCCTCTTTTTCTGTGGGTCTTATGACGTCTCTCTCAAACACAAAAAGGAATACTCCTCAGCAGTGAGTGGACAGAGTCGTGGGATCTGCTTTGTAGATACTAAGTCGTCGCTGCACGGCGCGCCGACTCAATATACAGAATAAAACTGAAGGTGTAAAAAGATGATCTGATTCGAACATTAGTGAGGATTAAATAGAAAATCTTTGAGGACGATAGGACGATGATGAGCGCTATTCCACGTAGGGAGCTACGCTCCCCTACAGCGTTCAGATCTAAATTTAAAGGAAAGAGGCGGTTCAGAAAATGTAATTCACGTCGCTGAACCAATATCTTCTTTTCACGTTGACAGGCATTGTGAGTCGTTCGAAAAAAGGAGCAAGCGTATTCTGTGTTGATTGATTGTTGGACAACTAAATCTTGTAACGTTTGGCATTGATTAAATTCACCTCCAGAAAAGCATTCTCAGAATCCACAACAGTGCAACCACGTGATTTTATCATGTACGTGTCATTTGTTCAACTTCCGAAAGGGCTTCCAGAAAGAATATTTCACCTCACGTTACGGCAGCATATATTTACATCTACACGCGGTACGTGTTAAACTGAATATCGGCACAGATCATTTGAAATTTGATATAAGGCATATGCATATACAAAACTTCCTCTCGTGTAGAGGCTCTTAGCTTGTCGCAAGAATTAATCAAACTGATTAAGGATCAACGGGTGTTATCTCTGACAGCGGTATTGTAATGCGACAGTTTGATTCAGATATTGATATAACATTGCCTTTCAGAAGTCACTGCAGCTCTAATAGACTACCAATCGAGGCAACAAGGGCGACTTGAGAATTTAACCAAGTCCCGAGTTTATATAAAAACTTGATCTTGCGCACAGACCATCCTCTTTTTTTCATAGTTCAGAGACGATTAGCGATTAGCCGATGAATGACTTTTACCCGATCACAGCTTAGGCGAAGCTGCAGGACATTCATTGGAAAAAGGACCCGAAATTAAATTGCACAAGGAAGAAAATGCATTGTGAAATTGAAATATAAGTACAAAATTAACATTGCATTGAGTTTACCAAAAGTTTATAAACTCCGGTTGGTTTATAAACCCCTTCCGGTTTTTGCGACAATTGACACTCAAACAAAGGAGGTCCTTTGTTTTCCATCTTCACATCCCACTATTACGCACCGCACAATCCCTGCCTTCAGTTCAATCAATTCTGTCACAAAGTATTATGTCTTTCACAGAGGTACCTTTCTTCAAATTGTTTCTTCGTTTCTTCTTTCAACACTACTCCTCACAATTTTGAAGCCGGAACTGGAATCCCGCTGCAGTGATAGGCCGTCCCCCAGCATAAAAGCTACTTTCACTATCCGAAATAATTTGTTGAACGGCCCCGATGTCACGGTTACCTCCAATGGGGATCTGGTTGCCACGGTTCAGTCAAATAGGAAAACAGAGGTGCAAGCGACCATCGGCCAAATGTTCGAAGTCGCTTTTCAGGGTCAGACTCAAATTGTGAAGGTGAAGAAGACAAATGAGCTTCTTGTTATTGATGCCAACAGTCTGAGGGCTTGCAATCGGGTAACCACATGTCAATTTCAGTAGATCGCCACGAACATCGTTGTTTGATATATTATTTGACAGGATCTTGCCTCCATAAACGACGGAATCCGGGTAAGTGATTTTTTGGTCTGCTAATTCTTATCTTCAAACAAACTGTCGTAAAACTTGAAGCTTTACCCTTTAGCCCATAATCGCAATCTCAAAGATCTCAAGTCCCCAAAGGGGGAGATAGTGGCATACATAACGTTCATGAATATAACTGCATACAAGACTAGTATTATGTGGATAAACCACGAAGGTTATCACCAGCCATACAAAACGCTTGGGGGCTATGAAAATTATCGGGTACAAACTTATGTCACTCACCCTTGGGTGGTTATTGTTGGAGGACGCTGTGTTGTGTTCATCCCAACTGCCGGGGTTGAATACACTGCGGTTATTGGAGCTATGGACGGCCTTCCCGTTAGCCATTTCATTAAACCATTCTTCTTAGGGTATATTTCGGTGATAATTCTCTCTCCACAGGCACTTGTTCCCCTTGGAACGTGTGGGGGCCTTCGTTCAACGACTAATGGGCCAGATACGTCCATCAATTTCATTAATGACGGTGCCAAAGACGCGGATATTTATTGGATCAACTTTGAAGGAGCCCTTGTTCTCTATAAAACACTCAAACCAGGAGACATACACCACCAGCATACGTACATCAATCAACCCTGGAGAGTAGATGTCACGAACGGACCAAAGACGTGTTACATGCCCGTGGATTCTGATTCCTACGTTTATATCGCTAAGGAACCTGAATGTTAATAGGAAAAGGAAGATTACATTTTCTTGAAAGTAAAAATATGGATACATCAACGTACAATTGGATTCGTCTGAGAATGTTAATAGATTAATTTTTTGGCCATTACCTTCTGATTTTGACTTGATCTGTCAGGCCAATTTCGTGATTTTGGTTGGACGTAATCTGAAAAGAGTCGAGCGTGATAGGAATGAAGGTGAAGGAACTGTCAGGTGGCAGTGTGCAAACGAAATCGACGTTTTTCTCTGGAAGAAGCACAAGAAATTGAAAATAAACAAAAGAATTTACCGTATTTTCATTGTTTTACTATTATGTCTACATATATATCTCGTCTGATATGCGTTATATCTACTCTCGTCACGTTTTGAAGTGAAAGTTACTGAAAAGGCGTGGTCAGAAACTCAGGAGCCCATGATCCTTTGTTAATGAATCGGAATATTTGTAGATGATAACACATCCACTGACATGCGCGTGTGATCAGCGCCAGCGGTCAGTAAAATAGAAGTTCTTTTGGGAGACTTCTAGTTGTAAGGCGGAACCGGTACTCGAGGACAGTTTGTCTTATCGGTATACGTTTGCTGATCGAAAACAGCTGTTCGTGAAGTCTTGACTTCAAGTCAACTACGGGCACCTACGGAAGAGCTCGAGCAATGTACTGGAACAGCCATTAGTTTATTCATGCAACTCTACAATCGTCAATAACATTGATTCCTTTGAACTCATGTTTTTACAAGCAGCTTCCAGTTTCCCTGTTTCCACCGTTTTGCGTTATATAGTAACAGACTTGCGACTATAAACGTAGCACCAGCGAAACCAATGGAGGCTTCAAACACGACAGCTGCCCTTGTACTTCCTGACCCTGCACCACTAACGGCGTTTGTAGTACCAGTGGCTTGGTTTCCATTCTCCGAGAGAAAAATTCCAGTGCGTTTTTCGGATGCCTGGAGAAGCCACACCGCGATTGGTTCGGCTAAGATGCATGATGGGGCGATTGCTAACCATAAGATTGACAATGCTGAACCAAGGTCTTTTAAGCCCACCACCTCTGTGACTAGGGCACCGCTTGCACTCCAAAATATCCCAGCGGATATCCCTTGGCAGAGGCTTAAGTGACACAAAAAAATATAAAGAATTTCTGGCAAGCTACCTTGAATTATTGAAAAGAAGACGAGAACACCAAAACTCCGTGAAACCATCCAGATAACGAAACAACTCAATCCTGCAACTGTCGTCCATAGAATGGCAATGTTGAATCTACCACCTCTGTCCATCGCGTAACCCGAGAGAGGACGTCCGACTATCTGACCTGCTGCAATGATCGACTGAATTGCTGCAGCATGGGTCTGAGAGAGACCCAACCCCAAAGAGGCGTATGTTGCGGTCGTGTAAAGGCACAAAGTATAGCCTAAAATGGTAAAACAACCCCACGACCATACCCATATAAAACCAGGATGCCATACAAGTGTGTATTGGATTGGTTCGAAGCGGGCTTTTGTCACGTGAGATCGAGCTGGTTATTGTTCAATTAGAAAGCAAATTGCTAGGAGGAAAATGGGATAGTTTACTTTTCAAAAAGATTACCACAGGAACTAAGATTACCAAAGAAACAATTCCGTTGATGAAGAATGCCCATCGTAGTCCTAACTTGGTTATGGATGCTTTCGTGATCTGCGAGAAGACGATAGTACCCGCTCCTGAACCTGATACGTCGCAACTGATTAATACACAGAAGTACGGTGAAAACAAGTAGAAAGTTTCAACCTGCTGCTGATAAGCCCTAAGAAAATGTTAAATTTGTTAGTTCACAATGCGCTCGCTTGTAACGATCACTCACCGTCGCGTAAGCCCGTTTCTTGGAAAACCATTCGTTACCCAAAGGGACTGTTGGAACGAATATCTAAAAAGGCCAAAACGCAAATTTGACTACTGTTCGTCAAAAGTGACGTATGAACATACCAAACCTAAACCGAGCCCGAACATGACGCCCTGCGTCAAGAACAATTGCCAGATTTTCGTGCTTAGCCCGGCGAATATCTGTGCAAGAACATACATTATCACGCCGATGATCAAGGGTATTTTGAAATTATATCGTTTTGATAGGTAATTCGATAAAGGTGCCACGAGCATAGCGCATCCAACGGCGAGACCACCGATGGCGGCGAAGTCCACATCGGTTGCGCCCGGGAAGACTAAATCAAGGAAGATTATTTACATAGAATTATGGATTGCAAAGTAATACCTGCAATTGTTCTTAGTATAGAAGCTTAAAAACACGCCGAAAGTCGAGTTAACGCTGATGATTTGGCATTTCGTCAACCAAATGAACACAAATTTTTGCTAAGACGTACCCCCAAGTCGCGGCTAAAACACATTGGGACAAGTTTTATAAAAACGAAGACAAAGCTGAACAAACATAATGCTTACCACTTGACATAAATATACATCCTACAATAACCCATCCATATCCGCCATCCGGGGGCTCTTGTGCCTGAAGCACTGAAGACTGAGCGGTTTCTGCGCTTCCCAGTTCATCCTTTTCTTTGAAATCTTCTTGACTCCGAGTCATTATCGTCCTGTGATATTTTACAATTTCGGTCTAACAGGACAAAGAGCGTAGCGGATTGTGGGAGCTAACTCATGGGAGTCTGATATTTATCATCAGGGAGGAAATTCGCGATATTTGTCATCGGATTGCGGAATTTTTCACAGCGGCAGATAGAACATGGTAAAATGCTTGCTTTTACGGCATGTCCCGAAATGCCGAGCCTGATGCGTGATATCATTGACGTGTCGGGTCGGTTACTATAGGTTACTATTGAGTATTTGCCAGACAGAATTTTGGTAATGATAAATTAACTTGCGCTCGTAGTACGTATGGAATCAACTCTTCCATTGAATTATATAACAGATTATCTCAAATGAAATCACATTGTTGCTATAGCCGGTTTCCGATGTCCATGAACCCGAAGCCATCTGACCCATTTGTAGAGGTCTATTCAATGCAAGTTCAATACTGGCTGACAACATGATTCACAAGAATCTAGGAGGAGAAAACGGGGTCTGTAAAGATGATATAGAGAAGACAGCGGAGGGTAATAGAGTTGCAAATTACGTGGACGTGTAATTCGGTGATTCTAGGCCCTGTCGAACAGAAATGGCTGGCGAGAAGTTGCGTGCCCCCATTTGTAACATGAAATCAGATTTTCCACACGTCAACCTTCCGACACCAAGAAGAAATTATTGCTGAGATGGAACAGGGGCTCAGGGCTTCAGGAGCTCCACTTGTTGAAGCTTGTTGAACTTGAACGCAAGAGACAGGGTCTCATCAATGAATACGGTGCGTATGTCAAAAGTTCGGTTTGTCAAACGCGATAATAATCACAGTACCATTGTGATGGGTGTTATTAGAGTTTTGAAAGGATGAGAAAAGCAAATTACTACGAGTAAAGCAGAAGATAGACTGAAATTTTCAACACAACTAATCGGCGACTTACTTCAAAGTAGGCTACTTTAAGTATAGGCTAACCCGCCACTCGGTGCCCCTGCTGATTCTTTATGTCGTATCAAGGTCAAACGCATTCGAACGCTGCAAGACAAGTCTCACGCTATGCTCAGTATGTTTAGAATAAGAATAAAACAGGTTTCTCTCTCACAATTGAAGCCGAGTTCTTCACATGCAAAGGAGTCCAAACCGGGACGAACCAAAATTTTAATCTTCTTTCCAACTATCTTTCACTGTGACGACCAAACGATAGCCTCCAAATCCAGCGGGGAATTGAGCATTAGGACCAAACACTGTTAACATCTGTCATGAAGCGCGAGTACGATAGCGGCAAAAAATACGCACGAGGGGCCATATCGCATGCGCACAACGATCGAGTGTTCCAAGAATGCTATTGAATCTCATTCACCTTATTCACCACGTTCTTCGAAATTTAACAGGGTTTGATGAGACAGGGTGCCAAATACAGGTAGCGATGATATGAATATCAGACGTGCCTGAAGAGTTGTCAGATTCGGCGCGTCCTACGATGAATTATCTTGGGCCTTCATACCTTAAAAATGTGAACATAGGTTTCGTTTTATCAAGGAGATGTAATTTCTTTTTGATTCACTGAGTTCAGTGCGTTGTTTTGGAGACGATGACGTAGAGCCGTAGACCAAGCCTGACCCTACACACGTGACAATGGGCGGCGGCTTCTGCCGGCTCCCTGTGGTCAAAGTGGCATGTTGGTGGTGGGCTTCTTTCACTAAAACATTTCGGATAGATATTACGATGGATCATTCACGCTCATAACTAGATGTAATGATCACGAGTTGTCCTAGGATAGAGGGAGCATCTCTAAAGCAATAGATTAGGATTACACGGCACGCCTTGAAAACTAGCGCCGCAAGGGGCGGCAGATTCCTGCCTTACCAATTTCGAACCCAGAATTCGAACACCCGAACAGGAATTCTTAATATTTTCTAATATACGTCCTAAATCACAATTTCTTCAATGTAAATGGATTCATATACTTCAGTTTTTACAAACTCTGGGGATTTGGATGCAGATTTGAAGCCATTTCGTCGATAGGTCAACTCATTCCTCCCAGTCATTTCAACGTCCGATTGGGTTCCAAATTTAGGACCAGAATTTGGCCTCCGAGTCAACTCCGAGTCACATCTAAAGGATCTGAGAACCCTGCTGGGGCAGGACGATCCACACCGGAACTATTGCTCCAGAGTCCCAAACCAAACCCAAAGTGATATTTGCAGGTCTACAACATCACTGGAAACAAGATCACGTATCCAAATACACCGCAAAATGAATCTACAGCCAGTGCTATTACAACTACGAGATGTAGTCTGTATAGTTTGTGGTATCCTAGCTCGGAGCAACTAGGCATGTGCAATTACGACGAGACATGCCGTTCGCCATTGTATTCGATTATGCTTCTGTTGGATTCATTTGTATGCTTCTGTTGCATTCATTTGAGTCCCACTGAAATTTCAGTATTGGTCTTATGTGAAAACCATTGAAAGTGCCGCCCTGTCAGGCATCGTCGAATCACCTCCAGTCTTGTATTTACCCTGATATCAAGTTCGTATACCCTGTGTTCCCAGACAAACAAAATAATGAAGGGTCTTGAACTAAGGAGCTCGGAGATGTTATAAAACGCACGGTGCGCAATGGAAAGGCCTCGTCTTCGTGTTCATTTGCACTCTCTGAAACATGCTCGTCGGAGGAAAGACATTCCTGATCAAGGCAGCGTTGGCCTTTCTCTCGTTATCATTATCTCCTGTCTTTGCTGCTTCAGCTCCAAAATTCCCCAAACCTTCAAAACCTCCGACCGTAGACCTCGGTTACTCTGTTTATGAAGGCACAACACAAAGTAATGGCCAAAACGAGTTCCTTGGAATTCGCTACGCGGCGCCACCTTTAGGGAATTTGCGCTTTCGTAAACCTCAAGCTCCTTTGAAAACAAACGGTGTTCAGCCTGCGAAAAAATTCGGACCCGTATGTTATGGAGTAGGGAACGGGCTCGCGTCGGGCTTTGGAGAGGATTGTTTGTTCTTGAACGTCTGGGCACCTTCAGATGCAACTCCGAATTCTAAACTACCTGTCTTCTTTTGGATTCAGGGCGGCGGGTATTGCTACAATATTAATGCCAACGTATGTACACTCCAACTACTCTTGAAATTATCAGCGCTCAATGCAAAAACATTGATTTAGTATAACGGATCCGATTTAGTGAAATCTACAGGGAATAAAATGGTATTTGTTGGTATCAATTATCGGGTCGGCCCTTTTGGGTTTTTGGCTAGCGAAAAGGTTCAAAAAGATGGCGATTTAAATGCCGGTTTTTTGGATGAGCGATTTGCACTGCAATGGGTTCAAAGTTTCATAACTCTGGTTGGTTTCACCATTCAATTCAATAAATTCCATACAAATATGCTAATATCATCTAAGTTCGGCGGTGATCCTCGTAGAGTTGTGTTAGTGGGAGACAGTGCAGGAGCAGGCAGTATCGCACTTCACCTGGTCGCAAACGGTGGTGCACCGACCAATCTTTTCGCTGGCGTATTTGGCGTATCACCCTTTTTCCCAGATCAACCTCGTGTCAATGAGTTAGAATGGCAATTCAAGCTATTCGCCTCCAATGCGGGATGTGGCTCAAGCGCGGATCCGTTAAACTGTTTACGCCACAAAGATAGCACAGTCTTACAGCTTGCCAATCAAAACATGTCGTATCCCGGCAGAAAATCCAACGCGTTGTGGCCATATACGCCTACTGTTGATGGCGACCTCTTTCCTGATTCTCCTTATCGCCTTTTTGAACAAGGCAAATTCGTCAAAGTGCCTGCTGTATTCGGGTAAAGCAACTTTTTCACCTCCTACCTATTCTATCATATTCTTACGTGTACGTATTTGCAGTGACGACACAAACGAAGGAACCATATTTGCTGCAAACGCTAAATCCCTTGCGGAGGTGGGATCATTTATGCAAGACAACTACCCTCACATGTCTAGCCAAGATATTGCAACTATGGAAAAAATGTATTCATCAGAAGCTCCCCTGAATGGACATGCTGCGTTTTTCCCAGCAGCCGCGGCGGCATATGGCGAATCGACCTTTATCTGTCCAGGGCTCGAATTGTCCGCTCTTGTATCTCAGCACACCAAGTCATGGAACTACAGGTACGATTTTAGTTGAAAAAATATGTACCTACAGTCCCTGATTAACGCTCTCCTGACTAGGTATAACGTCCTGACGTCCTCCGAAATACAACAGGGAATCGGCGTTTCACATGTTAGCGAACTACCTTACCTTTTCGGACCCGGAAATGCGCCAGCTGGATCGGACACCGAAGGTTTCGATTTTCAAGATATAACGCCAGTGCTTCAAGCTTATTATACCAACTTTGTCCGTTTTCTTGATCCGAATGCTCAACCGGCGAAAGGCAGCGTCTCCTGGCCGCAGTATAACGGTCAATCACCAAAGAGACTTCTTCTACAAGTCAATGGCACTACGGTAGAGAATGTACCAAATACTCAATTGACTCGATGTCAGTTCTGGAAAGGGTTAATCAATCAATTAGAACAGTAAACTTGAAGACAAAAATTTTCTGTATTATTAATGTAAAACTTTTGTGGATTTATTGATGTATGTAAAACAATTGTCATCGTCATATATCTTGACCTTGATCCTTACTATCCGACAACTCGGGAGAGATTGAAGTTTGAACCGATGTGTGAACACGCATGTGATATTGTGACTTCAGCTATAAATAAGGGCAGAGGGCAGGACCAACCGGCTGTAACGGAAAATTCCGCGCCCTTACGTCATTTGCCACCTTTTCGACATTATTCGCCCTCCCTCAAACTTCTTCAAATCACACAAGTATGGCTGGAACAGAAACAGTTATTCGGAAAGTAAGTTTACTCAATTCCATCTGCAGCCTTGTAAATGTTCTAAGACGGCGAAAGGTTACAGAGAACGTTTGGACATTCTCTAGGCAAGTTGACCAGCCCCTATTCAGAGGATTTATGAAAATAAAAATGAACTTTTCATTAACACGAATAGACCATTTGCTCGGTACGGATTCATACCCTTTGGGGGACGTTCTACAGCAATTAAGCTGAGTGACGGTGTATGGGTTATGGCTTCCACGACGCTAGATAGCGAAACTAAGAGAACAATCGACGGCCTTGGAGAAGTAAAGTGAGAGTTTCACGAGTTATGTTCTTTTGATATATTACCGACTAATCATTATTCTAAGGTACCTTGTAACAGGCGATGGCGGTCATTACCTCTTCCTTCGTAAGAGCTTGCGTAGTATTTGCTTATTTCGCCCATGCTAAATTAAGTGCACCGGTAATGCAAGGCGAGTTCAAGGATGCTTATCCTCAAGCAAAAGTAATTGGCGTACCCCCATTACTCGACAAACCGGAAGTTCCAAAACTAGATGGCGGTATCTTAAACCATGCTTCTCTATTTTTCTTGCGCATCAATTAAATCATTTTTAGTGTATGGTAACGACCCGCCCGGCACTAAGTATGGTTATGAAGATGAAGTAAGAGTTCTACGGTTATTAACTGGAGTTTTGGAAAAGCTGAACCATCATCTTAATGCGCCGTAGATCGAAGCATGGTTCGTTTCGTTTTCTTTGGGATTAGTACTGTCAAGGCTTAAGAGACTTCAACAAATATACAGCTATTTTCCAGGGTTTAGGAATATAGATGTCGCTTTCTTTCACAAAGCTTCAAGAACTTTGATAGAAGCGGATTTGTTACTCAATCTTCCCGCTAAGGAACAGGTATCTCATGCTTTCAGATTGCTTATTCTCCCAGCACATGTATAACGAACTTTGTAGTATTCAAAAGCTCCCAGACCGTTTTTTCAAAGTCTTTATGACTTCATCAATCCGTACAATGCCGCTTACAGAAGAATAATCAAAAGTCTAAATCCGGGTAAAGAGTACGTCCGATTCCTTCACCAACTCTGTCCTTGTTTGCCACGCCACACGATTTCACACGTTGGATCGGCAATTTCCCAAAAGAATTAGGATTTATAAACTGACCTTTGCTTATCTGTTTGTTTGTTTTTCCCCATTTGGTTTTTTATGCGCAGTGATACCAAACGAGATGCGAGGACCGTCATGTCCTGGGATTTTGATCGTATTATTCCGTGCCATGGCGTAAGTTTAGAAATTCAAGAATTCATTGGCTTATTTAATGATGGTTGAAATGGGAATAACCCCTCGTTTTTAGGAAATCATTGAGAGTAACGGTAAAGCGGCATGGGCTTCGGCGTACGCGGATTTCCTGAATTAGAGGGGTCCACGACACCACAATTGCGAACTACGCATGATACTTTGGTTTTTTTTCTATGCAGATGCTGAAAGGTAGCTCATTATTTATAGACATTTGTGTTTTAATATGACGCCAAATATGTAACCTACTCAGTTTTGAACTCTTTATTTGTTGCCCAGTTACTCAATTCCTTTAGTAGTACTTGAAGTTCATTGGTTATGCGTGCCGCTCGAGCCAGGATGCTCCAACCTGTTGGGTCCGTGAGGAACTAGAAGACCGTGTTGAGCTTCGATACATCATGATGCCCATATCGACAGGAAATTAATCAAATTCTCTCGAACGCTGAGGAATCAAATTTTTGATGAATCACACCTAGTAATTGCCCTTTTTCGTGCCTATTTTTACTGCACTCCTCGAATATGAAAAATCATGTGTGCATGGTTGTGACGCTACGACCGTAGTTGTCACTATATCGGTGTTCCACTTTTATCGGAAATGGCTCGGGCGTGCCAGTGCTAGGTTACCACCGTACGCCTATTGTGTACCTGGTAATTGCTAATCGCAAATCCCTCTGCCTACGATCATGCCGCTCGTATCTCACCACAGCTAAATAAAGGATTTCGTTAAATTACTCCCCGCCTGTTCTGGTACGAATCATGTCAGATGGTACACATAAACCACACCTGCTTGCAATTCCAAACGATCGGCGTCGGAGGCCGAGTTCCAATATTCAATTCAGTCATGTACATCATTTTAATACTCCATATATCACTACGATCAACTCAAGAGATCAAGGGAAATTAATTGAAGCTACTATTTCACCATATGACTGATGAACGTGATCACTAAGGTTACGACTCTAACGAGGTACATATGTATGTACCTCCTTACTCTTTGAGCCGGGATCCCCTCACGCGGAATCTGCATGTGAAATTTTAGCTCAATCCCCTGAGGAGCCTGTTGAGATGTAGACGCTACTCAATATCAGCTTCTGTCCGAAAGTGGGGTCTGATCTTGAGCTTCAGCATTATCTCGGGATCTCAGCGCTATCAGATATAGTCTCTCTTTGATCCCTATTCATTCCCAAAATAGGGTGTTCACATAAATGACATGGCATGACACGAGGTCATTTGTCATTGCTATTACATACAGAGATGATGTACGATCTAGATCGTGTAGCGGAACTAAAAGGTAACATTATAAAGGGTCTGTGATGTGCGTTGCATTCAATTGTGCAAACAGGTTGAGGGGAAGAGGGAATAATATATATATATAATGGCATACTATGAACAAACAAATGAATGCTCAGGATACAAAAATGAGTGAGGAATGGAAAAAAAAGGAGAAAAAAGGGGAATATATTGAAAGTTCAAAGAGGAATGCGGATACGAAACAAGTGGATGTCGGAAAAGGAAAAATAATCGTAGACTGCATACATAGTTCTATTCCGCAAAGCATGCCACATCGACTCATGAACCATCAAAAAATTTTCGCCCCGTAGTTCAATAAAAATAATTGCAGCACCAACACCACCACCACATGCATAGAAAATACAACCCACACAACCTATCATGGACAACCTCGTATTTGCAAGAGACATGGGGAACAATTTACAGCTCGAGAGTCGAAAGAAAAGATGCGAAAGGAAAAAATGCAACATTCTCCGAGTATATCCGCTTCTCGTGACATTTGGTCGTAAAAAGATAAAAAATTGCGCTCTTGGTATAATTTTGATTTTTAAATGAGACGGGATTTGCGAAGATGTTCCCGGACTATCATATCCCGTACTGGCCAAGACAAAGCGCGTCAAAAAAAATTGATCAAAAAACTTTAGGAGGTATTTAAATATAACTTACCACTGTGCAAAATGCCCCTTGTTGTTTCACGGTCCTGGATACAAGGAGGAGAAAAAAAAAGGGATGGATCAGGACAAATTTGGAGTGCAAAAAGCCATATCCATAAGGCATACCGTAACCGAGGTACAATAGCCGTAAAACCGTCGTGGTTCTGGCGAATACTCTCTCTCAATAGCTTGAAATTTGGATTTGAAATCTAAGCGTTAAATTGATATCAGAGGAAAGGAAAAAAAAAGGGGGGGTATAAGGACTTACAAGCACTCGCTGTTTCTACATCATTAGATCGTTCGCCGAACGATCGAACATATTTAGATAACCGGATGCCGGTTTCTAATTTGCTCGATAGGATATCGCACTTGTTTAGGAAAAGAATCAATTCCACCTAATGAGGAAAAGACCGACGGGTGAGAAAAAAAAAACAATAGCAAAGATCAACTACAAGTTTTAGGAATAGGACTGACTTTAGCAAGCAGTTTATTCGAACATATGGACTTCCATAGCAGGACACTGTCCTCAAGACGGTTAACCGAATGATCTTCCTAAAGAAGACGAACCACGAGGCATCAGGTGCTTTTGAAATACGGAAAAGTAAACGGAGGATTTTCCTTACCGCTAACGGCTGATCAAAAGCGCTGATTGGTGCAAGAAAAATAATGGCGTCCACATCATCGAAGAAGGGGACCCAAGAGTCTAAAAAAGGCGTGCGTATGAATATTAGTTCAAACAAACGAACTTTTTTTCCTTTCCCGAGAAATTCCAGGAAAGATTTACGTACGTCTCTGCGATTTGAGTTAGTATTGTTTGTATCAATCTTGGAAGAATTGATTTTGGCGTTTACCTGACTTCGGCTGCCTCCAACGTCATATATTCTCCACTCGGAACCTGATTCTCGGCCTGCTGAGGCCTCCATATCAAACCTGTACTCGGTAACGCCAACAGTTTTTAGGCGAGCACGTAAAATGTCATCTATAAAATTCAATTCTCAATAGAGTCCCATATTAATACGGAGAAAATTTTATGATTTTTACCGTCTGAAGGGATATAACCCGCACTGGTTACGCGTTCGAGATCATCGAGGAAACTAAAAAAGACACAGGGTTAAAACTCCACTTTTAAACAACGAAGGCCGAAAGCGGAGGAAAAAGAGAGGCAAAAAATAAACTAACAATCCAGGGCCTTCTTCAACCCTGACCCGTCGGCGTCGCAAAACTTCTCGCACCGTCGGGTCCTCCCACAAGGCCATCATTTCTTCTCTGCAGTGATAGATAACCTCGGTCGGTTCATCCCAGTTGGCGCCATCTCCTTCGGACTGTGGGCGGGTGCCCGAGGGTCCACCCAGTAGCTTTACACGCAGTTTGTCCATAGCGGTGCTGCGCACTGTTACTTCCTGTTTTCGTTTCTTTTGTGGTTGTTGAATACCAGGCCGAGGTATACCTCCAGGTGAATTTGGAAGGCTATTGCCGTTACTTCCGCCTCCTACAGGGCCCTCCTCATCGCCCAATTTGGCAATAAGAATTTCTTCCACTCTTCGTAATGGATCAAGGCGGGCTTTGAGTATTTCAAAATCGTCGCTGAAAAGAAGGGGCTCTTCATTTGGGTCGTCGCTCTGTCCACCTGTTGACTGTAAGGCTTGTAGCGATTCGGTTTGCGCCTCGGACAAGGTATCCAAGACAGTAAGAACTGATCGAACAACGTTTAACTGGACGATAGATCGCCATAACAATCGTTCGGCACGAAAGGCGTTGGGTGTATAGTGAAGTTGGAATTGTCGCAGTGTGGTCGATTTCCCTATGCAAATTAATATCATTACTGGTAGAAGATATGATGATTTTTGAACGTTTCCATACCTGATTCCGACTGGCCCAATAACAATAATCTAGTCACTTTTTTCCGCTTCTCAGCGGCCCGTTCAGCTTTAAGGGATTCATCAATGGCATTGCTTATACGTAGGGCTTCTTGCTCTCTCGCTATAAACGTTGAATCTGGTCAGCTAAATGATAATATCTAGGCCAAATCAACGAACCTTCTCTGATTGCTTTCTCCTCTGAAGTTTCGTCAAGTGGGGGCTGTAGGGCCAGGTTAAATGGGTCTGGAGAGGGGGGACGCAGACGAGAAGGCATCATAGAAAGATCCAAGGACTTGTTTCGCCGAAGTCTAAAGAGTTTAGACAGTGACAGTGTCGGTTAGGGTAAAAGGAAAGTGGTCGTCGACGGTGGTGGTTGTTTTGGTCCAAGCGGTCCCACTTGGAACGAAACCCTCATTGAATAGGCGCCGAATGTCACCACTTTCCATCAACGGAAGAGGCGCCCATCCCACCTGCAAGGGAAATCTTGGTGATTGCTTTGGACTCCGATTGAGGGCAGTATGGCCGTCCTGTCACCGTAACTGTCACACTGTGTCTGTGTCATGATCCTCCCCTTCCAACTACAAAGCATCGATATACACACAACATGTTTCTTATTACAAAAGCAAAATCGCTTCGCCGCAAGTACATACAACATCCTATCATACAGTTTCACGCGCGGAATTCATATGCATCCATCTCCTGATCCTCATTTCGACCTTGCGGAAAGTGGGGATCAAAGACCGGAACGGGTTGGGCACGCCGATACGGAAGATGAACATGTTCACATAGATCATTAAAGTCTGAAAAAAAAGGAGAAATGAAACAAATTGTGGCAGCAATCAATTTTTAGGACTAGAGAGATCGCCGACCGAACTATAAACTGTAACTTACGTTAAATACAATGTAGGCGAACAAGAAGCCGAGGTTGCGCCATCGGTGTCGGAAATACATATTCGAGTTTGCACTGCAAATAACGTCAGCCCTTGATTGCTTTTGTTATTTCGGAGGAACAATTGCATATTGAACTGACAAAAAGGTGTTCGCAGAGCTAATTGGACAAAACCGACACAACGTTGTCGCCGCTCCATCCATCAGATACCCACCTCGTGTTGAGATATAATGGTTCATGAAATCTTGACAGTTTTGCCCACTCGGAGGCCTTAGGCTTACCAACTCTGGTTCAGCGCACCTTAGCTCTGTGTTCCCAAACCCATTGGTTGCCAACCCCGCTATTAAATCTATATATTATTATGATATCACAGATCAAGATTAACTATCACGCAGCAAGGTCCGGAAAAAGGAACTGACAGGTAAACGGTGATAGATTGTATAGCCAATGCCAAAATTTGATCAGCTGAGGCAATGGCTGTAATACACCTAAGTCATTTGTCAGGGGGAGAATTCAAATTCAAGCTCGTCATCATTGCTCACCGCTAAACACTAAAATTATGCTGTACAGTGCACCAAATACGAGGCTTGCAATTTCCGGGGTAGGCGACGCGGCTGCAATAGCTTGACTAAACGTCGTGTAGTACATTGGAAAAATGAGTCCATAAAGAAAATACTACACGGCGTCGGTTTCCGATATTAATTCATGTTTCAATCACACGACCCGGACGTACTTGATAGCCGGCTCGATTAGGAGTGTTAGGCCACCCAACCGTCCAATACCAGCAGAAGAAAAAGATGGTGGAACCAATGATGTTGAACGGGAGTTCAATTAACTACCCACATCATTGTTTTATGAAAAACCAAGAATAACCGAAAGTGAAATGTTGCTAACCAAGCATGACGTTATAAAAGATATCCAATGATACATCCTAGACTGTCGTTCGCGCGTTTCGTAAATTTGACTAAAGAAATGAAATTTGTTTTCAAATGAAACATGTCTTTTTGATTGACTAATAAGTTATACAAAACGCACCGAAACCGAATAAAAGGCACTTGAATCATGTTCGATAGCGGCGCACCTAATACCACTGCCATGAAACATGCAAAGATACTGTTTTGAATCCCCCTTTGGTTATGCTTGGTTTTGAAAAATGTAAATCCGATGAACAATCCTTCCATCATCACTCGGATCAACGATGACGAAACCCTCGTTGGAAAGGAAACGAGCTCACCTGCGAAGATGTTCGTGCCATATTTACTCAACAGGTAAGGAGGATTACGAAAATAGTTTTGGTAGCCACGTTTCATGAGTTCCGATACCTGGACTTTAACCGGGGCGGGAAATGATGAATGTCTCTTCTTGCCATGCGCTTCGCCTCCAGCCGATTGCTCCCCTCTTTTGATTATATCTTGTAGCTCAATTTGCATCTCTTCGTATTGACGCGAATTGATCCATATAGCGTGCCAATCAATATCAGTCTTAGCTGTGGCACCCGCTCCAATAACATCAAGCATATCTACACACGCGAGATCAGAAAAAGAAAGGAAAAACACAATAATTTGCAGCCCATCAACACATACATTCAGCAGGGTTTTCCGATTCCTGGCATTTACGCCCCCCATTTTCCTCTAAATATTGGATCAATTGAGTAGTATTTTCACCCAGATCTCCAAAGTAGCATGTCTCGCCTCCCGACCGAAGTAAAAGAAGTCTGTCGAACATCTCGAATAGTTCCGCCGAAGGCTGATGTATTGTGCACAGAATAGCCTGTCCATGATCCGCAAGAGACCGAAGTAATTTCATTATTGACCAGGCATTTTGTGACGAAAGGCCTGATGTAGGCTCGTCCAAGAATAACAGAAGTTCAGGCTAATTCATTATCCTATCAGTTGAAGACCTATCTCGTTGTAAAAAACCTCATGTTCACCTTCGCTGCCAACTCGACGCCGACCGTCAATCGCTAAATAAACCATGAGCCAAACGATAACCTGCGTAAATCCACAGCCCAACTCCTTACTTTCCGCTGTTCAACATTTAAACCTTGGCCGACAGTCCCGACAATCGCATCTGCGTAGGACTCCATATCACACATCTTGATTACTTCTTCAACGCTATTCACGTCAAAAATGTCAAATTACTCATTCAAATTACAAATTGGTGGAAAAATAAAAACAATTAACATACTAGTCGTATTTTTCTCTCTTAGAAACCGAAGCAGGTTGACGAAGGACCGCGCTGAACCGCAATGCTTCTCTTACGGTCGTTGTCTCTAGATGAATATCCATTTGCTGGCAATAGCCGGTTTTACCTGAAAAGTCAGGAGGAACCGGTCGTCCATCGACAAGACGATCGCCTGTGATGATTCCTGCCGGAAGCCGTTCAGCAAGAGCGTTCAGCAAAGTGGTTTTTCCTGCACCGCTTTCACCCATGAGCGCCGTCTAGATCCAGGGGTCAGGAGAAATTTCTTGGCCGAGAGACTGTCAAAATAGGCATACCAGTTTCCCAGGTACTACGTAACCAGACACGTCATTTAATAGTCGACGATACTTTCCAAATGAGATTTGTACATCATAGTTCAGGTGGTGCCATGAAAAAATGCTTTTTGAGGGAGGAATACAGTCGGAAGCGCCATTAGCTACAGTAGGCGATGAAGCTGTGGACTCTTCAGCTTCATTACGGGACATCGGTCCATTCTCCGGATCATCTTGGGCCTGGCTAGTAAGATCTGGGACGCCACGCTTAAAAACGAGTTGTTGAGTAGCACTCCGTGCCGATACGTAGCTTTTCCTTTCTGTCATGAAAAGAAAGAAACAGAGAAATCCAACCCAGAATACAAAGAGAATACCCCTGTAGATGAATTAGCATAGATTGACTCAAATGAATCAAAAGAGACTGCGCACAGATTCCGCCACATATGAGAAAATCTATATCCAAAATTGACACCAATGAATTGATCGCCATCTACTGTTGCGGATCCAGGCTCTGAGCCAAGTGTCGTGCAAACCTGATTGGCAAGATTGACGTTTTCGTAATTTGGACCGGATGGAACAAGGGTTGAACATGCCCCTTTGAGCCCATGGAATTCATTCGTAACAAGACCCTCGAATGCGTAAGTGACAGGGTTCAGATACGTAAGCCTTGATAAGATGTCTTTAATTTATGTTTTTCATGAGCGAGGTAACGTGTACGAACCACTTTAGAGCCCCAATCATCGTCGGACGGGGAATCGTGTAGCCCGTATAAATGACAAGGACCAAAGTTCCGAGTCCAGCTAAAGCCTGTGCGCCAGATGCTTTATTGAAACTTGCTGCCAAACTTCGATAAAAAGCTTTCATCGTCAAACTAGAAACGAATACGAAGAACGCGTAAATGAAGAAATTCCCGGCATCACGTTTTAAGCGCGTCATAAAGTAAATGATGATATCGAATAATATAAGTATGAGGAACGATATTGGCTATGGACAATGCAATTTACATTTATCAGCAGGTAGCAAACATTATTCAAAAATTAAAACATACCATATCGACGACCGTCAGTGCCAAAGAATCGATGAATGGATGATATAAAGCTGCGCGATGGTGTCGTGCAACGATCGGCCGCTGAGCATATAATGCTGGAATTTCAGACATGGCGGACAACGCGCTGAAAAGAATGGCGAAGAAAAGGGCACCTCCACGCGAAAAGTAAGCCCTTGTTGCTACTGGCATGTTGAAAAAAAGAGATCCCATGATAAGTCCCTGAGTAATGAAGTTGAAAGCTATTATAACTGATCCAACGGTTAACGTCTATATTGCATCCACAGGATGAGAAGTGAAGGTGAAGTACCTTGAGGGGCGACATTTCCACGTAGAATCTGGGCTCGTCGTTTCATCAAGAGACTCAATTGCCTCAACATACCCAAGTTGTACGGAGATCCTTTGAACAAATGTCTGGCGCGTTCTGCTCGGGCAGATGCTTCATATTCTTCTGCATTATTATGATGAGCAAGCTCTTCGAACCGTCTCCTAGTACTTTCGCCATTACATTTTCCAGATTCGCTGTTCAAGAAGTACGCGGCGAACTCAGAAGGTAACCGCGGAACGCGCGTTTCATAACCTCGACGAACAATACGAGACGGAGGATCCGTGACGCTGACGAGAAAATCAGCAGAAGTCTGTCGATGGGCAGGTTCGTAGCCCATGTCGATGAAATATTGGCGGGCCTGTTTAGCAGAGCCGAAATAAAACATATGACCATTGCCTATAACCACGACCTTGTCGAAAAGATGGTAGATGTTCTCTGAAGCTTGATAAATAGAGACGATGGAAGTCGCGCCGGACACGTCAGTTGCAGTTCGCAAAGCTTGTACGAACTCTAAAGCCGTTGAAGCATCTAAGCCTCGCGTTGAACTTGAGATTAAATTAGCATCCGTATCTCGAAATGACCAGACTTGTGTCTTACTTATCCCAGGACGCTAGACGAACTCGCGTGCTCAGCGTTTCTGCGATGCTAACACGCTTTTTTTCCCCTCCACTGATGCCTTGAATGTTTTCATCGCCAATCGGTGTGTCAAATGCATGAGTAAGACCGAAAAGCTTTCCCAAAATATCCACTAGGTTGTTGATATACTGCTTTCGGGATTGTCCGCCTATACGTGAACGGGGAGCGCGAGCGGCCGTTGAGATTTCCTGAAAGATACGTTATCACCGACAGGACATGAATGAAAAAAAGGTTGCCTTACTAGAGTCTGTCTAACGGTAAGAGACGGAAAATGAAAATCATCCTCGGGGACATAGGCGATATCGCCTCTGTAACGGTTTTCCATAACAGATGGGCTAATACCATCATAAGAGACATCGCCGTGAATGGATCTGTAGCCCTTGCGCTCGTTTGCAAGAACTTTAAGGAGCGTTGAACAGCCTGATCCCGGCTTTCCAAGTACTAGTAGCATTTCACCCGGTTTCACCGAACCTTCAAAACCGTGCAGTATATCCTTAACGGGAGGTTGGAGAACGTCTCGAATCTTGCTTGAAAAGTTCAGAGGATTAAAATACGAAAAGACTGTGTCTTGGTATTTCGTGGATGCACCTAAGCCAACTACTCGCAAGTCCTATATTGGTCTTAGTAGGTTCTCCTTTATCAAACATAAACCTGGCCGACACTTCTTACCCTGAAGACAACGCCGACGCTGCGAAGTTTGATACCTTCATCCATAGCCTGATTCCATCTAGCCTGTAGATAGTGGTCGAAACGGAATTCTCCTGTTGAAGAGACCCCCGTGGAGTTGTCTTCGCTCGATTCATTCTGAGACGTTTGACCATTATTTTGAGTCGTGGAATGTTTTCCATTCAGCTTCGTAATTGGCTTCGTCCATTGAGGTAATTTCATAACACAAAATTTGAACAGGAGTTTTGGATACGTGTATGAGGTATAGTAAAGATAATGGAAAGAAATGCGTATCTGCTCATTGTGAAAAACAAATTATCCGCGGTATCCTCTAGTCGGAAGTTGAACGTTACGATCAATAAAAAGAGGCGAAAGTGTCTGAATCAGTGATTTTTACACACATAATGGATTTTGACACCAAAGAAAGCAAGAAGTGTGCATCTGTTCTATTGAGCTTTCTTAAGAAAGATTGAAAAGAGAATTGGAAAAGCAGTCTGAAAAAAAGGTCGCTTGACCACCGTGACAATTCACGTCACGCGTTAGTCACACCGGCATTACATCGGCATCACCCGGAGACAACTTAGGAGCTTGGCAAAAGCAAAGCAAAGCATATTTTTACATGGAATATCCGTGACAATGAATGCGTCTAATAGACAGTAAAATGAAAGAAAATTTACATTTGAAAAGGTCAGAAATCTTGTAACCATGCTTTTACAAAGGCAATCTCCTCATTGTGAATAGCCTGTATTTCTGGTGGTTCGTCGGAAGTATCCGCAAGGCCATTTTCATCCCAATGATGAACTGCACCTTCAAATGATAAATTAGTCGATTTGTTTGGCTTAGCAATTAAGCATTTCCATTCTCATACCTGGGATTAACTTGAAAGGTCGCAATGTGGTATCTTCCCGAGGAGGAAGGTTAGCATAAGAGCTACCAGGCGTTGCAGGTCTCCAGGGATCAACTAATAGAAATAAAGAAAATTTATCAGAGCCATTAGCACGATCATGAAAACAACTGACATTGGCCATTTATGATTGCCAAGTAGTCAGCAGCGATATTGAAGCCACCGTATTTATTCACGGATTCAACATCCGGTTCGTCTGGAACTTGGAAGAATTCTCCTGGGGGATACGCCTTGAACAATAAAGTGAGAAACAGTACATCGCAGAACCATTATGTTTACCTGTTTGCAAATTTTAGAAAGATACGGAACGGTTACTGACTGTGGTATAACTGGAGGAATATTTGCCGGTGGCGCATTCTAAGAGAATGGTGTTTTGACGTTATAATCTTTACGCACAAATTTTAAATGATAGAAACATACAGTGTAGAATCCCCACGCTGTGCAAACTGATATAACTTCAACTTAGTAATCCATTCTCAGTAAAAACATTATTCATGCCTTGGAATTGCCACGGTCTCCACGTTTGCGATAGATCGTCTACCTCAAACTGACTGGCATTGGTTGTGCCAAAGCACTAAAAGTATAGCATAAGTATAGGAAAAGTCATCACTTTTTGCTTGACTCACTTCTTCAATTGATTGGCCTCCATACAAAGGCACCAATTGCTTGCAGGCTTTTCAAAGATTGTGTCACGAGATCGAAGTCGACAAAACTTACGGTTTTAACGTAGTTTGCGTAGTTTATGAACTCATAACCAAGTTCCAAATCACCAAGCTTACCACTTTGCTCAGAGATGTTGGAAGGCTTTGTCGCTATCAGTTCACAAAAAGGGGTCCAGGCATCATCATCGATTGCAGGATCCCAATTATGATTTTGCCAACCTCCCAAGTTGAACTAGGATATATCATTATTCATCAAATTAAGCTTCAAAATCCACAGCACCCTCCTACCGTTAGCGTTGAACCAAAATCATCATCGGCTAAACCCGAAAGTCCAAACAATTCCTTCAATTCTGCGTTCAGAGCTGGCTGATCCAATGCCTGATTAACCGTCTCAATCGCTTTTGCGACTGCGCCAGAGCAATTTGACGTTGCAGTTCGAACAACATCTCCATATTGCCACAATGGGATAGTTGCATGTGTAACACCACTGGACGAAATTGCGCCGAACACAATATCTGGATATTTGACCTTCATGATGGCTGCGCGAGCACCGGCATACGAGCCTCCATAGTATATATAAGGCGTTTTTGGAGCCGTGAAATCTCCTTTTATGCCAATCGTTGCGCCAATGTCAACGTTTTGCATAAAGTTGGCGGAATCGGCGAATGCTTGATCGTTGGTAAGCCATCTGAGGGAATCCGTAGAGAAGTTCGCGACTGGGACAGACTGTCCATAATATCTATGTTCCAGTACCAATGCGAGTCCACCAGTCGCGTTAGCCAGTTTTGCGCCTATACCAGTAACGATATATGGCAGCCTGTCTAAACCTGTATCTTCTCCTCCATCTATAAGAATGACAGGTCCACCAGGTTTATAGTATACTGGATTGACCCAGTAGTGTTGCTCAAAGGTGAATGAATTCTTGGCGTCGAAGTGATCAAGGGGTTGGGTGAATGTTCCTTCAATGAGACCCGAAGGAAGAGCCCGGGCAGTGTCGACAGTCGCAGACGGTTTATTTCTGTTCACTTAAATTTAAGCAACAGTTCATGTTTTGAGACAGACATACCGTTGCTGAATTTGCCATAACTTGACTGAGTGGGTACCGAAAGACTTTGCACTTAGAACAGCCGTGAATTGGAGGAAAAGTAGTAAAACCAGTGATGGTGATGAAATCATCAAAGCCATAATAATAAGAAAAGGCGAAACTAATCTGTCCTTTATACTAGTGTCGTGTATTGGGATGGATGTTCCGGGAGTCAGCGGAACATTTTGGAATCTCGTTTATATGGATATATCACCATCTTTGGCTTTATAAAAGAGATCGCCAATTTTTCGCCATTGTATTTTTTAGGGGCATATGACTGGTTTCTACTGGCGAAGAATGTAACTATCACTGCTCGGAAAGGTTAGAGGCGCAGTGATGAGTATCAAGCAGGATTGCGGCATAGCATGCGTGACCTATTTCCCTATCAGCATGATATGCTGCTGGCTGAATAGGATGAGAGCGAGAGGACACCTTTTGTCAGCTGGTACGACGGCATTCTTTTTAACGCTGGATTAAATGACTTTGTTTATCAACCTGATAAGACACGAGCCAGCATGCAAACGACAAGAGCCGACGAATCGCTCGACTTGTGCATCTCACCGGTCTCTTGTGAAAAGTTCAAAATGGGATACTACCAGAACCACTGACATCAGCGGTGACGATTCGCTAACACGGCCGACCATGGCACCATTCATTGCATATGATAAGCCGGTAAAAGTGGGCCTATGACAACGTCGGGAAAGAGCTTCTCAACGATCGAATCGCGTCTAAAAGGTGGTTGGAGCACATGGTGGGTTTGGGCAGAAGTTGTGCGAGCGCCTGCCGGGAATTCCCTGAACTGACTTCGAATCAACTCGAAGAGCCGCAATCTCAGTCACGTTGGGACCCAAATAATTGAAATTTGCTGATTTATTCGATAGATTATAGAGTAGTGATTAGACAATGACTATTGAATAACACATTTAATTAGATAAAAGCAATATTTAGACCAATAAAAGTTCGAATATATCAAAACCCTTCCATTAAAAATACTTCTACTTCTCGGATTCTGGAAGTTGGTTATAAATATTGCACAGCTGCTCCCATTGTGGATCGGGTTGAACAGACTGCGGTCCACTACGTATACCTGCCGGGTCCTCAGCAAATACGGCAGCCAGACCAGCCTCTGCAAAAGAAATCAGTGTCAAGGCGTACGCCAACTGAATAAAACTATCTCATACCCAAATGCCAGTCAATATGGCAGTGAATGAACCAAGGTCCAGGATTATCGGTACGGAAACGGATACGGACAGGTGCCTCAGGCGTGCCACCGCTGGCAACTGTGTCGCGACGAGGAGGGTTCACGTAGTTGGGAGCGCCACCGGAAGCAGATTGGATAACAGAGAATGCATGGCCGCTTAATTCGTGTATCAGCAGTCATTTCTTAGATTTAGAAATAAGGACATACTGCAAGTGGAAGGCGTGTCCTGCTGTACCGATGAAAGCAACCTCAATGGTAGCATTAAAAGGCAACGTTAGTGTATGTTCATTTAGACCAAATGTTGCGCTGAAAAGATGGTAAATAATTGTAATTCATAGCACAGAACTGAAGCCTACTTTTGATGGGTAAGAATATTTAAAAGAGTGGGCACCGACGGTGATTTATATTGAATATTGTTAATTAGCTACGGAAGGGATGAGTACCGGATGGTATTGGCGCGTTCTTAGAACCTTACCCAGACATCACCATTAGACGTATTAGTACCGAAGGTGAAGTTGAAAAGATAATCAGGAGGGGTGTCGCCACCTGGAGCGCCCGGGTGGAGAACAGGCTAAATATAAACGTTCAATGATAGGCCGTATTCATGAGTCGATCAACAACGCACAATTAAACCTGTTTCGTTGAATTGAACTGGTCCTGACGCAAATATCTGGGAGCTAGTCGGCTCGCCTGAAGAAGCACCGGCATAGTGAAGAACAGCGAAAGTATCCGTGCCATTGACTGAGTAATACAGTTTTTTTGTGAGCGAGGAGCCCTATTAAACTTTTGACAACTTACAATTGGGATTCGTCGAAGAAGTAGTAGCTCCGCGAACGGTTTGTTGAGCGCTAATCCCTAAAGAAGCCACTATTGTTAGCCACAGTTTGAAGATTTTGATAAGAATCCCTACAGTAATTGTCGACCGATTGATTGGCAGTTATCTGTTCTAGCTGTCAAAAGACGCAATAAGGTGGTATCTATAGATACTTACAACAACACTGTATCGTTGAGCTGGGAGAATGGGTAAGAAATCGACAACGTAAGGTTCGACAGCAATGCCTGTGTGGCGCAAAAATCATCAATGAACTATGGGATGAATTTATTCTTTAAGGTACGCACCATCTGCTTCGATGACAGTCAAGCGATGGTTTTGTATGGAAACGTTAAAGAAGCCTTCGTTGAATGGAACCTGTGTCAGCGTTCTCCTCGAATGATGGCAAGTGACCATGCATACCATTGGCAGACACTGAAACAAACCTCAAACGATAACGCTTGCCATGCTGAACGTTGATTCTCGTTCGCGGGACGAGTGATCCGTTAACATAGCGGCCTGCTCCGTTGATCAATCCCGAATCGGGTACAGGTTCAGGACCACCAGCAAACCATGCGTCTAATGAATATTAGATCAACGGACCCTTTATCATCGGTATTGAACGAACTCACCCTCTAAATTTAGCGCTGTGTCGTGGTACCAATCTGTCAGTGTTATGACCCTGTAAAGAAGAAACGGTTAGAATAAAACCAAATCAAATCGGGAATGATTGAACAAGAAGGCCTACGTGGATGCATCGTCAACATCATATAAATGCTTATTAGGATCGTTTGGATCATCTGATGCACATCAATAATGAGAAAAAAAGCCGATATACCCGATAAATTTTTGAACACTAACAAATTACCAATGGACCTCTAATTCCGTCAACGTATTGGGTACTCAAATGACTGTGATACCTGTGTGATTGTGATTATGTGTTCCCAATCAATACCGTATACAACCTCGATTAATTAAATTACCATACCAATACGTTCCCGATTGTTCTCCGGGTGCGATGAAGTATGTATATGAGTGACTGGTTGCCGGTGTAGGTGAGTCACCATGTTGTTTGGTTAATTCAACCGTCAACTCACTTGGGAGAAATTGGACATTGAGTAACGAACGATGGGCCGTCGTTTCTGAGAGTGAATTTAGCATCACAAAAGGGGAAATGTAATAAACATGAATGACTGACTCTGCATTACGGTGCTGGAACTAAGGGTGCAACAAGGTCAGTCAGTTCACTGAAGCGAGATGAATAGGGTGTGCACATACAATACCATGCCAATGCTAAACGGGAGATACATAAGTTTGATTGCCAAGCCAAGGGGTGAAAAGCTTAGATGAAAGCTCACAATACTAGAACTGCGACGCATGGTTGGGTCACTTAAATGGTTGTTGACGGTGACATAGGCAGTATCCCCTTTGTTGAAGGAGAGTAAAGGGCCAGGATATTGACCATTGACCAAAGCAGCACTTCGCGTGAAGCCATCGGGTGAAATATCTTCATTGCCCAATGTCCACTGCTGTGTAACAACCGCCGCTTCACTGAAGCCAGCGAGGGCCAAGAGAGCAAAAGGTAATGACTTGGAGATTAGACGCATCCTTCGTGGAGAGTCAGGCATGCAACAATGACACCTTTTATACGGATTGCTCATCCAATTCAAATAATGAGGTTCAATCATCAGCGCGGGTACGGAATGTTTGATCAACTAAGTCATTTGGAGGGTTGAATGAATAAACATGACCATACTACTGAAGGCGCCTTGCCCTCCTTTTCAGTAGAACCAGTAGGACAACAGTGTCAACGGCTATTAAATTCAATCAATTGAAAATCAGATTTTAGCGCAAAGCAAGGCATTTTGGCTTGATGGCACTGTACCGGACACCTGGATACACCGTGCCTGCGCTATCGGACAAGCGAATTTCCATCTTCAGGAAGAGAACTCCAGGTCAAAAACCTTTTGATGTTCTTCAAGTACATGAATGGAAGGATAGGAACCTAAGCGAAGATGTTTGAGGGCCCTAAGCCGAAGACGTGCCAGGTTCCGTTCACGTCGCGTCCGCGCGTCTGTTTTTTTATCGGCATCTTCACCCTGCCGGTCAATGGTGGTTGCCGGACCAATCAGAGTAAAAAGGGACAGCAGTGCAAGTTGCATCAGCAAACAGTGATCCTTTGCTAATTAGACTCGCCAGTAACACTAAACACGGCCGTTAGAATGAATCGAACCAGGGGTATGAAAATCTCGATTGATATATATGACCCAGTCGAGCCTTCACGGCTTCTAGTGAACACAGCTGTCTGAGGTATAATGAGAGTGCGTGCATGCGACGATGCGACATGAATCATAATGCGCGAATGCTGGTTTTTTTCTTCATCATGATTTGAATGTTGAGCTGATACGTGAAGGGCCGGCCCGGGAATGACATAGAACTCGAACTCGAACTGAGGCTCCGGATTCTCGTATCAGTACCGTTGAAGCACGGCGCACATGCGCACGCACTGACGCAAAGCTTTTGAAAGCAAGCCATGTAAAATTACACCTTGAATGTTTAAGCCCGTTGAAATCAATTAAAATGTAGAGCCGAGTCCCCGACAGCATAACGGAAGGTATTATTGCGCAATTGCTACTTAGGGGGAAAGAACCCGTTTCAGTCTAAAGCTATTTGCTGCCACTGAAGTTTTTGACATTGATTACATTGTATTGGCCCCAGGTGATTCAGGCTGTGCTTGCAAGGAAGGAACGTGATTCGTCGAACCAGTGCATTTTTAGCGCAATGGGTGGCGAAAATCGCGCAAAGCTTGATGTATTCTTTATGTGCATACCATGGGGTGTTCCTTTCACATAATCAGCAGATTCCCATTAGCCAGAACGAAGTTAAAGAAATAGCTTCTGTATGGTCTCATTTGTTTATTAGGTTAGTGAGGGACAAGTTGTCATATGGTATTCAAATACAAAAAGGACTCGTGCATATGTTGAATAGATGGACGTCGTTCCGGTCAGAACCGAGTTTTCAGGAGAGTTGGTTTTGACAGGTCGAGAATACTAATCGGGCACCGATTCAAACAAGGTTACATATTAAATATGGGTATTGTCATTCAAGGAAGCCCGATGAATATCGATAGATTTAGTTTGATTTCTATGTCGCTATCGCTTATTGCCACCCCACCGCAAGGTTTAGGTCCCGAATAAGAACCTGATTATCCTCGTGACCTGCCGTGTCATGTATATACTCTAGAACAAAAGAAGGAACATACTTGTTTCTAACCGGAGGAACGAGCAACTTTTTTGGCAGATTTTTAAGTGAAACACATTCGCGATGGCCTACACATGATTCCTTCCATGGAATGCTCGGAGTAACGCTTATACTTTTAGTAAATATCACCGTGACAGTACTGCTTGAATCTGACCGAAGCAGAGGTGAATGGCGGCGTGAAGAGTTGACGATAAAAACAGAAAGCCCGGCTGACACCGGGCGGAGTTCCACCACGACAGATGCCATGATGGAAAAATCTGGTAAGCGCCGTTTCATTCTTATTCCGCACCCAGACCGTGTTTTTGCTACAAGCATATGTAAACCCTAATTATCATCAACGATCTATGTTGTATTTATCGTTGGCTCAAATCCTCTTCGCGCCATTGGTGCCATCGGAATCAAGACTAGCTGGCATTACTGTAAGCCGTCAATATTCGTAAGCCATACTCATACGCTCTAATATGTAAAAAGAGTCATACATAGAAACGCTAGTTCATGGGACCCGTATTAATTTGCTTGCTTAGATTGACCTGCTCAGTAGAGAACGGTACTAGACCTGCAAGGTAACGGACGGATAATCAACTGGATGTGCCCCCAGCTTCTTTGCGGCTGATGTTTTCAAGTTTCACGTTTCAGTTCAAGCATAGTCAACGGCCAACATAGTAAGCCTTTGAGTTTGGATTGTATACCGGGTTACTTTTTGCTGTAGCCTCTCGGGCTAGCGCTTCCGAATGAGCCTATTCACGGCATAGAAACATCGGCTCTCGTGGTTCTATGGAGAAGGAATCTTTACTTCTAAAGCGTCTCTCTTGCCTGGACGCTGTACAATTATGATTCTTTGTATACCGCTCTGCAGACGGTGACTCAGCCATTGTGGTTCATCGGTCCTTGCCCACCCTGTTCATTAGCCTTTTGTCCTCAAACTACTTATCATGATTACGATGTCACGAAGATCGTTCGGGGATGCCAAGACTGCACCGGCCTGGTAGTGTATCCAACTCGGCCGCCAGTAAATGTGGATATGAAGACATGATTGTTGAATGCACGGAGTTGATAAAGGATGTTCGAAAGGCGGATTCTGGCAATGATTGGATGTAAGGAGTGTGAAGCCGGTTCAAGGTGTGTCGACGGTCTACGGATATAAAAGCCTAACTCATTAACTAGCTATTTAAGGTATAAGCGTGCTGAAGGACATCTGAGATCAAAATAATCGTACAGTTAGTTGTATACCACTATATTTATCCGATACATGATCCATGAATGGAATTTTACTGAATTCCTGTCTTAAGAGAGAAAGCTGTGCATCTCAAAGATAATCAAAATAATCTCATTTTGACGTGGAAAGCTATGCGACCTATGGCATTGGTCTCAGCGCGCTTCTCTTGAGCTTACTGACAACGTAAGCGAAACCTTAACGAAGCCTTGCCTCTTTCCATTTGACTTCACTCTACCCTCCCACTTCGTTTGAATTGTCAACTCAAGATGACATCTTTGTCGTAAGTTTCAATGGAACTATAAGACTAGTGTTACTCAGAACGCCGTTTTTATAGACATGAACGGTGGTTAATAACGATTTTTGGTGAGGCGTGAGATGTTTTACCTGAGAACAGATTTCTGAAATGCTCTGCAGATATCAAATTACTGAGCCCAGCTCCTTCAAATAAGTGCAACTATACCTTGAGAACTGAGATCGCTGGCAGCGATAAGGTCTCAAAGATCTCAAAGATCTCGGAAGAGATACTTTTTGATAATCAATGTTCCAACGAACAAATTCATCTGTGAGAATATAAGATTGGGTAAATCTTCGGCGATCATTGTCTAACTAAAAACAGCGATGTCACTCCTCAGTCTACAGTTATTTTCACGGTTCTTAAGAATGGTTTTGCTGGTCGCAAGAAGGGAGTGAGGAGGTATGAGACTTTCGTGTCGTCCCTCATTGAGATGCAAAGATCATCTGGTGTGTTTTACTGGGCTCAAATTTCTCCGTTTTCTCAAAAACGTCAGGATCATGCCAGCTGAGCGGAGAAGAATTGGTACTAAGTTTTACTCTCAAGGATACCCTCGTACAAGACGCTCTCAATGAGGTGATTGAACAGATGAAAGACGTACACTTCAACGAAGGAAAGACTTGGCTGACGTTCTTTTCGTATTTCAAAATAGTGAAAAATGCCATAAGCTCTGTTTCTGTGGTTTGTGGACCATTATATCAAATTCATTGTCAAATTTATGTGGTTTCTAAACAAAATCTAGTTAAATTCCCACGTTCAGCAAGTTTGGAACGTCTTATTGATTATACCAGATGTAAGTGCTTTGTACATTTTACACCATTACGTTCTCAGTCTATAGAGCATAGAAACGCACTTAACTCGGAACAGCAACATCAATCAATTATGTGAACGGTTGAAAGACATCTATAAATTCATCGTCGATGCAAACCGACTGCCCGTCTTTACAATTACTCAAACCGAGAATCTTAAATTACTGTTTCGCCAGACCTTGGAATGTGTCCGCTTCGTGAAAGACTGCTGCGGGAGTAGTACCGGTGCGCCACTGATTGTCAATTGATGATTTGAGTTGTAGTGCGAGACTAGGGTTACCAGCCAAGAACTTTCTGAAAGGACCGATCATCGACAACAAAATTCAAGAGTTCCAAAGGTCGCTTGGTCGACTTTTTGATGCCATTCAGCGCTCTTAATATAGAAGCACACATTGTCGTATTCAACATGCTTGATTTGATTCGTAAGTTTTCTTTTTAGTTGCCTAATAGTTTTTCACATTCTATTATTCATATCAGATAATTTCAACCTTCTTGGAGAATTGCCATATACTGCAAATGCTGGATTCCAAGCAGAGAAGAAATGCTTACCAGGAACTCGTGTAAAGCTTATCAAGAAGATTTTGGACTGGGTTGATACAGATACTACACAACGGGTTCTCGTCTTGAGCGGACAAGCCGGAATGGGAAAATCGGCCGTTGCTCACACCATTTACGAGAATATGAAAAATGACGAGAAGCTCGCCACGATGTTTTGCTTTAATCGAAATGATCAAAATCGTCGCAATTCCTGCTTTAGTACTATATCTCGCAACTTGGCAGACGACGCTATGTGGCTACAGAATCTCGTGCAATTCATTGGAGAGACTGAGATTAGGAAGTCTCATGATCCCACGACCCAATTCAACGAATTGATTGTCAAGCCTTCAAGAAGCACGACAAAGCCTGTGGTTATAATCATAGATGCCTTGGATGAAAGTGGGGACAGGAAGAGCCGCCGAACATTGCTGGATTTACTCTTCAAACGGAGTTCTGAGCTCCCACAGAATTATCGTCTTATAATCACCTCTCGTCCCGAATATGATATTGAACAGAAATATGAAAATCAGGAGCTCAACGTTCACTGTATACGTATGGCGGACATCGACCCGAATGATACGCAAAACGACATACAAAAATATGTTTCTTCCGAGCTTTCCGACGTCGCGGAGATCCTGGACAAAATATTCGACACATCCTGGTCGTCACAATTAGCAGAAAAAGCTCAAGGTCATTTTCAATGGGCATATCTCGCATGTCACTACATCGTCGAATATAACCACATAGTTCGGCTGAAGACTCTCTTATCGAAGGCCGCTCCAGCTTCCTTATTTAAAATGTATCACAAAGTTCTCGATGATAAGCAAGGTATTCAGGACGAGGATTCTTTTGCTATATTTCAAACTATCATTGAGGCACTCATAGTATCGCGGAAACTGTATCCAATCACGACCTTGCAGCCTTGTTTGAACCTAAGAACGAGGATCTTGATGTCAAGGCCGCCTTGGCGCTAGACGAGTTTCTTGTTATCGATGCCGATAGTCGGAAGGTTTCAATTGAGAATCAGGTAATTTACACATGATATATGTATGATAGATCATTGCAGATGTCACTGATATTATTTAGAATCTTGCTACTAAGAATGCGATGGGGGCAAGTCCAATTTTTCTCTTTGTACACCTTTCTCCTAAACAAACTATTCTTTCAATAAGCTTTACCCTTTATCGAGAAATCGGAGCATCGTTGGTCTCAAATCCTTCCAAAGCAAGACAGTCGCATTTATCACATTCTACAATCTAACGACACAAAGCGTGGACATCAGTTGGATCAATTTCGCAGGTAACCGACAGTTATACAAAACCCTCGGATCGTATGACAACTACCGACAACAAACTTATACTACTCATCCTTGGGAGATTATCGTCGGAGGCCGCTCTTCTGTATTCCTCCCAACCGCTGGGGTTGAATACTATGTGTTCGTTGGTGCTACAGAAAAGCCTGTCAGTCATTTCACGAAATTGATCTTCGTTCGACATTATTTTGCTGATACCTTCGGTTAGGCACTTGTTCCCCTTAGTGGATGCGGGGGCCTTAAATCATCACCTAGTGTCCTCGCAACGACAGTCGAGTTCGTTAATAACAGTACCAAAGATGCGAGTATCTTTTGGATCAATTTCGTAGGAGAGCTTAATTTCTACAAAACGGTCAAATCTGGAGAAACACATACCCAGAATACGTTCGTTGGCCATCTCTGGCAAGTAGTCGCCTCGAATGGGAGCAAGACTTGTTACGCATCCATCGACTCTGATGCCAACGTTCTCATATGAGTGCTAGGGAAAGAGATCTAGTTTTAAGCGTTTGCATAACTTCAATAAGAGATATGTCTATGTCTATTTCCACGATTAAATGCTGTTTGTAGGAATTTCTTGTTTAACCGCAATATGATGGAGCGTAGGATCTGTGTTGTTTGAATATGACCTAAGTCATCTGTTCGTCGTGTTCTAGTGATATATATATATATAATCAAGCAAAAGGGAAAGTGTTTACAAGGATCCAACGCACTTCAAATCCCGTGAGAATAATTGAGACTTGCAAGGTGAGGAGAAGAAAACATTCTCAAGGAAATTGTTTTGAAAATATAAAACGTTGCAATCTTTTGAGGAGATTAGGATGTGTATGTTTCGAAGGGGTCATAGGGATGATCGATGAAGATTCGTCGGGGTCCTTCTTCGGAAGTGAAACACGTTTGTGTTCGAATGTAACTATGTAAGTGGAAAACTCCGGCTTTCATAAATTTCACAACTCTTGCTTATGAAACTTTAAAAAAACCACGAGTGGAAAGGGTATAAAACAGAGCGGTAGATGTCTATCATCGATGGTGTTTAAGGCGCTGCTACAGGTATGTCGTCAACGCTCCATCAACAGCCATAAGTTCGCAAATGCAGCAGTACTACGTTGAATTATAGCAACGATGGTCGTCTAATAGTATGAGAAAACTTGAACGATTCCAGTTGTGAGGATGGATTTAAAGCATAAAAGACATATTAGGTTTTATTCCAAACAGACACGAATACCTTTTGTAAAACATTGATAAATCCAGAATCTCTAGCTTCATTATAATTGCCTTTCTGTACTATCAAAACCTTGACTCCAATTTTCAGAACCGCGTCCAGAAAAGAATTGTCATCAAAGGATATCCCATCAAATGTGTCCAAAATGAGAGTTTCAAGTTTCAAGTACCCAAGTCTGAATTCAGCAGTTTTGTTTTCCGGCAATCCGATAACTTTAATCTGGCATCGCTCTCGACAGCACTGACATGGAAGTTATTAGATGGTATGTTTCTCATTTGATGTTTCCATTAAATTTTTAATGATGATTGACAGGTCAATTGAGGAATATCGCTCAAGCTGCGAAAACGTGCCAGTGGTGAGGTTGGACTATGCGCTGAAGGTGTGGTACTATAAAGCAATTTTCTCGCTCTTTACGAAGATGGACGAAGGCTGGATGACAGATCTTCACGACGAACTCTTATTTTGGGTCCCTTCGAGAATGCGAAGTTATTTGTAGCGTCCATCTGTGTTATGCAGTGCCAACGCGGCCAGAGAAAGGTTTATAAAACTAAATTTTAACAAATTTCTACATGGTACAAGCTGGGCAAAATGCAAAACATCGATCACGTAGTTCTTTGGCATCTTGTAAACCAATTATGCTTTGACATTTTGTTTTTGTTGGCTGCGTTTGATATCCAAGGGCTTTCTTAAGTATGAACGTATTTGTGTGTTCAATCTATGAAATGATCTATCCCGAGGTATTTAAGGGCCCCCTCAAATAATTGGCATTACTGTAAGCCGTCAATATTCGTAAACCATCCTCATACGCTCTAGTATGTATACAGAGTCATAGAAACGCTAGTTCATAGATTCGTACTAAATGCCTACTCAGATTATGTGACCCGTTCTGCAGCGAACGGCCCTTGGTCTTTAAACATTACGTTCTCAGTCTATAGAGCATGGAAGCGCACTTAAGTAACTCGGAACAGCAACATCAATCAACTATGTGAACGGTCGAAAGATATCTATATTTCATCGTCGATGCAAACCGACTGCCTGTCTTTACAATCACTCAAACCGAGAATCTTACTGTTTCGCCAGACCTTGGAATGTGTCCGCTTCGTAAAAGACTTAGTACCAGTGCGCTACCATTTGTCAATTGATGATTGGAGTTGTAGTACGAGACTAGGGTTACCAGCCAAGAACTTTCTGAAAGGAGCGACCTCGTTTGAACCTCTGAACAAGGATCTTGATGTCAAGGCTGCATTAGCACCATTTCGCTCGCTGTTCATTGGCGTTGATGCAATGTTGATGATGCGACGAGTAATATTCGGCCCCGCTGTTTAATTTATTTCAATAGTACCGAACAAAAACCCAAATAGTGTGGCGCATTGCTCGCAAATCGAGACTGTACGGCGAACAACTTAAAGGTTGGATGCCGAAGAGGGTTCAGCGACTCGCGTGGAACGCGGCACTGCCGCACACTGCCGCGTTCCGGCAGCTGCTTTGAACTGGTAACTCAGGAGGTTAGCAACTAACTTTCTTACAATTGTATTCATACTTTTTGAAAAACATAAACTTGTATTTCATTTGTTCACTTGTATTTTATAAATGTTTGAGAAAGATAAGCTTTGGCAGAAGTAAAAAAAAATGCAAACTTTGCTCCTTGCCGGCGTCGCCGCCCTACCGGCCTTCTCCTATCTCATGGACTCCGATTTACCGGAAGTAAATTTGACGTTTTGAACTCCCCTTTTCCCGGAACTCCAGACTGCACACCCACTTGACCAAGAAATAACACAAGCAATGAAAACGAAATCGTCCAAAATAAGGAAAAATTACATTGATTTACTTCCCGATGAACTCATTCACCTCATTTTGGAATACCGGCTCTTCGTCCACTATGATACGTTTTCTCATCGCAACCCCGCTCGTCTTCTTAAACATCGCGCTAAGGTAAAGACCCTTTCTCTGGTTTGTCGTCGTTGGAGACGAATCATTGAGCCAATATCTTACGAAACCGTCATTATTACCTCCAAATCTGAGGCAAAAGCTTTGGCATTCAAGCTGCAACAACGACATCAGCGCATCGGCTACTGTATCAAGAAACTTCGCATCGAAGGAGGACAAGGACGAGCCATCTACACAATTCTCTCCAAAGTTCCAAAACTCACGTCTTTATGTATATCATTCGATGATATATCTAAACAGAACGCGGGGAGTCTCTGTCGCGGTCTCAAATTAGTCAATCCTCAACACCTTGTCCTCCGCGATCGGAAATATCTGGGAAATCCGGGAACCAAACGGGTTATGAACGTTCTAATTGAGTGTATGACATCTATTTGGTCGAATTTGGTGCGTTGTAGTTTTTTATCATATACTTTTGTTGTTTTGTCTTAACCCAATTCTGTTCGCATAGATTTTGTACGATCATCCTTACAATGACGCCGATTGGGGTGATTATCCTGATTCACCTTCCCGAGAGCGCGCATTTGACGAGCGCCACAAAGCTTTTTCAAGAGCTCTCGCATACGTACCAAACCTACACACTGTATATGTTCAAAGAGCACGTTACCTCACCGAAGACAATGTCGTTGCCAACGCTTTGAAAAGACCGTCGTTAAAGAGGATTTACTGTACGCTTGGCTGGACAAATTCCCTTTGGCAAAGATTTGAAAAGGTTATAAAAGTCCCTACCCGATTTCGCGAAATTTTTCATCTTCCGCTGCTTGGTTCGTGGAAACATCCTCCAGCCCGCTATGCTCCTATTGGCGATGAGACTATGTGTGTATTTGTTCATATGTTAATTGGAAAAGGCTGATATCTGTACCTTCTTTCTAGAACTCGCGAGACATTTGAATTTTATTATTCATAAAGACCTCGATCGAATTGAGCCTCGAAGCGAACCAACTAGCCAGGCTAGGCCGCCAAGCGGCCCGAACCCTCGACTTGAAACTGACAATAGTCGCATAATTTCATTAATATCTTTTCTTCATTTAATTATATTTGGCTTTCTTCCGTCATTAGTCTTTCTTCAACCAAAACACTATTCATCCTTTCTTCTCATAATTGTTCACTTAATAGTGTTGAAACGAATGATGAAATGATTATTGCTAGCTCGAGCTGAGCGTTTAGCGCAACGTCAATTGTAAACAGATTTTTAATAAAGTATGTTTTATGCGGAAGATATTTGTCCTGACATTCGCTGTCTTTGGTGCAAGCGGTGTATCACGTCCCTTCCCAACCGTCAGTTTCGTGCCTGATCAGGCCTGATCCATCATGTGCACGAGGGCTTATACAAATGAAAGAGCCCAGCTCTTTTTTATTATGGGTATTTGAATGAGCGGATTACATAAAAGAATGACGAGCTTCCCCTAAACAAAATTAGATGATTTAACCTACTCCTCCGCACCCCCCTCTGCTCCGTCTCCGTCTCCATCGTCATCTCCATCTTCCTCATCATCACCATCATCATCTTCTTCGGGATTGTCTTCGACGATCTTCGTATGATTACACCTTCCGCAAACCAATGTTCTACGTGGTCGTAGTTGCTCATTCGCTTTGGGATATCTTCCTTTCGGTCCCTCCGGGCACCACACACCGTTTGGGTCACAGCAGTATTTCTCCCGGTAGGTATGTTTGTTCACGCCTGTTTGGATACAAAGGTCCGCGAAAAGTTCAGTAAGAAAATCCATCATCAGGATGACAGAGAACACAAACCGCGGAGGTTACAAAAGGCATAAGCAATTTTAAGTTCATAGCACATTGGTTTACCAAAATTTCTAAAATCTACATTAAACTGCACGAATATATGCGTCATCGGATGGGTGACGTCGCTTACAAATAAAGGGTATGTAAGTATCTGTACTCAATCTAGCTCATGAGTATATGCATGATCGGAGAAGTAGATACACTCACGGCTGAGGCTTGCGGCCAAAGCAATAGAACCCGCTTTCGACGAAGATACGAGGGTGATGGAAGTCTAAGGAAATTAGAAAGATAAGAGTCGATTTCGAGTCAGCTTCGTATCTGGCTATAAGAACCTTAATGCGAAAATGCAGATTGGGAATGTGGGCCTGGAGGAGATTACAAAGAATGAAAGATGTTGACTTAAAGAAGGAGGCCAGAGGTACGCAATAAAATTGTGGATGTGGTGGACGGGGGGAATGAACTTGAAGCTTGAAGTACTATCCCTGTTCTGAATTGAGACTCAGCGCGTCACGCGCGTCACCGGTTTAGCGTGACATCTTTCTCGAGCGTTCGGAAATTCGGAATATGTGACCATGATTCTCCATGAAACATGTGTGGACATACAAATCGTGCACAGGTTCACTACGGTGTGTCCAGCAGATTCATAACTACGCCCCCCCCAAGTCTAATCGTCGTTGTGTTCTTCGTTGTTGGCGTAGAGCTGTAGTCAGACGCGTCACGCGTATAAATCAAGATTCAAGAGGAACACTCTAAGGCCGCCGGACGGCCTTACTTAGGATGACCTGTAACACGCGTCGGTCCGTTAACCATGGTTAAACAATCCATTGGACTCTTTGATACGTCCACTCACCATAACGTCGCAATGGGCGTGGAATCAGAGACAACTCATGTTGACCCGTTTTCAAACATGTATTTCCTGTGGAACTTGACTGGGCCGTGCTGACGGAGCAAGTTCAAGTCGACAAAGACTAGTCACTGCAGGATTGGACTCTGAACCCCTACACGACCCGGCTTTGGAAATGGCATTAACAGTTAGTCAGAATGAACACTTTCAATTCTGCGTTCGGCGCATAATGTAGTACCGGTCGGTGTACGAATGCCTGCAAGTCTCCACTTCATTTCCCAATGCTTTCGATGAGATGTTTTAAAAATCACCCGTTGAATTTCAGAATAATGATACCGCTACAATTTAAGGGGAGCGAGATTAAACAGAGTCGTCGCTTCATCAGCAAGATAGACGTTGTGAAAGTGAATTAAAATCAAAGAAAGGCTAATGACGGAAGCAAGGAAAACGAAATATGATCAAAGATGAAGGATGAGAGATAGAAAGCTATTGTTCAGTTTCAAGTAGCCTAAATCTTGGTCCGCTTCGCTAACCGTAGTTTGGATCTCGATTCAAGTACACAAAGGTTTCCTGAATTTCTGATCTGGAAAAAAATTGAGAGATAAGTCATCTCTACTTGTGCTCATGAAGAAATACACACATAGTCCTATCGCCAATGGGAGCATAGTCTAGAACTTGAAGCGGGGTATGTGGTCTCCATGACTCAGACAACGGAAGATGAACGATTTCACCAAATCGGGGAAAGATTTTCGTGCCCTCTTCAAGATCACGCAAAAACACATGTCTCCAGCCGAGTCTACAATAAATCCTTTTTAACGAAGGTCTTTTGAAGGCGTTGGTGATGATGTTGTCTTTAGAGCCGCTGTAGCATACTCTTGGAACATATACAGTTTGGAGGTTTGGTATATATGCAAGAGATCTTGAAAGAGCTTTGTTGCGGTCCTTAGATGCCCGGCATTGGGAAGGCGAATCAGGGTAATCGCCCCAATCAAATTTATTGTAAGGATGATCGTACAAAACCTATGCAAACAGAATCGCGTTTAGACAAAACTATATGATAGCAATACAACACACCAAATTCGACCAAATAGATGTCATACACTCAATAAGGACGTTCATAACCCGTTTGGTTCCCTGATTTCCCAGATATTCCAGATCGCGGAGGACAAGGTGTTTAGGATTGACTAATTTGAGACCGCGACAGAGACTTCCCGCATTCCGTTTAGATATATCATTGAATGTTATACATAAGGATATGAGTCTAGGAACTTTGGAGAGAATTGTGTAGATGGCTCGTCCTTGTCCTCTTTCGATGCGAAGTCTCTTGATACAGCAGCCGATGCGCTGGTGTCTCTGTCGCAGCTTGAATGCCAAAGCATTCGCTTCCGGTATGGAGGTAATAATGACGGTGTCGTAAGATATAGGCTTAATTATTCGTCTCCAGCGACGACAAACCAAAGAAAGGGCCTTCAATTTAGCGCGATGTTTAAGAAGGTGAGTTGGTCTGCGGCGAGAAAACGTATCATAGTGGACGAAGAGCCGGTGTTCCAAAATGAGATAAACGAGTTCATCGGGAAGCAAATCGATGTAATTTTTGCTTTTGTTGGTTGTATGCATTTTTTTCAACGAGGGAATATGTAGTTTGAGTTATGAGGAAAGGGGGTTTAAACTTCAAATTTACTTCCGGTGAGTGCACAACGATAAGCATAATGCGTGAGCGCCTGTGAAAATTCCACGTGACACGCTCGCTACTGTTCATGTCAAGTTTAGACTCGAACCCAGCCCCTACTTTCCCACGGCTGGGAGACCCGAGCCTACGTCCGTTGTCAGACTCAGGGAACTGCAAGATTGTTTCATCGCGGGAATCTCCGTAACTTTTGTCATGTACGCCTTGCAGAATAATCGCTCCGTTAAAAGTAAAGTACGTCTGTCATATATTGTTGTGCTAGTTCACTGCAGTTCTTTCGGCTGTATAAGCACATCCTTAGTACATAACATAATACTATCTATCATCTATATATACATGATGTGTGAAAAATGAACCTCATTTGTTTTATATCAGAAATGGTATAGCGGGGAAAATGAATGAAAGCATGAACGAAAAAAAAAATAAACAGAAACAATGATTAAAAGCTAAGTTGGATCCTTGAGTCGCCGTCTCTAATTGTCCATTGGTGCTCCAGGGTTTTCATCACTTTCCGGCGTGCCGTCCTCATATTCCATAATGTCGGCCAAATAATTCGTGTCCGCGAATCAAGAACATCGTGGGTTTCGGGATACATTCCCTCAGCGTCCGGAAGGCACCACGGGCCATCACTTCTGCACCTACTTCCCAACGTACTTGTGTTTATGATCGCCTATGTGAGCACAAAGATTCATAAATTTTGTGAGAAATTCATTGCAGGACACAAAAAGCACAGAGAACACGAACCGGCTTTTTTTACAATGTGCACATAGTTTTTGATACGTTGATAGCATATTATGTGAGAAAGACTGAGATCCGCTATATGCATGGGTGTATGCATGAATGAGTAATGTGACTCACCAGTTGTACGACAATGCTGCTTAACCTAACTCATATGAGTATATGCGTCATTGAACGAATAAATTCACGTGCCCCAAAGCGGAAGCGGGCCGCGGCTTGAGAGCGGAAGTTACGATGGTTGCGGTATTATGTTCGTAGTGAAAGTGGTGAGTAGTTGTGTTGGAATCCCAGGCACGATGAAGTAGCGGACACGAAGGTGTAGTCTATAAACGCCGTGACTAGTACTATTTATATACAGGAGTAACTCGTATTCCAACAAGTTGTAGCAATGTCGTAACGTCGTGGTGATGGTGGTGGTGAGATGTGAGTTGTTTTGCTGCACGCGTCAAAACGTTACGTGAGTGTTCTGACACTGAACAAGCAACTTGGTCAGCAGCGTCTGCAGCCACCCATGGTTTTGACTTCCGTACATATCTGTACCCTCCAGGTTGTACCCTTGGCCCTTCTGGCCGATTATTTCCCTTTACGGTATCCGGGTTGAACGTTTCCCCAAACGCCTTCTTTGTTATTAAAGACGTCAGTTTTCCATGTTCATATGAAATAGCATTCATCGTCAGCCATCATGCCAGACAACTTATTCCGAAGACACTATCACGTGTTGACTCGTTCAACTCATGCATGTATCTCCTGTGGCACTTGACTGACTCGGATGCCAGCGAAGCAAGTTGTCGTCGACAAAGAGTACTCGCTGCAGAATTAGACTTTAAATTGGAAACTCCGGGCCCTACAAACTTTCTTGGTATTGTATTCGTTTCGACGCCATCCGCTTCGACAAGGTTTCAGGATGGGGGATGCTCGTCAGAGCCAAAACTAAGATTATTGATTTGAGTTTGACGCGTCCACCCGGATAACTATCCAAACTGATTATATCACTGAGCAAACTTCGGTTTGTTAAATGCCAGGAGAACACTCGTGTCTAAGCATTGGTTTGTTATCACGTCTCAGCGAATACTTCTGTTCAGTGTTCAAACGTTTCACATCAAAAACCACCCAATTTACCTGTGTAATGTGGGCAAATACCAGCAAACTTTGGATAGAGAGATCAGAGATATTTATTGTTGGCGTAAAGCCGCAGTTGTACGCATATAATCAAGAGCAACGCTCGTCGCCCACAACCGCTTTTCTAAATCCTTGTAGTCTGCAAAACTGTGAGTGGTTTGATTCGTTTTATACTTATGTCTCATGTTGAACGCCGCATTCTATATTCATATTCTTCAATTCCTTTCAAAGTAGAATACAATCGACTCTATGACGTGTTATCAGTTAGAAATGGCCTACGCCTGATGCCACGCGTTTTCTATTACTCTTTCGTAAAGATGAATCTTCTCGCGGATATTCCGTAAACTCCTATGCTCACTCAGGTGACAAGCACAAGCATACCGAAAGATATCGTTGTCGGGACACCGGAATTTGTGCCAAGCTGACCTGAGGGCAACTATCAACGGTAAACCGTGGGTTAGTGGCGTACGCGCGTGTTCATCTGTAAAGAGTGTAAGAAGACGTCTATACATAAACCAAACGTTACTGGATGCGTTGGAGGAGTGACAGCTGGGGGAGGGGAGGGGCTGCTTGGGGAGGAGCAGCTGTAGTCCAGTTTACTATGCGAGAGTAAATCCGGTTATTTCTATACTGTATCTCAATACCCACATTCTTGTGTTATAAACATACGCTCTTTTAGTCGTTTTTTCATCGTATACTATACAGGCCTCATCATCAAATGGCACCTCGTCGAAATAGCATTCCGCTGTTTAGTCTAAGATTATTTTCTTTGCTGTAATGGCTTGGCTCGATGATGTACATCTAATAGAGAAATTACATCATAAAACTCAAACTTAAAACGTCTGTTCATTCACCAACTTCAGCAGCTCAATTATGAAAAGAAACGTTGACGTCATTTGTTTTGACAAACCGTAAATCGTACAAACTATCCACTTCAAGGTATTGATACATACCAAAACAAGAAAACCAATTTCAAGAATGCTATTTTGCAAATTCTCTCTATAGGATCACGACCTCCCGTACTACTTCGGATCTCCTCAAGGATGAGCGGCTGCCAACGGCCCTTTCCTTGACCAGAACATTAATGTGCGACTTTTTTTGAATGAAAACTGTTCTGTTGGGGTGGAAGGAGCGTTAGAAATGTAGGTCAAAAAGACCGTCCGCGTCATCGCCCAAGCTTCCATAGCATGCGGCAAAGCTGAGAACAGACGTGACCAAGTGTGACACCGCTTACATCATTGGCGAGTATAAAACGACAGGGCTGACTCGACCTGAACTGAGCTCTCATATTCAGATATAAAAGATAATCAGAACCAGAACAATGTCTCTTTCAGAACTTTCAACACCTTCTTTCGCAAGCCCCTCAGATAGCACAGTCTCGAGTCCCATGTCATCCCCACGCACTCCACCGAATCTGCACCAAAATACCATGCTCCCAGACACTAGATGGCTGGTACAAAAGTTTGGAGGCACAAGTGTTGGCAAGTTTGCTGTAAAGATTGCGGAGACCATCATACCGTACGTCTTTCGTCATGTTTCCACAGAATTTCTTACAAAGTGTCGTTCAGAGCATATCTAGACCAACACCGTGTTGTCATCGTATGTTCAGCTCGGTCAGGCTCTACAAAGGCTCTGGGGACGACGAATCTGTTACTTCGCGCAGCAAGTGAAGCATTAAAACGAAATACTATTACAAACGGTCATCAAACTCCGGAAACACCTGGGACAGCCACGCCCCCAAGTTTCAGTCAGGTATTCGGTCGTCCACAAGCGCAAGACGCATTCAGTCAAAACTCTCCTCCAAGTTCTCCCATATCTCCCATATTCAATGGTGGCCGTCCTAGAGGCAATTCTTCACCACATCACAACTCTTCGTCGTCTTTTTCAATCTTTAATCCCAATTCACCGTCATTGCCTTTCAACGCAACTGTCGACCTCCTGAAATCGGAGCATATCACTGCTGCCAAGCAATCTATCAACAACCCTGGATTGCTTCGTGAGATAATTTGCGAAATAGAACGCGACTGTGAAGGACTGCGGGCTTTTCTTTACGCTGCGCTGGTACGCTAAATTACATGCATGCGTTTTATCCGGTACTCGCAATTGACCAGGCTTATTATTACTCTAGGTCATCGACGAAATCTCACCAAGATCAAAAGATAACATTATAGGCGTGGGCGAACGTCTGTCTTGCAAACTCATGGCCGCGATTCTCAGAGACCGGGTAAATACCTCGTGTCATTGTTCTTTTTCCCAGGGGCGTCGTCGACTAAATTTGGGGCACTTCTTTATTATAGGGTATCGATTCTGAATTTGTTTCCCTTGAAAATATTATACCCGAAAATTTCGAAGACACAGATCACACAACATCTTCCAAAAACTGGGATATCGAAACACTAGATCAATCCTTCTACGACCGTCTTTCTGTTCTTGTAGCTGATAGAATCAAACAATGTGAAAATCGTATACCCGTCGTAACAGGTAAAGAATCCATTCATGCATATATACATAGCAGCATTCCACTAATCTAATCAATTTGTCTAGGCTTTTTCGGGCCCGTTCCCGGATCACTTTTACGACAAGTTGGCCGAGGATATACTGATCTTCTTTCAGCACTGCTTGCGGCCGGCCTGCAAGCTTCGGAGCTGCAAATATGGAAAGAGGTAGATGGTGTATTCACGGCTGATCCGCGCAAAGTACCCACCGCACGTCTAATACCCACAATTTCTCCTGATGAAGCTGCGGAATTAACCTATTATGGAAGCGAGGTAGTTCATCCCTTCACGATGGAGCAGGTACTGTTTTCTTTCTTTATCCGTATCTTGTCATACGTGGTTCGTCGATGTTCATCTGTTGTTATCCAGGCCATTCGCAAAAGAATCCCTATAAGAATCAAGAACGTCGAAAACCCTACTGGGCGAGGAACCGTGATTCAACCAGAAACTGAAGGAGAAGTGCAAAATATAGATCTGGAGGCTATGATGCAATCGGGTGCTTCTCTTCCGACTCTACAAGCCGCAGCTATAGAACTTGAAGAGCTAGAGCGGAGGAAACGGTTACCGACTGCTGTTACGATCAAGGAGAATATCCTCGTCTTGAACATCAACTCAAATCGAAAAAGTGTCAGCCATGGGTTTTTGGCTGGTATATTCACCACTCTGGATAAATTTGGGGTTGTCGTCGATCTTATTAGTACCAGTGAGGTACATGTTAGTATGGCTATTGAAGATGGAGGTTTGAGTAAAAAAATGCTTTCTCGGTTGGTAGCGGAGCTGGAAAAGGCTGGTACCGTGAGTACATTGAAATCATTATGTACATGTATAGATTGCTCATCATCATCATTAAATATAGGTCTCGTCATCAAATGATATGGCCATCCTATCTCTCGTCGGACACCAAATGCGAAATATGGTCGGAATCGCCGGAAGAATGTTTTCTACACTGGCTGAAGGAAAAATCAATATAGAAATGATCAGTCAAGGTGCTTCTGAAATCAACATTTCATGCGTTATTCAAGCAAGAGATGCGAATAAAGCGCTCAATTTGATTCATCAAAGTTGTTTGCAAATTAAACCTGAAGGCGCGAGAGGACGAGGTATGTGGTACTAATCTCTATTTTATCTTTATATTTATTTGATTTTCCATCTTTTTTAGTTGGACCTTGGCTATTTTGAGATTTAGAGATAAACCGCTCATTGCAGGATCGGTTACAAAAACGAGCTTCAACAGCTTCATTTTTCTTTCTTTCTTTCTTCTCTTCTGTTTTGATCGAATGGACGTGATTTCTTAGAACAAGGACGTTATGCATTCGTCATCAACATCTGTACTCTTATCTATCACAATTTTTTACCCAATATGACTGTAGACTTTTCAACAACGAATAGCATTCGTAGTCGCTTACGTAATTCTATCTTCAAACCTTCATCACTATCAACTGGCACTGCCAACTTGAACCACAAAAAAAAACAAGGACCACTATACCTTTCCATTGGTTTGGATGGACACATTTCGAGACGTTCCCGAGTTTTTTGAAGTGGATGTTGGGGAATCGCTTGTCGCGCGCACAGAACTACTAGGTACTGTCTCTTTTGTTGAGCGTTTGTATTCAAAGAGTCGAACCTTTTCTTAGCAACTTTTCGCGAACTTGGTCCGCCTGACTTATGTCACACTGTTAAAAGCCCCGGAAGAACTCAAAAAGATGTGCGGGTCTTCTATTTTGGTTTGGTTTTATGGGAATGGGACTGACTTGATACGGCTTTTTTGGTTAGGAGCAGCTCGGGACGTATCATTACGTTTCCGGGGTGGATGCTTCATCATCTGCTTCTTTGGCGGCTTATTTGAATTCGTTAACGTACGCTGTTGAAGATAATGCTGCATGGTTCTCGAAAAGTACTGCTTTTAAAGTTCGGAATGGGTGTTACTGGTTAGTTGTTTCGTCTCGTTGGCTTGTCTGTCGGTTAAGTCGAGTGTTGTCTGATAATTTGTTATCGGATAAAATCAAAAGCTGTTTCAATGCTTTCTCGCGTGTTGATGTGAGGGTGGATGTCAAGATTCCTGGGGGTGTATCCGCGTACGTTGTTGATTTGAGAGGTGAACGGTGCGTTATATCCTGTTTCGTGTTTGTGCGCTTGGTGGACTCATTTTTTATCATCTTTTTCTCATCAGACATGAAGCAACACCGGAAATATGGCAAGAAACCTATCTTTCGGCTTTACTGCGTTCGGTATTATACTCTGACGATCCGAGTTATCGTCTGATGGGATACCGCAAGCTCGATCCTATCACCACCCCCGAAGCAGAGATCCGCTTCCTACAAACGGCTGAAACATTGTTCGCCAAAGGTTTTGAATAAATCTCGTCTTTGCCATGTGATTTGTTTTTTCTTATGTATTTTTATATAGGTTGGCAGCTGGGATCAGCGCCTGAGGTTCAGGTCGCCAGCATCGCGTCGAATCATCTTACAGCCGGTATACTCAAATACTTTGGCGACAGTTTTCGATACAGTCAAGCTGTCAATCTATTTGAAAAGCTCTACGTGAAGTACCCAGAAGTTGCTTCACTCCTTGCGCAGAGTTATATTGGAATGAGTAGGCTCTGTTTATACCTCTTCATAGGAGGAGTGTTGCTGACCTCTGTTCCCTACAGACGAAGAAGTGAAAGCTGTTGAAGTAATGTCCGCTGCCTTCCGTCAACATCCAATGACATATACCCTCCTCCATGTCCAATGCGATTTCCTTCGTAGCAAAGGCAAGCTTGACTGGGCTCTGAAGCTAGCACGACAAGCCGTCAACTGCTCTCCAAGCGAATTTCTCACCTGGGCGAAGCTTACTGAAGTGTACATAGACATGGGACAATACGAATCGGCCTTGTTGACGTTGAATTCGTGCCCCATGTTCACGTATGCTGACCGTGATTTGCACCGGATGCCCACTCCTCAGCGAACTCATTTGCCTATGAAGCAGTTTATTGTTGATTCGCAGTTGCTTGGTGATGACCGTGAAGAAGAATCAGAGGTATGATTGTGGGTTGTTTTGAACATCCGTTTCAGGTTTTTGATCCTGTGCCTTCTCCTTTAAGGTCGATCCGGCACTACGACGATTACCCGCTCCAAATCTACGTGGGACATTTGGGAAAGCGTATGCTCTTCTCACACGTTTAGTTTCTCAGATTGGTTGGGATGAACTGCTTTCAACACGATCGGCAGTGTTCGTCATGGAAGAAGAATATCGTATGCAGAAGGCACAAGTGGAGATCGAGAACGTGATAGAAGCTACCAAGCATACCAACGGGAATGGTGAAAGCGAAGTCGACGCTGATGAAAATGCATCCACGCGAGGGGTTATATCGCCTAGTCGAACACCCGTCGAGTCTGAGGTTGAGGCGATTACGGCCAACATACCCACTATCCGGATATCCACTGAGAGCGACCGGGTGAGGAGGGAGGCTGAGGACATTCAAGAGACGGATGCGGATGCGTCGACTTTGAGAGCGGACACGGTCTCGTTGGATAAACCTGCTCAAGCTGCCGTGTCGGACGACAATGACCGTGCGGATGACGAAGATGACCCATCATCAGAGCCCTTTTCTTTCAGTAACAAGAGACTGTGCGAGCGATGGCTTGATAATCTGTTCATGGTTCTTTATGAGGTAAGGTTCTTTAATATAGCCTAAAAATGGAAAATAACACGATTGTAATAGGATCTGCGTGTATGGACGATCTTCCGAGCCGAAGTAGCGCATTTCAAGACACAACATGTTGCTTATCGTAAAACTGGTTCAGAGTGGGAGATACTTGGGGATCTAGGACTGAGGCTCCATCATAAGGAGGAAGCCAAAGAGGCGTATCAGCGGGCTTTAGATGCCAAGTTCAGCCATCGGGCATGGTCCAAGTTGCTTGAGATGTACGCTGAGGAAGGCGATTTGCTGCGCGCTCTGCAAGCAGCTATACGTTTAACGGCGCATAACCACAGGTTAGGACTTTATATCTTCTTCGTTAATGTAACTTCTGACTCGCTCTATCTTCTTTATCAAGGTATTACGTTGAGATGTCTGTAAGTATACTTCGTCGTCTCTAGTAGCGCTCTACGAATAACGTTCTGTTTTAGTATCCTACTCCCGTTGCGACACAGTTCTACAAGTTAGGTCAGATGTATGGACACGGCAAGATCTCATACACCCTGATGAGCATGGGTCTACCAGAGCCCATCCTAAAAATCATGGAGGGTTATTTACGCTACGGCCGAGCTTTCAAGGTGGAAGGATATGATTTCTGATCTGGGCGTTCCTCTTTTCTTTGTTATTTTTCTTAAGTACGTACTAGGATTGTCAGATAATTTTGTTCCACATTTTTTTTTTTTCATTTTTACTTACGCGAGGGTCGTTGTGAGAAGTTACTAGCATATTTATTGTATTACCTTATGGACCCTCACCTTGTGGGCGCCTAAATCAGATTTTTAAAAGTCGGCGAGACACTGGCAACGACTTCAAAAAGACTCTACCGCCATGTCCTCTTCACCCATTCTTCGCCGTTTGTCAACGAGCACTTCTACGTCTGCAGATACTCGTGAGGATTTGATCAATGCGTATGAGGCCGAAGAAGAGCGAATAATCAATGTCCTTTCTCGTAAATTGGAGCAGGTGCGTTTAAGTTTGTTTTACTTTCTTTTTGTCCTCAGTGAGATTAAGGAAGCGATTATAGTTGCGAGAGGAAAAGATATCACTTGAGAATGCCCTTGAGGCTGAGTCAGAGTCCCATGTTAATCGTTTGAACCGTGAATTATCTGTTATGAGGATGAGGCAGCAGAGAGCTGGGAATACGGATGACTCGGACCCTTCGCAACAGCAATCTCATTCACTTGATTCAACATCTGGATTAGATCCTAGGTTCCCGAGTGCTGACGTTCTGTATGAAGCTATGAAGACAGAGAATGAAAGTTTGAGAAACAGATTGGTTGACACGGAACGAGATTATATCCGTCTGGCGAGGCTGAACGAGCTATACCGCGAAGAGCTTATTGAACATCGACGGCGCGTAAGTCATTACTATCTTTCTTATACATATCTTTGTTTATCATCACGTTTAGCTTGGATTATCTGTCGATAACTTGGTTGGATTACCTGGATCATCTTCAGAGCCATTCTCGCAATCTCTGCATCGCAGATCCTCTTCTCACTCTCCCAATAACTCCTTTTTCCTGTCTACACGATCTGCCCTATCAGCCGTTCCTATTCCGAGGAATAATACACATCTACATCGAGCGAATACAATACAACCGTCTGATGACAACCCGTCCTCCAATACACCTCTCACCGCTTCTCCATCATTATCTCCCTCTCCATTCCCCTTCTCACCCCTAACACAATTGAATCCAGCCTCGCATGTTTCTAATGCCACGCATTTGACCACGCCGTCCTCCGCGTCCCTCCATTCCGCGCCACCGCCACCGTACCCAGCTCCAGCTCCCCTGCAACTTTCGTATCCCTCAGTCCCTCCTCCTTCTCTATCTTCTTCCCTAGGCAGTCAGGTTACTTCCATGTCACAATCACCCACCGACACGAGGAGTCCGCGTAGCGGAAGGGCCGGTGCACGTGTCGCTGAAGTAGGGAATCTGCGCGATTTGAGTAGAAGTAGGAGTCGACGCGGCAGCACAACCGATCAACGCTCAATACCGCCAAGTCCTACTTTAAACGGAACTTCTCTTCCCGTTTTTCCGAGTTCCTCCGTTATGGTCATTCCCTCTCGACATAGTGGTAACAATGGGGCGATTGAACCTATTGCTCGACCAAGATCCAGTCATCGCGTTGCGGAGACTGGAGTCTTGAGTCGAAATGGAACAGCTACAACAGATCATTCCAATGCTAATTCTGATACTTAGTTTTTTCTTCTTTACCCAATGTTCTAATTATGATACTTTATGCGTATTTCTTCAAACACAACCAAAGTTTGATAGTAATTGGTCAGGATTAGGAAAAGTACACCAGCAGTAGACGCTAAGGGCAGCATAGACCGATGGGTACCGGAGTACGGTCCCGAATCCGGAAACCGGTAGTTGTTCCAACCCGGCGACAGCGATAACAGTTACCACACACACACCATACGCGCTTTAATTCTCGCCGTGTTTCCACTCGCCAAAAAAATTCTTTAAATAGACTAATTCCAAAAACATAAATCTTATACATATCCTTTTTACCCAGTATTTAATATTCAACGACCAAGATCAACATGTGACGAGGTCAAATTTACAAATCATAAGAGGAACTATCCATCGGCCTTGATGATTTCCACGGCTAAAATTTAGCATTGTCAGTTACAAGACAAAAGCTACGATAAGAGTACAAACCTCTTTCCCCGATACCATACGTTGTGCCTAAATATATGAAAGTTAATTACTGAGATGAGGTAACAAGATCTCGGCGATTACGGACATTGTGAATGTACGGCTACACCTATCGGCGCAATTGAATAATCACAGACCCTTATGTTATTTGTTCCATAAACCTATGGTCCTGTTAGCAATTATACACAATATAAGAATAGAGAAATCTTACTTTGAGCTTAGGATCGACGACACCTAATTTGTCCCGAGAAATCATAGAAGCTGATCCGCTCAAGTCTGGATAAAAAGTTAAGATCAAAAGATGGAGAAGAAACATGAAAAGACTTACGGAAAAATGTAAACAGAGTACTTTTGATATACTCTACATGCGTAAAATTATTTGAATTAACAGTCGATATCAAAAAGCATCGTTAAAGCGGCGGCACGCACCTCGCAATTCTTCATCAGTGACCATTTTACCCTCCCCTGGGGACACTTCCTTGGCAATAATGCTCTTTAATGGCTCGTGATCTTTGAGTTGCCGCGCCCATTTGAGTCCCTCGACCAAGATATCTAGATCGATATCATACTCGAAGAAGTTTATGTCGATTTCTGGTTTCTGAAGAGGATCTGCTGAAGTTATATGCTATTAAAAAAACATAAAATGAACATAAAAAGAGTGCGATTGAATAATGAGTTAGTGGATACCGTTGTTCCTCTGGACCACGGCATAACCATGCCGCACGCAACGGTTATATACTTCTTTCCGGCCTCGGGCTCGTCTGCAATTGTCTCTGAATCAGCGAATAAATGGGGAAGAAAGAGTATGTATGTACGCACAAGGAGAACCGAAAACATAGGGACAAAACATGAATTCAATCTCGGGGTATTTGGGATTTTTCAAGCTCGCGAGTTGGATCTCCAGCTGTGCTTTCAGCCATTTGACTCTTTCTGGATCACCACTTAAACTAGCAATACGATCAGAAATTTGCTTTTCGTGTCGCGCTATAATGTCATCTGCTTTGGGAGAGATTGATTGAATTGAGGTGTATATAACCTCGTGTTGAACGTAAGACAGAAGGCCGTGTTTTCCCTCGTCACTGGTGATTCTAATTCAGCGGGGAATAAACCTCCTCAAAATGTAAACTTACTATATTTTCCTGTACTTCGCGAGTTCTATGGAGTCTCTCAAAATATCAAGCGTTTCCCCTACACATTCTGGGGTAAGCTCTAAAAAAAGTAGTTATTTATCTCCGGTGTGAGACCGTTCAAAGGAAGTATTTTGGCATACCAAATGTGATATTTATACACAAGTAGTGATCCTGTAATTTCTCTCCTACTCCGGGAAGATCAATAACGGTGGGGATACCCAAGGGTTTAAGAATCTTTGGACTTCCGATCCCGCTGAGCTCCAAAATTTGTGGAGTTTTGATCGCTCTGAGAGAAAACTTAATCAACAACAATAGTTAAACAATAAAAAGAGTATTTTCACCCAGCGCATAATAGAACCTCTTTCTTTGCATACGCGACTAACGTTTCGCCACCCAACACAAATTCAACACCATCTGCAGTGACGTTTTCTTTCGAACTGTCATGGGTTTTCGTTAGCACTTTTGTCGCCTGCGCTTCAGTAAGTACGGTGAGATTTTTTCGCCCTAGGTTTGGAAGTATGTAACCCTAAAAGTTATGAGCGAGGTTATTTTTGCAATATGCTCGATATTTTCCTTACCTTGAAGGCAGTAGAGCGAGTATTTGTCTCGGGATCTATGGCAACAGGGTTACTCCAATATCCCGTATAATCTCCAAGTGCCTGTGATAAAATTTACGGTAAGCATGTGTCAAAGTGTTCATATTGTCACTGACGTGATCCGGTCTGAGGGGTATACCTCGGTTTATGGATGTCTTGAGAAACATTTAGGGCTTTCAACCAAGGGGGAAAAAACCGTAACTGACTTCTCTATAATATTTGTCTAAACCCGATGAAAATTCGCAATACGAGATTGGGAGGGGACCTGATAGGAAAATAAATTACAAGGGCCGGGCTTCATATAAGTTCAAGATAAAATAAATATCAAACACAATACCATTTTTCCCGTACCAGGATTGGTCCTCTGCAAGTGCGTCGTTTTTGATAGCTTGTGCGGAAGGTGGATGGAATCTGAAAAAAATTCTTATATCTAAGTGGGGGGAGTATCAACGAAACGCTGCTGACCTCTCGGCTTTTTGAACACAAGGGATCAAATCCTTATATGCCCAGCCCGAATTTCCAAACTTCTCCCATGCTAAGCGAGATAATGAGCATCGTTCTAGCATATGTAAAAGAATATAACTACCGTCAATCTCATCTCGGCCTGGACGAAGCCACATGAGCATATTTGTGTTCGAACTTCCACCGAGCCCTTTTCCGCTGTATTGAAATTTAAAAATTGTGAACGAAAAAAAAAAGAAAAATCAAATCGTCTTTACACAGGAATAGGTATCTTTCTGTCAGCAGCTTTCTTTTGAGGAATCTGAAAATAGATTGGATGTCGGCGTTTATGAAAATGCGAATCGAATACAAACCGTTGAAAGAAGCCATTCGTACTCGGCATTCCCCAATTGTTCGCTCATCCACAATGCACCCAAAGGTTTATCTGTTTTCAAAACGTACATTTAAACACAGAGACTTGAAGAGTGTAAGTTTGACCCACCGATGAAGTAATCACGAGGACGTCCTTTGCCAGCCTCGAGTAGTAAGACAGTCGTTTCTGGGTTTTCTGATAGTCGGCTTGCGACAACTGAACCAGCTACCTACAATCGATCCGAAGATCAGTCGAGATTTGGTAATTCTGACTAGGTATCAAACCATACCCCTCCCCCTTTATAGAACTGTTAGGCATCAGATCAAGAGAAGCAACAACCCACAACTTACCGACAACAATGTAGTCAAACGTTTTCTTCGCAACATCCTCAACGCGAGCAAATTTATTCGCCATTAGGAATCAATTGTTATCGTTCGTTCGTTTGCAGACAGTGCGGTTTGAAAAGACGATAACGATAAAGAGACATGCATTCGATCCTTATATACATGCTGGAGCTGGAACTCGTGTTGCATGCCCTCGGACACATGAATATAGGAAAACTGATAATCGCCTCGGAGCACCTCGATCTCCCCGGGGCATTTGTAACCTGTTTCGGTCGCATCTCAAAGATTTGCAACGCCACGCTGATGTATCTCTGCTGACGTAAAGCGGCAGTCTCAATTTGATCTTCCGAAACCTTGCCGAAACTTGGCTTTACCGGCTGTCCTCCAAGTCTTTAGCTTCGACGCCTTTTATGATGTGCTCAGACAAAAAAAAAAGAACTCTCGCATTAGGAACGAGACGACGTATTGCCACGACCCTAACAAGCTCTATTTAAGCTGCGGGATTTTGATCACTGAGGCCTAGTACTGGTGGGATTAACACACCGCCTCACCGCATTCCCCGGTCTCGACTTCCCTCGACTTCCGCGGTCTTATGAAGTGTACAGGCTTTTGGGAATTATGAACTAAAATGAGAAGTAACAGCCGGCCGCCACTAAGCGAATTCTCGCGATGAGTCGGACTGTAATGCAGAACTTCGGAATAGGAGTGCCAAAACAATTCTGATTTTTTATCTTCGAATCAAGCTGTCATTTTGAGACTATAAAGCTCAGAAACGATAATACGAGAGGGAAGGGAATAATGTTATACATACTACTAGTATAAGGCTGGCTTCATGGAAAACAAAACCTCAAGCTAAATTAATTGAACTGGATTCATCACTGAATTTTATTAATTCACAACACACCTGAACCATACGTATATACAAATCGCACATATGACTTTTAAGTTACAGATTCCAGTCGATAGGACTACCAGGACCCAGCATTAGTTATAAGGTCCTTCACTATGATCGCTCGCTCAGAAGCTATCTGCCTGGTCATCTCCACTTGCTTAGACACAGGCAACTCGTCAAATATATCTAACAATCCATCATCAAGGATACTTTTGTTGAGCGGCTGAGCAGTATATTCGTTCTTGACAAACCTAACCACAGTTCGCTAGTATCAGAAACGAACAAACGAAATAGGGATGGAAATAAACTACCTAAAGGCTCTTGGGTTCAATCCGGCAACGTGTTGAACGTTACGGGTCAGTTGACCTTGCAAAAGCTGCAGACGTTTATAAACTGCATCATCAACTGGTAATAGTACGTGAAGAGACCCATCAACCGATGCTAATGGACTTAGTATTAGCTTAATGACACCAGCTCATAACACTTTCACCGTACCCATCAATAAACGTGAGAATGGCAGGTCTGACTTCGTCCGAGATATAGTCGTGATAGATGTACGATATTCGCTATGGCCGTTGAATTCCGTATTCAATACGAGTTCTTGCCCGCCTTGGGACTCCAAGTCTGCGAAAAGGAGTTGAAAAGTAAAGAAAAGTACGGTAGCGCAAGACATACTCAAGGGATCATATGTAAGCAGACGGATCACACCGTCTTCATCCCCTACTATAATAGAAAGTTGGTCATCCCTGAAGAAGAAATCAACTTGGGAGATGGCTGTGTGCTGTCCATATTTTCCAAGGACAGCTAATTTGAACGGATCCTCCTGTCGTTGATGTAAGAAGTTTTACATATCAATATTGATTCATAACAAAAAAATCAACAGCGCACCTGGAAAGCAACAAACCAAACCCCCTTGACGGCATCACCAATCAACAAAATATTCTTCATTGTTTTCAGTGACGTCACGTATACTCCGACATCAAGAAATGCCACGCCAACTAGCCGTTCGTCCAGCTCAAAAGCGCGGACAAAAACCTTTTTTAACGCCTGTTAAGTGCTGCGTGATATAGCGGATTATTATCATATAACGTGCCTTTTGGCCCATAGACGACACGAGGTAACCATTGATGCCGCAAATAGCTGTCACGGCTCCCTTGGCGTCGTCGCGACAAAGTAGCCGTAGACGGTGGCGTCTTTTTGAAACAGGATCGGGAACAACCTCAATTATTTCGAAAATGTACGCCTGTGCCATTATCAATAATAAATAATAATAATAATCGAAATAAACGGCTTTACAGCTCCTTTGACAGCCAGATCTTCTCCGCGGAAAACGGTAGTAGCCACAGCAATAAACTCTTTTAATCCACTGGACGTGCTTAGTGTTTCTAATTCAACGCATTCGATTGCGTTGACAAATTCATTCGAGGGGAATTCATATCTGAGAGGTATTAGCTACTGCACAAGAAGTTGAGAAAAGTGCATACCCATCCAACGTAGTCCAATCTTCTGGAGATATAAGTTCTAGCGTTGAGGACTCCATTTGTGGTTCGCTAATGTTCATTGCTTAGAGGTCATTAGCAATATCACCAAAAATTGGCATTAAATTAGCATACCATCCGGTACCCAGCTGGGCTCCCCATCATCATCGAATAGAACGAATTTAGTTTTTAATGAAGACGCTGCCACGATTAATCCTGTTGACGGATCATGCGTGATACTCGTGTAAGGTCGGCCTCGGGGTATAGAGCGTAAAGGTATCGGGGCATCCAAACACAAATCAGGCATCCATTCGATCAAGCATGGACCCTAACATATGCTATCGTAAGTGTCTACCATTTTTGTTTAATAAATGCTGAATATGTACCTCGTCCGTATAAAGTAGGAAATCTCCTTTAGAGCCCCACACCGAACATGTGGTAAAGGCGTGCACAACTGAATGTCCCGAAGGAAATAACCTAACGCCCCCTCGATTCGTAGCGATAATCCAATGCGGCCTATCCCCAGTGAAAAACACTCCGTTCAACGAATGGGATGGTTTTGTTTGGGTTTTGAATGGTATTAGACGCCGTTGTATACGCTTGTTCTCATGCGGTGCGCCTTGTTCCGAGGCTTCATCAAAGGAGTCGAGGGATTTTGAAAGGATTTTGGTAAATTGAACAAGAAGGCTGGATTCACGATGTGATGGGAATTCAGGCGGCGCAGTCGTTGGGTGAATTTTGTATATTGCAAGCTGAGCGCACCGGATATATACCTTGATAAAAATATGACGTCAATAGGACATTGTCTCGGTGAATATAAAAGCCCACCAAGAGATGCAAAGAAGGATCGTTCTCGCCTAACGGAGTTATAATGAGTTGTTCAATATCAAAATGGTCAGGTTTTCTTGGAGGATCTTCTGGCACTGATTTTGCTACAGCATCCAAGGATTCCGTTAATGTGCTTTGCAAAGGAACAGTAAACGTCGTCGAAAATACTAGAGCAAGCTTCGGAAGCGACCATATCTTCAAAAAACATGAGCATTGAACATTAAGCAATCGAAATAACGAAAGAGTATCGACCTCTAGGACCCCTTGAGGTCGACAGAGAAGTAACCATTGCGATCCCCTGCTGGAATCGGTTGCGGCTTCTAGTGTAGTTGTTTGGCCTTTCGCTTTGGTTTTGTTCTGTGTCAAATTGGGGTTATAGCCGAGTTTGAAAAGGTTCATTTGGTCGGAACAAAAGGATGCCGTGAGATAACGAGAACTCTGATGAAAGTTACAGAGCGTGACGATAATGCAACAAAAAAAGTATAAACTACCTTTTCCCCCATGGCTGACATGTCTTTCCTGCGTATCTTGCCACGTTCAGCTTCACCGACGAAAAGTCCTAGAGTGTCGTCCTCCCGAAGGATCAAGATAAATGGGTCAGATATGCTGCAGGCCCTAATTTTGGGACGGGTCATGTTTCCATCCATGTCTTTAATGACTTGACGCTCCGTTCCGTCTGTAAAAAAAATAAAGATTGAAAGGTTATTCTACAAACCGCCAAGCATGGAGCACACAAACCCGTTTCCAAAACGCGTAACGCGTTTGTGGTCACTTGAAGAATAGCAGTTCGTTGAAAAAATGATGCTGCACCAATAGTCGCTACAGTAACGCGTCCAAAAATCACGGGATCACTTTTAGGAGATCGTGAAGCAGACGCCATCTGACAAAGATATGAAACACTGGCCAATTTGAAAATCGATGCATGGGACATACTCTTGAAAGTCCGGGACTAGGGGTTGCGTCAGTGCTGACGATGATTGAGTCGTCGTCATGTATTCCTGATCGCCCCGGGTGCGAGCTAGTGGATTTGGATCCTGGTCTTACTGAGAGAGACCATACTCCACGACTACCTCCTATTGCGTGGAGTTTCCGTTTTAGCCGTGTCGGAAGATCTCGCTGAATCAAGAGGAATATGTCATTTTCTTTTGTTGAGAAAACAAAACGACACCTACTTGGAACAGAGTGAAACCACCTAGATAATCAACGCCTGTACAAGCCACCAATTCGGGAACGTAACGATCCTGTTTGCAGTCGTAAGAACACAGTTTTGAGCCAAAATGATCCAGATACTAACTCCGTTTCGTGCCAGTTCAAACGCCATAGCACTGATTGGGCCATATTCACGGAGAGAATCTCGAAGTGCCAACCGTAAAACTGTTCTTGTTTCACCATGACCATTGACCATTTTATTCGGAGCATCACTGGGTTCCAAAACTTTCTCTCCATAAATATCTGATCGCGGGCTAGCATACTAGAATCTTTGAATAAAAGTCAAACAGAGTCTCACCGTCGTCCAAATCCATATCAGCATCAGCATTTTCAGCGGCAATCGCTGTTGAGCTGACGGTATCTTTAAGCTCCTCCAATATTCGTAGCACTTTCAATATAGAGCATGGTCCGGCAGTGCTGCCGACGAAAAAATGATCAGATCCAACGCCGACCACGACGGAAGGTATAGTGCATTGAGCGATGTGAGGTGAAATAATGATATTTAAAACGACCCGGCCTTCCACTTCTATTTCCACGGGATGGACAAACCCTTGCTTGGTGAAGAGCAGCATATTACGATCATCAATGAATAGGAGTTTGGACGCTTCTAGCGCAATGTCTCTATTCTTTGAAGACTCGTCTTCAATCATTTTAATATCTGTCGTTCTTGAAGCCCAACCATTAGCTGGAATCGCGGTTACCCGTCCAGTATGTTCCACATGTAAGATTGAGTCCGCTGCGACAAGGAGAACTCCACCATAGCTAGTGGGACACGGATGGACTGCTAAACAGTCGTACGGCAGATTATGCACCTGAAAGATTATAGGATACAGCCGCGTGTTGAGGTCAAGGGTTATCACAAAAAGCGACGTGGTATCTCTAAATTCTTTCAAACGCCTAAGAAGATATTAGCTATTTGAGATAAACGATTAGATACGCATTGATACATACCCCGTCCAAGTCTGCTGATATTCGCAAAGGATGGCGATTGTTGGATTGTTGAATCCCGGTAGGAATGTTAGGTCTATGATATTATGAATTTTCTCGTCAATTTCTGTAAGTGTAACGATAAAACTGGGAGAATAGGGGACATCTCTAAAGTGATGCAAATCAGTTTAAGAAAAAGTGGGGAAATGATAGAGAACCCAACCTCCCAAGAATCTGGTCTTGCTCTCCAACATCCAAATCGACGAGGGATTGGTAAAATGGAAGTACAGCCAACGAATCTCTGGGCAGAGATAAGACTGCACAACGTGAATCGGGATCCATTCGTACTTGCGCCCGGTGAGAAGAAGTGTTATGTGAAAGCTAAAAGGATATCAGACCGGCAAAAAGAAGAGAACCACACCCTCATTACCTGTATCGCCCTTTCATAAGTATGTATAGATAACGTTATCAAATCATAAACAGTATTTGACCATTCCAAAATAGCAATCTGTTAAGGACTCATTTCAGCAATGTTACCATTGGGCAAAAGGCGATAAGAACGACCTTGGCGTCCTTGAACGAGACAACCAGCCTGTCTAGGCCGTCGACAGCGGTTGCTAATGTTTTGACGCGGTCCAGACCAATAACAACACCATGTAGTCGATGAGAACGAACGAGATATAATCGCGTGACTGTCGACTGAACAACATTCTGGTTGTAGGCGGTGGACTTTGAAGAGACCAATTTATTAGTATCGTACGTATATAGTCAAGAGTGAGAAAAAGAACACTTCATTACGCAATGCAACGACAATACAAAGCATTAAATTAAAAGCAAATAGTCACCTTTACGACACCAACGTTAACGAAACCCTCGCCCTGATGATCCATTTCAACCTCGCCCTCCACAGCCTCAGTTCCTTTCCGACCACTAGTGCCAACATTTTCAACCATAGGTAAAGGTGCTGGTTCTTCACGTATTTCATATATTCTGAGATAACTGGATCTTGCGACGACAAGGTTTCGGAACGATTCCTTGCCAGAGCTGTCTCCACGCAGTGTATTAGGAATAAGATTCAAACTGGTGGCATACTCAACCCCGCTCGGAGGAAGAAGCTCCCTGCGCAAGCCCTGCATGAGCCTGTCCTCCTATCTCAATTAACTCTGTCTTTTTAGACTGTTTGTGAATACACCGCACCAAGCTCCACCAGCGAGGACTCGGACAAGGTTGAAAAACAATCGCTTTGACGCCCAAATCGTTATGTCAGCTAAACAGACCATTGGTGTCCACAACGCGCCGCGGCTTCTTGCTTTTCAGTTTTTGTTCCCGTTACTGCATGACATGAACCAAGGGATCGCTAGTTCTGGGGAATTTCAAACAAGCCGGCAAGAAATCAATCAGCAAGTATCGATTATCGATGGCGAGATTGCCTCAATTGACAAAGAGATTGAAAATCTCCGCAAACTGCGGACGACCCTGGTCACCGAGCGCGAAGAACTTTTAGGAAGGCTCACAAATACTTCAGCCAGTCATAGGAAGAACTCGGAAGGAAAAGGAATCACAGGAATTAACTACAATGAGAGCTTTGAGTGGTCAGGAGCTATGAAAGCTCGTATGAAAACTGTCTTTGGAATAGACAGCTTTAGACTATGTCAGGAAGCGTACGTGCCACTTTTACTTACGTACCGTTTATTTCAATTGACGCAATGAATTCATTCAAGCGTGTGTAACTCAAATATGGACGGAAGGGACATTGTCTGTGTTATGCCGACCGGTAGCGTCTCACAATTACCGTGCTGAAAATCAGAGAGAGATAATTCCGCTTTTTTTCTTCGTTTCTCATAGGAGGCGGAAAGTCTTTAACGTATCAACTTCCTGCGCTTTTGACCCCTGGTTGCACTTTAGTCATATCACCGTTGATCTCATTGATAACGGACCAGATTATACATCTGAGAGAAGCAGGAGGTGCCTATTCATAACGGAATGCAGAATTCTGGCTAACAATTTCACAGTGGAAGCTGTCATGCTCACGGGGTCCACCACTAAAGATGCATCCCGTGAAATTACTTCTCGGATGACTCAAGGAGCTGAAGGAGATAGGGAAATCAAACTTTGTTATGTAACGGTGCGTTTCTTTTGCCAAGTTTAAGGAGTTATGAGTTACGGAAATAAGCAGCCAGAGAAAATCTCCAAATCCAAAACGTTCGTTTCCATATTGGAAAAGATGGCTACTAAAGGGAGATTAGGTTTTGAGTTTTGTTTTTCTTAGTAGGCTGAGCTCTTCTAACTCAAGTTAAGCGAGAATTGTTATCGACGAGGCTCATTGTGTTTCGCAACTAGGACACGACTTTCGGTGAGACAAATGCATTCATTTTTTGGTCTCTCATGCATATTGTGTACAGTCCAGATTACAAGAAATTATCAACGCTGCGAGTATTGTTCCCCAGAGTACCAATTCTCGCTTTGTCAGCAACTTGCCCGCCAGCTGTTCTCAAGGATCTACTTCAAGTCCTCCGTTTGAAACCGGTCGTAGATGGATCAAGTGGGTTTCAGATATACATATCTCCTTTTCTGGTATTGAAGTATATTTGTAGATGCACCACAGGAAGGCACTGTTTATTTCTCTGCACCTTTATATCGTGAGCGCTGTTCTAAATTCGTAGAGATTATCATGCTAAAAGGTCTTTTAATATCAGGCAAAAACCTTCACTATAAAGTCGTGCCGAAACCCGCATCCGCCTCCGCAGCCATACAGACAATGACAGATTATATACTAGAGCACCACAAGCATGACAGCGGTATTGTTTATTGTTTGTCAAAGAAGGTACACCATGTTTTGCGAGCCCTAACACGGAACGAAGGAAGCTCATGTGGCTTTTAGGATGCCGAGACTGTGGCGAAGGGTATTGCGGAAAGTAGCAACGGCAAAATTAAAACCGGTGTTTATCATGCGGATATTGCTGATCGAGACAAAGAGAGTTTACACAAAAGATGGAGAGAAGGACATATTCAGGTCGTATGTGCAACAATCGGTAAATTAATTAACTCTTCTTCTTCTGTTGAAATGCAATAAACTCCTTTAAAAGCTTTTGGCCTTGGAATTGATATGGCAACAGTCAGATTCGTATTACATCATTCGGTTAGTCTTTTCCCTTTTTTTTGGATCCATCTCTCTCTCAGAATTAACTTATTGTATTCAGATGTCGGTAGGTCTCATGACTCTACATTCCAACGTTACGTTTTCGCTGATTTTCCATTCATTCTCGCCACGAGCAGAAAAGTTTAGACGGATTCTATCAAGAATCAGGGCGCGCGGGTCGAGACGGGAAGGATGCCGATTGTGTCCTATATTACCGTGGGCAAGACGCAACACGCCTCAGTGCTTTGACCTGCGGAGAGATAGGAGGTCAAGAAAAACGTGAGTGCTTCAAAGCTTCTCAATCATTTTCTTTTCCCGGTTAAATACGGTAACTGTATTTCAGTTTATGGCATATTGAAATTTGCGCAGAATGTAACGGAGTGTCGGAAGGTCCTCTTTGCTAAGTAGGTGTTACTCCGTCAAAGTGGTGGATTTCAAAGACCACCACGTTATCTTTACCCCATCTCCGAAGAAAAATAAGTTCTAAAATTGTGCTATTATAGCTACTTTTCTGCATCTTCATCACTTTCGCTTGCATCTTGGACGTCTTCAACCGCTGGTGCACTAACACCCTGCGGCCACTGTGACAATTGCACCCGCTCGCCTGATACCATTGAGCGAAAAGACGTAACACTGGAAGCTTGGCAGATATTGAAGATAATGCGGAATATTGAGTCTCAAGGTGGGAGGGTCACGTTAGGGATGATGGCCGATCTCATTCGCGGGGCTGGAGGCGGTGCATTTGGAACGTCCAAAGGCACAGGACGTGGCCGGAAAGGAAAAGGCAAGTCCAAGGAGACAGAGAAGGCTGAGTTGGATCTAGATGAAATTGCCGGGGGCAAAGTGGGGTTGAACAAAGATGTAAGTTTTGATATATTATATTGTTGTCATATACATAAGAGAAAAAACATGTGTTTTTCGTTTTCTTATTGTCATATGTCTTCGAATCTTTATTTGGCATACGGGGTCATTCTTTTCTAAACTGCTATTTTTAGGATTCGGAAACCCTCTTGATCCATCTGCTGCTCTCAGGATACCTGAAAGAGGACTTTCATTCAACAGCCTACGCAATCAACGTCTACATACTTAGTGGGCCGCAAGCAATGCGACTAACACGGTTATCCCGTGAGGCAATTGAGGCCGGTACAGGGCATAAAATAGAATGTGTATTCCTTAAAAAGCCGACCCGCAAGTCAAAAGGGCAATCTGATGCAAAAGGCAAGGGATCGGGTACTGGTACCAAATCGAGTAAGATTAGTAGTGGAAGTGCCAGTCTGAACTCGAGCTGGCCACCGTTGCGTAACAAATCAAAATCATCTCGGTCCGGCCAAGACAATGTTCAGAATGGAAAATCGAGTAAGAAGCGAAAAAGAAGGAAGTCTGGTTCGGATGATGGGGAATCGGTCTCGGAAGTTGACGATGAGGAGAGAGAAGAAGAGGAAGAGGAAGAAGCGGAAGAAGTTCCTGGAGAGTTTGATGACTTCATTGTGGACGATGAAGGTGATGGTGTCGATTTTCCACCAGCGACCGCTCAGAAAGCTAGAGAAGTTGATGCTGGGCTTCGACATCTATCTCCATCGATATTTGTCTTCTCTGATCACGAGTCCATAGATGAGGACAAGGACGATTGGAGTTTCAGCATGAGACCAAACAAGCGCCCTCGTACTAAAGCACCTGCTGTATCAAATAATGAAATTGTAATTTTGTCGGATTAACTCATATGACGTGCGGAGAACTCGCCTTGGACAATAATTAAAGTATCAGGAATGTTATACAACAGGCTCCGGGCTTGTAACCGTACAATTACAGTTAAGTAATACAAGGGTGCTATGAATATTGGACGCCGTCTCGTGGTAAAAAAAAACGAAAAAAAAAACCTAAGCTCCATGTATCTTTTTCATGGCTTTTTTCATAAAGATGTTTTCTTCAATACGGGCCTCATCTTCTTACGAATAAGCCGACGTTTCATATCAATTACAGTTCCTTCTTCGTTCATCCAGCCCCGTCCTGGTTCCGGGTAATTTTGAAGATCGGCGGGATATTGCTCGTGTTCTAGAGCAGCGACGTAAGATCCATCATTGTCCCACAATTGGTCTCCTCGTCTGTTAAACCAGCCCTTGCGACGTTCCGAATGGTCAGGTAAGACGGGATTATCATGAAAACGGACGGATCGCGTGTTAGGTGAGGGAAAGGAAAAATCTGAGAATCGGCGAACCCGCGGCGAAGCTTGAATGGAAGATGGAGGGGATTCGGAAGAAACGGAAGAATGCAAAGCATCATAATATCGATGATCATCAGGATGATGACTGAGAGATGAGTTAGAAAGACTAGGGGAATGGAAAGAACCATCCGAAATTTCGGGTGAGTTAGGAATGAGAGCAACATCTAAGGAGGAAGGAACGTGCTGGGGCGAGTTTCGGGCACCCAAGAACACTGGGTCTGCTACATGCAGTGAAGGACGCGGAGGTCCCAGCAGATCGTCGTCCTCGTCATCCGCGAAATATCCTTGAGGATGGCGGGGCATCGAGAAGTGTGCATCGGGATGGTGCTCGTCCACCATGAATGGAGGAGATGGCGGGAAATTATTATGTGGGACCGGAGGGAGCGGCAAAGGCCTACTTTCATAATTATTTCTTGGAGGTGGGGGAGGCGGGGGAGGTGGTGGTGCGCTGGGGAAATTCCTGGGGTTGTTCGAGAAAGGATCACGACCTTGGTAGTACCGAGCGCCGTTTCGGTTGTACTTGTGATCCGGGATCGGAGGGTGGGTCCAAGAACGATGTCGTGAAGATGGACCGTCTACGAGATTAACTACAACGCCTGGTTCTGCATGCAAAACATGAACGACAGGGTCGTAATAGGAGGAACCTCCGAAGGTCGCAAAGGGATAACCATATTTGTCGTAGCTCGTTGGCTTGACTCTACGACGATCAGAGGCTTGTACCTTATGCGAATTCCTCGCAAAAAGATTCAAATCATAAACAAGACCCATAGGTTGAGGGAACATTAGGAAAAACGAGGGAAATAGTTTTCGCTCGCCAAACAGCGACGAGTGAAGCAATATAAACCACAACATTGTTTGAATTTATGGATAGACCGTTGGCTACATGCAGTATGGGCGTGACAAGGGTTGCATCCTCCAGAAATGTGAAGTTCCCAAAGAAAGGTGTGGCGTACATGTGTGTTCTTGCAGGAGTTGTGGTATTCGGAGACCCACTATTTTTTGAATCAAGGCCTCAAGATAATCAACAGGGACCCACATCCGGTATAATACGTAGTAGTACTCGCAGTTTCCTCCTAAATTCAATGCCATATTTAGTGGGCGCATGTCCGATTGAGATCGAAGTGAAGCGCAGGTGTTCAAAAGGAGTGCAGAGGAAGTGCCAAAATCCAAAATGAAGAGAGCACAAGACCAAGAGAGTACAAAGATATGAAGTCCATTTGACCCATGAGTGTAAAAGTAATGTCCGCGAGTTTTGCTTGATTAGCGGCTTTATTATTTTGCATTGTTGGGGGATACGAGGTATGATCATGGGTTCAAGGCGAACGGAAACGCGGCGATAAGGAAATCGAAAACTTGGATATTAACGTGCATTCATGATGATAGCTTTCTTCAGTGCGGATACCGGTTTATAGCATGTATCATGTGTCCCTCGACAAACAAGGGCAAGCAGTCGTTGCAAACGGTCTGGAGAGATTATCGTGATTCATGAAGACACCGTGTTTTGTGCTTTTTGGCAGTAATGAACGAAAGTTTTAATTTTTGTGAAACACTTTTGGCAAAAATTGGGCGTAAAACCAAGCATTACACGCATGGAAAATGTACGACAGCACAAATGCAATGAGCAAAAGGTCGAGTGCTCGTGGTGTCGTGTGGTTGTGAGTGGAGAACCGGCGTGTCCTGCGATTCAGACTCCGCTCGGATCGACGCCCCCCACAAGCACCTACAGCTTATCTTGTTCCGCCATCTTGCCGCCATCTCTGTTTATGATCAACGTGAACACACCCATCACAGACTTCAAAGAAAAATTGAGTCGTTTTGAGTACTCAACGCCGACAAGGAAATCGGTTCGTCTTTTGTCAAAACAAGAATCTGAAAAAGATAATGGTGGAAGGCTGAAGAGGACGATTGCCGCTGTGGACAGCAGCGACGAAGAAGAAGAAGAAGAAGAAAAGATTCCGACTAAGAAAGTTCGTACTAAGGCCAAAGCAAAAGCCAAACGTGGATACGCGTCTCCTGAAAAATACGCACATTTAAAAGGACTAACTGACATCTTGGCACCTGACTTGGATAGTAAGTCGTATCAAAAGTCTTTTTTTGCAGCTTAAACGCTAATCAGAGTCAAACACAAAAAAGTTGTATTCTGTGGCATAAAGTGATTGGGTTCATCAACCTATATTTCAACTTCATTCATCATTCAAATAGTCCCGGCCTCATGTCAGCGACCAGTGGGCATCATTTCGCTAATCCAAGTAACCACTTTTGGCGTGCTCTTCATCTCGGTGGTTAGTGCGTTCTCTATTGATAGCATCGGCCATGCTTTAAACCAAACTTGTAATTCATAAGGCCTAACCTCAAGGCTTTTGTCACCTTCTGAAGATGTGTCATTACCGCAGTCATATTCTATGGGCATGGTGTGGTCGATCAATATCATTAACATAAGATGTTTCTATTGACCAAAATTTGTATTTATAGACTAACCTGGTCTATCGAGTTTCTTCCGAGGTACTCGGCTTGATTAAACCTACCGTTTATAATACTTAAGCTTAACCCGTCTCAGCAAGCTGAACTGTCGAAAGTTGAGATGAAACAATCGGTGCCTAATCTCCTGGATAAAGTCACCCGATACAAACCCCGAGTCATATGCTTCGTCGGCAAAGGAATCTGGCTTATCGTCGAGGCTGTGTTAAAGCAGTTACTTCAGCAGCACGGGAAAACAGTATCTCACCGCATCGCATCTAAAGGTGCCTTGGCTGTAAAATCCGAAGTCAAACTGGAAGAGGTTAAGTTAGAGGTTAAACTGGAAGATGAGGTTAAGCTCGAGGCCCTCGATGCCGAGGCTAAGTTAGAAGATGTCGTTAAATCAGAAGATGAGGAAATTGACCCTGATAGACAATTGCCATCTTCAGTAACGACTCAAAAGAAGACCAAAGCGAAATCCTTCAATTGGGGTTTGCAGCCGTACAAGTTCCTTTTTACAAAGGAATCAGAGACCTCCGCGAAACAGGAAACGTTAATATACGTAATGCCCTCCACTGTGATTGGTTTCTCTGTTCCTGCTGAATACATAATTGATTACGTTTTAGTCCGGACGCGTGGTGAGCCACCAGGTGCGTTCAGTCATTTGTCTTCATTATGCAACGCTTATAACTTTCCAGCTTACCGATAAAGTAAAACTGTTCAAGACTTTGCACGATACCGTTCAAAATATCAAGCAAGGTGAACTGGATACCTCGGAATTTGCACCCATACCAGGGGACGCCTTAGTGATACAATCCTAAAAATTTGAAATTTTATGACGCGCGGCCGCCACAGCTTAGATAAATTTCTCACTAAACGTGAAATACTCCGAATAATTGCCATGGAAAACTGATTCTAAGGCTGATTTTAGTTATATCGCGTGTGCGTATCTTTTATCGTTTCTTTTTTTTTCGCATTGCTCATATCCGATGTAGGGGAAATGATACATACAATATCGTCCAATGATAATTTATGTAGTTGTATTTTTCCACATGCTGAAATATATCCTCCGTATCAGGTCCAATACCTGACGCTGCTTTTGACTTTTCACCAGTACAAAATCGCTTCAACATTTAGGACGTTGACGAATTTGGTATTTGCAGACCACAGCTCGCCCGCGATGCCAATCACCCAAATTAATGGATCCTCGGATACATCGGGTGTGGCCTCATCATTTCTATTGGTCGGATTCTCAGTTCGTGCAAAGATCAACAATTCAATTGGTTCATGGTGTGACTCTACTGGACGGTTGTGCCATCATCACATCAGCAACAGGAATAAAGCATCATATCATGTTCCTGCAATACCCGAGGTGCTATTAGCTGATCGCTCATTACGGCTCGGAGCATGATCCAGTGTTTCGTAACTGACTTCTCAACTGCTCATTGCAGGATTAACAAACGGGTTGCCACGAATTTGTCGTGCAGATTACCATCAATGGGTGAGTGGTGATGATTTCGGTTCACTGTAGTTGGTCGATTCCAGTCTTATATGGCTAAAAAGAGCTAATTAGACTTATGATCTCTCAGGGCTCTGACTTGCCGCCTCCTGTCTCGAGGGATCGGTTTACGTTTACAAGGACATTTATTGGTGCCAAAGTTGAGGCGTAATCAGAAGGTTCATATCCGTAACTCTGGTAAAGCACGAAAACGACCAAAAATTAATTCTCTTGCTATCCTTCTTCTCTATCTTTGTTTTTTTTTTTCGTTTTCACTAGATGCGTTAGCCGATGAACTCAGATTTAGGTATAAAAGCTTTGCGAAATGTGTCTTAGGCTCTTCAGACTTTCAAGTCGACTGGTCATCTAGTTCATCCTTCTAGAGATTCAACAATGGTCTTCCAAGCTCTCCTTGCTATCACCTCCTTGGTCGCGGCTGTTTCTGCTGCTCCTGCCTCCACCTCAAAGCTTGTCACCTGCCCTGATGGTCAACAGGTTGGTAATGCTGCTTGCTGCCCTTTGTTCGCTCTCAGAGACTCCTTGAACAACGACCTGTGAGCTGTATTCTCAGATCAAATCACTCTTTCTTGATGATTGAAACTTTTTGAACAGCTTCTCCAACGAGTGTGGTGAAGATGCTCATGAAGTCGTCCGTCTTACCTTCCGTATGCTTCTTTTTTTGGTTATTCAGAAAATTGTAGTAATATGAATTTTTTCTTCTCTAGACGATGCCATTGCGTTCTCGCGGGCACTTAAGGAGGAAGGCAAAGTCTTCCCCGGTGGTGGTGCTGACGGATCTATGCTCGTCTTCCCCAACGTCGAACCCAACTTCTCTGCTAATCTTGGTATCTCCGACTCAGTAGATGCTCTCCTTCCATTCCTTGCTGAGAACCAATTTATCACTGCCGGTGACTTGATCCAATTCGCAGGAGCTGTCGCCTTGTCGAACTGCCCTGGCGCTCCCCGCTTGTCATTCCAACTCGGTCGTCCCAATGCAACCCAGCCGGCTCCCGATGGTCTCATTCCCGAACCTCAAGACAACGTCACCTCAATTCTCGCTCGTATGCTTGACGGCGGTGAATTCTCCCCGGAAGAAGTCATTGCTTTGTTGGCTTCTCACACTATTGCGCGTTCTGACCACGTCGACCCGACCATCCAAGCTGTCCCCTTCGACTCCACCCCATTCACCTTCGACACCCAGATCTTCCTCGAAGTCTTGCTCAAGGGTATCGGTTTCCCCGGAACTGCAGGAAACGTCGGTGAAGTCGAATCTCCCCTCCCCATCGGTGAAGGTGTCAACGTCGGTGAAATGCGTCTGCAATCCGACTTTGCTTTGGCTCGTGACCCCAGAACGTAAGTTAAGGTTCAGAACTTTGTGGAAATCAAATTTTAATATCTAATGACGTTTCTTCTAAAATACAGTGCTTGCACATGGCAAGGTTTCATTAACGAACAGGAGAAGATGTCAAGTGCTTTCAAACAAGTCATGGCCAAGCTCGCTGTCATCGCTCAGGACACTACCGACTTCATTGACTGCTCAGAAGTCATCCCAGTTCCACCTCCCCCAGTTGCCAAGCCTGCCACGTGAGTACTTGTGAAATGTATATTCATTTCCAAGTCTTCGTCTCTAACGTTTATGTTCAAACAGTTTCCCGGCCACTAAGTCGTTCAAGGATATCCAACAAGCTTGCTTGATCTCTCCCTTCCCAGTCCTCAGAACCGACCCCGGTGCCACCGAGACCATCATTCCGTACGCTTTATCTTTCATCTCTAAACAAATATTTTCTCCGTTGCTAATTATTCAAATTACAGCGACTGCATCGCCACTGACACCGCTTGCTTGGATGGTGATGATGACGACTCTTAAACAATTCGACTCAAATTGAAGAAAGCTGATTTGACGCTTTCTTTCTTACTCGATTGTTGATTTATTGCCTTATCTATTTGTTGTAGAAGCGTTGGGTCTGACGCAGTTAAAAGCCTGTGCTTTTGTTTTTTTATTATCTATTGTCGGGGGTGATTGAAGTTGGTTGTTGTAAATATGTCCGAAGTTTCTTTATATAAAAAAAAATGCTGTCTGGTATCATTGAATTCTGAGCATCACGTTGTGCCTTTTTGACTTCTGGGGCGAGTTGGACAAATCGTTTGATTCAGATGCACGCACTTCTCGGACTTTTCAAGTTGGTTCTTTCGCCCGCATCAACAAATATTGCATGTGGAACAGTTACATACTTGAAGAGAGGAACAATGCACCATAATCATATTTTGACATGGATCAGGTCGACCGTCAAGCTATGATCTATCGGTTACTTAAACGAATGAATGAACGTTAGCCTACGCAGGTAATAAATAGGCATGCGACATGCGGTGAGACGGAAGACTTGACGAGATGGGCGCAATTCACTCATAACCCAGTATTGACAGGCAGTTTCGAGAAGCAAGGTTCTATTCCAAAGATGCGATAGACAGGGGTGGTGTTCCTGACTAGGACCTCCAAAGCAAGCAAAAGCAAATAAATGGATTGGAAAGGGACGGCAACAAGGAAGTTCTCAAAGGAAGCTAGTCAAGGAGAAAGGGCGCCTGTATTGTCCAATTACGTAAGAGGATTACATAGCAAAGTTCCACGGCCAGACATCACCAGCCACACCAGAGCCACACCAGAGCTCGATTCGTTGTTGCCTCGTTGCTGCTAAACTCCAAGTGATAACAACCTTAACAATTTTAGGAAGGGGATTACTAGACACCGGTTTTGCCACTGTTCTGACAAGTCCGCCGTTTCCAAATCATTCTAGGCTGGCGACGAAAGAAGAATATTTCCTTGATCATCGTTTGATAGATCATGATGGCTCAAGATTGTTATGGATTTCCTCGAGGTCTGATATCATTTGAGGCCAGTTCCTCCAACACAAAGACACTTCTCTCATATGGTTTCAAAACACGCAATATGACTACTTGTTTAATCATCAGCCATGGCACTGAAGTACCATCCCTAGGTCCTGACACTGACAACTTACAATTGTATTGGTCATGTATCTGTGAAACTCGTTTCCGATCCATTTCTTCGTATGTGTTATATTTGATACATTTACGACGAGTCATGACTTACTGGTATTGGTTCTAAGATCATTGACTTCATGTTACTTTTTGAAGGAACGACGTATCGGAACCCACTGTCAACCTGTTTTTACATCAACCTAGTCAAGGTCCAAGTGTTCCTACAATTTGTCGGCTTTTGATGGAAACATCACCGATTTCTGTCGTCATTTACGTTTCATAAGTGCCACGAGAGCCGAGTTACATGTCAACAGTCCGAGAACGACTCGGATCCGTGTGCATATGGACGCTGAATTGTCAATGAAATCGATACGGATGTCAAAACTTTAGGTTACATCTGTCCGGTATGAAATTCAACTGGCACAATGGGACTTCTACAAATCCGGAGTTCCTCGATGGATCGGTGGCTACGGTAAAGAATGTCAACTTGTCAAAAAACGACCTGATTCGATTTTGTATTTATAACCTTCTATATTTATTGCGAGGTAAGGCCTGTGCCTACGCAGCCTATTCTATTTCTATTTTAACAAGGTACCCCGGCCCTTAGGTGTCGTTTTTCGCAGGGCTGTCAGACTTGACTGTACATGCATCTTCTTATTGGTCGGCGCGTGGAAGTCGTTCTGGTTAGTGAGATGGGTCTCCATCTCACTGAAACAACTATGAAACCTCCTTCAGCGTTTATCGAACTTATGCCAGAGCGATTTGATAAATTGCATGATTCCTTAGTTCCGATTCGAAGACGGAAATCGCGTCGTATTACTTGTGGCAAACGGTAACGAGAGTGTGAGTACGAAGTGGACCTACTTCTCTTTGAGTTATAATCAGCTTATTGATGTAGTGTTTAAATTTGAAATACAACAAAAAAATTATTTCGGACAATCAGGAGCGCCTTCATGCGCAGAATCTCTGCAAAGCGTTCGGCACTTGATAGAACCCCATTCGTCTTTCCGGGATGTTCCTCTACAATCTTCATCCCTTGAAAACTCTCAAGAGATGAAGTCATTATTTTGCTAGTTTCCACATATTCAGGAGTTAATTTCTCATACCCTACGTTTAGTCAACCGTCGATTAGACTTGCCGAAACGAGATAGAATTCACATTTTGCAGCACTTCCTGCTACAACTGTGAAGCGATACGATACCTTCCGACAACTTATGCTTTCCACCAGGATTTGCTCGCTTTTCATGGTACTTCTCGCCTTGGCTCTGCTATGGGATACTTTCTCAATAATAAAAACAGATTTGGGTAAAAAAACCAGTGTACCGGCGTTCCTCGCGACGGATACCGAACGATGGTAACGAATCAAGAACGCTAAATTGGAGATAACGGGATTTTTTTTCTCCCTTGCAAAGATCAACAAAGAGGGACGCTGGGCTGCTCCGTGAAGAAGCAGCCTGGGCTTCTGTGTCCAGTCAGATGAAACGAGTCACAAGAATGATGGTTCAATAGTCAACGTGCTACTCGTTCCTTTTGGTTGAATTTCAAAGCAATGCTGCTTAAAATCGCGAAATTTATGCTGCCGTTATGCAAATCGCGAATGATTTGATGAGAAACAATTTCGCCTGTCACGAAGAGGAAAATAGTTCTGGTAGTTTTTGATTGGGTCGTTATAAATATGTTAAGTGAAATAGACTTTTTGGCCTCCCAGGCACACGTGGTCCGACCCATATTAAGCCAAACTATTTACCTTTAGAGACGATTTGATTGGGTTATAAATCGGTAAAACTGAGATATTTTTGGCGCAGGAACCATAATTTTGGTAAGGGGTTTTACTTTGTTCTCTCATCGAAAGTAGGGTAACAATCATGTCAACTGGCTCTTTTTTTCGTTCTACTTTGGCTATAAAAGCAATGCATTTTTGAGGTTTTTATTCTTCAGCACTCTCTGTCAGAGTTGTCTACTTCTCTCTGGGAAATCCTACAATGGTCTTCCAAGCTCTCCTTGCCATTACTTCATTGGTTGCGGCTGTCTCTGCTGCTCCCGCTTCCTCTCCACTTGTTACTTGCCCCGACGGCAACCAAGTGGGAAATGCTGCTTGCTGCCCTTTGTTTGCTCTCAGAGACTCCTTAAACAATGACCTGTATGTCTCAGTACGAACTTTTGACTAGTTCCTGAGCTGACAATCATATGTATCATAGCTTCTCCAACGAATGTGGTGAAGATGCTCATGAAGTCGTCCGTCTCACTTTCCGTATGCTTTCTTTCGTCATTTTATAAAGTCGCAGTAATATAAATTCTTTTCTCTCTAGATGATGCCATTGCATTCTCCCAGGCACTCAAGGAGGAAGGCAACGTCTTCCCCGGTGGTGGTGCTGACGGATCTATGCTCGTCTTCCCCAACGTCGAACCCAACTTCTCTGCTAATCTCGGTATCTCCGACTCAGTAGATGCACTCCTTCCATTCCTTGCCGCAAACCAATTTATCACTGCCGGTGACTTGATCCAATTCGCAGGTGCTGTCGCTCTATCCAACTGCCCTGGTGCTCCCCGCTTGACATTCCAACTTGGTCGTCCCAATGCAACCCAACCGGCACCCGATGGTCTCATTCCCGAACCCCAGGACAACGTCACCGCGATTCTCGCTCGTATGCTTGACGGTGGTCAATTCTCCCCAGACGAAGTCATTGCTTTGTTGGCTTCTCACACTATTGCGCGTTCTGACCACGTCGACCCGACCATCCAAGCTGTCCCCTTCGACTCTACTCCATTCACCTTTGATACCCAAATCTTCCTTGAAGTCTTGTTGAAAGGTGTTGGTTTCCCCGGAACCGCCGGAAACGTTGGTGAAGTCGAATCTCCACTCCCCCTTGGTGAAGGCGTCAACGTTGGTGAAATGCGTCTCCAATCCGATTTCGCTTTGGCTCGTGACCCCAGAACGTGAGCATAATCCACAAATTTCTCTTACAGACTTCATCTTTTTCTGAATGCGATTTTTTCTTCAAAAAAGTGCCTGCACATGGCAAGGTTTCATCAACGAACAAGAGAAGATGTCTTCCGCTTTCCAAGCTGTCATGGCTAAACTCGCTGTCATCGCTCAAGACACCACCGACTTCATTGACTGCTCAGAAGTCATCCCAGTTCCACCTCCCCCAGTTGCCAAACCCGCTACGTAAGTGCCCTATCATGCATATACAGCCATGTTCGTTTTTAACGCTTTCATTTCTCCCATATAGCTTCCCAGCCACCAAGTCCTTCGCCGATGTTCAAGTAGCTTGCTTGGCCTCTCCCTTCCCAAGTCTTGCTTCTGACCCCGGTTCGGTTGAAACCATCATCCCGTAAGTCGCCTTTAATCCCTCCTATTCAATCCGCATATATCTCACACACTTACTCGGCAACAGTGACTGCATTGCCACCGACACTGCCTGTCTCGATGGCGATGACGATGACTCTTAGATGACACGCTCCTAGATCAGACCTTTAAAACTGTTCGTTTTGTTTTAGGGTGCATTTGGAATGCTTCTGAATGAGCCTCAAAAGCTTTCGGTTAGTTCTTATTTCTAGACAATGTAGTGTCGGTCAAGTTTGTAGTGTTTGTGTGTATTTGGAGTATTTATCAATATGTACCACTTTCAAAATCAACTTTGCTGAATTGTGAAGCCGTTGTAAGACGATCACGCATCAAAAGACAATTATTCGTCGTCAAATGACACGCGTCGCGTACGCGTGTGAAAGTGTCAACGCGATAACCAAGTGGCACGTTGTCGTGTTTTACATCAAGAGTTTCAGATGAAAATGTTATAATCTTCGTTCAACGACTCTCACGGCCTCAAATGTTCACATTGGCACATGTGTCGTTGTCCATGTTACTATATTGAAATCTGTTTTGTCTTCCGCCGGGCTGCAGCTGTTTTTCCAGTACTCGTCAGTCTTTCGGGAGAGGTTGATAAAAAGAAATCGAGTAAGATTATCTGAAAAAAATTAAAGCATGTCAGGTACAGTTTAGATAACTTATTCGAGACACATGTACATGGTTTTCTGCTAACGCATTGTATCATATGAGTAAAAAAGGACATAATTTATTTCAGGTACTTTGAACACGCTCGCATTGAGCGACACGTTTGATGGATATTATGACAAACAGGTTGGCCTCACAAATCAGCCTCACTGGCCGTCTACTATGGAGTCCATTGTGGCCCTACGGACACGTTAAGGACATCTACGCACGTTTTTCGTTCTTGTATATATAGTGGACGAAGACATGATGTCCTACGGCAAGTTTTCTCATCCCTTTCCCCTGACTCATCTAGTCCTTTAAATTGTTAATCATATAATCTCATTTCCGACCAATGCGCCACATTGCATATAAGTATCCAACTCAGAGTGTCACCGTTGCAAGCTATTGACCGGCGACTGGGTCTCAATTCGGAAAAGCGGCTTGGCACGAACCTAAGGAGAGGGATAGTCTAGAGAATTTGATAACCACTCCTATATTTCAAACAAACACATAATGTTAATATTAAATATCTGAGTGTTATTAATTATTTGGGAAGAGCTATGTATAATACACTTCAATCTTAGATTGTTTTCGTTTCGGAAAAATGCATAACATTCGTCAAAACTCAAACCTGTTCATCATTCGCGTTTCTCTCTTTCAACTTCCCATCAGCACCGTTATCAGCACCATTAACATCGTTCTGTCCATCTTCCAGAGTACTACCCATATTTGAACCACCCTTTGATTCTGTATCGTTGGTCTGACTCTGAGTGTTCGGTTTCTTAAACTTTCGATTTTTGATTATCAGAGCCGTCAAACTGGCAAGACCGCTTGCGGGAACGCCTAGAATGAAATTATACCGTAACGAGAGCTGTTAACACAGAACAAAAACAAATCACATGATTAGGCTTATCAAATGAAAGACTTGGTTTGTTTGAGGACGTACGACGTAAGCGTGGATAACACCAGTCCTAACTGCTGGGCTTAGTTGCCAAATGATAGTTACGGAATTGAGGACCTCTTGGTAGGGCGCGGTAGGTGCAAAGATTTTGAGATACGTTCCTAGCTGATGTAGATACAGTCAGTAAAAAAACTTATCGAATCGAAACGGGAAATGTGAAGGAACAGACAAAGCAACAGGCCTAAGCTTACTTTATTCGTAAACAACGCGCTCCCCATACCTAATCCTACCATTCGTCCTAAAAAGCCAATGAATGATACTAAAGACGTGGCGTAACGCGTAGCAACAATATCATCCGGGTATTCAGCTGTCAAATCCCTCGTAAATCTCAATTTGAGCTTTTTTTATTTGAGACGAAACGAACCTTGAGCAGCTAGAGTAGGAAGTTGCAAACTAGCTCCAAGACTACATCCCCATAAAATCTGATACCCAGCTAATCTAGCTTCGGGAGTATGTTCGTTGATCGTGAATTCGAGGCCTCTATCAAAATTAATTGTGAACAAGTGTTTAAATATTGGGAAAAAAAGGGTTTTGCATACGCAGCAACAGCACCGACCAAAGGAACTCCGATTAGGATATACTTTAGACTTCCGATTTTGCTGATTAGGGCTCCAGTAAGAGCGGAAAAGACGGCCATGAAAAGGGAAAGAGGGAGAATGTCTATTCCTGAACGGGTTGGGCTTACACCTGAAGTATTGGATGTGAAATTATGTGGTAAAAGAAGCAAAGAAAGGAGGATAGCGGACCTTTTACGGCTTGGTACCAAGTTGCCAGGTATACAGTGCTAATCCTGAAGAATAGATCAGGAATAAATCAGTGAAATAAAACAAAGAACCAACATTAAGTTCATCCAAATGAAAAAGTTACACAGGCAAGCACCAATGAGGCTAGGATTTTTGAGTAGATAGATGGGTAATACCGCGTCTTTGCCGCGGTAATGCGACCATAGTACTAATAAGAGAGAAAGTATGCCCGATGTTATGAAAAGCTAAGAGATATAAAACCGATATAAGCTCGGTGTTATGGATTTGAGAATTTGAACCATCACGTACGGCGATAATAATCGCACTTTTCCAGGGATGGGCGTTTCCTCCTTCTACGAGGGAGTAAAGGAAGCATATTGTTGCGCCTATTACCAGGATCGCACCTATAAAAGTTTTCTCGTACGAAATATTAACAATGGATTGATCATGGCGTACCAACGTAATCAACCGTAGCAAGACCCTTCCATCCTTGCCGGTTTGGTGGTTTCGGTGGTGCAGGATAATTCGGAAGGAAGAACACAATGACAAGCTATAACGTGAGTAAATACGGTGCTAGGCATCAAAAAGAGAGATAGAGACTGACTGCTGCTACGCCTCCAACTGTTCAAGAGAGATCCTTTCAACATCACTACAGTTTTAAAAAAAATAAAATGAAACGCACTGGGTAGATTCTAGTAAGATAAATGAATGAGATTTAGTCAAGAATATCTTGTATTTGAGGCTTACGATGAAAAAACACCAACGCCAAGTTGAAGCATCCGTCAATGCGCCGCCGACTAACGGTCCTGTTAATTCTTAGTGTTAGTAATAAATCGGGAACCTTTGAGCGTAGATATATACCAAGAATAGAGGTTACCCCAAACACAGTACCAGCGAGTCCCATTAGTCTTGGTCGTTTGTGAAGTGGAGCTATCTAACACACATATGTTATAACTACGTTGGAGTGATGTGTCTTGCCTGAAATACTTACCTGTGCGATGATAGAAAACATGGTAACGAATACGCCTGCTGCGCCTACACCAGCAACTCCACGACCGAATAGAAGGAAGTTCATCTATACGGACATCAGATTCAAGCCTGAAATCAAAGGTCGCAGAGATAGACACACATTGAATGCGATACCGCAGAATAAACTCCCGAGTTCGAATATGAATACGGACGCGAGTAGAACGTATTTTGAGGGCGCTAGGTTCAATATTTGGCCGAATACCTAGACGAATGAAATATGTTGTTGATAAGTTTTGTGAGAGGAGGAAAAAGAAGGCGTACGATCATGAAAGATGCCATCGTAAGGAAGTACGCGTTCGGAATCCATGAAAGCTTTAGATGGAAAATCAATCATTATCGGAGATCGTTTTAGGAAATCTGAGAGGTAGTAAATATGTACCTCAGATAACACCTTGAATTGACTGACAATTCTTGGAATTGCAGTCGCTTGAAAATGAAGAGGTCAGTTTTATCGTGTGGCACGAAAAAGCGTGTGAACGGGGCTTTTTTACTTAGGATAAGCTGATCCAACGCAGGGAGGAAAAGAGCCAAAAGCAGGCCCGACATGACTATTAGTAGTGCTGAGCCCTCTAAATGACGTGGTTCGTTTTTTGCTGCTTGTTTTTCTGACATGTCGCTCGAGTCTGGATTTGAGTCAGATTGGCGTTTGACGTCTAGAGAAGGGAGAGCGTCGGGAATATCCTGGTTCTCTCTGGTCTCGTATTTCGTTCGGTCTTGAGCATCGTCGTTGGGAGTCATATCTGACATTGGTGATTAGCAATGCGTCGTGGACCGTTCACGCACAAGAACGAGAATGAGGAGAAGTTCGACAGAAGGCAGGTTGATCATCTGACCCTGACTTTATAGGGAAAATATCGGGACCAAAAGAAAATCCATTTTTGGTAGACTTGACCCAATAAAGATAGTCCGAGATGATCTCAGTCTCCAAATCCAGCCATCTGTCAATATGCCGCTTGCTTACTCCTGCGAGCTCCGACGCTGTTTCGGAATTTGAGACTGCGTAAGTAGTCGGCATGGAATTGGAGACCTAGCAAAATTTCGGTAGAATCAGGATAACCACCTAAAAAAAATAACTTGTACAGAATTCCTTCAGTAAACAAAAAAAAGTCACTGGTTGAAGTGGTGGCAGTGGCAGGTAGCGCGTAACGCGTAACGGATTCAACCCGTGGTTTTTGCGGTCCGTGCCGACGTGCACGGGGCCGTGTTAGGTAAGCGGTGCACACCTTACCCTCATTAGCGGGTCAGTTGAGCTTCGGAAACTAAACAACACCATATAAGAAGCCAAGTATCAATCAAATTGGCATGTGCGCAACGTCTCTTCCATTCTCGGAATGAGGTTACTTTTGCTAGCCGCGAACGTAGACATGCCGCCGAAGGAACACGTCTTGAACACGTCAGTTTGCTGCTGCTGATCCACTTCACGCAAGGGGCAAAGGATTTAGACTGAGCCCAACAAATATGATTGATCTACGCGCAGCGAGTACTTAGTAACTCTCTATGATACCACAATATTTCGGTTTGAATTGAGCCTAACACAGTGATGATACCCGGTCAAAGAGGTTAGCGGCGAGGAGTCAAAACGACTCGACTGATTCCACAGGCTTAATAACACTTGTTAAGGCATACGTAGGTTATACGTAGGGTTTTCAAATTTGTATTGCAAGTATATGGGTGCCTAATTAACATACGGACTTGATACAGGGTAAATCTAATAGGTAGACGACATCAGTCACGCATTAGAAAAGGTCGTGCATGAGGACTGTTTTGAACTAGTACTTATAGTCCGTAACACCTGAAGCACGATGAATGAATACAATTCAGGTAATCAACGGTAACACAGTATGCCCTGTGTTTCCAAGATGACAAATGTGTCCTTTCAGCATTGCGGGAATTGCAGTACAGTCGAATAATATTCCATGTACAGTCCATATTGTGTGACAAATATGATTCTGGAGTTCTCGTCCTCCGACAGTATTCCAGTAAATCTAAATTCACAGTACTTGGGTCGAGGTATTTCTCCGATAGGTAGACATGTGGGCGCACTGGTCTTAGGTCAGTTCTGGTTTCTTGCATGCAATCCGCAAACTCGTCTGCAGCGTGCATGGTAATAGTGTACCCAGTCATATACCGGCATCGTGTACTAGCAGAACTGGGTTGAGCCTTGTTGGTGATTTCATTGGATGATTTCGCCAAACCAAGACATGGTTTGGACAATGGTCGAGGGTGGCGTCGCTTTGTGCATCGGGTACTAGTGGTCATGTCATTTTCAATTGGACAGAATTTGCTCATTCCCCTGAATAGCCTAGACGGAAATGCTGTAAGTGAAGTTGATCAGGATTTTATCTCTTTGAGTGTTACTGACAGACTGACATCCATTGTATATTAGTGAGTCATGTTCAAAAAATAGCCCTATGACGCATAGTGAAATCTAATGGAATCTCCCTCAAGAGCGCTCCGAAGAATAGAGTTTTCCGGCATCACTGAGCCGTGCTTGTGCCGATAGATTTTCAAGGTTCGTCGATGAAATTTGAACGTAAGCATGGTTTAATAATCTTGTTCTTTTTCTTCACGCTCTCATCTTTCACTGGCAGCAGCGACGATATGCTCGAACAAAACTGCAAATTCCATATGATCCAAAATTTATTGCGTCATTTACGGCTGTTTCCATCAAATCGAAACGGCTTTGGATGTCCTAGACTGGTGGGGATCATGATGAATGTGAACGCCGCGGTCACTCATCCTTCTTGTTCCGGCTCCTGAAGGCCTGTACCCTGCGGTTTGAATAATCAAGCTGTGTTTGTGGTCGTTTCTAGCCTGAAATACACGCTTTCCTCATGATCTTTTAACCTCTGTTGTCACTACATACCTCATTCCCTAATGGATAGAATCATCTCGAGAGATAATTTCAAGTCTAACCATACTTCCAAGGGGTCCCTACATCACGCTAATAAGTAAGCTTTTACATATCGCAGTCATTTACCAGAAAAAAATGACTAACAAAGATTCAATGAAGTGTCTTAGAACCCGAAGCGCACCATCTATTGGCAGAAGATGATGGAGGTTCATCTCCAGTACTTTCAGGATTCGAGTTATCGTCAAAAAATACGAAGTTTTGTCGACGGATGGTTTGCTGGATGCTCATCTCAATGGCTGAACGTATCTATATGTTTCAGGCTTTTCCATACTTACCAGAAGTTCGTACGCGTTTTGCATGTCTAATGTGAGCCATTCTGACGCCAGTGTGGAATTTAGTTCATTGAGGAGACAGGTGCAACTGGTGGAAACCCGGCAAACGTTGGTTATCTAGTAGGCATAGTTGTCAGTTTTTTTTTTTCATCTTTTCACTGTCATAGTCATCTGCTAATGAATGGGAATGAATAAAGGAAACTGCGTATTCTATAAGCGGAGGTCTATTCATCCTTCAATGGGCTCGACTCAGCGACAAGATCGGAAGAAAACCCGTGTTTCTTTTAGGCCTAACCGGCGTTGCTCTTTCGGCACTCTGCTTTGGGCTATCGACATCATTTCATGCGATCGTTCTGAGTAGAATTCTCCTAGGAGTTTTAAATGTAACAGAGACTGTTCTTCGAAGTTCGATGGGTGATGTTTTGACGGAGGACGATTTTGCCCGTGCGGTCGCGTGGCTTCCTGGCGTATGGTGTATTGCTGCAACGGCAGGGCGAGTACCGTCTATTAAATTTTCAACGCTATGTATTTGCTTACATACAGGGTATAGTCCGTTAATAGGTGGATCACTCTCATACCCTTATGAAACATTCCCGGACATGTTCGGCGAAATTGAGCTATGGATCTCGCATCCTTTCCTTCTACCCAATGTTGTTGTTATTGGAATAACAATCATTATAATTATCGTAATTTATAATTATTTCGAAGAAGTAAGTCCTTGGAAAATTAAAATCATTCCCAGAAATAATTCTGTTCTATAGACTCTTCCAACCTTAAAAAAATTCGATTTTTCTTTGGAAGCGTATGCTTTACAAGAAAGTGAATCTCTTTCGCCAAGAAATTCTCTCGAGCATCAAGGGCCACCTCCATCTATCCTATCACTCCTTGATCGACGACTGATCCTCCTCCTCTCAACGGGCATGATCAACACCTTTCTTGATGCCTCATTCGGAGCAACTCTCCCAGTTATCCTGTCAACATCAGTCGAAACTGGCGGTTTCGGACTCTCATCATCGCAAATCGGGATAGCTATTGCTCTAGCGGGAACTATATCAGGCTCTTTGATGATCTTTGCTTTCCCCTTTCTGCGCTCTCTAATAGGAAACAAAAACCTGTTACGTTTAGGGTTTTGTGGTTATATCGGTGCATTTTCTGTTTTTGCGTGCACCAGGGTTTTGAACCGTACTGCCGGTCCGAGTGGCGGTGTTCCTCCATGGGTATCATTACCTTTAGTGTTCTTGTTTTACATTTTGGCGCTAATGATCTCCAGTAAGTACATAGTTCATTAACAGCGGTGTCTTTTTATTCGGAAAATAATAATAATTTACAGATTGCTTAACACTACTCTTGGCGAATGGAACTCGTGCTGACACCCTCGGCGCAATCAATGGACTTTCCCAGACAATGTCATTTGTAGCGCAAGCGCTGGGTCCTATAAGCGGAGGAACTCTATTATCTCTTTCTTTTGAGAAACAATACCTAGGTCAGTGTGTTTATACCTGCTGACATGAACCAACATCCTAATGACGCTCTGGTAGGTGGCAACCTTGTATACTATATCTTGTCTGTAATAGCTTTGTTCGGATTTTTCATCGCCAAATTTATTCCCTTGATACCAACTCAAATGACAAGAGACTCAAGATCTATATGAACATCACGCAGCACTGAAATATTTATACATGTTTGTTTTTATATTCACTATGTACACAATAATAATAGAATATATATTTATATCGTTTTATTGAATGTAGTGATAGGCACGCGGATTTTAGGTTTATATTGAATTTACACAAACTATCACTCGTTCCCCAGTCCACTTCCATAGCGGATAATAACTTAAAGTAACTAAAGAAGTGTATTTGTAAAAAGCTCCGGGTCTTTGGGCGTGATGACTGGGAGGGTACTATGTAACAGCGACCCAAATGACCGCTACTCAGAGAATGCCCAACCCACGCCGAAGATGGCAGTATGGCTGCAGACATGATGCTCGCGAACAAACTCTCAAATGCGCTGTTACATAACCCAGAAGGATGAAATCGGGATGGGGATAGAGAAAAAATCTATCGCGATATGTTTCTGATTGTCGTTCTGTGCATGAGTACAAGGAGGAATGGTTGATTCGAGTTAGTCTGATATGTGATGATTGATGATTGGGTTGAAACAACGCGCTCGCACCTCTCATCGTTGTGAGACCTGCGCCTATAGTGTTACTTATAGGTATGTCGGGGATCCTTTATTGTGTACTTGGTGGGCGATATTATTCTCAAATAGAAAATATGCAGACAACGCTACAAAGAAGTATATATGCTTTTGGACGATTTTGAGTTCTTTATGAGACCGTAATAATCATTCAGGGACAAATGACAATTGTTTAATAATATAATGAACGTTGCAACGATCATTAAATCTGACCGCTCAACTCAACTGCTGGGTATAGTATCCATTGGCAAAATTTTATTCAATCTAACAACCAAGTTACTTGATTAAAACTACCGTATTTTCACCTTTCTAACTTTCCTCAGATACATAATCTGAGCAATTCAGAAACGTGTCATTATGGATGGTCTAAGTATGTTTGTTCGAGAAGAAACCAACAACACTCGCATCATATACGAGCCTAGTGGGGCATGGAGCAGCGTTCCAAAATCAAGCTCTATCTTTCAAATTGGAAATATGGGAGCCCCCGTATCGTCCCTTTTGGCAACAGCTTCAAATGGCAGCGTTTCTTTCACTTTCGAGGGTATTCATTTTTCTCAGCCTAGTCAAGGTATTACCGGTAGAACTCACTTTTTACATAAACCGTACTTCTCTCCAGGAACCTACATAGGGGCCTTCATATCATACGTAAATCCATCGAACATGCCCACGGAACCGAGAAACGTAGGGAGGTGTAGCGTAGATAATCAATTATTCGGCACGAGCACACCATCGTCGACCTCTCAAAATAATTGGCCGTTTTGTAGCAGCAGCGTCTTAGCGGATGGGATACACACATTCACCATGAATTTTTCAATGCCACAGTCAGTTCAAGTTAACTCACCTATGATCTATTTGGACTATCTTCTATTCGCTCCTTCTCCTACACACCACATTAACTCGACAGATTCGGATGTATCAATTATCATTGAGCCATCTGATTCATCTATAAAATACTCGGGCCATTTTGTTATACAAAGTGATACGGGCACTGCCAGACTCTCAGATATTAATTCCCATAATGGGTCTATAACGGTTCCATTTTTTGGTACGTTGAGTTGCATATTTTTTTTTCAACAACTTCCTTGAATTTGACTAGGCCAACAACTGACTTGGTATGGAGCCTACTCAACGTCCCTTCCATCTGCCTTAGCATCGGCGGAGTATTCAGTAGACGGAGGAACTCCCATTCAGTTCAGTTTCGGCGGTTTCAATGCTGATTCTACTTTACTCAATCAGCTTTTGTTCCAAACCGAAATTCTTCCACAAGGCTCTCATAAACTTGTAGCAACATACGTTAATGACGGTTCGCAGGCGCCCCTCAGTCTCTCTGCTGTAGTCGTACGGAACTTTAGCAGCACAACTAATGAACTAACGTCCACGCTTCCCTTCTCAACAACCAACTCTCCAGGCCAGTCCACTTCTACGGGGTTGCATAATCACCGGGGTGCAATAATTGGTGTTGTTATCGGTATCCTAGTTATTCTGATAACAATTGGCGTTGTGCTCAGACGGCACCTCAAGGCGCGCGTTCCGCAATGCTTAAAGGCTCGTATGACCGGAATGAAGGAAGAGCAGCCTAAAGTGACACTTGTTCAAGACGAAGTATCGGTCTTCACCATTACACCCGACGCTTCCGAGATAATTTACATCGGACATATTCCCGAGACTAATGATAGCTTGCTGATACCAGACCGTAACGCAATTTTTTCTGAGCCGCCTTCAGCCGACCACGGCTCTACCGAAACATTAATAAACGCATCGCGATCGTATATAACCCATACTCCTACCTCCACCCCAACTCTGACACCTTTCAAAATTCCAAGACTCCCAGTTATGAATTTCCCCCAAAAAGTGACAACTCGCTTGGTCAATAGTTCAGAGGCACAGCAGGGCGTTTCTCAGAATCAGATTCGTTCTGCGAATGACGCTGAAGCTTCAAATATTTATCAAGGCAATCAACGGCGACCCTTACGACCTGCCTTTTCAGCTCGATATTCGGAAAGTAGTGAGGCAACTACTAGTAGGACTGCCCAGGCCAGGGCCGTTACTCCACGAAGGCTGACAACTCGCGAACAACCATCAAGAATGAATCTTCAGGTATTGGTAAGTAGATGAGATGTGCGTGCGTGTAAATATATTGAAAATTGACATGTTATTTTTTAGGACGATGAAGAGGTATATATGGATAGTGGTGTTCGTTTGGGCAGGCAGACTTTGATATATGATGAGACGAGTTCTGCAGAGTGGTCTTTGAGATCGAAAAGCCGTCAACCTCCTGTGTATAGTCATGACTAAGGTCACGATTAAAAGTAGTTTTACACCACGTTAAATTACATCGAAGGGGGCAACTTGAAGCTCCGCTTTGTACATACATATATGCTAATAAATATTGATTCAGGCTTGGCCCGGATCGGTGATCTGGGTTTAGGCTCCGGAGCACGTCCCCTAGACTCGTCTAGAGGCCTACAGATGAGGGGACGTACTCCAGATATGAAACCCAGATCACTGATCAGCGCTCAGCACACGGCCAGATATGTTTAACACCTCAGACTCCAAAGTTAATCAACCAATCGTCTCCAAACAGCAAATTTAGCTTATTTGTTGATCATAATTCGAAGTAGAGGATCGACAGTTGCACATGACTCAGCAACGGTATCGTCTCAGTTTCCCGACAATACAGTACTCGCTCACTGCTTCTGAGCGAAAGCTCTGTCAAGTTGACAATGTGATGATACATACACTTTCTCCCTTCGAGCCTTCACTTTACCCCACGCCTCATTACTTCTGGCCCACAATTTTATCTATAACGAGGTAGCCCGACGAGCATGGTCGATTTTATTCAAGTAACGAACGATAATCCTCTCGTGCACTACGCGTACAATAACTCATGGTCAAACATACCAAAATCAAACACTATCTTTCAAGTAGGAAATATGGGGCACCCGTGTTATTCTTTTTGAAAGAGTTTCATACCAATAACGAGACTGATTCCCTTACTTTTACACTCAAGGGTATTTAATATGAAATGATTTGAACCTCCTTACTCACCGAACCGGTTTTTTCTGCGTTAGGATTTGAGATAATGATCATGACCTCTGGGACTGACAGCGTCTACCATATAAAATAAAGGACTTCTTTGCATTTGTATCTTTTGTCACGAGTGTAAAAAAGCTGTAAGCACGTACCGATTTGAAATTTCAAGATATTCTAAGCAATAAAGTAGACGCACGTTAAAACTTATATATCCAGAGTTCTTTGTTTCGGAAAGGCGAGTAACGTAAGTAAGAAAAATATTGATGTAAATTCGTGTTTCTGATGGAGATGAAAGGCGTCCATTACTGTCCATCAAACAGTTTTCTTGGCTACGAATGGGTTGATACATATATCGATAAAGGACGAATTTCTCAGTACAGGGAAAAAACCCACTCATCCTGACTTGTTCAAACCCAATTTCTAACATTATGACTGCTGCGATACAGACAATTCTTCCGGTTCGAAATTGATTTACTTCCGTTTCTCATAACTTGTACATTGCAACTAGGTTCGTACCAAGCCGCTTTTCCGAATTGAGACTCAGTCGGTCACCGTGACATCGTTCTCGAGCGTTCAGAAAAGGGGCTTGGAGCAAACTCGACCTCAAAGGGGGGTAGCCTTTTCGTCTCTACTGTCTTCCATGTTCATTTTTGCGCTTCCTTTATGTGGGACATATTAGAGAGGAGATATGTAGCGATCTATCTGGTCCGAAAATATTTCATGTTTTGGCGGTCAGAATGGAAGAAATTAGTATCCAAGTGCGCCATGGTTTTTTTCATGCAATCAGTTTTTTCCATTTTATCCGCTTATTTACATCTTGACCTTATTTTTCATTCAAAATCTATAAAAAACATGTTATTTATCTTATTGTTCATCATATTAACTTTTGAAAATGCTTCACCCGTTCGTCTCCAGCTTATCAAAGTGATCCTGGAACAGAAAATAGTCGCGCCTCTCGTTAAATCGCTACATATTTGAAGACCTTCACAAATACAATTTTTTCCCATGAAGCTCTTCCATAATATACACGACTTACTCATTTATTCCGACATTTACAGGGGTTTAACAGTGAATAAACTTAACGTCAAGCCTGTTCAAGCTTAGAAATCACGTGATTTCACTGTCTAGAAGATTGCAGTTTCTTAAATAGTTTGGTATGAATTTAATCTTTGTGTCTTATTGAAACTCGTCCGGATTCACTATTTCAACCATCTCAAGAATTTCCGAGTCTTTGGGATTTTTTTTGGAGGCGGCGTGTCGTGATCATTCCGCGTGACGCTCATCCAACTTGACCATGAAATTGGGTGATCCACGTAAATGCAGAAATAATGTTTATACCTCTGAAAAATTTAAATATATATGTAGTTTATTTTTGTGATATTGTATACAAAATTTATTTACAGAATAGTTCACAATTTTCGAAAACGCTACCCCCCTTAGCGGAAGCATTTGCTCCAAGCCCGTTCTTTGAACGTGTGAACCTGAAGTTCACCGGCTTGCGCCGAACCTACATTGCAACTTGGTTGAACGCGGCATTTGTGACAGTGTGACTATGCTGTATCGTGGAGTTCTAAAGACGTTCACCGTCACTAGCACTGGCAGCCCAAAAGTAACTGGTAAATATAAGAGCCAGCCAATCTCTTACTCAAACGTACCCACATTAAAAACCGGAAATGCGCCAAATAGACCTCCCTTTCGAGCTTTGGGATGAGATTACTCATTTCGTCGGTCCAACAAACGATCTACTTTTCTTAGCACTCGTTTGTTGAGAGCTTGGCGTTATCGTTCTACCTTATCATATCCATCACCGGCGGATTCGTTGCAATATCTGCAAAATAGACGTCTGGATTCATCTGGCTAAATATCCTCGTTGTGCTAGAGGTATCCAGTCTCTGAAAATCGTTGATGCAAGCGAAGACGACGTTCAACTCCCACCCATAGTGAGGTATACCATGCCCATTGGTGCGACCTCTTCGTCAATCATACCCTCGTTTCTTTCATTGCTTTTGCATATGATTTCCTTGGAAAGATTTGAGTAGACTTCTGCGCCGCTTGTACATATGCATGACGTTTCACGTCTATTGGTGGACAGAGCCATGTCTTTACGTGCATTGGCGATTGTTTTTAGTTTTTTTTTCAAATTGTGGACGAACGCAAGCATCTTTTTTAAGCTCTCTTCCGGTCAGTATATACCGTCCGTCCGTCGTATTTCTTCAATTCTAATCATTCACTTTACACTCGCTAGTTGTGGAATTTATCCAATCTCCCAAGAGTGATTTTGAGCGACATTTCCGATCCGGCACAGCACATGCTTATCCACAAATGTCCGCATCAAGGTTCCAAGCTATGTACCAATACCGATTTCAGGACTAATCATACATATTTACATACACACGGTAACAGTGAAAAAACGATCCGATCTCAATTGCCACTCATATTTTTACTCAGGATATCACTGCGCGCCAATAGCAATACCTGTAGCACCACAAAGCAAACCATAGGAAACCGTGAGGATCTGCGACATTGTGTACACGACCGCAGCAATCTCCGGGTCCACGATATCTGGCGACGCGAAGGGAGCTAAAATACCACTAGTGTCGAAACAAACGTTTGTGTCAGGGTACGCTACCGCGTCCCCTTACTTTCCTTATTTATTATCATCGGTATATGTTTATTTCTATTTCATTTACATTTCCCGTCCATTACTTCCATTTTCCGTTCTCTTGTTCTGTCTCTATCTTACTTTCTCTACTCGCGCGCGTCGCGCGCTCGTACCCGGCGTGATGCCCGTGACATCATGTCGCTTAGGTTCGGTTTGGGCGCCTGGCACTTAGCTGTGTCAGGGCCGCACGCCGCGTCGTCGTTTTATGTATATAGTAGCTGTACCTAGAGTGAGGGTCCCTAAGCTTGTTCTCTTAGGATCCCCTCCCTCTAGGTGAGTAGTATAGCCATTGCCCAATATAGTACTTAGGATCCCCTCCCTCTAGCCTGAGCTGAGTAGCCCTAACAGTTTGAACCAAATGAGAGCCAGTCGGAAGTTTGGGGGTCGCTGTTTTGAAGTATCTCGGCGCAATCTGCAACAAGCCAGACTGCATTGATGACGCACTCCAAGATGGGAGACCCATATTTTTGATAGCCGGAGTCTGTAATAAGAGTGTCGAGACCAGTCTTGATTATATCAGCTCCGGTCATTGCGTCGTTTAGGTCCAAGCCCCAGCTCGCTAATGAACTTGCCGCAGCTGAAGGGTAGTTGGGAGAAACGTAGATAAGGAAATTCCCGAATGCGAGGAGTGTGGCAATATTGGGAAGCTTCCCGTTTGCGGCTTTTTTCTTGTCGTTGACCCATGCTACGAACATGGCGGAAATTGTGGCGGCACAGTCGGTTGTTATTTCCAGTATGTCCAGCGTAGACAACAGTGGTTTAGCATCTGCCATCAATGAAACGGGCTTGGTCGAGTTGTTGACGGCTAATAGTACCTGCTTGTTGGATACTACGTTCTGTTGCACCCCCGATCCTAGTAAACTCTGAAGAGTCGCAAAGTCTGGGGCGTTGATAAGGGCTGTCGTGGTAGAGTTATCAGGGAAGGGAACTTGTCCCGTCGCCAGTTTGAATCCAATGGTCGCGGGTATGGCAGCAATGAGGCAAGTCAAATCCATGAAACTGAGACTTTCGCCTGCCACTGACTTGTAGATACTTGAAATGACAGGAATATCGATGGTCGCATTGAGGCTGGCAGCTATGTCAGACACGAGGGTCTGAAAAATATTGAGAGCGCTCAGAATGAGATTTTCGGCAGAATTCAAAAGGACGTCTGCGAAGATCCCGAGCAGCTGTTTCATAATCTGTGTAGGAGTAAGACTGAACAAATTGCCCATCAGAGCGCTGATTTGACTACCCATAGCCTGAAGTGCGGCCAGCTCTGATTGCCCAATTTGTGAGAGTCCAGACGCACCGGGCGCGGGTGGTGTGTAGGAGGATGAAGCAGACCCCATGTTACTTTTCATTTGATAAAAGGCCCATGTCGACTGGGGTGAATTGCTCAAGTTACTGGAAGACTGTGCGGAAGCGGATTGCGATTGGATGGTTTGTCCAGGGTCGGGCAAACCAGCAAAAGAGTTGATTTTTGCTTCCAAGGTGGTGAAAGCGTTGGTAATCTTCGTCTCGAAAGAACTGATGCTGTTGATGGCTCGTTGCACATAAATGTTAGCTATATTCTTTATAACCTTGTGGGTACGGACGATGTCGCCCCAGTTGAAAAGGAAACCCAAGTACGCGATGAGGTCGTCGAATGCAACCTGGAGTTTATCAAAGACGAATTTGATTGCACCGGCAACTGCGCTGATGCAATTAACGACTACGGTGTACACTTCGCCGGCTATGGTGCAAATGAATTGCCATGCCTCTAGCATTTACACTGTGAGCCATCTATTCTTTTCACCAGAATGTATTTATTAGCCACAGCCACACTTACCTCCTGCCTTTTGAACAATAAAATTAGTGACTTCGTCCCACTTTTGTTCCACCCATCCGAAAACACTGCCAGGGTCCAGGTTGATCCCTGCTATTGAAAGGGACACAACATTCTCTTTAACTGCAGCAACTTTCGGTGCCACTGCCGCATTTGCGACAGACTGGAATCCCGCTATCGAACCGTCAGCAGGAAGAGAACCGGCAGCTTGGACGAGTTGTTGAATCGCGGCTGCTGCATTATTCTTATCATCGGTAGACGCAGTGGATGGTATGAGAGGATGGGTAGAACCATCGGCGGCGGTTACCTGCATGTTTCCGAGGTCGGTCCCCGATTGGATGGACGACAATCGTTGTATTGCGTTTGACATCGGATTGATGTCCAGAAAGATCGAAGTGTTGCTTGCCAGCGTAACGCGGAAACACACCGCCGATAATGATTGTGTTGCTTGCACAACCGTCAGAACACCAGATGCATCGCAGGTGACGTTCACTGGCACCGTCGATGACAGAACATAGTAGACATTATCGACATATACTGGTACCGTGCTGGTAGATGTCAGAGTGACTGCTGTACCCGAAGCTGGCACACTGTTGTCTCCTAGAATTGTGATTGTCGATGTAAAGCTGTTATATTCGACCATATCGTCGATAGCAGTAGCAGGGAGAAGGATGCTTCGTTGTGTGTAGATGGTTGAAATTGGGTCCTGCGTCAACTGGACGAGCTGTTGTCCACTGGTGTGCGCGAACAAAACGTTGTTGCTATGGTTCAGGTTCAAATAGAACGCAAAGATCTCGACACCGCTAAGAAGGGGAGTGGGAGTGGACCAGGCTGATGAGGATCCTTCGCTGCCTGCAGGACAACTGGTATGATATAGGTCCCCCTGGGCATTAACAGCCCAGACGGCTGTCGTGGAGTTGAATGTGGCTGCAGACAACTGCGAGGCTCCCGCAAAAACACCTGTGGAGATGACTTGAACCGAAGGCTTTCCATGCTGGTTGTCCGGAGTAAACACGTAAAGACCGGTGCTCCCAACAACGAAAAGATTGCTGACACCACTGCCGTTCAATGCGGAAGCCATAGCAGAAGCACCCGTCGGCACTGGGAGTATTGCTGGAGTAGGGGCGACCTTTTGGTTGAAGTAGTTGTACTGAGGGGTGAAAAGCATTTCCTGCGTGGATGAAATTGAACCAAAGGTGTATATGCTGCCAACAAAGTCGCCAGTTTGTATACCTAGGCAGTTGGAGACTGACCCTGCGGAAAGGTCTACAGCTAGGGTATGAGTGTACCATTGAGGAGAAGCTCCGGGGAGAATGTAGTAACGGTCAAGGAGTTTGAGAGGATCTCCTGGAGTGCATATGATATCCACGAAGCAGCATTCTGTAACAACACTGACATCGGGACTGAACTGCAGCACTAGGATGTCTGCTATTGTCAAGGGAGAGGGTGCGGTCTTTCCGGCAGCATCAAATGGTGCTGCAGTCCACGGAATACCACCTGCCCATGCAGATGGATCAGCAGAGTTGCCGAGAGAATAGTGAAGGTGATCGGATCCTGAGACAGTGACAACAAGGACAACATCAAATGCCTGCGTTTGGGCATTTTGCGTAACGGAGATTTGGCTGTTATAGCTGCACCTCCATACTGGGAAGATAAAGCAGACGATAGATTAAGTCTGGTCCAGCCGGTTGTAGTGTCCCTTTGTTCTCGAGTGACATAGAAAACATTGTCGGTTCCAATGGAGAAGAAAAGAGCATCACCAGTAGTCGCTTGAAGGACTTCGAATGCGGAATCGGGTGCCATAACGTCCGCATGCTTTTGATTCTTCATGAGTTCAGAGTCGGAGGTGAGTTGCATTTTGAAAGTAAGTGTCATGATCCGATTCATGACATCACTTCCGGTAACGTTACGTAATCCATATCCGATCATTTACCGTTTATCTCCGTAATCTTATCTCGCTTACATCACTCACGATAAGACCTTTGCGTTCAGTCATCCCCATCAACCTCGCAACTCGAATAGAGACGTACCCGTCTCTCTTAAACTCCTGGAACACCCGCGGAAAGCCCTTTCTAGAATATTCCACGCACGTTCCGGTTATGAGATCATAGATGACGAACGTAGGTCCATGTATGCACAGCTCTCATCCCTGCACACCTCATGTTCATCACATGAGACATCATACCCTGCATATATTGATGTAACTTACGAATCTCACGACTTGTTTGTATTTCTCAAGTTCGGAATCTATTTCGAACTGAGCTAGAATTATTTATCTGACGTGTATATAAACCCTAGCATACACGTAGATAGTTCTTCAGACTTAATATCGAACGTAGTTCGATATCTCTATAACAACTCTCCTTCTCTATTCTATTCATCATTGAACGTCGAGATCGTTCCTCGAGACTTGCAGCGACGGAAGCCATCCGTCGTTGCCGAGAGTTACATCTCAAAGCTTTCTTCATTATCGTTGAGCTTGATATCATTCAATACGAGATACAGCTCGCGGCTCTCGAAGCTCGGAACGCACATATCCGTAACGTCCTTGACGAACTCGACGCTCGTGACGAACGTCAGGACAAATCCTGAAGAAGACTGTCGTGGCACAATCTCTTATAGATTGAGGCCAAGTCCTGACTGTTGTCAACCAACGGTGACAGTTATTGGTATTATATTCAGCGACTAAAATACATTACAGTATCTATTACCGTTCCCGGATATCTGTACTTGACAGTAAGTGATAATGTCGCTGGTGCTGGTGGGTAAGGACTAATTCATATAGGTAATCAATAACCAAAACGCAAGGACATACTTTAGTTACGTTAAGAAATTTTATGCAGGATCTGCTACAAAGAATAAAATGCAACATGAAGTTCTTTGGCTATTTAAATCAATCATTCCAGTCTAAGTGAAGCACGGTAGGCACGATATAACACGCGCCGTGCCTGGCAGAATCTGTGGGCACCACTACCAAGACAAACTTCAATACCAGGGCATCGACTGGCAATGTTAGGGCTACTCAGCTCAAGCTAGAGGGAGGGGATCCTAAGAGAATATATTGAAGGAAAGACTAACTACTCACCTAGAGGGAGGGGATCCTAAGAGAACAAGCTTAGGGACCCTCACTCTAGGGATAGCGACTATATACATGAAAAACGATAACACGGCGTGCGGCCCTGACACAGCTAAGTGCTAGGCGCCCGAACCGAGCCTAAGCGACGTGATGTCACGGGCATCACGCCGGGTACGAGCGCGCGACACGCGCGAGTAGAGAAAGTGAGATAGAGACGGAACAAGGAAACGGAAAGTGAAAGTAATGGACGGGAAATGTAAATGGAATAGAAATAAATATATACCGATGATAATAAATAAGGAAAATGAGGGGACGCGGTAGCGTACCCTGACAGGCAACTGCTTCGCTGTCAGACAGACATGCTTGAAATGGAAAGTGTCAGGGTACGCTACCGCCGTCTCTCATTTTCTTATTTATTATCATCGGCATCGTTTCTTTTCTATTTTATTTATCATTTCCATATTTTACTTTCACTCTCCGTTTCCTTGTTCTGCCTCTATTTCACTTTCTCTACTCGCGCGCGTCGCGCGCTCGTACCCGGCGTGATGCCCGTGACATCACGTCGCTTAGGTTCGGCTTGGGCGCCTGGCACTTTGTCACGCCCGGCGTGCCCCGTGACCTTTTCCGGAGCTTTACGTAAGTCACACCCCGTGATCCGTTATCTCCCCCCCAAGTACGCATCTCGTACGACGTGCGTACTACTCCGTACTTTATGCACAGCCCTCCGATCCGCTCATTTCCAAATGGGGGTTGTCCGCTCGATGTCCTGACTAACCAGGGGTTCGGTTAGTCCGGACTCTGCCCGTTCTATCCGTCTTAGAAACCACCATTCCTTTCTTATCCTTTTCTCCTTTTAGCATAGGCACCTTATACTCATGTATTTAAGCCCCAGTTTCGTAGCTGGGATTCCTCAGTCAGAATATAATCTATTCTTCTCTCTTATCTACTCCGTCTCTGTTCTTCTCCGTACTCTGCGTGCTCGTCTCGTACTTAGTTGCGGACTTGTACGTAGTTTAAGTCCCAAGTCGTCGTCAGACCTCTTGGGCAATCTAAGTTCGTCGTCGTACTTAATGTCGGACTTGTGCGTACTAGTTACGTACTTCTCTCGTTCTCTGAAATCGAGGGATAACTGAAGTTGGGCGAGTGGGCGCAGCATACAAGCTGAAGCCAAGTCCCTCACACCCGTACTCTCCGTACTCTCTTTATCCGCACGCACGTGTTACGTACTAGACCGGACTTATCCGGGATAGGCTCGGAACACGGCGCTTGACACACTTAGCTGTGTCAGGGCCGCACGCCGCGTCGTCGTTTTATGTATATAGTAGCTGTACCTAGAGTGAGGGTCCCTAAGCTTGTTCTCTTAGGATCCCCTCCCTCTAGGTGAGTAGTTAGTTTCCCTTCCAATATATTCCCTTAGGATCCCCTCCCTCTAGTGTGAGCTGAGTAGCCCTAACAGAAAGCACTTACGGAAATTGTGTTAATGCACTTCTTCTAACAGGCTCAGATGCAGCATTAAAATATGCGAAGGCATTCTGAAATACAAGTGCCCATGAAGATGCAAGTGCCCATAGCGAAGCGAGCGGCATGTGAGTGCTAACCCATACTTTATCAAACATCCTATGCTCGGGTACCCCTTGACGTACTGACACATGTGTGCCCATTGAACACTAACGATTGAGTGCAAGTAAACCCTGAGAGCAGATGACTTGAAAATGTAAGGAACGGTGTCTTCTAGCTCCGGCGCTGGGGTTGCCATCAGGAGGAGCACGAAGCAGTTATCAACCATTCATATCCCCAAAAGGTCAAATCGTTAGTGGCCAAACATATTTAAAGACTTGTTTTTTTTTGCGTTTCTAACTTATCGACAAACTAACAATTGCTACCCATCCTCATTATCACTATTAAACTAAGTCAGGTATGCCATTACTTTGACCTTTTCGCTATGTGCTCTTGGCTAAATTCTATTTAACAGCAAGTCTTTATCATCGCTCATGTCTAGTGCAACTACACCATCAACACCGCCGGGTAAGTTCTGCGATAGCACTGCTTCTGCCATACAAAAGCATTCACTGACACGTGATTATGGCAGTCTGGAGTTCCATTCCTTCCAACTTGCCAGGAGCCAGTAACATCTATGACTTTGTCGTCGCCGTTATGCAAGATAGCGTTAATGCTAATCTGGATCTCCTGTTCTCTGAAGGCCTTGCTAGCAGAGGCCTCACCAAAATTATCTACATTTACGATGAATCAAACAATCTGTAACAGTTGAAAATCAGACCACAGGGGGTCTGATTAAAGGATTTTCTTATTTTCCCACAAGTGCACAGAATTCCTGTCTATTGCTCAATTAGGCTAATAGGGAATTACATGCAGTAGTAGTGGTAAAATTAAGATTAACTAATGTAACTACTGGTCACACCGCTGTAAGGGTGTGACGGGCGCTTAAGCGTCACGCTGTGACGCGCAACTACTGCAGCTGCAGTGCCAAAGGCACTGCATGGGCACTAGGCCATTAATGGGCCCCAGGGGGGCCCATTCCTATATCCCAAATCCGTTACACAATCTCATCCCTATCTCTCTGTCTGATCTTACTGCGCAGACGAATGGTGTCAACCCCTTTAATGTCCCCCAAGGCACATCACTCACGGACTCGCGCATTAAAGCGTTGGTCAATGCGGGCTTCAGCTTTGCTATTCAGGCACAGATCGGCATCCCCAGAGTTGGTCCGACGGTCACGCTCCCGGGCTGGGTGGACCTCTCAAATGATAGTTCCTCCCAAGTCACCTTCAACTTGATGTGTTCCACATTTCAAGTGTGCGACCTGGAATACGGTCCGCGTAGTCCCACGTCTTGGACAAACTATCAGCAAACTGCCTCACAGCCTGCTATTTTTCAAGCCACAGTCAACTTGGACTTTACATCGCAGGCCGTGAACACTAACTCTGCTGTCTATCAAAATCTCCCCACCAATGTCAAGCAGATGATCATGAATGTCGGTGCCGATGCATTTTCCCTCCAACAGCTTGCATTTGACCTCACTACTCCTGGTCTTATGCCGACTTTCGACTTACCTGGTTTCAACACTAGCTCTGAGACTTATGCCGCGATCAAGTCCAAATTCATTACCTTTTACTTTGATCAGATGAAAGCAGCAGGGACGCCTTTACTAGGAGTTACCATCGCCTCTAATTCTGCGACACCATGGACGCTTCAGCCGACATCCATCATAAGGCTGTTCACGGGTGTCAACCCGCGGGTTTGGGTACCTGTTTTCGGGTACCCTTGGTTACTCAGACCCAGACCCGCACCCTCGCGGGTTTTTCCCACGGGTACCCGTGCTTTTAAAAGCCAAACCCGCACCCTAGGGTTTTACCTCTCAAAACCCAGGTGCTTACCCGGGTTTACCCAAGGGTCTACTCAAATATGCAGGTACCCACGGGTACCTGCGGGTAAGTACCTAGCACCCGCTTATGTAAACAAAAATTGAAAATGTAGATATCAAAAAATTATCTAATACATTTTTTTCCATTTTGGATTTGGAGCAAAATTGAGCTTTCTAGAGCAAAAATAAAAAATTTGCACAAATGCCTCGATAATTGCTTTGGGCGTCTATCGCTTAAGTGGGCGCTTATGTAAGCTAAAATCGAAAATGTAGGAAAAAATAAAATATTTAGTACATTTTTTTCCTTTTTTGATTTGGAGCAAAATTAAGCTCTCTAGAAGGAAAATAAAAAATTTGCACAAATGCCTCCTCTACACGCCTGGACGAGAAAAGTGAGAATTCGAGGAGATTTAATCACCTCAAAAATTCTGAGCGTTTTCTGCAGAAATTTTGAAGAATTCCCTGCTTAGCGGAATTTCAATTTCTTCGTAATTCAAATTTTCTCCTAAACCGTTGAAAGTTTGATAAGCGGACTAAATACCTCAAAATTTCTGCAGAAAACACTCAGAATTTTTGAGGTGATTAAATCCTCTCGAATTCTCACTTTTCTCGTCCAGGCGTGTAGTTCAAAAATAAAACCCGGGTACCTGCGGGTACCTGTAAAAAATTCAAGGCTAAAACCTGCACCCTAGCATTTTTACTGAAGTCCATACCTGCACCCTCGGGTTTTAAGCGAAATTAAACCTGCAGGTTTGGGTACCTGAACCCGCGGGTTTTGTGACGGGTACCTGTCACGGGTACCCGGGTATAGCCATACCCGTGAACAGCCTTAATCCATCAACTTCGAGGTCGATGCCTATCTCAACAGTAATGGTACGGTATCCACTAACGAGACAACTTTGGGTCTAACAACCCTCAATTACTTGTGTTTGACTGGAGGAAAGTCCCAACCTCCTCCGGAGCACTTCAAATGGAATTGGATTGCTCCGTCGGAAGAATCCAGTTTCGATGGCGTTGTCTCAATCAATCGCGATTCACTCGTGACTTATTTCCAAAATGCTCTGCTGCCCTTTGTAACCCCTAATTGCTTTAACATCCACGTCACAGTGACCGCGGACTCGAGCGACAATTCCATCACTTACTCGTTCCCCATGACTGGTGGTCAGACACCGACTATCACTCAAAACAAGGGTGGCTCGGACAGCATGACTGTTCTCTCTTTTGATTGGAAGTCTCCCAGTCAATTCAGCTCCGATCAAGCGTGTCATGATCCGATTCATGACATCACTTCCGGTAACGTTACGTAATCCATATCCGATCATTTACCGTTTATCTCCGTAATCTTATCACGCTTACGTCACTCACGATATGACCTTCGCGTTCAGTCATCTCCATCAACCTCGCAACTGGAATAGAGACTCACCCGTCTCTCTTAACTCCTGGAACACCCGCGGAAAGGCCTTTCTAGAATATTCCACGCACGTTCCGGTTATGAGATCAGAGATGACGAACGTAGGTCCATGTATGCACAGCTCTCATCCCTGCACACCTCATGTTCATCACATGAGACATCATACCCTGCATATATTGATGTTACTTACGAATCTCACGACTTGTTTGTATTTCTCTAGTTCGGAATCTATTTCGAACTGAGCTAGAATTATTTATCTGACATGTATATAAACCCTAGCATACACGTAGATAGTTCTTCAGACTTAATATCGAACGTAGTTCGATATCTCTATAAAACTCTCTTTTCTCTTACTCTCTTCATCATTGAACGTCGAGATCGTTCCTCGAGACTTGCAACGACGGAAGCCATCCGTCGTTGTCGAGAGTTACATCTCAAAGCTTTCTTCATTATCGTTGAGCTCGATATCATTCAATACGAGATACAGCTCGCGACTCTCGAAGCTCGGAACGCACATATCCGTAACGTCCTTGACGAACTCGACGCTCGTGACGAACGTCAGGACAAATCCTAAAGAAGACTGTCGTGGCACAACCTCTTATAGGTTGAGGCCAAGTCCTGACTATCGTCAACCAACGGTGACGGTTAACAGTGTTATATTCAGCGACTAAAGTATATTATAGTATCTATAACCGTTCCCGGATATCGGTACTTGACAAAGCGGGACTTAACGGAGACTTGGGAAAGATGACCATGACACAAACATACTAAAGAATAATAGCTCACTGTAACAGTTTTTATCAGACCACAGGGGGGTCTGATAAAGGGTTTTTTCTTATTTTCCCACAAGTGCACAGAATTCCTGTCTATTGCTCAATTAGGCTAATAGGGAATTACATGCAGTAGTAGTGGAAAAGATTAAGATTAACTAATGTAACTACTAGTCACACCGCTGTAAGGGTGTGACGGGCGCTTAAGCGTCACGCTGTGACGCGCAACTACTGCAGCTGCAGTGCCAAAGGCACTGCATGGGCACTAGGCCCTTAATGGGCCCCAGGGGGCCCATTTCCTATAACCCAAATCCGTTACACTCACTACGTGTAATGACACGAGTGATATTATGATTGCGTACCTAAAGAATAATAGCTAGGTACATTGTTAATGAAGAGATAATGAGAAATTAGACTATAACAAACGTACCTCACTACGTGTAATGACACGAGTGAGGAAATTAGGCGCGTGCGCGTAAGTACTATTTACAGTAACTATAGTCATGTAGTCACGGCGTGACTGTAACTCAACACATACCATATGGGAGTGCAGTTTATTGGCACCACTGTTGTGATCACTCAAACTCAAGTTGTGTGGACGAGCATAAGCAAAAACCTCACGACGGATTCGGGTAACATTGTCGATAGGAAAAGAGTGGACGTTTATGATTTTGGGATTTTGGGACAAGGGCAGCTCACTGTTCCTCCGCCAACTAACACAGTGAACTTGAATAACGACATGAACCCATCCTCTAATGCGTTCATTAACCGGTTCACTGATATCAACAGCATTATCAGCACCGTCGAGGGCTACGTGAGAACTCTCGCTAGTTACACTCTGCAAGAGATTCCAGTCTCTATCATCCAAAACTTTGTGTTCCCCGGAGGTAAACCGTTCGCGACACCAAGTCTCGATCTGGTTGCCAAGATCAAATATGTTGATCCAGGAAGTTTGTAATTTTGCATGCTTGTATCGTTGTCACGCCCGGCGTGCCCCGTGACCTTTTCCGGGAGTTTACGTAAGCTATACTTCATATTCTATTCACTTCCCTCAAGTACGTACCCGTACCCCTCTCATACATTTCATACTTCATACACAGCCTTCCGATCCGCCCATTTCTAAATGGAGCACATCCGCCCGACTCTCTGACAAACCAAGGGGGTCGGTTAATTCGTACTCTGCCCGTTCTACCCGTCCTAGAAACCACCATTCCTTTCTTTATCTGTTTCCCCTTTAAGTATAGTCATCTTACACTCCTGTATTTAAGTCCCAGTTTCGTAGTTGGGATTCCTCAGTCAGAATATAAATCTATTCTTCTCTCTTATCTGCTCCGTCTCTGTTCTTCTCCGTACTCTGCGTGCTCGTCTCGTACTTAGTTGCGGACTTGCACGTAGTTCAAGTCCCAGTCGTCGTCAGACCTCTTGGGCAATCTAAGTTCGTCGTCGTACTTAACGTCGGACCTGTGCGTACTAGTTACGTACTTCTCTCGTTCTCTGAAATCGAGGGATAACTGAAGTTGGGCGAGTGGGCGCAGCATACAAGCTGAAGCCAAGTCCCTCACACCCGTACTCTCCATACTCTCTTTATCCGCACGCACGTGTTTCGTACTAGACCGGACTTATCCGGGATAGGCTCGGAACACGGCGGCTGACAATCGTGCTCCAAGTCTTTCTCCATGTACATTTTTGTAAATTTCGTGATCTTCCATTCAGGGTTCGAGGAGCTCAAAGATAAATCATCATATGAATGTTATGAATTTCTTTTTGTGAGTTAGTTATTTTCTTGAAATGCGTTGATGGGCATATTCATTGCACTCCGGTTGAAACAATTGCGCCAGTCAATTTTCAGAATTAAATTCAGCGCGTTTACATCATAGATGGCTTGGTCACCAAACCACAGGAGGCTTTCACACCTTTCTAGGACCACCAGGAGCCTGTATTATGCGTTAAATCTATCACTTTGTTATTCCCGTTTACTTCTATTGGTATCGGGTGTTGTTTTTTGCTAGAATGCAAATGTAGAAACGTAAATTCTCAGAATGCAGATAAAATATCAAATAGCGATTTCTGTCGCTCAATATCACTTTCATTATTATTCTCCTGCTGGCTCTCGTCGTCTAGGGACCTACAGATGAGGGGACGTGCCAAGGACGTGCTCCAGATATGAGACCTATGTAAATCACTGATTGGCATATGTATTTATGTTTAACGCCTTAGATTCCAAAGCTAATCAGCCAATCGTTTTCAAACAGCTGATGAACTTCCAAACGGGTTATGAACTTCCAAACGGGTTATGCCGGCTAGGGCTGGAAAGTGCCGAAACGCGCGATATTTACTGTCGCCTCGAGTCACGTTACATGACGCGACAAGTTTTCTTTTAATCATCATTCACAAAGACTTCATTATTTCAGAGATTATATATATATAAGATTAGTATCTACAATAAACAACTAACTTGCTAATCCCCTCCCCCCCATTTTCCCTCTATTTTCCTCACACACACAAGCACTGATCCGCGTAGTATCTTTCCTGCCACTCTCCTGAGGCGCTGTCATCACAGCAGATTTAGCCTACTTTTGATCACAACTATAAGTAGAGGATCGACAGTTGCACATGGCTCGGCAGCGGTATCGTCTCAGTTCCATGATGATACAGCGACTCGCTCACTTCTAGTAAGCGAAAGCTCCGCTAGATATACTTATCACTTCCTCCCTTCGAGTCTTCCCTTTATCCACGCCTTATTACTCCTCCACCATTTCATCTATAACGAGGTAGCCCGACGAGCATGGTCGGCCTCATCCAAGTAACGAATGATAATCCTCTCGTGCACTACGCGTCCGATAACTCGTGGACAAACATACCAAAATCGAGCCCTATCTTTCAAGTCGGAAATATGGGGACACCTGTATCATCCTTTCTGAAAGAGTTTCGGGCCAGTGACGCGACCGATTCCCTTACTTTCACATTCAAGGGTATCTAGGCAGTCTAAAACTTTTTGAAGCGATTTGATTGTCCTTAATACTCACCGCGCTTTATTTTTTCTCTGTTAGGATCTGACATAATAGTCATGACTTCTTTCCTTGCATTTGAATCTGCTGGAAACACAGTCACTGCGAACTGCAAGTTAGACGACGAATTATTGGCCACGAATATACCCCACTCTCCACAGAACAACTGGCCTATCTGTAATGGGAGAAATCTACCAAACGGCGAACACACACACACACTCAAAGTCAACATTGCCACATCTGAAGTCCTATTTGATTACATTTTATACACTCCTCAAGCTTTTCTCAGCAAGATATCGTTTACCACTACTGACTTGGCGAACACGTCAAATGGCTTCCAACTGACTGACTCGGACTCACATATATCGATACTCAACACTACCACCAACACCACCACTACTATAGCGAGCCAGGTTCCCATTTCTAATCAGTATTTAGAGAATCCTTCCAGTGCCTTCACAGGGTCGTCGTCGGATGGTTTAAGTCGGGACACAATCATTGGCATTGCTCTCGGGGCTGGAATTTTTGTGCTCACGCTCGTCCTATTCATTTATAAATATTTAGATTTAAACCTATTTAATTCCTCTTTGTCGTTTATTAGTGGGAACTGTATGGTATAGAATGATGGTTAATAGTTGATGGGATTCAACGGAGTCGACTTGAAGACGGTTTGACGCTTGGTCAACAAACTGGAGTCATGATGCATAATGAACGTCGTTTACGGGCGCTAATACACTTCAAGCTCCGCCAAGCTCCCTTTGTCCCAACTTTTGTGACTCGTCCTTGCCTTTCGGTCTACATTCACATCGTCAAGCATCTCATTCAAAGGGAATCATATATGAACTAGTCTGTAAACTTAAGGTACGCTTTTCTATCTCTATTCCTTACTTCCTATTTCTTACAACACAACATTAGTTTTACAGGTGCTTCTTGTCCCTCTCCCGCTTTGTTCAATCTCTTCTGCGACACCACTAATGATAATTCCGAAGATGTTGAGCCTTTTTATTATCCACCCGATAGTCCACTAAACGATACGGTTTCCCTTTCTCTTTCAAATATCCACAATTCCGGTCCTTGCACACATACACCATGAGGACCTGTCGCGGAAGAGCGATGGCCTCTTCAGGTGCAAGTTCAGCCTCATCAATCAATTCCTGCTCCCTTTTAGCGTGGACTCCCATATGACGCCGGAGATTTCTGGACCCCTCAATAACTGGCTTGCGGCATGATACTTTGCTGATCGGATCCCTAAACATACATTTCCAGGTTATTCTCCCAGTACGTTTGTAAAGACCGGGAACGGAGTTTAGCTCTTCCTCCTCAATGCGTGTTTTGGATTTCTTCGAGGAAATCGTGCTGGGGGTAACCGTGATTGATTTTCCATTACATGGAGAGGACAATGGAGACGTGGTTCGCGACCGGGTCGCGTACCTGGTGTTCGTTTGATTTTTGGTTTGCAATTGCGAATCAGGGTCAATATTAACATCCCCGTGGTTCGCAATCTCAGGACTAGAACCCTTCTCAAACAGTTCGTTTTGGTCAGCTATAAACGTCATATCAGCAACTTGCACGAAAGAAAGGAAAGACGCGTCTTACGGAACATAGGTCCTTGGGGCACATTGTTGATCGTCGTCTGCCACGCATTCACCCCCACGTGCATTCTATGTGGTAGCCACATGATTCCTAATTCGTAATCGAATATGGGTGGTGGCATATCGTCCTAGAAAAAACGCGTTCAATTACTGGGTGTTGTAGAAATCGGATCAACACGAACGATCGGAGCGGGAGATGGGGGTTGAGGTTGAACCGGACGCAAATCTGGGTGTAGATACGAATAATCTTCATGGACGGTGGGTTGAGCTGGAAAGCGATAGTTGATGTGGCGCATTGTTCGGAGATCGAAGATTATAGAGTCAACGAGGGTTGGGTGACGCGAGTTAGGAAGGGGGAAAAGGTTGACTTGTCGTGAAGGACGATCTCCGCGTATTTTATAATTATATACAACGGGGGACAACTTTGTCGGGGGTGGACGCGATGTCCTTTGATAAAGATGTGACATACGGACCGCGGCCGTCGGATGGGCACACCACAGTGGACAATTAGGACGACCCTCCTGTGTCCCCGTCCATGTATTTACGCCTTTCCACTCGGCTTCCAGACCGAACGGACCAAATGATATTATATTGAAAGGTGTGCTACTTGGTATGTTGCTCCGGGAAATGATTAAACGACATCTTCATGTAGCGTGAAAGGTTTTTACGGTACCATGTTTTCAAACAATTTATGACACATCGTCAATGTATTATTCATCTAAAACTATTCTTCAAAATCATCTGTGTACTCCGTAGGGGATAGTGCGCTAAAATAATTTGGAGACATGGGCAATGATCTAAATTCAACGATATTGTGCAAATGTTTAAGGTTCGATGCCTCAAAGCACTCTGTGAAACATACTACCGTGTACAAAATTTCATACCAGATGATGATCGATTTGAATGGATGCCCTGTCTCTTCGCGGAATTTGTAACACCGAAGGAAAGCACGAAGATAGGGTTCTCCAGGGTCGACGAAATGGCCACGAAAAACTAGTTGTAGTGTATGCAGAGAGGAGCAATGGAGCAAATGTGCTTGATTGGGCTTGTTATTTATTTCCGAGTTTGAATCTGTCCCCTTTGTCTGGAGATTTGATTTTGAATGCCGTACCCGATCTCCCGGGGGTATTAAGGCCCTCAAATACAAGCTCGGAAGGGAATCCAAAACTTCGTATCTACTCGCGTGATAGACACGGAAGTATTGTACATTCGGTAGTAAAACCAGGATATCTCTGAGCACCGTAGTTTTCAGGAGACAGTCTTCCAAACAAACATGCGTGATAGTATCCGACATTCTAGTTTCTCGGAGCAGATAAGACAGATCGTCCAAGCCGTCGAACAGAGTTCTTAATACTGGATTTCCACTAGAATACAAATTAGGCGGTGGGGATTCCATGTTCATGTTCGACGTCTGTTCAGAGAAGCTGATGGCCATTTCATCTGTTGAGCTACTGGAGATCGTGAGTAGTGAAAGACGGTGTTGGGAAATGAAGTGCATTAAGGATGTTGAGTCATACAACTGGGGGTAGAGATCGACGCAGGTAATATCAAAGTTGACTTTGTCGATAGGAAAATCTAGACGTTCCAAAACAAAGTTGATATAATCGATTTCGCACGTGCCTCGAAGTGACAGTTCTTGTAGACACGGAAGGGATACACGACGAGAAGAATGATGCCTGGAGAGGATAATGCTGGGGCTTACAAGTGACCATGTGAGACTGAGAATGCGAAGACATGATGCTGAATGTTGAAATATATCAAGTAGGATATTGCCGTCTATGGGTATGCTAGAGATGAACTGAAAATGAATTTTCGATAGATTTCTCCAAAAACAAGCAGATCGAAGTCCCTCCAAACCTGAAGAGATCGGGAGATGTACGTGTTTAAGGTTGGGCGCCATTCGATAAGAAAGGGATTGGTCGATAGTGAGGCCTAGGAGGACTTCGTGAAGAGTGACCCATTCCATTTCTGGTTGTATTTCTCCATCTTCATTAACTTCGAAGCAGAACTTTTGTAACGCAGGGGTAGGATGTACGAACAAGCATAGAACCGCGCCTACTATCTTTGTCGGTAACAGTACTCGGAATGTTCGAATTCTGCCCATCTCTTGTAAAAGGCGAGGGAGTTTGCAGATTAAATCCACAAAATGCTGCGAGTGGGGATGATTGTCGCCCTTTTCGATAAACACGTCCAATAGCATAGAACCAGACAATGAAAGGATTTCGACAAGTTCATCAAAGTTCATTTCGGTATACTTGAGCAGTATACTAGTCCACATTGTTGGGTCGCGGAGAAGTGTTTTCCTCCACGAGCGACAAACGCGTGTCGCATCAATCGGAGGTAGGCTTGTCTCATGCCCGAAGCTGGAATCGGAAAGAAGATAACGTCTGTTCGAAAGTTTGATGATCGTACTGAATATTTCGTATGGGATGCGATTAAGCATGATCAGGATTCAGCTGTTGTTTGGCTGAAGAAGTTGAAAGTATAAGCGCCCACGCCTAAGGTTATTCGCACGAGGCCGTCTGGAGTTTGAAATTTTTTTTAGTTCAGTCTTTCAAGTTGTAGCTACTAGTCTCGTCATCCAATGAGCCAAGGTAATTTTATTTATGAGGCCAGATAGTCGTTGAAAACTCAAGAAAGACGTGCTGAACTTCAGCGTAGTCCTATTTGATTACATTTTATAAATTATACGCTCCTCAAGCTTTTCTCAGCAAGATATTGTTTATCACTACTGACTTCCGGCGAACACATCAAATGGCTTCCAATTGACCGACTAGGACTCACATAGTAGTGACGGCGTTGACATTCGGTCAACTTCTCCGAGCCGAACCTGGAACGTCGACGCGATGTTTACGGGTGCTAACTCACTTCAAACTCCGTCAAGCTCCCTCCCTTTGTCCTGACTTTGTCCTCGCCTTTCGGTCTATACATTCACATCGTCAAGCATCTCATTCAAAAGAGAATCATATATGAACTTGTCGGTAAACTTAAGGTACACTTCTCTATCTCTATTCCTTACTTCCTATTCTCTTACAATACAACATTAGTTTTACAAGTGTATTTATGTAACTTCTTGTCCCTATCCCGCTTTGTTCAATCTCTTCTGTGACACCACTAATGATAATACCGAAGATGTTGAGCCTTTTTATTATCCACCCGATAGTCCACTAAACGATACGGTTTCCCTTTCTCTTTCAAATATCCACAATTCCGGTCCTTGCACTCATACACCATGAGGACCTGTCGCGGAAGAGCGATGGCCTCTTCGGGTGCAAGTTCATCATCATCAATCAATGCCTGCTCCCTTTTAGCGTGGACTCCAATGTGACGCCGGAGATTTCTGGACCCCTCAATAACTGGCTTGCGGCATGGTGCTCTACTGATAGGATCTCTAAACATACATTTCCAGGTTATTCTCCCGGTACGTTTGTAAAGACCGGGAACGGAGTTTAGCTCTTCCTCCTCAGTGCATGATTTGGATTTCTTTGAGCACAGTTTGCTGGGGGCAGCAGTGGTTGATTTCCCGTTTAATGGAGAGGACAATGGAGACATGGTTCGCGATCGGGTCGCGTACCTGGTGTTGATTGTACAGTTGGTTTGCAATTGCGAATCAGGGTCAATATTAACACCCCGGTGGTTCGCAACCCCAGGACTAGATCCCTGTTCAGACGGTTCATCTTGGTCAGCTATGAACGTCATATCAGCAACTTGCACGAAAGAAGGGAAAGACGCGTCTTACGAAACATAGGCCCTTGGGGCACATTATTGATCGTCGTCCGCCACTCATCCATCCCCACGTGCATTCTACGTGGTACCCATATAATCCCCAATCCGTAATCGATTATGGGTGGCGGCATATCGTCCTAAAAAACACCCGTTAATAGACTGGGTGTTATAGATATTGGGATCAACACGCACGATTGGAGCGGGAGGTGGGGGTGGAGGTTGAACCGGACGCAAGTTGGGGTGGAGGTATGAATAATCTTCAACGACGGTGGCTTGAGTTGGAAAGCGATAGTTGATGTGGCGCATTGTTCGGAGATTGAAGATTATAGAGTTAACGAGGGTTAGATGGGAAAAGGTTGGCTTGTTGTGAAGGACGATCTCCACGTATATTATATATACAACGGGTGGACAACTTTGTCGGTGGTGGACGCGACGCCCTTTGATAAAGATGTGACATACGGACCGTTGAATGGGCACATCACAGTGGACAAATAGGACGACCCTCCTGTGTCCCCGTCCATGTATTTACGCCTTTCCATTCGGCTTTAGACCGAACGGACCGAATGATATTGTTTTGAAAGCTGTGCTACTTTGTATGTTACTCCGGAAAATGACTAACCAACATCTTCATGTAGCGTGAAAGGTTTTTTATGGTCCCGTATTCTCAAACAATATAATTACTCGTGAACCGTAATGCGATTTAGCAGAGAATTTCGCAGTGAAACAATTGGTTCCTAATTCTCACTGTGAACCTTCCCAAAAACGCTTATCACAAAAACCCAATGTATGCATGTATTGTTACGATTGCAATTTAGTACGGTTAACGTTTGCATTGTTTATTGCGAGCTTGCATTTTGCTGTCTCAGGTCTGTGCAGAATCATGCCAAAAGCTCAAGTCGTAAGCGTTTAAAAGATGCCATGGCCTGTCACGCAATTAGTTCTTGAATTTTCGCATCTTTCTCTTTACCTCTATATCACACATTCTCTGTTAACATTTCATTCATGTATCATGTGCAACGCACTAGTAGGAAAGTTTCACGCTAAACGCCAAGTTTTAGTAGTACCAAGTCGGTCCTGCGCGCACGCACGACTGGAATAGGATTAGAACTGGGACCTATGTTACATTGTAACAAACGGAATCAGTAGTGTTTGTCAAGGACGAAGTTCCGAAACAACCCTCACAATCAAAGTATGTTGCAAAACTCGTCTACACTCAAAGATCCATGTGTATATATTCACAGTCACAGGCAGCGTCAAAGCAATACAAGTGGATGAACTTGAAGCGGAGGAAAGCAGGAAAAATACATGAAGATAATCGTGTGTATATGACGGTGAGTGAATGAACCTGAGCCTTGTGGCTCATGCATTCATGCTTATATCTTCTCTAGGCATCTCTACCTTTTACCATCGCCGCGCCTTCCTAATGTTCGTTAATCATCATTTCGCTCCACTGGCACTCATCCATAACACTCTCCACTGGCATCAACACCCGCTTCCCTTTGTTGTTTTATCTTTTGTTTGCTACGCAATTTCTCTCGCTTACAGATTCTATAGATCAATGTACCATCAAAATCAATGACGAAGTGTCGCGACGTGATGGTTACCCGACGGGCATATTTCAACGTTCACGTTCCTTTATTTTGATAGGTCCGTGCCATCTCCACTTTCTCATAGACATTCATTTCACATTCTTTTTTTTTTCAAAAATCCTGCTCCTTTTTCATTTGTATTCACTTTTGGTAAGCAAGTCATTCCGAGGGAACTGTTTCAAGACGGCGGGGTGGCGGTGGTTTGAGCCAACAGCCAAATGGCCATAACAGTCAGAAATGAAACTTCTCCCGTCATTTTGGACGAAGTGCTCGTTGGCACTGGATCTTGTGATAATCTTAGGGTTTAGATGTTTAATAATGTTAGCATTTCTGGATCTGACACAGCACAACGGCACTGGGAAAATCCATGCACTTTATTTTCCTTTCCTCGTCTCTTTTTCTTCTATCTATTACTTAAGCACGGTCTCTTCAAAAACATATAAAAAGTGATACTTTTGTATCTATTTTTCCCCAGTTTTGAATTGACGAGGCATGTGAACACTATTGTGCGACTATACTAAGCTGTTTGAAGCTCATGTATCCAACAATTACTTGCATTGACAGACTTCACAATAACCTAAACTCAACGACGCTGCCCAATTGTTTAAGGTCCAGTCCCTCCAACCAATCATTGAAAAAGGCTACCATGAACAAAGACTCATACCAGATAATGACCGATTTTAACGGATGTCCAGTCTCTTCGCGAAATAAAAGACACTGAAGGAGATCCTGAAGGTAGGATTCGTCGAGTTCTAGATCTTCGCCACGAAGAACTAGCTGTAATGTATGCAGAGAGGGGCAAGGGAGCGAATGTGCTTGATTGGGTTCGTCATTTATTTCCGAGTTTGAGCTTGTCACCTCTGTTTGGAGGTCAGATGATTTTGAATGGTGTATTCGTTCCCTCGGGGGTAATAAGGCTTCCAAGTATGAGTTCTGAAGAGAAGAATTTTCGTATGAACTTCCGTGATAGATTTGGAAGTATTGTAGATTTGGTAGTAAAAGTAGAACGTTTCTGAGCATCGTGGCTTCTAAAGGGTAGTCTTCCGAACACAAATGTGTGATAGTCTCCGACATTCGGCTTTCTTGGAGGAGATTAGACAGCTCATGAAAAAGTGCACGATGGTTGAACAGAGTCCTGAATACTGAATTTCCGCTGAACAAATTGGGTACTTCTGGGGATTCCAGGTTTAGGTCCGACGTCTGTTCAGAAAAGCTGAAGCCCATTTTGTATCTTGAGTCATTGAAGAACGAGAGTAGTGAAAGACGACGTTCGGAAATGAAGCCCATTAAGGACGGTGTTGAACCGTTGAGTGGATTTGAAGGGTAGCGGCCGAGGCAGACAATATCGAAGTTGACTTTGTCGACTGGAAAATCCAGATGTTTCAGAATGGAATTGATATGATGGGTTTCGCATGTGCCTTGAAGTGAGAGTGCTTGTAGATTTGGCAGGTAAATCCGACGAGAAGAGTCCCAATCAAAAGAAATGAGTACTGTTCCACATAACCATACGAGACTGAGAGCGCGAAGGTTTGGCGACGAGAGTTGAAGAATGTCGAGCAGGTAATTGCCGTTGATGCCTATTTCAGAGATGAACTGAAAATGGATTTTCGATAGATTTTTCCAAAAGGAGATAGATTGAAGTCCCCCAAAGCCTGAAGAGATCGGGAGATGTACGATTTCAAGGTTGGGCGCCCTTTTAAAAAAAGGAGTTCGGTTGACAGTGAAAGCCTCGTGAAGAGAGACCCATTCCAATTCTGATTGTGTGTCTTCATCGATTTCGAAATAGAACTTTTGTAGCACAGGGGCAGGAAACCTGAACAAGCATAGGACTGCGCCTGCTACATTTGCCGGTAACAGTACCCGGAATGTTCGAATTCTGCCCATCTCTTGTAAAAGGCGAGGGAGCTTGCAAATTAGATCCACAAAGTGATGCGAGCGAAGAAAATTGTCGCCCTTTTCGATATACACGTCCAATGGCATGGAACCAGACCATGAAAGAATTTTGACAAGTTCGTCCAAGTCTATTTCGGTATACTTGAACAGAATACTAGTCCACATTGTTGGGTCGCCGAGAAGTGCTTTCCTCCACGAGCGACAAACACGCGTCGCTTCAATAGGAGGTAGGCTTGTCTCATGCCCGAAGCTGGAATCGGAAAGAAGATAACGTCTGTTCGAAAGTTTGATGATCGTACTGAATATTTCGTATGGGACGCGATCAAGCATGATTAGCTGTTGTTTAACCGTTGTTGTTGTTGTTGTTGAAAGTGGAAACGTTGAAGCTGCAAGTACAAGCGCCCGCGCCTATGGTTATTCGCACGACGGTACGACCGTCTGGAGTTGAAAATTTTTCATTTCAATTTTTGTAAGTCTTGTCATTCAATACTTTCTGAGGCAAGATATACTCATTGAAAAATGTGCTGTAGTTCAGCGCTCAAGCGCTCACTGCCTATTCGGTGTAGTTCACCTCAAGTCCGAGGTGAAGCACCTTCAACGGGGTAGAAAGCCCGGCTCGTGCTACGCCATAAAACGGCTGCTCTTTTCCTCGGCCAAAGCGAGATCTCATTATCAAAATTCAAGCACGTTCCATTTGCCCAAGAGCGACCTTGGACCGCGCCCGAAATGTCGACCACAAGTGAGAGCACTGACAGACCCAACCCCGCACCTATTCAAGTAATAGGGGTCGGTATGGCACGAACTGGTGTATGCTTTCCGTTGAGTGAAACACAGATATGGTTCCGTTTACCTCTTCGCAGACAACCAGTCTTTGGAAGTCTCTCGATATTCTAGGTTTTGGGCCAGGATATCATCCTATGCAACTTCCCATGAGCACTGTAAAAGAGGATTTTTTTATATGGGCGGATATAATTGAAGGTTGCTCTTCTTTCTATCATCAACCATGTGTTTTGTACTTGACATTCATTAACAATTCAAGGGAAGGATACATCACCGGCAGCTTTTGACAAGGTTTTGCGTGGGTACAAGTCCGTAGTGGACTCACCGATCGCGGTAATGGCCAAGGAAGCTTATGCTGCGTATCATATATTTTGGTTCGTATATGGATACATATATTGCAGTTGGTTAATTGAGATTAACCTATATAGACTGTTCGCGATATAGAGGAATGGGAACACAGCCTCCGTACAACAGTGCTGGAGGCCCGTCGCCGCATGAAAGATCTTCCCTTCCCACCTGACAGGGTTGGAGTGCGTCGTTGGTTCGACGCGTGGTTCGGTAACTTACTTTCTTTATTGGGTTTGTCTGCAAAACGAGTCAGCCAACAACCTTTTTTTTTGTATCAAGGTGTGCATCACAAAAACCGCCTAGCTACGCATCCAAGAGAAGAATATGAAGAACACAATGAGCACATCAAGAGTATAATACCTCCAGACCAGCTTCTCGTTTACGACGTTAAGGAAGGTTGGGATCGTCTCATTGAATTTTTGGGAGTGTAAGGCTATTTTTCTCTGTCGTCTATAAATTCAGACTAAAGACGGTGCATGACATCGTAGACCCAAGCCGGACGTTCCCTTCCCTTACCTCAATAAAGGACCTGGGTTCTCTCAGAGGATAGATGACGAAGTAGAAAGGCGAGAGAAGGAAACCGGAACGGTTTAATCAGGTTATGGATTAGTTTGGTAGCCCTAGAGTATTATATAAATACATGACAAGTACTTGAGACTCTTAATAGCTACATATGTACCTACTGATCATAATGCGCAGAAGTAAAAAACAAACTATAAAGTGAACCAGGCTACATCATCCTTGTCAATATTCTCCAGACAGACAGAAACAAAATCATCATAAACGACGTCAGCGGGCGGGGCGTTGACTACGGATTCTTGACCTGATTTGGAGCGTTTTTTCTTTGTTATATCTCCAGAATATGCCGAGATGGAATTTGATCGAGCACGTTTAGTTGTTTTACCTGATTGTCTGGATTGACTGGATCCGCCTACTTGCGATCGCGACCCACTTGGGGTTAGACTTACGAGCCGAGTGGACGCTGTCCCCAAACTCGGCTTGCCTGTGGACATACTAGAGTACTCGGAAGAAGTTTTGACAAATGGAGGTTTAGGGCCTTGAATTGGAATCGGCGTTTCGTCTCTTGACATGCGCATTATTTCCTTGAGTAAAAGCCGTTTAAATGCTTCGTGGGAATGCCAAAAGGGCATGTCTGGAAACCGCGACCAGCACATGCAGATATAGTTCCCCATGTCAGACAACATTTTGGCCAGAGATTGGAATGCCGGATGCAACGATACTTTCCACTCTGCCTCTGGACATGAAAGGAGCTTTATTACCGAACGAGAAACATGGCCTGGGATCATGCGAGAATGGATAATCTTCAATACTTCTCTTTGAGCGTCACTATCCTCATCTGGATAAGGTTCAGCTCCTGTCGGCCATGCTTTCGCAAGAAACGATAAAATTATCCAATATATGGATTCCATATCATGGTGCGGCTGATGAAAAGGAATCAGGTTACCGGCAGCAAATGGATCAACTTCTGGGACATGCCCAGCAATAACCGATGTTAATAGCACGTTATATTCTTCATACCTTTCTCTCTTGTAGGCACTGGTAAATTTATTGAGGGTTTCTCCTTCGAGAAAAAATTGAGAAGGGATGATGGAAGGACCCGAATGACTTGTGCTGCGCAAAATGTTGTAACCAGTCCGTTGGTATGCGAGCTCACATGCCATGAACATCGGCGCTCCCTGGGAATTGTTACTTTCAATCTCAAGAGCACAAGAAAAAAATAATTTACGCACGATTCTTCTGGTCCTTTCACCAGGCTCTTTATCGTCTTGTAAGAGAGCCGCATTATCGAAGTCAGTTAATAGACAAAGAGGCTGCGGGTTTGGTTCATCCCTAGAATTATGTGAACAATAAGTCGTTGAACATAAATATCGGATACGTACAAAATCTTTCCTATGTTCGGATGATCTACGACATTATCGACCCCAACATAATGTTGGGGTTTGCACAGCACATTATACCAGCCGAAGTCTCGGTGCAGAACACCTCGTTCAACCGCTCTTTCGTGAGCTAAAAAATACTAAGCGGCAGTCGGATGAATGATTCAAATAGCGTACACACCTTCTATTGCATCATACATGACCTTCAAAAACTCAAGAACGCTTTTACACGCACTCAACCTAAGGCCGGTGCTTCCCATTATGAGCCGATGTTTCGTCCGATTTTTGGTACTCAGATTGAAAGTTCCTTCAGAGATTGGCCGAACCACTCCAGGAATGAATCCGTTCTCGTGAATGCGTCGAAGAAGATTGCCTTCTTTGTATTGCCTTCAAGTTGAATTATTTCTCCACATATCCTTCACAACCCGGATAGCGGACTTTGATTTGATTTTGTCCGTATCGTTGACTGACCCAACAGCTATCCAAGTTCTTCTTCCAAGTCCCTTTCGTTCGAATATTGGTCGTATTTTGTATTCTTCTCCTTTGAAAGAGATCCTCCAAACCGCAGAACTGTCATTCCCTTTCCAGTTAATTTCATGCAATTTAAGAGACGTGTCCCGTTGAATGTCTTCGAAATATATCCGACGCAATGAATAAATGTAGTGCACAAGCGTCGTCAGACCATCCTTCCATGGCAAAGCGATTGATGTTTTCTGTGTGCAGGCATCTGCATAGTAGAAACGATAACCGAACTGGTTACAAGATAGGCCCAGAACATTTGCTTTATCGGGTCGATGTTGCAAGATTGTCTCTAGGTAATCAATGACCTGTTTATGATTCCATTTCTTGTCCGGTTTGACCTCAATTATAGATTCCAAAAGCGCCCATGGGCAGCGCAAAGAGAGATCGGGGGAGTCTTCATTCTTTGGCTCTGTCTTTTGCAGAAGCTTTTTGGAGATTATCAGAGGTGGGAGAACGAAAATATCAGGTGCGAAGTGGCGAATTTGTTGTTAATTTTTTGATGAAGGTCCTTGAGTATAAGAGCACAGAAAGTGAAGTGGCGGTGTTGATGGAGACGACGAAGGATGGTCGGCGGCGTGGACAAGTTGAGCAATCTTGCTGAAAATTTGAATAAGGTCGCCATACGTATTTTTTTCCCCGTGAGCGGAAGAAATAGCTTTGATTGACTGCGAAATAGAGTCATCTTCCACGCTTGGAATAGTGTCAAGAGCGACGAAGAAGTTTTCAACGAATTGTGGATCAACCTCCGGGTTATCTAAGAGTTGTCGTTCCCTTGCTGCTGAGAGCCTTGGACCTGAGCGTGAATTGGTTTTAAAAGGTGTATTAGTAGAATTAGAGAATTGGGTGTTTGAAGACATGCCTTCAGAAGATGAACCTTGGGATTGGTAACTTCCGTCACCACTCATATTTGTATATAAAGACTAAGTTTGGACAACAGTGTTGAGGCCAGTTTCGTTTCACAATTCGGACAGGGGCAAACGGCACCCGAAGCTCGAGCCGAGCTCATGTGACTTTCCATTTTTAACTTTCAAAGTTTAGACGCCGCTTGGACACTGGACCGCGCAATTTTTCCTCCAAATGCTCAAGCCGTCGCAAAATTCCAAAAATCCGAAGTCCAAAGGACAAGTTTCAGCACAACTTCTCAATTCTTATAGGTCACTAAAACTCGAAGTTTCAAGGGTTGCTATAGGATGTGCAGGATCTAATGAAATCGGAAGTTTTAAAAGGTGCTATGCTATGCAATGGGCTAACGAAGTCGCAAGTTCCTCCGTAAGATGGAATTGTAACAGCGGAGAAACAGCTTTTTTTTGTTGAGATGTCGTGACGGGTGCGTATTTGACCAGTGATCACATCTTTGGCGCGTCATTCAGGTTTCGTGATGAAAATTTGATTCTCCACACACCATTAAATGATGATGAGAAAGACCAGGAGGATTGTTCTCAGTTAAGGCAATGCCGCTGGTTCCACTCTGCCTTAAATATATTACTTTCTACACCTCCCCCGACGTAACTTGATATGGATTCCCTGACGCCGCAAGTGTTCCGGGTCGTGCGAGCACTTCCTCTTCTTCTACCAGACTCGTTCAATATCGGTAAGCAATATATTTCATTATTCGCATATGAAAGACAAATCTCGTTTAGCTGCTACTACATCTCTCACTATTTGGAATATTTTATTGACTCTCGATGAGGAAGTAAGGACCTTATTCCTCGATACTTATGCAGAAATTACAATCTGAATAACGTTGTGTCAGAGAAAGTTTATCTGGTCGTGAGTAACCCTGTCAAACCCGAAAGCCATCATCTCAAATGCATCAGATCCAACGTTACTTTCCTCAAAATCTTATATTTCGTGGTCCGGTATCTTGCCCTTCTACTCTTTTGGTAGGATTTGGTTTGTTTATTTGAAACTCCATGTCTGACCCTTTCAAGTGGAATCACCCTTGGTTTCTTCTTGAATACAAAGTTAGATTGGTGTACAAATATTATATGGTTCGCTACAATATGTGGCTCTATCGTCACAGCGTGTTCAAACATATTGCTTATACAACGAGGTGCATCGTTATTGCTTCCATTGTGATTCAAGTTGTCATAAAAATAATGATTTTTAGTATATGCATTTTACGAACGCTCAAGCTACATATTTTGGATTTTCTATGCAGTATACGTCCTGAGCGAAATTTCGATAGTAGTGATTCTCATTTCGGGTCTACCCGACTTTCGTGCAGCAAAAGACAACCTTCCTTCACCGATCCCAGAGTTATTCGGACGTTGCATTTTCGAAACATACCCTCCAATATTTGCCTATGGTTGGTGCGTGCGGACAAAATAGTCAATGCAAATGATTGCTAATAACATTATGTATGTGTCCTGGCAGGTTCCCTAAGTTTTCATTCGAGGCTATAGCCTTCGTCTGTGTTGTATCAAGATTTGTGAGACTGAAATACGTGGCATGGAAAACTGGGATTTCGAACCCACAATTATATCATGTTTTCTTGAGAGACGGAACATGGACATTTTTCGTTCTATTCCGTAAGCACGCTCAAGACTCTTGGTTAATTTTGGTATACCGTCCTAATTATTTATCAGTTTCTTGTTTGTCGACCGCTATTCTCTTCCATGCTCACAGTGCAGCAGCCATTTCGTTTGGTTTGTAAGTCTTAGTACAATTGTGGTAGTTACGTCCTTTATATGATAACGGAAACTAGATGGACTTTTGCTCTTTCCAGTGTTTGTGTAAGTCATATAACAAAAGGAATGTCAATTCGCTGCTCACTAACATCGTTCCACATACAGTCAACCCGTATGATATTGAACCTACACCACGCAGCGAAGAAAACGCAATATTCTACTAGTTTCTCGCAGCAAAGAACACCGAGAATAGTGATCGCGTAACAAGGAGAATGGTTTTACAGCCTAAATCATCGAAGCATTAACAACACTTTGTATGAACTGATTGCTTTATATTTATTCAATTTCCTTGAGCATCATTGTTTTTTTTTTGAATCTGGCATTTTGGCAAAACTGGAAGTCATTCGTCAAAACAGCAGCGCTTCAGTATTGCGGGAGAGAACAAAATGGAATTGGAGCCAGGTTACATAACATATTTCCGGTTAGAAATGTATGGATCTTCTAGACAAAGATAAAGATGCGGCACGGCGTAAAATTCCGATTTTTGAGATGAGAAACTTGAACTTGAACATCTTCGAAGAACGGTGTGATTTCATCATGATCTAGGCCCATCAGGCTTATTTTGAAGTCGTTAATGTTCTCGATACAAAGGCCTTTTTCCTTTCATGCAATGGACCGCGAATTGGCAAGTCCTTCCGTGTGAGATGAAGTCGCAACAAACGGAGTGTACCGAGTCGTGTATTGCAATATCTTTGACTGCGGTGGCAATAATTAAAGAACCTGAGAATATGCAATGGCGAAAAAACTGTGACGAGATTTCTTCTTTGTTAATACGTTCCATTTTCGCCATTTATTGTTTCTGATTTGCAATCTTTCGCTCTAAACTAGGCGTCATAGGAAGATTCTCCGTTTCCGTGCTCGACCAAAGATTGCATTATGATCTTTGGCTTGCAGCTTTGATTTTCCAAATTTCAGCATTGCTTTTTTTGCTATCTAAAAATCCAACCCCACCTGCTAATGGTGTGAAGCTTGAAACCTGGGCCTGAAGACTCAGAGAATCAAGTCTGTATCAAAATCCGTTTAACAAAATTTCGCCAAACAAGAACCTGTCCTCCTCCAAGTTTACTGCAAGTCAATATTCGAATCCCTCTAATCGCGTGCACGCCATCTAACTCCGTACAAGTGGCATGCGCAAACCATCAAGCCTCCAAGAGCCATCAACCCGGAAAATAGTCCACACGTCTTAGCAGTACCTAAATTATCGACAGCATCTCCAAGGTAAAAAGGCCCGATCTGAGAAAGCGTCAGATGAAAAAAATTCGAATTTTTAAAGTGGAGTGACTTAACGAATCCAAAAAGCTGACGTAGGAAAGTGACAAAACTCGAAACGTGACCCGTTGGTCCTGTGTATGTCTCGATGGCGTAGGTTGTACAAATTGACGAGACCATTTGTTGTCCAAATACAGCTATTGCTGCCCCAACATCCTTTACATGGAATGAGAAATAGATATCTTTGAGTTCTAGTTTGTGCGCACTTACTGGAGTGATATTCCAGTGACCTTTGTGAGCTTTTTGAAGCTGAATGCCCCATACTGAAATCAAAATAATAACATAAGAAGTTCATTAGTCCACATATTAGTAACGTAATAAAGTGGCCAAATGGTCCAAACCTAATAACCCGACTATAGAACAAACAAAGCCCGGGTAAACTAGGAGAAGACGGTCTTCAGGTACTCGATTACCAGTCTTCTTGACACGCCAATTCATAAATCTGTCACTTCCTCGGCCAATCAGAGTTTCTCCTATTACTCCTCCGATTAATTGGGCGATCATTTGAAGCCCTATTTGCCCCGGTGTAAGTCCAAACTTGGCTCCAAATATCTGAGTACATTATCATTAGAAGGCGAAACAGAGCTGCTTAATCTTCGATAGATATTTAGATACCTTTGGAACATAGACTGTCTATCGGATTCTGAATGAACAAATGAACAGAAGAGTTTAGTGCGTAAACACATACAACAAATACATTCGCATAACAATATACCAACGCGATGGCAATGGAAGGTAATAAGACGGTAGGATATCGAAGACCGACATAAAAGGGTCGTAATAATTCCTCGAGGCCAATGGGTTCGTTTCGATAAATGTGAAACTGATACCATTTACGCGTCATATCTGAATTTTCCCGATCATCTGGATTTCGCCTTAAAGTTTCGTGTCCAAAGAATAAATGAGCGAAAAATAGCGCTAGCTGTAACGAAGCTATCAAATCAAAGGCCGCGCGCCATCCACGATTTTGAATAAGAAACCCAAGCCTGAAATTTTTGAAATTATTAGAGTCTTGACTTATTCTAGCCTTAAAGCGCTTACGCGATTGGGCCCAGAGGAGGCCCGATGCTGACCATCAATGCTACAAACGCAAAGCAAAATCAAAATCACACTGTGCATATTCAGGCACAGAGTTTAAACGTACACCAGACCCCCAACTTTTCTCCACATTCTTCAGGCTGAAACATTTCTCTCACGGTACAGGCACCTAGAGATAAGGCTGGAGATATAAATATCGCTGAAACTCAATTAGCATGGTAGACAAGTTCATTCGTGTAAAACGATAGCCACCTAGTAACGCCTTCGTTACCATAAGGGACGCAAAGGAATGACAGAATACTCCTGACAGCGTGCACACAGCGGAGAAGAAAGCTGAAATCAAATATACTGGTCGTCGACCAATCCGGTTGGAAATCGGTGTCCAGATTAAAGGAAATGTGCCCAGCGAGATTATAGACACAGAACTGAGAATCTAGTTACAACGGGTAATCATCACGGACAAGTTCGAATACTATACCCACACAAGGAATGCAGTCTTGTTCAAGCTAACGTGAAACTCTTTCGATAGCTGCATGAAAGCTGGTATAACGATGGCTAGATTTGGATGTATGGTTCAGGTAGAGCGAATGGATTAGAATTAAAGACTAACACGAAGAGAAAGGGCCCAGCATAGTATGCAAGCAGACAATTCCTAAAATGCTATTTTTGCGCCATCTGGCAAAGTACATATCAGTTGAACTTGAATGGGGATACTGGTATACATATGTGAGACTGCGTACTTTGACCAATTCATGGGATCATCCTTGTCCAATGAAACACTGATTGGGAGAGTTTCAATCGCATCTTCTACACACTTAACGTCGTGGTCTTCAAGCTGATCGACGGGTTTTTCATTGTATGAAGGGGGTTCTACACTGGACATCGCGATGGATAGATAGAAGATTCAATCGATCACATATACAAGACGACCTCGAATTTTTATAGGATACTATGAACACGAGTTAAGACAGTGCTAGTATAAACGCGGTATGTTACAGAAGAAACACACACCCAAGGTGGCGGCGGCGATCAGCAAAACAGGACAGGTCCTTCACCTACTTCCAGTCTTTCTGAGGTCTCCTGATGATCCTATTTCGATAGAAGGTTTTCCCGAGTGTCAGGATCAATTTTTTGTTTAACTAAATGGCAATACCATATATCCAATGATTATCGTATAAAGAAGCATTTAACCCAACGCTTGAATCCAATAAGGTTTCAAATTGTGACCAGCTTGTTTATCAGAAAAGGTCCTTAATAGGAAACCGCGATAAGGTCGATTCTTGGCTTTTGTGAAACTCACGGCACCACATACTTCCACCGGATTCTCTGGTAGCGCCGGAGCTCGTTCATAGAAGTAAGCTCGAGCGATACCATGCGTTTAATCAATAAGAGGGTTGTTGAATTCGGTTGTCGCGCTCACAATGTCGAAATTCAAATGGATTGTTTCGTACTGTTACCGTTCCTAGTACGTAAATTTTGAAATACCACCTTTACAGGCACAATTAGTAATTTACGTACCGTATGGAGCTGCAAGAATTAGGTCCTAGTTGAACGAAAGTTGCTCTTTTAACAATTTTCGCTGATTTCAACAGCACTCTCCACGTGGCTTCACGACAATTCTGGCTAGCCCGTCAGCTGACCTGGTTCCATAAACTGATAACGAGTCATGAGAGCTATACATAGTCTAAGCTGACAATAAGGTTCACTTACTGCGTCCAATCCGACACCACACCAAATAGCCAAAGGAGTGTTCATAAACAACATTATACGACAGAGCAATTGCAATGATTTCATTGAGATGTGCGGCTGAAGAGTATAAAAAAAATCTTTCAAGAGTTTAGCAGATTGCGATTGCGTTGGACTTTGACTTTGATTTTTTCATGAAGCAGGCTGCTACAGAACGCGCGTCGAGGTTTCATTTTGCTTCCGATTTTTGCTTACGCAACGTATATTAGGTAACTCATTTTTTTCTTGGTCAACTTCAGGTTAGCGGCGAAGGTTTCGCTTAAAAAGCGACAGACGTTTATGGGTATCAAGGCAAGGAATCAGGGGTTTTATCAACAAGGAGAATATTAAGTACTTGATTGATAGGGGACAATGTTGAAGCTAGAGACTAGAGTGGTGAATTCCTAGCATGTGCGTTGCACATGATACAAGGCCGTCTAGTGTACGTTTACCCTCTGATTTTGTCTCGGCTACAGCACAAGGAACCAAAATATCCTACAGCCACTTTTTCGATTGCCTGGTTGCCACCGTCCTTACCCTTTGCAGCTTTTCTCCGAACTCAATCAAGAACCCGTCACTGACTGATCCCAGTCGCTACATCACAGTCAGCTTTCTGTTGATCAACAGGGGCTAAGGAACGACTCTGAAAAGTACACAACAGTACTCTAGTCATCTTGTGAACCATCTGGTGCCCCATCTTGTGTCTCCCTCCCTTTCTTCCAACTCCTCCTCCTCCACGTCCACGCCCTCCTCCTCCTCCTCCTCCTCCTCCTCCGGCAGCTTGGTTTGTTGGGGTATCACCGGGATTATAATCTTGGTCCCGAAACAAGATCCACAGAGTACTCTTGTAATAGTATCCGCAGCATCGTTAAGTAAAGGGTATCCTGCTGGTGGTTTGAGGCACCAATTTACACCGTCACAAGTTATGTCTTCCGTGTAGGTATGGCGCGGGTCCGCCCGACATCTAGCGAAATATTTTTCGATGCAATAACACATAAAAAGTCTGTTGGAATCAGTAAGTCGTGTTTCAAAAAAGATAACTTGAGTAATAGACCTTCAAAAAGGGAGAGAAACTCGACGCATACAGAAGCGCCAGAGACTTTTATATGAAAGATTGTGGAAGGGATGAGATTTTTGGATGAAAGATTGTGGAACAAGATCGTTAGAAGGAATGGTCGTAAGTTGGACGTAAGGTTGTTAAAGAGGAAAGACGCAAGATTGTTCTAAGTCTTTCCCTTTCACACTCCGATTTAACCTCCGTAGGGGTTCGGCTTTACCGATTTTCAGAAACTGTCCAGTCCCTACTCGTATGCCAGTGAACGCTAAAATATAACACGTTGAGCGAGGGGACTATTTATTCTCACGCTTGAAAATCAACGACACGGGAAGGTTTAAACCTGTCGCCTCCTTTTCCCGGAACCCAGACTGCACACTGTGCCACCCGCTCAAAAATGCGGACAAGATTATCAAAGAAAAAGGAAAATCACATTGAGTTACTTCCCGATGAGATTATTCAGATTATTCTGGATTACCGGCTTTCCGTAGATTATGACATGTTTTCCTCCCGCAACCCTGCTCATCTTCTTGAACATCGCGCCGAGGTGAAGACCTTTTCTTTGGTTTGTCGCCGCTGGAAACGATTACTTGTCCCTATATCTTATGAAACTGTCGTTATTACTTCCACGTCAGAGGCGAATGCCTTGGCACTCAAGCTGCGACAGCGACACCAGCGCATCGGCCACTATATCAGAAAACTCCGCATCGAGGAAGCACAAGGAAGAGCTATCTACACAATTCTCTCCAAAGTCCCTAGACTTACGTCTTTGTGTATATCGCTAGACAGCATATCTTCTAAACAAAGGGCGAGCAGTCTTTGTCGTGGACTCAAACTAGTCAATCCTCAGCACCTCGTCCTCCGCGACGGCAGATTTCTAGGGAACCAGGGGAATGAATGCGTTATTAACGTTTTAGTTGAGTGTATGACATCAGTATGGACCAATTTGGTATGTTGTATCTCTCATTTTATAATTTTATTCTTTACAGCACAGTTCTAATGTATAGGTTTCGTACGATCATCCTTACAATGAGTATATTTGGGTCCGCCACCCTGATTCTCCCACTAAATTCCGCGCACGTCGTTGGCGTGCTGAAACTATTTCAAGAGCTCTTGCATACGTACCAAACCTACAAACTGTATATGTTCCAAGAGCATATTACATTGCCGAAAAAGACGTCGTTCTCAATGCTCTCAAAAATCCTTCATTGAAAAGAATTTACAATAGACTCATTTTCACTCAAGACACTTCATATATGCTTGAAGCGGCTATAAATGACCATCCCCAACTTCGCGAGATCATTCATCTTCCGCTCCCAGGGCCTTGGGCAAATCCTGTTTATGCTCCCATTGGCGATAGGACCTTGTATGTATTTGTTTTTATGAGTAAAATTCGGCATATTCAAAGACTTATCTTTGTCTCTTCCTTTTAAGATCGGAAATTTGGAAAAAATTTACTTTTTTCACTCATGCCAATCTAAACGCCTTTTACCTTCGGTTTCATAATATTTATCCAACAGTTTGACCACAACGCTAGTACATTAGGAACATCGATAGGGTTTATTAGAACAGCGGGTGACAAAGTCCGAATCGTTCAGAAGGATAAGTCGGCGATGACGTCCCACTGTCGCAAGAGAAAAGCTTGGTCCATTGGTGGACGAGTATACATCAAATATATGTATGCTCATCGCGGCTCGTTTAGAAGATTCACTCTCTGGTCATCCATTCAGGTTGATTTGGACATTCGTTAGAGAATTGCCCTGCCGCTGGCATTCCTCAAAGATGTGCGTCAAGCTTCAAAGCTTCAGTACTCAAGCTCAAGTACTAACGCTGATCTAGTTACCACCCACGATGGCAATTCGTATTATAGAACTCGGTCAAACATCATTTACATAAATTAGTAATAAATATTTGACACATGCGCTATACATCTCGTCACTTTATCCACAGAATGAAATCATACTTATATGCATATTCAAAACCGTCTCACTGGACTCGACACTCTGACTTCGACTATATCCCGCAAGCGTTCAATCTCGGTGTCATAGTCCAAGTCCTGCAGGCAATCTCTGACACGCTCCACCGATAACGAAGTTTTACAAGAAATAAGGACAGATCTGAACGGATGTCCAGCCTGTTCGCGGATTGCGGAACAAATAGCGAGGGCTTGAATGCAAGATTCGTCAAACTCGGTTGCGTCAGAGAGAACCAGTTCCAGCGTATGCAAGGAGGGACAAGGGAATGAGCGTGGTTGGGTAGTAGGATTGGAGTTGATAATTGATTCAAAGTTGATACTGTTGACTAGTTCGGAGTCGGTTGTATTCTCAGATTCTTCAGCTTCAGATTCCGAGACTGCTTGAAGAAAACGTTGTAAAATATGACGTCTCGCGAGATCCGGAGGCAATAAACCTTCTTGAAGATACAAAAGAAAGAACAATCTCCCCAAAAAAATTCCACATTTGATACGCAAATATTGTACGTTTTTTAGCGACAACAGAAAATGTCTGAGTGGATTGAGGTCGATTGGAACGTCTTCCAGATATACGTGTGTAATATCCCATGTATTGAATTTTCCGAATAAATCCATGTGTGATGACGTAATCAACTTGGAATTGTGCAGCGATGTAAACACTGCCTTTCTGCCAGAATGCAAAATGGATGTTGAAGATTCAGGGTCTGGCTCTTGTTCAAAAAAACTGAAGTCGTAATCTGAAGAGACCGAAATAGTTGAGAAACGTCGTTGCAAAAGTAAATGTATCAGGGTTGTTGAGTGGTGATGGATCTCGGAGCAAGGACAGGCGCAGGTGATATCGAAGTCTATCTTGTCGACCGGAAACTCGAGGTGTGTCGAGATAAAATCGACGATTTCAATTGTGCATTTACCCCGAAGCGAGAGTTCTCGTAGATACGGCATGTGGATGCGACAGGTTGGAGGCAGCAAGCGGGCAGGCCTAGCTTCTACCCAAATCAATTCCATGCTGAGATTTAAAACGCGAAGGCATGGTGAAGAACGGAGAACGAGGAGCAGCTTGTCATAGTCAATGTCCACCATAGAGATAAATTGAAGATGAATTGTTGATAGATTTTGGAATAGTGAGGCAGAGTTAATTTCCTCAAGGCCTGCAGAAATTGGGAGATGTACATGTTTGAGATTCGGCGAATTTTCGAGAAATAGGTTTTTGCTGAAAGTTTCTTGAAGTGCACTGAGCCATTCCTCGGTTTCAAATAAATTGGTTTCTTCACGACTCTCGAGTTCGAAATAGAGCGTTTGTAGCACAGGGGCAGGGTACTTTAGCAGGGACAAGATCGCGCCTGCCATATTCTCCGGGATCAGTATTTGGAGCTGTCGGACTCGATGCATCTCTTGTGTAACGCGAGGAAGTACGCTGATGAGGTCGACAAAATGATGCGGGAGAAACGGTTTGTCTCCCTTCTCGATAAACACGTTCAATGGCAGAGAACCAGATCGCGAAAGAGTCTTGAATAGTTCCACTGAGTTTATCTCGGTATATTTGACTCGGATGCTGGTCCACATGCTCGGGTCGCGGATAAGCGTATTCCTCCACGAACGACAAACGCGCATCGCCTTGATTGGGGGTAAACTTGTCTGGTCATCGAAGTCGAAGTCGACGTTGATTGAATGTCTATTTGAGAATTTGATGATTTTACTGAAAACCTCGTAGGGAACGCGATCAAGCATGATCGGCCTAATTATCCGTGGCGTTAGCGAAGCAAGAAGTGTTCTTGGGTATTCGAACTAAACGACTGTTTTCAATGACGATGACGACGTTGAGATGCGAGCAAGTAATATGTGCAGTGATTCTTCGTTGCGACGTCGTTTTCTGATTGGCTTTTTTCACGACTTGTCACGGTATTACTCAGCGAGTCACGCAAGCTTCGAGCTCCGATGTAGACCGCTCCTTCATGACCACTCCTTCATGACCACAACCTCATACTTTTCTAAACTTGCCACGGTGATATGTCTGGCATATTAACATGGCTGAAGAACGCTCTTATCTCATAAAGACCCGCTTAACAACCCACTCTTCCTACAAACCTGTATCTATTCTCCCGCTTGTCAGGTTGAGCGTCGAAATCGATGTCACGACAGCCACGGAAATTTGGTATTGTAATCAAACCTGGGATCTGGGATCTAGAATTACGCTGGTGAAATTTTATGCTGCCCTGCGTTGGAAACCTCCAGAAAATTGCTTCGCATGACTCTTGTCTGAGTCGTCTCTCAAAGGCGCCTCCTTGCGACAGGCTTTGTTTTGCCATCACACGGTGAGAGGGAGAATAGGGGATGGAAAATAGCAAGGAAATTAATTTTGATGGTCGTTGTTTAGTGTCTGTTATCAGGACCAGGGCTGGCGTGTTGCAAAAACCGTGGTTAATCATTGACATGGACGTTGCAGTTATTCGCGGGTTGTCATGGATGTATCAGTGATAAAAGCCACGGGAGAAGTTAAGGATTTGGACGTTGTCTGCCAAGGTATTGGCCCTTGTGGTCTATCAACATAGATCGTGCTCTATCGCATCCACGCGGCTGGATTTAAAGAGAAACCAGGCGATATCGTCGTAGGAGGGCTGAAGCGTTTCGTTTCGTTTCACAAGGTCATAAGTGATTAGAGCGTTGGCGAAAAGGAATAGGAATTGGACTGGAGCGCATCGTTTGAAAAGGAGGTTATAAGTGGTTTGGTTGGACAATTGGCTGGTTGTTAGGGTTGAAGTTAATGATGACAAGGAGTAATCAAAAATGAAGCATTGACTTTCATCGACAAAGTGGATCATTTGCGTCTCGTTTCGTTTCGTCTGGTGAGGCTAGAAGTGACTAGAACGTTGACGAAAATGAATACGAATTATTGGACTGCAGCGCATCGTCGAATAGGAGGTTACTATATCGTTGCTGATTAAAATGGTTGTTAGGGTTGAAGTTAATGGTGACAAGGGGTAATAAAAAATGAAAGCATTGACATTCATCGACAAAGTGGATATCATTTTGTCTTTTTTTAATTCATTGTGCTGCCTCCAGTACGTGGAGAAATATTCATCCCCCGTGTCAGATATTACCCTGCTTTGCGCTTTTTTACTCCTTGAATCCGATGAGACAGCAAGACGTGAAGACGGGGCTGTGTCTTGCGCGCTAGGGCGGTATCATGATGAGTCTTTGAACTGCTGTTATTTCTTTTTCATCTTTCCATGATAATAATATCGTGGGAAATAGAAGACATTTAACTTGGACCATAGGATATCCCAATATATGCAAATCTTCAGCCCCTTTCACGTGCTAAGAGGACCGTGAGTTGAAATGGTCGCCAAAAAGGTTTTATTCAAAAGCTGGGGTACTTCAACCATAGCTGACGAGATTTCATCTTATGAACTAGGTTTTAACTGACAGTAACTGTGAACTCAACCCCTCGGTAATTTCTTGGACGAGTACATTACTACATTTTGACAAGACACATCAAAGATATATATGCTCGTCATGGCTTGTTTAGGGGATTGATAGGACTCTAGCCATCCTCTCAAGTCAATTTTGGACGCAGAATCACAGCCGCCGTCGTTAGAGAGTTGCCCTGGCGTTGCTCAAGGATACTGGCGTTGCAGTACTCGAGCAACAGCCTGAGTACTCTGGTCATCAGCCACGTATACGTATGTACATAGTATGGCCATCGTCTCATCAACAAGGCACATTAGTAACGATGATAGGAGATGAAATATAAAAGAAAGGGCCTGAGAAGAGCCCCAATTCAAGATGCCGAAGGAGAAGAACGGATTGTATCGTTTCCGACCGTAAGCGGGAGAAGCCAGACACCATTTACATACATAACATAATTATGTTGTTGTCAATAGGGTTGTTCTTCACTTCTATATGTGAAATATATGACAGGGTTTCCCATCTCTTTCAATTTTTTTTTCTTTCTGATTAAAAGTTGCTTCTTATTCACCCCAATTGGGATATGTCGGGGAAATATCCTGTGCGTTAATGCTCCTATTGTCCAATAATATCACTTTCTGTGAACAATACGATAAGTGGTAAATTGGTCAAAGCTAGAGGTTCTTGTTCAAATAACAAGGAATGAAAATAATAAAAAATAAGACTTATGTAGATGTATTGTCCAAAGATAATTCTCTCACCGGATTTGGAATAAGATCTGCGGAAAACTCAGGAAAATGTGAAGAAGTGACATCGGAACTGCAAATTCCTGCGCGTTTCGAGATTTTCGGATTTTAGTTTGACACGGCCATAGCATTCTTTAGTACCATCATGCCCATATCCCCTGAATTGACAGTCCTAGTTAGTACCCATGGGGCCATGATCCGAAAGCGATCGAGGCTCTAGGAGGCTGAGCGATATGAACACAAGTAACATATGTCCACACATGGCTTTTCACAATCCGTCATATTTGAGGCTGAAAGCCTTGGCTCCACCCGGAATTTTAAAAATGCGGTCATAATATTATGGAATCGACGATGATGCAGGTATAGGGAAGACAAGGATGATCAGGGTCGAGTGGGCGCACAAAAGAGAAAAGACTAAAATATTTGTCCTCAGAACAAAGACTCGTTTGTTGTCCTTCAAAGTTCAACTTGATTGCTCGCCGGTACCCTCGGTAACGATAGTTTTGTCCATAGCTTTGGCTGAATAAGCTGTACACGGAAGCAAAAATTTCCGTTTGATGATGATATAAAAAGAGGCTTTCAGTGTGAAGCCCAGAATCACCTCTTTCACGAACCTCTGCCTTTTTTGTGGGCCTTTATACCCCGACGACCTCTTGACGAATTTATTCCGATTAATTTCTCATTTATTTTACCTCCACCTTTGTACGCGTTTATTTTTTCAAGAGACACATGGCCCCGACACCTTCCAATGAAGAGAAGTTCGAGAAGAGCATAGAATTTTTACAGGAGACGATCCAAAAGTTGTACGAGAATGGAGAAACGTCCAGTGAGATCAAGAGAAACATGGAAGAACGAATAGAAAGGTAAAGGCTCTCTTCTCTTCACGCGTTCGCGTCTTAACCGACGTTTCTGTAAACCCTAGTATCGTTTCCGAGGTGAACATGGATCTTACACAGCTTCCCGCGGGTAGTCATTCTGGTACTTACGGAATCGGTGTTGGTATGATAAAGAGTACTTATGATTTATTTATTGTAAGTCTCCGATTATCGATTATCTCTCATGTCGCTTACGATCATAATCAATCTCGCAGACACATTCAAAGGCGTGGAAAGCTGGCAATGCTGGTTCGTACCGCAATACAACATCTATACCTCAAATTTATTCAACCTATTTCTTTTATTTCTTTGGCAGCCGCATCTGCCGCTCAAGTATGTCTAAACAAAACCGTGTCAGCCCGTGGAAAATTGCCCCTAACAAAACTCCTGACAGGATAGAGGCACGTTCTTACGCTCTGGGTCAACAACGCCAAGAGGCTCCACGATCTCAAGAGAACCCACAGGTGAGGATACAGTTCACAAAAGATTATTATTTTTCTAATTTGTGCGACGCGAACAAAAGTCGCCGGCTACTACACAGAGTCGTCTACCAAGCCTAATCAACGGACGTTTCACCGCTTTGACACGCGCACGCCATCTCGACCTGCGTTAGTCTTACTTTTTTCTTGCCACTAGCCAGTTCACAAAGTGACGCAAAAATTCCATTTTAAACGATTACTAACGATTGTTTCTATTCAGGTCACGAGCGGGAATAAGCGATCTGGATGACTCACCTAGTCGATCTGGAAGGCAGCCTGCCAAGCTTCCGCCACAAAGGCTTACCCCTCGTTCCAAGGCAGAAAACCATACGCGAACGTTATGGGATGAATGGTCGGTAACTTAATTGCTGTTACGACACCTTTTGCTGACATTTGATTGAAAAGGGCTGAGGCAGAAGCCGCAGAAACTAAAAAATGGGGTGAAGATTTGAAGTAAGCTTTCAGCTAATCTATAACATACGTCACCCCCCTCAAAACGGTTATTAGTCGTCTAAATCCTGATAATTACGACAACATGAACATGCAGTATGTCCCATCAAAAAAATTTCTCCCAAGTGTATTTCCATTCATCGTTTTCTTTAGCTATCCACCGCCACCGCCACCCGAATCGTATGACCACAAATATGCTAATGTACCCCCTAATTATTACTCCCCCCGCCCTCGTCATGCACAACATGTACAGTATATGATGCCATCCAACGTAAACCCAATGGAAAGACCTAGATATATGACAAATGCTGCTAATTTTAGAACTGGTCGGACGTGCGTAATACCATCCTTTATTCATCTCATAACCATAATGAATGTTTTCGTGATAGACCCCCCGATCGTCCACGTAGAGTACAACCGGAATATACCCGTTACTAGATCCATAATTCTCTCGCAGAGTGCAAGTGCAAGCGTGTTATGACTCACTGAAGAGAGAGCCACAAAATCAAAAATCAAAAATCTTCTCCTTTTTTTTTCGTTTCTTCATTCAACATGATGATCTTGATACCCCCCAGGAGGACGTTTCAGCCTCTGTGCGCCGTGGTATGTTATGTTATGTATGTGATGGAATTTGAGATATTAATACCTGGATTTTCGGTTATTATATTATAATTTTTATAAATTGTTGTCATTTTGATGTTATGAAATATTAATGTTGAACTTTATTTTCGTGTTTTAGAGGATTAGACTTTATTATTTAGAGCATATTTGTGATGGACCATTTTATATGACATGTCGTTATAATAGACAACTGAGTGAAGTGTGCATGTGAAATGGCTGAGCTAGCGTCTAAAAGTACACCTAAATGTTCTTGGCGTATTTGACCATCTTTCTAATTTGAATCGAATTTACACACGAAAATGCTGGCCCGAATCTGAGTTGATACACTTCTGTATGTATGTCGAGCACCTGCTCAAGTTCACAATAGCCACCCTGTGTTATTGTTTCTTTATTTTAATGGCATAAACACTAAGAACTTCTTAAACAGGATTTTCAACAAGATTTCAAATACCCAGCTTACCACGACATGACCCAAACCCACGACCCAAACCCAGATCCTCACAACCGCTCTCTAATCCGAATCTTCTGCTCAAAACCCCTCCCATCTTTCGCACTCTCAGTAGCGCTTTCCTTTTTTGCTTCCTTTTCTTTCTGAGCAGCTACCATCTCCCCTTCTTTCCGCCACTGCCACCTCTCAAAAGCATCATACTCATCACGTGCATCAACCCATCGTTCTTGCACATCTCGAGCATTGCTATAAAAATCTTTCATAGGACCGCTAGCGCTCGAGAATAACGAATACATGTTTGGTCTTTCGGATGATGATGAAGAAGCGTTGGGAGGGTTGACGGTGCCTTCCGGGGCGGGTGCGTTGCTTGGAGGTACGTAGACTGCTCCTGTTGCTTTATCGATGACTCGGGAGAGATGAATCATCGAGTCTTTATCCTAGATGTGGAGATGATAAGTTAAGTTATAAAGTTTGTTTATGCTACAGAGAGACAAACCTCGACAGCAAGTGTTTCAAAACCGACTAAGGAATAGTCTTCGATTAATGAACAGATGGCCATGTTCAGAGCGGCGTAACGAGGTGAATGTGTGTTTAACAGGTTTTGAAGGTATGACAAGTCTTGAACTTCGGTATAGAAGTCTAAGTTGAATGCTTAACGCGACCAGACGCAAGACGTTCAGAAAGGGACAAAGATGCAAGCGGGAAAAGAAAGCTCACCCAGGTCTCCGTACTGTCCTAGAAGATCAATCTTGGACAATACATTGATATGCGGAAGTGCAAGTTGTAGCATCGTTCGGAGCGAGAGGAGCAACGCCGATACATAATTCCCAACATCCGTAACATTATGAGCATCACAAAGATGAACCGAAGCTAACTGAAACAAAAAAACTCCACAAGCAATTCATATTCTGATGTGAAAGTCTAAATAAAAACTTTTTTTAAGACGCACTCGGTATCCCATTTTGGTTGTTAATAGATCCACTATCCGTTTCACACTTGGATGATTCGTCCACAGTTCGACCTGTCCCGGAAAATCAAAGACAACATACATCTCCTTCTCTTTATCCGATTGCAGCTGATTCAGTTCTTCCTCAAGCCAATCAAAATTAGCCTCCAGATACTCCATGCAATACAACATAGCACCATTCGGACCGAGCTTGTACGTCTCCATAACCTCAGATAGCGTAATGAGCGATGAAATGGAGATGGAGCATGGATACAGAATGTTGTCGTTAGCAGGGTCCAAGTTTACAACGGCTATAGGCCTCTTGAGAGCTGAGAATAGCTGATGTTTTCCATATGCATATGTTGTCTTTCCGCTCCCTGGAGGACCGACGACAATTTCGCCAAAGGGCATGGCTCCAGCTTAGCCGATAGTTTGTGACACAGTCACGCAGACACCAGTGTAACGTTCTTTGAGTGAGTGGGACAAACTGGATAAATATATTTGGTATAGAAAAAAAAAAGGAAAAACCAGAAAAGTCAGATTTTAGAATACTAAGTAAAGCAGTGAAGCTTTATTTTCATAAACTTTGTGATGACAAACGAACACCACCCCATCTTCTCTTCTCTTCTTTAACTTATAACCGAATGATCAGTTGCTTCACCCCGGCCATCCACATACCAATATCGTCAGTGACAGAACCTTGAGTGAGCAACTCAACATGAATTGCCATCGATGCATCTCTATTTCGTGCAATCATTGCTATAACCAATTTTCTCAGTCATCGGTATTGGTTTGAGTTTTACGGGTTTTACGTACCATTCACAAGTGTTTTTAACTGCTCCACGACGGACGGCGACAAAGTTTCACAGTTGAGAGCATCGAATAAAGTATTAAGTCTACGTTCAGTGTCGTCCGCCAATCGTTTTTGTGCAGGCTGAAACAGGAATAAAATAAATAAGCGAAGAAAAGAGATTGAATTTGAAGTTGGAGCTTACAGGTGTCATTTGTTTCATGCGTGTCATTTCTGCTGACAGGAAATCGAATATGGGTCTTGTGGCGCCTGGAATATGACTACGATCACCAGGAGCTGTCAAAATAAGTTCAGTACACCCATAAAATACACACGAAAACAGACCGAGATACGTACGATACTTTGGTCCTTGAGGAACAGCTTTAGGTGGAGGTGCAGGCGGTGGCGCGCCAGCTTGAGGTCCTGGTGGTCCTGGTGGTCCAGAAGGAGGCGGCGGTCCTTGCATCCCAGTTGCTGTAGGAGGACCAGGTCTACTTATACCACCCGGCGGAGGTGCATACGGTCCAGATGGAGGCGGAGGTTGGTGATGTTGCTGCTGCTGCTGCTGTTGCATTCCGGGAGCTCCAGGCGCACCGACTGGTCGTCCGTCCAAGTGCTGCTGCTGTTGCTGGTGATGATGATGATGAGACGGCGGAGGCGTTGCTCGAGCGGGTGGAGCATACGCGAGATTCTGCATCTGAGGCGGAGGTGGAGTTCCACGGCCCATTCCCATTCCCATGCCTAATCCGGGTGCAGCTGCCGCTGGAGGAGGCGGGCGAGCAGCGAATTGAGGTGTACCTGATATGGGTCTAGAAGGTGGACCTCCTTGTGGAGGAGACAAGGCACGAGCATGAGGAGGAGGAAGAGCGTATTGACCTGGTCCTCCCGAACCTGGTCTTCCTGGCGGAGCGAACTGCCCTTGAGAAGGGTGTTGTGGATGTCCTGACAGCCCGCTTTGACCCGGACCTGGAGGAACACTCGGTCCACGTGGAGGAGGCGGCATCACACCACGCTGAGGTGTCGATGCTCCCGCTCTAGGAGGCGGAGGTAACGGTTGAGCCTGCGCATTCGGTCCATACGGACTAATAGGCGTCGCTGGACCAGCAGTCGGGGCTGAATTGGGGAACGGCGCCGTCAAAGGGCCAACTTTGTTCGAGGATTGACTGGGCGTGCTGCGTCGTTCGCTCGGAATCCTAGGCGCATCGTTCCATCCTCCGTTTTCTCGTTTAATACGTTGAGGTGGCGGTGGAAGCGCTGTTGAGCCTGGTCCACTTACAACTGGTGGTGCTAGCGGAGATGCTGTCTGAGCTGCGGGTGCGGGTTGGGTGTATGTCGCAGCCTGAGGTACATATGCATTGGAACCTGTACCGCCCCCACCATAAGCGCCGTATGGTTGTGATTGGTACGTCGGTGCGTTTTGGTTGACATAAGGATTAGGTGCTGGTGCCACAGAAGAACGTGTAGCGACCGGAGGATTGTACGATCCGTAAGTATTAGTCGACACAGATGGTTGAATTGGCTGTTGCTGGTGTTGCTGTTGGTGCTGCTGCTGTTGTTGGGGTGCATAAACTGATCCATAGGTTGTCGTGCCGTAGGCTTGACTTTGACCATAGGTCGTAGTTGTAGCGACGGATGGTGCAGGAACAGTATTAACCTTTGGAGTCGGAGCGTCGTATTTCCCAGCAGCTTTTAGTAGTCTCTTTCTAGCCACATCGAACTCCATACCGGGTAAACCTGTATAATCGACCGGAGTATATTCCAGGTACTTGACAGCTTCGTTAACAAGCCCTTGAGAAGCGAGAAGATCTGCGTATTCGATATAACGATCGTATAGAGAAGCCAATTTGTATGTTTTAGCTGCAGCTTCGCTTGAAGATTGATTAAGATCTGCATCGGTATATTGTGTTGCGGCACGGAACACAGTGACCTTCTCAATGAACGTTTGAAGAGCTTGCGCATGAACGGTGTAGCGAGATGCTTTCGCAGAAAGCACGTCCTCCCGATGCTGGAGATCCTCCTCCTCTTGACACATCTCTTCCACCCAGATATTGACCACCTTCTCAAGTTTTTGAGCCGCCAAATAACAAAGCGTCGCATGTCTCTTGAATTCCTTGGCTTTCACATCAGGATCATCAACGAGCTCCGAAACTTTGACGAGATTGCCTTGGAACTCCAAACGTTGTCCAAGTTGTTCCATCAACAACGAGAACTCCTCTTTCTTGGCAAATGTACACAAGACGACATAGATCTCCTTCCATTCTCGCAAATCGGCGTTTTGAACGATATCATCCAAATCATCCGAAACAATCGATTGGAATAGTCGAAGATAAGGAAGTGACGCGGTTTGTCGTTCAAAGTAAGCCTTTTGAGTCTTCTGTAACAACGCTTCGCCTCCTTTTACAGCCAAAAGTATAGCATCGGCAAAACGATCCGACGATATACACAGCGATACTGCAGATTCAAAGTCTCCTAACACTAGTGCTTTCGTCAAAAGTTGATCTAATTCCGACGTTTCCGCAGGATAAATTGAGAAATTGTTGTTCTTCAACGTTTCAGAGGCAACGGAGGAAGGTCCTGAGCCAATGGTAGCAGCAACGGAAGAATCTTGGGTATAGTTGGTGTGCGGAACTAAGAGATGGGAAGGAATAGCACTTGGTATGGGGCCCATAGTGCTGAAGAATTCGGCGGCTGCTTCAGCCTGTGGTGTTCCAGCGATGAGATCATCAGCAAATAAACTATGTTCGGTGGTAGTGGACTCAATATCGGCTGCTTTTGTTCCGTCGGAAGTCGCGCTCGTGCTGAATTCAGATGGAGTAGCTTCAGAAGCTTGAACGCCACCGCTATGAGGTGCTTCGGAGCTTTCAGCGCCTTCGTGATGAATCGTCTCCGGCTCAGCAAAAGTGACCACGGGTTCATGTGGAGTACCCATGTCATCCTCTTCAACTTTGGATGCAACAGCGGCAGCAGAAGCTTTAACTTTGGCAACCGCCTCAGCAACTTGAGACGCCACGTTTTCTTTCGAGAACCCAAAGAGCTCGATCAATTCTTCACGTGAGTTTGTTCGGAATAAGCTGAGTAAAGCTTTCCAGCTTTCGTAATCCTCCGAGTTTTCTTTAGCTTGCGCTGTCTTCTCTTGGGCAAATGTGTCAAGCTTCTTCTCGTCGATGGCACTCTGGAACTTTTGGGCTCTTTGGATGATAGCTTGCTCGGTGACGACGGTATGTATACGGACAGAACTGCTTTGATGTCGTCCCTGGGCACCGGGAAGGTTTCCGACAGTGACGAGTTGACCTCCATAACCAAATGACGAAGAGACCGGACGACGGAGCCATTTAGGAGACTGGGCCAACGCGAGACTTGCTTGCGACACCTTTCCAAAGTTGGGATTATCAAACAAGGAAGCTCCATCGTCCTGGAATGGTGTAGCAGATGCAGCTTCTTCGTTGAGAGTTTGAATTGAGTGGATCCCAATAGTACCATCGAAGAAAGCGGTAGCGAACAAGTCCGGATTGCGCGGACACCAGTCGATCTGGAAAGCCCAGTTGTTGGATGGAGGAATTTCACCGATGTTGTCTCCGGTTTGAGGGTTCCAACAGAGGACGCGGTTGTCTTTGCCACACGAGAGAAGTAAATCAGAATCTTGTTTGCACCATGACAGGGACAAAACGCCTTTCTCATGTCCGGTCAAGATCTGCAGAGTGTATAAGATATCACCATCATAGATTTTAAACGAAAGGCGAAATAACTAACCTTTTCTGGAGCACGTGAATTTCGGAGATCCCAGCACATGACAATTGGAGAGACGTCGTCTTCGGACGAGGTCACAAGTTTGGTGGGCTGGATAACCTATTAGCCAAAGTAATACGTATCTTTGCAAAAAAAGCTCACGCTATCGGGATGCCAGCAGACATCACTCATACCACGTCTATTGCCCATCGCCATGGCATTGATGTTCATGGCATTCCCTGCGGTAGCCGCACCACCAGAGTAAGCAAGAGCAAGCATTTCGCGCTTCGCTCGGAGATCCCAAACAACTGTATATCCTGTTGAACTTGAAGTTGCTAAAACATGTGGAACATGGTTGTTCCAAGCATTAGCCGTGGTTTCGTCGAGTTTGGTGCTTCGTGCACCAGGAGAGTAGGGTTTGCTGGGATCTTTCAAGTCCCAAATGTAGGTCTAGCCAGCGCAATCAGGATACATATGAAGATATGATCGAGTACGATAGCCTACCTCTCCATTTGTCCCTCCGGATGCTAGGAGGTTAGTTTGGATTGGATTGAAATCCAAACCACGGACGGCACCGGTGTGTGTCGAGTTTTTGAAAATCAAGCATTCCGAGGTACTAAATTGAGAATGAGTAGATATTCTCTGGCAAATCAAGCATCTGGATGTCATACGTTGCTCCTGACAAAATTTTTTCAGCATCCCAGAGCCCTAGCTCTCCGTTTTCCATCCCCGCAGCTAGAATGCCAAACGGTCTTGCGCTGTCGGCGCATCCCCAGACTATACGATTGAATCTGAATAAAATAAAACAATTGTAAGATGCAATGCGGCAATACGATAAACATAGGGTATACCTTGAAGTTGTTGTAATGGATGCTTTTGGACCGGGTTGACCTGCATCTCCACCAAGAGCGTACTCACGGCTGTCCAAAAAATTGGGACTCCAAATTTCAAGTCGGCTGTCATTGCTGAAAGACTCGTCTAATGCACCAGCAACTGTTCCGGTAGCAAGTAGAGGAACGTTTCCTGACGGCGACCACGCAAATGTGGATGTCCTGTAGATTTCTTTTAGTTTCATGATTCGTCGTAAAGCTTTACGTGGCCGTCGCGCTTGAGCGCCTCCATACCGCGACTAAAGAAAACTCCGCTTCATTTCGCGCAAGGGAGGTAGACTTTCAAGTTTACAGTGCAAATACACTGCTATGTTATTATTTATTCGTTATTTCAGGGCAAAAAAAATTCATTTGGATTGAGAATGTATCAAATAATTCACTCTTCTTCTTTTGACTTTTGTTGTATCACGAACCTCGGGAGGACCCGAGTTGACAAACCAACCAATCATTCAGGCCCAGGCTTAGGCTGGCCGATACTACTACCTACAGTGTACTAGAGGGTTAGGAGTCAAGCTGTTCTTTTCTCGTTACAGTTATGGTACTAGTAGCAATAATGAACAGTAAATTATCTCTTATAAAGCTTTTTTCACGAATGCGCACTCGCACGTTGTGTAGTGTTTTCGGTGCGTTTCACTACAGGTTTGAGAAAGAAAAGTGTTTATATATATCAAATGAGATTCGCTTTATACGTATAATTTAGATATCATTTAAGAGTGGGCGGCACTATTATCCAATAACAAGTCAATGAAAGACAACTGGTTTTGAAGAAACAAATACTTACGCAACGAACCATTCGCCATTGAGGCCAGTGCAAATACCTTCAGAGCTAAGAGGCATGACAGGAGGGAAGCAAGCAGACGCGGCTTGGTTAGCATCGTTTCCCTAGATGAGAAGTTATAACAATCAGACAACAAGAAAGTATCAATGCCCAAAATGTGACCCACAAAGTCCGACCAGTCAAACTCAACTTCAGCGGGAATGTTGTTCTGGAAGAAGAAAGTGCAAGTCTGGAAACTAAGGTTTTGTTGGCCGAAACCTCCGAGGGTGAAGGTAGAATCGATGGCACCGACACCACCGAGGATTTGGATGGCTTCTCGGATTTGGTTGCAGTCGTCAGCGACAGGAGGGAGAGGTCCGGCAGCGGTACTGCAAGAGTTCTGGCCTGAACAAAAGGGTATGAGAAAAAAAGGGACACTTCAAAAATGATGTAGAGTGTCAGTCAACTCACAAATCTGTCCAGACAAGTTGACGATTTTAGACGAGGACGTCTGGCGTTTCGACACTCTGGGGGCGCATGAGAAAGAGCTGACGGACACAGATCCACCAGAGGTCTTGATGGTTTGAGATTTAACTAGCTTAGCTTCGTCACATCTAGCCTCTAGAGTACCTCTAATGTCAATAATAGGCAATAGACGTAGTAGCTTAAACACGAACCGGGGGCAGCGAGACCAGCGACTACACAAGCAGCAAGAACAAAGAACTTGGTGAAGGAAGGCATCGTAATAAACCTGGGCTTTAGGAAGACGAGAGGGAAGGTTTCCTGACCCAATAATCTATTTCTATGGGTGTTTTATACCCGACGTAAAGACAAACCGGGAAATGGCCCGGACCACTGGGATTTGAGCTGTACAGCGCACCAAGTGGGAAGGCACTTGTTTCAATTGAAACTGTGACAGATTTACTTATGCGGAATCACCGACGTAAATGTTGGTTGAAAGCCACGAAAAGAAGCGCAATCAGATGTGCCTTTCCCATAAGTCCATGTTTTACTGTTATGAGTCTAGACAGGACCTCATGTTTCCATAATACCAGAACTTTTGAGATTACACGTATAGCAATCCAGTAATGTCGTTTCCATTGTTTCTCTTTTAATTGGAGTCCTTTGTTATGATGATGTTGGCCGCAGCACAGGCTAGTTTGAAAAGACTGAGTAATGGACTCGACGAGAGAGACGGCTTTTTTGAAATCCAGGAACAAGGAAATGATTAGATGAGAGGGCTGTGTGTACGTTTGCCACAATTGGATGTTCTTTGTAACAAACAGAACTGATGCAGAGCAGCACTAGATGCAAGGGCCAGACAGAGCAAGAGACCGTGAAATGGCAGTTGTGTCGGGACGTGATTGTTGATATTTCATCCGAATTCGGCACACGGTTCGCCGAGAACGCCGGCATAGAACTACGTGACTATGCGTGACTCGCTTAGTCCTTTCAACGCTCTTCCATGCGATATTCGCAAGTTTGACGAATGACAGTATGCTTCAAAACAACTGAGCTCATTGGGAGTTTTATTTTATCATCATTATTTTGACACCAATTTCACAGCCCTGTGAGAATACTCATACACCAGAAGTTACCGACATCACCTCCATTCAACCAGGTCAAGGCCATAAATCATATTCGCCCTATTTTCAAAATGTACCTTGTGCTTCTGTATCTTTCATCGCAGTGTACCTGTTAGATAAATACGGCCATCAAGTATACTAAAGTAATATATTCACCGCCGACCACTAATATCGCTCCCATCTTCACTCTCGCTAATGGGTATCTCATAGTCTATAAAGTCTATTTCTTTTCTTAATGCATCAAACATTTCAGGCGGGTCTAAATTAACGCTAACGTGAACTGTTATTTTAATAGCTGAAGCCTTTCATTAAATAAATCACCTACTCCGACTGGTGGAAAAATAATGGCGCATTTCACAAGGAAGGCTGTTAACGTTTCGCATGTATTCAAGTTACCTTTCAGGAACCGCACTGGCAACCTTTTCCTCCGGTTTTAATGTTTCAGAATTTCATCATGACATGCATCGTTTCTTGAAGGGACACATGTCATACATCGAGTCATATAAACGCTGAAACAACTGGCAACTGGGGTTCTCTCTTCGCCATGACCGCCCACGCTGAAAGGCTGCTACTACTCAAACAAGCAACATGCCAAACAATTTTCGACCTCATTTTACATTCAACCTGTGACGCCAAAACGGATAGGACAGTTAAAAGCAACTGCTGGACCTTATAAAGCGGACACGATCACTTTATTCCACCCGAGACAGGTGGCCCCCTTGTCTTGAGGTTTTCTGTCAATAGAAGGCTTCGCGACCTGACCAGGCATGGACATTATCCGTGAACCCACGTGCTACGGTATTAATTCTTTAACAGTTGTCAAACGTCCTAATCACTGTCCAATGCCACTTCTTTTGTACATTTATGGGAACCCATCTTGCACTCATGATCGCCCTCGATAGCCTGTCAGGTTCGATGATTGTCGGGCGATGGTGGCATCCACGCCTCTTATTCATATTAGTTAAAGTTTTTGCAAGGGGTCTGACACAATGCACGTTTTATCGGTGGTCTAGATTTTGCGCGTAAATCATGACTCTACAGGCACTACTGCGACAGTTCGACATTTGTACCGAAGTTTCTTTGGACAGTTAGCTAGTTACCATGAATGCAAGCTGGCCCTGGGGCAAGTGAAAGTTCGCATTGCACTTCGTTCCCACAAAGATGAAGATTTAGAAGAACTTTATTTTTAAATTCGATGGAAACGCAAACTTGCCCCAAAGTATTTCCCAGATGAGTTTTCGATTTTTCTCTGCCCGAATTTGAACAAATATTTTATTGGCACGTTGACATTTGCAAGCTTCTATAGAAGAAAGACAGGGAACGTCCCGGAACCCGTTCTTTTGGTGTGTCAAGGTAGGCCACTCATAGACAAGATTGTACCTTCAAACTAGTCGTGGCTTCGAAAAAAAGAAAGTTCAACATCGTCTGTGTCCAAATAAATACCCTACGCACCCAACAATTGTAACATGTCGCGCAGCAGCGTTCACATCCCCTTTATCTGAACAGATTCTCAGAATGTCGCCGACGACCTTTGTGAATCATCCCAAGCTTATCGTGATGGCCTTTATTCCTTATCACAGTGAGAGTCTGGGGTACGTTTTCTCACATTGTGCTGTTATCGAGGTGTTCCTTTGTGTCGAGTCGTCCTGCTCGGAGACGCCCAAAGAAGATATGCGTTGTTCTTTGAACTCGAACAATGAAGAGAAGATAACGGTAGGGAAGTATACATAGTTCCGTTTCGTGACGCCGAAAGTGAGCTGAATAACAAAATCCGATATCGCGCATCACATGCATCACATTCATTACAACCGGACAAGAGCGCATCCGATAGTGATTTCATTGGCACTGAGCTGAGTCAAATATACAGGTTGCGTTGAGTTGGTTTTTAATGCATGTGTCCATTGTTGATGTATGTAGTTTTATACATATCTTCAGTTGGCGTCCTGGCTTTGATATTCAAAAAAGCTCACAGTCAATGAATTAGTATTGTCCAACTTCCCCTTTTGGACGTGTGAGATCGGTCTTTTTGAAATTCCAATGAACCTATAGATAAGTAATCAATGTATGTCAATTGAATTACATTGAACGTTGAGAGGAAAAGCGCCACAATGATAAACTATAAGAATGGACTGGCTTGGTCCTTTTTGAACTATCAGGCGCGGCGAAAACTTGGCAACAACAAAATGCTTGAGTTCATTAATAGGAAAGTACGGAAGTCGATAGCGGCGATAGGGGCCAAGCCTTTTTCTTCTTTCTTCTTTCGGGCTATTCTTAGCTTTTAAGAATCTTCGTGCGGGTGCATTTCACCGACGCAGTGCCAGAATTATTCAAGCCTTGCGTCAGCTTTTCCGGTTGCGCCAAGCTTTGCTCTTGTTTGCTACAACAAAAAAGGCGATACTCCAGGTCGAATTGACGAAATCCCTGCATAATCTTGATGGGCAATGAGTCAAAGCCCGCGATGTGATTGCGTCATTTCAATAGGAATGAATGGAGTCGGACAGCCGCCGCGGCATAGCGCGAACAGCGCTCTGGAACGAACCACGTGCCATTCCTTGGCCAGTTGCGACAAAGCATCTTATATTGATTCATCACAATGTCCCTAGATAATAGATAATAGTTGGCACAATCACAAGATATTTAACGGACAACTCACGATTCTGCTAAAACGTTCGTCCATTTCGTCCATCCTGTCCACACTCCTAACAAAAATACACAAAACTCCACCTCCAACGCACATTTCACACACTCATTCAATGGCCTACCCACAAATTGCTTCTTCTCAACCTCGGGGGGTTTCTGTTAATGGTTCTTCTCGTCCGAAACTAGAACCGGCTGGGAGTTTCTCACAAGGTGGACGAATGGACTTGAACTATCAGACGGCTTCCCTAGATGCTAGAAATTCAGATGTCGATTATTATTTCCTCAAAAAATTGACATGGGCATTGGAACAGCTCAGTCTGTCTCGGGAGGGCAGTGTCACTTACGGTTCTTCGGATTCTGAATCGTCAACGCTTCCCAACTCTCCTGCGGTGCTCAGTAACAATGGCGGTACCGCTAGTAGGCGCATCAAGCTACCACTAAGTAAGACCACATTTTTATCATTCTCTGCAGAACTTTTATTGATGTGTATTTTAGTGATGCTTGTAGACAACACAGGCAACCAACCTCCCGGTTCAGGTAGCAAAGGCCTTTAGGACGATCACCATTCTGCTACTCTAAACTCTAATCTTCCCCATGACCTATCATATCAACACTAATACTTCATCATCCCAACCATTTTTACTATAACGAGAACAATGACCTTGAGAAATTATAACAATGTACAAGATTAACATATCATTTGTAACATATTTATTGCCATTGTACGACATATTGACGAATCATAACTTATCGGAGATGTCTATCTCACTCTAATTTATTTAAGCTTTTGGGTTTTTTTAGCTCGATTGTTTATCTTTATCTTATAGGATGCTTTGGATACTTCGAAGCTTTCTCCAAGAACGTAGGTTCACACAAACAGCGCCACGTGGAAAAGCGTTATTTCATTGATATAATGGAATTAAACCAATACACAGTCTGTTCCTAAGAACGTCCGGAGAAGAAAATGGAAACACTACATGACACAACAGACGAGATATTTGATACATGAATGAATTATGACGTCGACGCTTGATTATCATCGTCTTGAAAACCATCTCCCTCTCCTTCGTCACCATCTCCCTCGCCTTCGCCTTCACCCTCGCCTTCACCTTCACCTTCAGCCCCATCTCCTGCTCGTGCTGCAGCAACTTGATACTGATGCTAGATGATGAAAAAAGTTCATCTTTCGAAACCCCCACAGAAACAACGAAATCAACAGAAAAAAAAGGAAAAGGCCACGCACTCTTCGCAGCTTGGCCAGGTATATTTTCAAAGTTTCGCAATAGTTCTCAAAGCCGAGAAGATTCATCGCCAGAAGGATATCCTCCCCACCAATTGTCTTCCGCTTTTCTGTCTGACATTTCTCTGCAGCTTCAGAAGTAATGAAGCTGATGAACTCAGAAACGCATTCCTGAACACACTCTTTTGCATCTTTGGCAATTTTGGCTGTGGGTGGCACGGCGGCTTTCATGATACGAGAAACGTTCGCTATCTGCGCCGCCGTCCAATCAGTTTGTAGTACTTCGCATATTAATTCGGGTAACTCACTGGGAGAAACCTATCTTGTTCTCGATACTCGCCGACTTCTTGCTCTGTGATGGGAGCCGGGGGTCCTTGCTCAACAGTCTCGGCAATTATACCTGACCCATCGTCTTGAGGGGCGAGCACTTGGGGATACTCTGCCATGGATGTTCAAAAGGATAAAGAATGCTCAGATTATAGTGCGGAAAAAAACGAAAGGAAGCCTAAACAAACTTTGTGGCATGTGAGTATCAACTGATGACTAAGCGAAATAACCACGAACAACGAATCAGGCGCCGCCGATTGAAACGCGTAGGAAAGGCAAGCGCCCATGTCCCCATGGGATTTTGCCCTCCATGCACTTTCCGGTCTATAAATTTTCTTTTTCGAGCTTTTTCAAAAGTAAACAAATAGACTCTGGACTATGAATGAATGTAATATTATAGTATGGGTGTATGTACAAGTTCCTGGGGGCCAGACATGGCATTAAAATGATGATCATTTCTTTGATATCGTCGTGCGAACCGAGGGAAGTCAAGGCTGTGCTTGAGACGCTTTTCCTCCAGCTCTCGGAGTCCCGCTTGTAGTTGTTATGAAATACTGGTCTCCGTAGTTCATAAGCAACTCTTCTCCCACCTGAATTAATTTCTTGACTGGCGCCCATAATTTGATTTTTATCGCTCGTGTACAAACTATAAGGAGGGGAGGAAGAAACATACCAACAAATACACCTGCGGGAAGGGGTGAAGGAAATATATCAGCTAAAAGTATCCGCTTGTTGTTCAAACACGTTCTTACCTATCCGGTGATCCCCGTTCACTTCTCGGACTGTACCGTGCAATTTACAATAATGAGTCAAGGAACATTGCAAAGCATGAGTGATAATTTGATCAGACCTTCAGCACGGCAATTTGCCTGGTTGCCAGATGCATGATTAATGAATCTTGTCTCATTGCCAACCAACGCGGCATCAACAGTGCTTGTTGCATTGAGCGCAAACAAGTAATTGCGGCCGAGATAGCGCGATTGCAATCTGTTAAAAGTGGGTAGTAATTAGACCTTTTACAGAGTGTAAAGAATTGCTATACCCTCGAGCTTCTGTCATCTCTTGACCGATGATTTCTCCAACATATTCTAGACGTTTTTTTGTGAGTTATAAAAAGGTCGAAACAAAAGCGCAGGTGCGCCGCCGAACCTCCAATGAGGTCGCCTTCTTTAGCCGGCTCGGCTAAAAAGAGACCTAATCCAAATGCGCCCTCCTTAACCTCCACAGCCTGTTGATATCAACGCAAAGTAGGGTTTAAATTAATGGACAGTCAGACGTTAAAGGCGGAAGTGACAAACCTTCCTTCTTCCGTGCTGTAGGCCGTTATTACGGCATTTCTGAGAATTGACGTCTGTCGTGTGCACGACGTCGTCAGTTTTTTGTTCCCGAGAGAAAGAGACACACGCAATTCATTTACCACTGTTAACACCAGATTAATCAATGTGCCAATTTAATAAAAAGAGAAGAGCACCGTTACTTTGCTTCGCATTTTAGGCATAACTCAGGGTCGCACTCTCTGCCTGCCTTGTGACAAGGACATTTCATGGTATGACAGAGCTTTTTACCATTACACTTGCAGCCCTTTGGTCTTCGTATGCCTAAAATAACCATTACTAAACTTTCAGCCTGAAGCATGAAGAAGCGACGGACAAGTCTTGTCGCATGAGCAATTACGATGGCAATGCAAACTTTTCCGATAGCAAACACAATCAGTCGCTGCGTTACATCTTCCAGTATGTCGACAAGTTTCGGAGCTTGATGAAGGTCAAAGCTTAGCCCGAAACCATCAAACCATAATAATGCATCAAAAGCGTACGGAGGAACAGAATCAGGACTGGGAAATTGCCGGAGGACATCGACTGATATCCCATGTCAGTATTACAATTGTCAAAGAGCCAAATTTACAACAGTAATCATACCAAACTTGGGTTTTTCTTTATCTTCATCAGATGAGGATTCACTGTCTCCATTATCTGATTTATCTCCGTCTTTTTCGATATCATCAATTGGTTGTGTGCCAGTTTTAGCGATGAAATTTCGTCTTTGATAGTACACCTTTGGTTTAAAAATAAGTTCTACCACGCGCCATCAAAAAAGCATGACAAAACAAATACCTCGTTACATGGGCGATCACATACAACAGCCAGATCACAGCTGGGTAAGCTAGCTGCACCTTCTAGAATATACTTGAGATCATTTATAGCAGCATCATCCCAAATTAGATCCTTGTTCGCAACAAAATCATTATCGAGGCAGGGAATTGCAGTGTGATCCACATACTTGAGTAATTTTTCCAACTTTGTAACAAGCATTTCCGCACGGTGGATCTCTTCTCGATGAAAAGTCACCATCATGATCGATAGAGTATTTCGGCCTGACACCTCCATCCAATGTTACTAGTTGGGTGGTCGTCAGAGTGATTAGATATTTATTGAGACTAAACGAAACCAACAATGCGTTGGACAATATGGCTCCAAACAGTTCAAGTTAGGACAGAACACGTAATGTATCCCATTGACGCGTCTCCTCAAGCTTCTGGGAGGCGGTTGATCGGACCGAGGAAGAGGAGGTAAATTTGATCTTGCACCTGGCCATTCCAGTTGATCCCTACAATCAGATCGTTTCAAATGTATCAATAAATTTAGCCAAATTGAACCGACCTTTCCTTTAACACTTGAAGAAGTCCAGCTCTATTTTTTTCTTCAATGATGGGCATTGGTAGACAGTCTGTTTCATCAATCTCCTGGAAGGAAAGACCATGATCAAAGTGAAGCCGACGAACAACTTCTGCTAATATTATTTCAACTTAAAGTGTGGCATTAGTATCTTTTCTATCAAAACCATATAGGTTGACAAGTTATGAACTCACGATCTGGATCCTTCGGATCATCCCACCCGATTTCACCAAAGTGCTCTAGATATTCAGCACCGGGAAAGTCAGGCTTGTCTGAGAATGGCATAAAGGGTAGTACATCGCAATCGTCGCCATAGTAAAGATTCTTGCGCGAGTAAGTACATGCTTCGTACGGTGGAAAGGGTTCTGTTGTTCGACACTGGTATGAAGGCGGACATTGTTGGACAATAGATGGCCCTTGCCATCCTTCAGAAAATGTTATGAACTCATAACTCTCTTTGCCAGGTTTTGATCTTGATACATGTACCGCCTTTGGTGTTTGACACAAGCTGGTGCTTGACTGTGACTTTTTTGAGGCTGTCGCGGCAGGAGACGTGGGTGCTAGGCTCGCTAAGGCTTGCTTGCAATACTCCTCGTCCCAGTTGTAAAATTCGTCCCAAACTTCCCGAAACACTTTCTGGGTGATTTTTTTAGCAGATGCCTTCTGATTTTTTGACATTTCAATAGTCCTTGGGTGTGCACAGAGTTATGGCAAGAGTTCGCATCTTGTCACGGCTGTCACACCGTGTTCATCTGAGGTTTCACTGCAACTTGCATGGTGCTAGATGTATTTCTAGAAGAATCTGCCAACGCCGATGTTAACTCGGACGTTGAGGAGTCTCAAAACTTAATTTTTCACCCGATAATTCCGCCTAAATCGGCCACTAGCCACGCAACAGTGTTATATAATCATAATTTGAAATTCGAGACAAGTTTGGGCCCTTTGGGCACCTTCGTAATTCAAGTTGGTTTAGACCGTCAAGAATCCTCATGAGGGAGATTTCCTTTGAAACGCTCATTAGCAAGTAAGTTTATCCAAATCCAATATCTCTACATCCGTAGAGGTTCGCTACTACGTTACCTAAAGGAAAACCGCGCCACCAAGGAGACTGCCATCATGTAACGGAAACCCAAACATCTTCATTGCATCCATACAGGTACAGATAAAATACAAAGATTAATGAAAAAGACATTGTCATGAAGGAGAGAAATTCGTTAATCATTGATATGTATCTCCAGTTCGCCCAAAATAAAACCAGAAAACATCAGAAAACATTGGCCCTTACCCAAAGGCAATACGGCCCGAAGGAAGAGATGATGAATTCTGCCATGATCGATCCTTCAAACGGGTGTCGCGCATTTTAGGATCAAACTAGTTCATCATTTAGGAACTCACTAGTTTTGACGGATAGATCTGCGTTCATGTCTGGTTCAGTACTTGTTAGCAAACGCAGCTTTCTTTCGACCTACAGAGTTTTTTCGTGACTGCCCCGTCCCGAAACCTGGCCATGAATCAGATTTCTTTTCATCAGGATAAGATTTGCAATGCTGGACGGGCAATTCTCGCACCTGTTTGTTGCGCATTATACTCGCTCGCCTCCCTAATAAGCTCGGTTATCCGGTCGGACATTTCTTGAGGAGCAACCCATCGAATTTCCTCCATTCCACTACCCAAATGTTGGAAGACTAGGACAAACATATGAGGATCATGCAAGCTTAGCGCAGAACCTGGAGCAATGATCCAACCAGGACCCCGTGACGCAAACTCCCGAAGAACCTAGCCGAGGAACCATTCAACCCCCCGTTTGTCCTCTCGCGAAACGTAATATCATAGCTAACCTTGTTTAAAGCGTTTCCAGTCTGGTCATGGGCTCCCTGGAGTTTTGCCTGGAAACCATTATCGAAGCAAAAGATGTGACTCCCTCCTACTCCAAATAGAATGCGCTTTAAGCCCAAATCGAAGCCATCAATATCTCGCTGAGCCTCCCTAACGGAGTCAACGTATAGATCGCTCAATTCAGCTGACCAAGCGCCAGGATTGATTCCTTTTAAAAAATGCCCATCCGGCTCTTCGGGAAACGAGACGTAATTGCTTGGAGAAGCTGGAGGGATACCCATGAAAGCATTTTGAATGGGCTCTCCAATTCGGCTGTCCCACCAGACTGATTTTTATTGTATAAGTATTTCTTGTCGTACTACTCACGTGTGTCGAGCGATCACCTACTTCTTCCTGTCAAGGTATTATCGGCTGCCCAGCGTCGCCCATCCTTAGCTATGCTCATCCATGTCATATGAATCGGGTTAAGCTGCCCTGATGCCCTACCAGACGTACGTGTGCGGATAGATCATAACCAAAACTACCAATAGGATATTACTTACAGCTTATTCTGTAAGGAGGGAGGAAGATTCTTGACAAAGAACTTGTCTCCGTGAGCGAGAAAATACGAGTCGTGAGTAGGACCGAAAGCGACAATCATTTTGTGGAGCAAGGGGGGGACTTTGAAAATGAATGTATGGAAATCCATTATTATAGCATTCCGGCGATGGATATTACAGCCTTACGTCTCCATCTCGGAACAGATCGTATTATAATCCATCATCAATCATCAAGTCCGTTATCTTGTTTAATCTCGATATCGTTACGGGTCTCGGCGTGGATTTATCAAAAGCTGCATAGGTGGTATCAACACGCAACTGCATCAGAAATTATTAATAGTTGCTATGGTTGAGAGGAAAAAAAAGGAAATGACGCATGTGACTTTGATGGCAGATCGACACACTGAGATCCTCGACAGAGCTTGCGTTGTATGTCAGTCTAATCGACTTAACGAGCAGGAACCAATGTTTTAAAGCGCTCTCATCAATGTTGTTTCAGGCAACGTGTATCAATGTGGCGTCTAGGGTAATGCTTAAATCGTTTAACCTTCCTAAGTAACAAACACTTTGTAATGCTGTTTAATAACACAGGATATCTTTCTGTTTCAACCGTTTAACTTCCCAGCGAGATCTGTCCCCTTCCTTTCCAAGGATGACAACCTTGCCGACAGCATCGGAATAGTCCACTCGTTTCAGTTTGGGGCATTTCCAAGCAAGCATTGACGCCACCTCGTCATTCTTCTTTATGCGGCTACGATCCGAATGAGACAAAGCGTCGGAAAATTCATAAAAAAAGTGAACGCCATGCAACGTCGTCAATTCCGGAAGCGATGACAGAATAAGAGCCCATTCGTTCTAAAATCAGCGAATAAGAGCAAGGTCCCTGAGAAGAAATTGAACGCGTAAAGAATATCATACCACGCTCGTAGGTGCTCCACTGTTGGGTTTAGCAAGACTGGAGGACTTTTTCCCCACATCCAGCCATGTTATCCTGGGAGAAGCTTCTGCCAGTTTCCTGACGTCTTCGAGATCATTATAACAAGCGAGTTCAATCTTCCTCAAAGTTGAGTATTTGGCGATGCTCTTTAGAAATTCTTCTTTTCTACCACCGCTCAATTTGACGCCTTTGATACATTCAAGAGGGCGAATATATTCATTGTCGCGGGGACATGATAAAATGGATACCGCTACGTCGCGGGAACAGGCCAGCTCACGTAGTTTCGGCAGTGAATTCGGAGGGAGATCCAGTTGGATTCGACCGAGTTCAAACTGGAGATACTCCAATGACGGGTGTGCGGCTAGGAAATCTGTGGCAGCTTCAAACCCGTTTTGAGTGGAGCACCAAAGATTCTGAAGACTAAGGTTCTGTAAATTTGGCCAGCGACCTAAAGCGAAAAAGTCATCGGCTCGGGGGATGAAAGGCCGGCGGTGATCGTAACCAATCCTTAGAGTTGTAAGGTTTGGGCAATGGGAAATAAGGAGTGTCTGAATATTCTCGAGAGACGGATGCTTGCCTAAACGCGAGGTACTTCTGGCAGTTCTGACAGCAACCGACGTCAAATCCGGAACATCCAATATCTATAAATTCCAACTTTGTGTGAGAAATTATGAGCGGTTTTCCTTCGGACTTACCTGTGATCTAGAGGCGAGTTGGTTCCTTGCTAGTGAGGTGCCTTCATTCTGCTCAAATCCGTTAATTGAGCGGGCACTAAAAATGTGATTGTCGGTGATGTCCACCTCCTTAAGCATTTCACAAGTGAATAAGGTGGGTGAAACATCATCAAAAGTAATCAAGGAACTGTTACATGACCAGGAAAACGTCGTCAGTGTCGTCATACGTGCCAATGCCTCGATAATTAGACACTGGTGTATGATGTGCCTGTCCAACTCCTGGTTGCGCGCTTCAACGACAGGAGTTTCCTCGGCGACGCGGGAAGGGATGACTTCAACGTCCTTGGACATTTCGTCTATTATGTGAAGACGTCGGACATTGCAAGCCAGCAGAGGGTGTGCGATAAGATGCCTCCAAAGCCTCTCTGAACTAGGCCTGCACTGAATGAAGCGGTACTCCAAATGTCGGGGTAGGACAATATCGCGGAGTCGTTGACATGTCAGTGCCAATGATAGCAAGTCCTTTCGATTATCGATGTGAAACGCGATCATATCAAGGATTTCGTTAGGCTGCCTAGTCAACGTGGCAATTTGACTTTCGTCTACCGGATGAAGACTAATGAAAGGCTCAATGATCGACAATAAGCGGAGGGATAGTTTATGGTCCTCCGATGAAATTTTGTGCCCAGTACGCGCGGTGTTGTTGAGAAGCTTGCGCAGCAAGCTCATCGCGGTGAATGGGTCCTTGGTATCCAAAGCATTGGTATCATGAGCGGTTGCAGAAGAGCTAGCCTCTCTGCGACGATCCTTTCCCGAAACATTAGTCCGGGAAGGCGGGGGCGATGAACGACGCCCTCCCTGTCGTTGCATAATGGCTGCAAGCAAGGAGACCGCCGACTTTGCTCACACGGTCTGGTCATTGCTTCTTAGCCGAAGGGCTGAAAAATATGACGTAAACCAAGTCAACAGTGCTCAAAGCACTGACTGACTATCAGCGCAACGCTGTACATTAACAACACCGAATCCAGTTTGCCTCCATTTTGTTCTTGAGCCACATCTCATATATCAGAGGGAGCAGCGACCAAGCCAGGATGCTATACTACGGAACGTCAATATCTGATGCTGTGTAAGATCGCTTTTTTACCAGTAATAACTTGATAGGTTTTTTTGCTGTTCTGATGGACGTATAAAGTACTTATGTAAATCATTTTGTGATTCTGTTTGTTACTTACTAATCATTGTTGCCCTGCTGACAGCTCTATCAAAAACCTCATCTCCAGGACTTAAAACGTTTTAAATCGCCTTATCGGGCAACGGCTCCCTGACATTTGTCGAAGGCGTTGCGCTCCGGACCGGTACCGCAGACAGTGCCGTTTAATGGTTTAAGCAGTTTATTGCTATTTTTTCCTCAAGTGCACCTTACTACGACAGATCACTAGAGCGTTCAATATGAAACGAAACCACTGGCCGAAAATAACTCATAACAGAGTTAAAAATCACGCTAGTTACCAAGCAGAAGACGCAAAGATTCAAGCGGTAACAAAATTTGATTAGCTCTAACCTGACGCTATGGGCAAACCGCGGATCTATCCAACTTCTGCCGGCTCTATAATATCCTTTCCCAGCAATCGGAGAGAACTGCATAGTTTTCCCATTACAAGGATAATGTAAGTCTTCACTTCAAATACAGTGAGCTTCACTGAAGAATGTCCTGAGATAGATAAACGCCCGCTGTCAGTAATGACGTTTCGTGAAGATCGGCAAAAAAACGCTAGTACATATGTATGTCTACATTAATCCTGTCATCGTAATTTCCAATAGGCTATTAATCGACTGTTCACAGACGCCGTGCAAATATCAGTCAAGAACTTTTACATATGATTACTCTGAGCTCAAGCGCCAACTAGGATCCGAACTAGTATCCAAGGGCCAATTTCTGCATCTTATTTTCGTCTTGGTTTATTGTCATCTTGAAACTTCGAAGCCCGTGATATTTCACCCGGGGAATAGAGGTTGTCTTGGTTTCCCGATCATGTGCGGATGCATGTGCAAAAATTTCCCTTTCGGCATACACTTCATTCTATTCCCCCCAATTTGTGGAAGGTGAATTAGCGTTGTCTCGTGGTACAAAGCCAACATATAGGCCGACAGTGAACGCAAACCTGATCGTGGTCTAACCAACCTTCTTGTAGAAGTGAATCCAAAGGGAACGTCTTTTCAGCGTTCCCTGCGTTTTAACGTTATTTATTACTTCTCTAAGGCTTCGCTGACCGGATCACCTTTGTAATTATTGCTGCTTTGTAGGAACCCGAATTTCAATGCCAACCAGAGGGACAAATGACGAGGTACTCTCTCGGCGTCATCCTGCATCATATTCAATTCTCTACGGTACGAATTGAGAGCAAAAAAAAGACATCTCAAACTCACCATTAGCACACTACCAGACGGATGTTTCATTTCAAAGACCCAAAATCCTCGAAACCACTTCAGGCTATTATTAGTTGAAGAGCATTGGCGTAGAGACAGCAATGGGACAACGTAGTAACGGTATGACGATATGGCCGTGGTATATATGTAAACCCATTCAAGTACAGGCCTATAAGAATACCTTCACGCTCCATACGTTGCTCCGACTGCCTTGAACTGAGTATCACGAACTACGAAACGACTTTAGCTTCTGGCCATTCTCGACCTCCCAACCAGATTCATAAACACTACAATTTCAACCATGACGGACCCGCTTAGGACATTGATTGCGCTCATTAATATTGCATGGAAAACCGTTCATAAACGAGAACATCTCATCCGAAGTGACTTCCAGTACTGAGACTACGAACAAGTACTGGTCATGTGATTGTGGCTCGTGCAACCAAATTTGAGTCTACAGGACAGGGTATGAGAGAAGCCGGTGTGCACTCAAGAAAGAAGATTGACACGAAAGCACGCTCATATGAAACAGATTCTTTGGCTCATTTGTTAGCCCCATCTCCGCTCATTCCAAGGTGCCTCCGATTCTCTTCCTCATGTTATTGAGTTTGACATCGTCATTCTTTCTTAGCCTTCCGATCAATAGATGCCGTCAGTTCATACGTCGGTAATATGATATTCCACTAATTCATTTTCTGTTGGAATTATGTATGTGTGCAATCTCACATGACTCGTTATATTTAGTTATACTCTTCCTTTAGGTCTGATTAAGATCAGTACTGATATTAGATATCCCACATAGTAGTTTCCTTATGCACGGACCATATCAGATAGTATATAGTATTCAACCTGTAATTACACTTCTCCTCATCAGGTTATACTACAGTACGCCTCCTATCTAGAGATCTCTAGTCGCTACTACTACTACTCAGACATTAAGTCTTCATAGACTCGTCGAAGTATAAGCTGACTTCCAACATTTTCCTTAACGTGTTGTTCCTTAGTACTTACCCTGTTTTTCTTCTATCAATTTGGCGCCCTCGCACTGCCTATTTAGCATTCTTTTAATTGAGATGATGGAGATTCCCTGTACGATAATATCGAAGCGTCAATTCTATTCTTCTTCCGCACCAGAAACCCAATACCCAACTGGTCAGGTCTTTCTAAGCTGAGCTATTTATGCTACTGATATAAGGTTTTCAAGATTTCTATGGTGTCACACCTTCATCTTCATAGAGGAAGTTCTGAATCTGTATGCCAATTCTCAGTACTATCACAGGAGACAGAAGGAGACCGATAGATGATCGTTTACGAGCTTTTGAATGTCATTCATATACTTTAGTTGGAGAGAAAACCGAACATTGCAAATAAAGTTAAAGTTCAAGTGACAAGAAGAGCGGAGTGTTTGTTGTAGGTTCGCTGGAACACTGTCATATGACGGTCAATAACGATCATGTCACTTGGCAGATACGTTATCCCTGTTATTTCTTCTATCAAAAAATCACTAGAAGCTACAACTGAACCAGGATCTAAGGATCCTCCAACCAGCAATGTGTGACATGACCTGACTCAAGCCGTGTCGCGGAAGAAGCAAAAGTTGGGGCCTTGACAAAATCTTTAATAATGGGCTATGCAGCTGTAAATATATAAACTCGTACTACTACAACCTCTGAACACAATCCTCACACGAACTCGTTATTACGATCAAGGTATGCTTTTTTAACACTGATCCGCCTTCATGACCGCAATGATGGGTTTTTAGGTAGGATTATTAAACCCTTGAGAGCATTTACGCAATAAAGCGGATCTGTTAAAATTTTTCCACTAGAGCTTCAATTCTTCGTCACCTCACACGTGTTATCGTAAATCATTCTGAACTGTTATCTTTGTCAGTCTCAGTTTTACTGGTATGCATATATTCACTAATCTTGTTTCCGAAGACAATGCAGTGGAAAATGGCCATCCCATTGTTGACCCTCGCCCTTAGTGCGGCAAACGCGGCAACCGTAGGCGTCACTTTCTACAGCAGCGCCAACTGCGATCAGAGCAGTGGTTCTACTACCCAGTTCCAATGGAGTCCGGCTACGACTGTACAATGTATCACATGGCCTGGCGCAGGAGCTAATTCCGTCGATGTTGAGGTGGACGGTAAAGGCTGCGACTATCTCACCACATACATAAACGACGACTGCACTGGTGAACTAGTGTCATATGATTTAAATCCCGGGGTGGGTTATGGGTGCAGACCGCTGTCTCAACCAGTCCGCTCTTTTGCTGTAGTATGCTATGATCAAATCAACGCAACATACAGCTCGGGAACGGCCCAGGTTCGTTTGATGGATTAATTATAATCTTCGGAAAGGCTGGTATCATCGTCCTAAGGGACAGACTTGAAAGCTGAAACCTGTTCAGTACTCTGTTCGATATTGTTTGTTATTTTCATGGACAAATGATCATTGCCGTTTGTAATGCACTTTCTGAGCCATTAACATCCGGAAAAACCTATTACATAAAATGGCAAATGGTAAGACGAAGTTTTAGTGAATATTAACCTTGGCAACTGGTAGTCCAATGCTATGCTACATTGCATTGGTACATCTTCTTCGCTTGACTCAAAATATACAAATCAAATTAAATCAAGGTTTAAGCAAGTGCCTTGCTCTGAGAGCGCGAGGTTCGTTTTTAGCTCACTGCTCTCATTAGGTACACCATTCACAGGCGTAGATTTTTAGAGTGGTTAAGTTTGTGTTACAACAGGCACTTAGCTAAGTTATTGATATGCATATATCCGCTAACCTTGTTCTCCAAGACAATGCAGTAAAAACATCGTACCATTCTCATTCCTTATCTTACTGCGCCGAATGCTAAAGCTTCGGAGTCTTAGCTGTCCAGAAGACAGCGGTTATTACCCGGCACCAAGTACCACTGTACCAGTATTGATGGTCAGAGGGAACCTCTAATACGATCCAGAATCCGGATTATTGAGTCTGATTTACTTAGGAAAAAACCATTTATTGATAAGAAGAAGTAGAACCAAAGGAAAAAAAGCGCGGTCCAGTGTCCAAGCGCTGTCTGACTCCGGAAGTAAAAGTTGAAAAATCCCAAGTAGGACTGCGTCACATGATTTCGGCTCGACGCGTATCGGCTCAGGCTTTGGACACCGGCGCACCGCGTGCCGTGTCGCGTCATGTCACGAAGCAAGCACACAATCCACATCCACCGCCTCGACTTTGTCCCTAGTCCAAAGTGTGAAACGAAGTTGGTCTCAATACTGTTGTCCATGTCCAGTTTTTTTATATAAATATGAGTGATGGAAGCTACCAAACCCAAGGCTCATCTTCTGAAGGCATGTCTTCAAACACACAATTCTCTAACTCTACTAGTACACCTTTTAAAACCAATTCACGCTCAGGTCCAAGGCTCTCAGCAACGAAGGAACGACAACTCTTAGATAACCCGGAGGTCGATCCACAATTCGTTGAAAACTTCTTCGTCGCTCTCGATACTATTCCAAGCGTGGAAGATGACTCTATTGCGCAGTCAATCAAAGCTATTTCTTCTGCCCATGGGGAGAAAAATATGTATGGCGACCTCATTCAAATTTTCAATAAGATTGCTCAACTTGTCCGCGTCCCCGGTCATTCTTCGTCGTCTCCATCAACACCGCCACTTCACTTTTTATGTTCTTACACTCAGGGACCTTCATCAAAGAATAAACAGCAAACTCGTCACGTCGCACCTGACATTCTTGTTCTTCCACCTCTGACAGTCTGCAATAGGTTTCTGCAAAAGACGGAGCCAACGAATGACGATTCCTCTGACCGCTCTTTGCGCTGCCCGTGGGCGCTTTTGGAGTCTATAATTGAGGCCAAACCAGAGAAGGATTGGAATCATAAACAGACTATTGATTACCTAGAGACAATCTTGCAACATCGGCCTGATAAAAAAAGTGTTCTCGGCCTATCTTGTAACCAGTTCGGTTATCGTTTCTACTATGTGGATGCCTGCACACAAAAAACATCAATCGTTTTTCCATGGAAGGATGGTCTAACGACGCTTGTTCACTACATTTATTCATTGCATCGGATATATTCCGAAGACATTCAACGGGACACGTCTATTCAATTGCATGATATTAATTGGAACGGGAATGACAGTTCTGCGGTTTGGAGGATCTCTTTCAAAGGAAAAGAATACAAAATACGACCGATATTCGAACGAAGAGGACTTGGAAGAAGAACTTGGATAGCTGTTGGGTCAGTCAATGATACGGACAAGAACAAATCGGAGTCGGCTATCCGGGTTGTAAAGGATATGTGGAGAGATAATTCAAGGCGATACAACATCAGTAATCTGGGCATGTCTGCCCGGATGGCCGGAGACGGTCAGGGACGGTCTGGCTCACTATGGCCGGCAGGATAATTTTGACAACATCGGCGTGTCTTGGAAGTCCTAGACTCCGACGAAAAAGGTGCGGACTAGTGAGACCATTGTGTGTCGGATTGTGTCCAGGCTGTCCCATGTTCCCGGAGTGTCCCAGACCATTGCATGCTCCTAGACTGTTGTAGGTTCCTAGACTGCCTGAGTCATGCCGGTTTCCTGTTGTTGCCTAATAATATGATTTGCTTCGCTTTTTTTTTTTAATTTGGACTGGAAAAAATCTATTATTCTTTATACATTGATTGTGTGAGTAACTAAAAATTTCTATTGTGATTCCGGCAACATTTCATCTGAGCTATCAATGATGAAGTCGTCATCAACGTCAACAATAACATTCAGTAAAGCCCTATGCAGCGTGGGATTGAGAATATGTATGTTGACAATCGTTTTGGACTCACATTCCCGTAGTGTATATATTCTTCTGTAACTCATGACAGTGCTCTCGCTTTGTTGTCTCATACTTTTCCAGTCGAACCAAATGTTTTTTATACTCGGCCTCATATCTATCCCCTTCCAAGCTCCCTTTTTTATACTTTCCGGTTGAATATTCCTCAAGACAATGTAGGATCTGAATTACAATTTAACAAAATATTATAAAGATATGAAAAAACATACCACTACTCCGGCAAATGCAATAGTTTCGAAGGGCATTGGATTAAGGATATTGGGCTGAATACGAGCCGGGCCTTGCCGCAATTTGAACATTCCTTCATGAATAACCTGAATTATTGAGTCGTGTGCGAATGGTCTTATATATCTGTCCTGATTATGAAATGAGATATACTCAAACTTTGGAACCAAATATATGAACTTACTTGTCCGTCAGCATCTGCGAAAATCTGTCTATATATGTATCGGCTGCTTGTAGTGAGATATTTAACCCGCTCTTGTATCGCCTCGGGTGTTCCGACAAGACCATATTTTTCGACGATAAATGCCTCTGCTGCTTGTTTCCATCGATACCGGTATTTAGACATATGTTTACTCAACTGGTTTTTCGTTAGTACAATCACCGTTATAAAATGGTTACTCACAATCATTGAGATATAAGACGTGAGTACTGCAGAATGTTTGCAGTCATTGTTTGCAGCCTTCAAAGCACTTGCATTCATCTGCCGCTTTTCGGAGTGAGTTGGGAATGGATTCTGAGTGGCTATATAGAGATTAATATAACGCTTTGCTTGACTAATGACATCACGGTGTCTGGGGCTATAGGCATTTTGCTGGTCTGGTCTTGCTGTATCAACCAAACCGGATTTCGAAGGCTCTGGAGTTTGAAAGGTGCTTGCTGATCCAATGATGTCCGCTGGATCAGGCTCCGGTGTACCATAACTACTGTCAAAAAAGGATGAAGGAGAACTTGCACTATTAAAATATTATCATACGCAACAGCAGAAAATAGATAATGAAGTCACCTTGCAACTGACTTAGACACGGAATGCTGTCTATAACACATATTTTAGTGATGGAACAATTGAGGATGGAGAGTAAATTACCTTATTATTTTCTCTCGAAGGTCATCCGGGTTTGGCAGTCGTCGTGATGTTTTGGATTTTTTTGCCTGGTGATCTTCAAGTACATCTGAAACGGGAGAGATATAAACCCGCTAGATGAGGTATAAGCAATGGTTGTAGAATGAAAAAAAAAAGAGAACCTTTCGTGTTGGAACCACCATTTGAGTTTTATCACCTTTTTGCAACTTCTCGGCCTCCTTCAGTTGACGTCTGAGCTGCTGAATTAAGGCTGCTTGACTTTCTTCAGTAGAAATCATCTCCTCCAACTCTTCATCATCATCCAATGGTGTATCATCTATATTATCCTCAGTCTCAGCATCTGAAGTTTCGGACCGGCACTCATCAAGTGCATCGTCCACAGTATCTGCAGAATGCTGGGAGTGCTTTGTGAAAAATGACTGGAAAATAAAGAATAACTTACATTTGATTGAGGACGAGTTGGTGCCGAAGATGTTGTTTGTGGCAACAACTGGGTTTGCACTGCTGGTAGAACTTGGCTTTGGATATTGCTTTGGGATCTTGTCCGAGTTTGAACTCCAGAAGTCTTTGGACCGGCCTAAAACATAATGAGTCAATTTTAGAGGAGATTTGTCATGATCCGAAATCATGACTTCGATTCCAATACGTTTCCGACGAACTATTTACGACCGAACCTCTTCGACGAACCGAACCCGAACTACACTCGAACTAATCGAGTCTAGACTAGCGTCTAGACTAACGATCTATTCTAGAACGACTTATATAAGAGGTTCTCATGACGTCGTATTATTTCCCTTTGTTTAATCTTTAGTTAGCGAAAACTCATGTTTTCCATGAGTTCGATTATGTAAGCAAGAAATACCTTCCTAACTTGTATTTCTTTGTCTTCGACCCTGACTCTAGAATATGTATATAAACCCATGTAAAATACATAGTTAGAGTCGTCTTGAAATCGAACTTTGGTTCGTTTCAATATATTCTCTTTATCTGATTCTTGCTCGACGACTTCTTCGAAGTCGTCTCGAACTTCTTCTTCGATCTCGAACTTCGTCGTCTGCGCCGACGAAGTTATTGTCATCGTTGTCAGGGTACGCTACCGCGTCCCCTCATTTTTCCTTATTTATTATCATCGGTATATATCTATTTCCATCTTATTTATATTTCCCGTGCATTACCTCTACCATCCGTTTATTCTCTCCGTCCATATTTCACCTTCTCTACTCGCGCGCGTTGCGCGCTCGTACACGGCGTGATGCCCGTGACATCACGTCGCTTAGGCTCGGCTTGGGCGCCTGGCACTTAGCTGTGCCAGGGCCGCACGCCGCGTCGTCGTTTTATGTATATAGTAGCTGTGCCTAGAGTGAGGGTCCCTAAGCTTGTTCTCTTAGGATCCCCTCCCTCTAGTGTGAGCTGAGTAGCCCTAACAATCGTGGTCGGACATCATTGTCGTGAGTACTTATCGTTACCGAATCAAATCGAGGAACAACTCAGACCTTCCGGAGCGGGCGCAACACATACGTTGAAGCCAAGTTCCTCATCGATCTCGAACTCGTTCTCGAATCCCTCGAACTCATCCGAAGACTCGGACCTTGACAGTATTTCAAGACCTAGTCGTTTCCGTAGGTCTGTAGAATGGCAACGCGTACTCATTCGACTAGCCGTTCTAGGCGATCTCGTGCTTATGACCCTGGTGTTCCACCTCTTTCTCCACCTGTCTCTTCTGACCCGATCCTTGCTCAACGTAACCTCGAGCGAGACGAGCGGGCTAGTAGACGACATGCTGGTGTTCCGATTTCTCAACAAGCAGCAGCTCTCCTCGAACGTGCTGCCATGTTCACTGGACGCTCTCCTTTGCAACCTCTTGGTGCTCCGATTAACTATTCGTTCTCATCCGACGGCGCTGTCACTCGTCCTCAGTCTGTTTATCATGAAAGGCAACTTTCGATCGAACCTCTTCCTCTTTCGGCTCGATCCGCCCAGTTCGCCAAAATTGAAGAACTCGATGAGACTGGCAATGTTATTTCTGACATGCCGACTGCGACTCCGACCCCTGGACCCACTCGAACGGCTGTTCCTCCGACCACGTCTGGTGGTAACGGTGGGAATGGTGGAAATGGTGGCGGTGATGATGGTGGTGGTGGACGAACTCCTCCTCCCAATCCGCCCCCTCTTGGATCGACTCCTGGTCCTTCTGGAAATTCTGGTGATGGTGGTATCGGCGGTGCTGGTGGTCCTCCTGGTGGTGATCCTCCCGGACCTCCCGATGACGACGATGGTTCCGACACTGGTTCGGAAGATCTCTCTTCTTTTTCACGTCGTCGTCGTAATGCTTTCGATCGTATCGCCGACTCCATCGAACTTAATCAGCAAATTCTTCAAGAACTCTTGAATCCTAGTCGAACAAAGATGCAGATTAAGGATCCAGAAACGTTCGATGGTTCCAACCCCGAGAAGTTAATTGCCTTTTTGGTTCAATGCCGCTTGGTTTTCCGTGCTCGTCCGACTCTCTATCCGACCGATTGGTCCAAGATTAACTACGCTATCATGTTTCTCCGTGGATCAGCTCTCGAATTCTTCACTCCGTACGTTCGCGACGAACTCGATCCTCAGCAATTCGATTTCTTTGCGTCATGGGAAGCATTTGTACAGCTTCTTACCGATACGTTCGGACAAGTTTCGATCGAGGACGATGCCGAAACCGCTTTGGCTGCCCTTACCTTCACTGACTCGATGAAAGCCTCTCAATTCTTTATTCAGTTTACGAAGTATGCTCTTCGGACCCAGTACAATGGGCCCTCCCTTCGTCGACTTGTCTTAGAGAAGCTTCCGAATCGTTTGATTGACCGATTGTATAATTCTGATAGGCCGTTTCATACTTTCCAGGCTCTTCGCAACACTGTGTTGATGTTGGACGCTCTTCATTGGGAAAATGAAGCTCGAAAAAAGCGTCGTCAACGTGAGGCTGGTACTGGTAGTTCTAGTTCGCAGAAGAAGACTTCCGGTTCGAACAATACCTCTTCGTCTCCTTCTAACACCAACAACAAGTCGAACTCGAACAAGAAGAAATGGTCCGACAATCGAACGTCCAATTCGTCCAGCAACAGCAACAACAGCAACCGCTCTGGTGGATCGAATACCACCAAAAGCTCGAACACCCTTTCGGATGCCGAGCGAGAACGACGATTGAAAGGCGGTTTTTGTTTTAACTGTGGCGAAAAGGGACATTTAAGTCGTGATTGCCCGAAGAAAGCTTCGAGCTCTTCTTCACAGTCGAAAGATTCGAAGTCGAACAAGGCTCGTAGCGCCAACAAGACTTCGGGTAATAAGGGTAATAGTTCTTCTAACTCAAATGAGAAGAAGGCTTCAGAGCCTGTCACTCCAGAACCATCCGGTTCAAAAAATTGATAGACTCTCGTCCGGACACTTCGGCACGCTTGGCGGGAGTTCCGAAGTCTTCTGTGCCTCGTATGGTTCTTTCCGTTGCTAAATCTATGCCAGATTCTTTGATTGTTTCTTTTTCTACGATTTTTTCTGACAAATTAAAAGCATTAGTAGATTCTGGTGCTACGAATTCTTTCTTAGATAAATCTTTGATAGATAGATTTAAGATTAAGACGACTCCAATAGATCCTATTCCTCTTTATGTTTTCGATGGCTCATTAGCTAATTATATTACCGAAACAGTTCTTCTTCCAGTTACTTTTAATGATAGTGTTATGATACCGATTATATTTCATGTAACGAACTTGGGTACTGACTACAACGCTGTTCTAGGGTATGATTGGCTCACCCACTACAATCCGTCGATTGACTGGGTACTGAACCGTCTCAATTTCCCGGACACTGTCGAAAATCATCCCGAACTGATGGAAGGCCTATCCCTTTCCGATTTCATTCATCCGACGATCCCCGATCCTCCTTCCGAAACATCTTCTTCCTCTCCCTACATCGAAAAACCAACGATCTCTTTCGTCGATGCAGCGACCTTTGCTCACATATGCAAGGAAGAAGGCGCACGTGCTTATTCTATGAGGATCAACACTGCCGGTATGGATCTTCGTTCGACCTCTCTCTCAGAAGACGATGCATTCCTCAACTCGATTCCTGCGGAATATCGAGACTTTGCTGATGTCTTTAGTTCGGAGAAGGCCGACATACTGGCACCACACCGACCCTACGACCTTAGTATCGAACTCGTCGATGGGACTTCACCTCCACTTGGTCCTATCTACTCTCTGTCTCCGACCGAACTTCAAGCTTTACGCGAATTCCTCGATGAAAATCTCGCAAATGGTTTCATCCGACACTCGAATTCACCTCACGGAGCCCCTGTTCTCTTCGTTAAGAAAAAGGATGGATCTCTACGTCTTTGCGTTGACTTTCGTGGACTTAATCGTATCACGAAAAAAGACAAGTATCCATTACCTCTCATTTCTGACCTTCTTGACGCTCCGAGTAAAGCTAGAATCTATACCAAAATCGATCTGAAACATGCGTATCATCTTGTACGTATTGCTGAAGGCGACGAATGGAAGACAGCATTTCGAACTCGATATGGCTCGTTCGAATGGCTTGTAATGCCATTTGGTCTGTCTAACGCCCCAGCAGCTTTCCAGCGTTTCATGAACGATATTTTTGGTGATCTTCTCGATTCTTATGTTGTTATTTATCTTGATGATATCTTGGTGTATTCCGATTCTCTCGAACTTCATATCGAACACGTCCGAGAAGTCTTATCCCGACTTCGTCGAAACAATCTCTTTGCTTCTCTGAAGAAATGCGAATTCTCTCGGAAGCAAGTCGAATTTCTCGGATTCGTTCTGGACGAGGAGGGCCTTGGTATGGACCCTTCGAAAGTTCAGATGATTCAAAATTGGCCACCCCCTCGAAAAGTGAAGGAAGTCCAGTCCTTCCTTGGGTTTGCTAATTTTTATCGTCGATTTATTGATGAATATTCCCGAATTACAGTTCCGCTGACCCGACTCACAAAGAAGGGTATACCGTGGAATTGGACTGACGAATGTCAACAGGCTTTCGAACTCTTGAAGAAAGCTTTTACGATGGCCCCGATCCTTGCGCATTGGGTGCCCGATAGGCCAATCATAGTCGAGACGGACGCGTCTGACTATGCTCTTGCTGCGATTCTCTCGCAATTCGACGAAAACAATGAACTCCATCCCATTGCTTTTCATTCTCGTACGTTTACGGGACCCGAACTCAACTACGATGTTCACGACAAGGAACTGCTTGCGATCTTCGAAGCGTTCCGACGATGGAGACACTATCTGGAAGGGTCCGTCTATCCTATTGAGGTATTCACGGATCACAAGAACTTGGTATATTTTTCGACTATGAAAGTTCTGACTCGTCGGCAAGCCCGATGGTCCGAATTTCTTTCCCAATTCAATCTTTCGATAAACTTCCGACCCGGTAAGCTTGGCACGAAACCTGATGCTTTGACTAGACGATGGGACGTCTATCCTAAAGAGGGAGTGAACGACTACTCGTCCGTTAATCCGCACAACACGAAGTCGATTTTCACTTCCGAACAGCTCAAAAGTTCCATCAACGCGACGATTTTGATCCCAGTTGTCGTCCGTGCTGCCGTGGTTATGGATATTGATAAGCTCCATTCCGATATTCTTTCCGTTCTTTCCGATGATGTTATTGCTAAACATCACCTTCCTGTCAGTTCTAACCCTCGTTGGACTGTCGATTCGAAAGGTTTCCTTCGATGCGATGGCAGGATTTATGTTCCCGATCTCCTCGATCTCCGTCTTCGAATTATTCAATTCAAGCACGATCATCCTCTGTCTGGTCATTTCGGTCAATCCAAGACTCTTGCCTTGGTACGACGCGAATATGTCTGGCCTAACATGCGATCGATGATCAAAGATTTTTGCAAATCGTGTATTCCATGTATGCGTGGCAAATCGAAGCGTCATAAACCCTATGGTTTTTTGAAGCAACTTCCGATTCCGATTCGACCTTGGGATTCTATTTCCATGGACTTCATCGAACATCTGCCTCCTTCGAACGGTTTTACCTCCATACTAGTCATTGTAGAGCGACTGACAAAGTATGCTCTTTTCATTCTGACCTTTGACACCATTTCCTCTTCCGATCTCGCTCAACTCTTCGTTTTACATGTTTTCTCGAAACATGGTATTCCTTCTCATGTCACTTCCGATCACGGTACTGAGTTTGTTTCTCACTTCTTTCGATCTCTCGGAAAAGCACTCGAAATGGAACTGCATTTTACGTCTGGTTACCACCCCGAAGGTGATGGTCAGACCGAACGAACTAACCAAACTCTCGAACAGTATATTCGTATCTACTGCAATTATCAGCAAGATAATTGGGCCGATTTACTCCCTCTCGCTGAGTTTGCGTTCAACAATGCTGAAAGTGCTACTACAAGTGTAACTCCATTCTTCGCGAACAAGGGTTACCATCCGAGACTCTCTGTGAATCATGACCTTCCTCTGACGTCTTCCCGAGCTCTCGACTTTGTCTCACGCTTGGACGAAATTCATTCCGAACTCAAGCTTCAAATCGAACTTGCTCAGAAACGTTATCAAGGTCCTGCCGATGCTAAGCGATCGAAGTCTCCGGACTTTCCGATTGGTTCTAAGGTTTACGTTAAAGGTGACTTCTTTTCGACTACAAGACCTTCAAAGAAGTTATCAGACAAGTACCTCGGACCTTTCGAAATCATCGCTATTCCGAATAAAGTTACTCGAACTCTCCGACTCCCAGAGAATTATCGTACTGTCCATCCCGTCTTTCATGTTTCTATGTTAGAACCAGCTGCTGACAACAACATTCCGAATCGTGTTCAAGAACCACCTCCGGCTGTCGAAATCGAAGGTGAAATCGAATACGAAATCAAAGCCATCCTTGACTCCAAAGTCGATCGAAGGAGGGCTTGTCCGTTGTTATACCTAGTTAAGTGGCTTGGATACGATGGTACTGATGAAGAATCTTCTTGGCTTATAGCCTCCGAACTCGAACACGCCCGAGAACTCATCGAAGATTTTCATAAGGCGTATCCGGACAAACCTGGTCCCGATTGGCAACATTTAGTACGAAAGTGACTTATGTTTTCTTTTCTTTTTCTCGAAATATTCTTCCGAAATTCGAACTCGCACTCCTTATCATCATATTTCTTGTTTTTTCCTTCCGATTTCGATCTTATTTTCGAACTCATCGAACTGAAACTTAAAGAAATTTTCACGCATTTTCAAAGTTACAAAAAACAATTTATTGTTACTACTATTAGGATTACATTAGAGTACTTGGGAGCTCTTCAGCTTCCCTTTCCTCGTTCTCTTCCCTTTCTCTTTCTTGTTCTTTCTCTTTCCCCTTACTTCCCTCTCCTTCGACGTTCCCTTCGATGATCTCGATCTCCGAACCTTCGGCGTCTTCTTGAACTTGCGCTGCCTCTGCAAGTTTCTCCTGCTTGACGATCCGTGTGATTCCGCAACGATTCATTTCTTCCGTCACTTCTTCTTCGACAACCCTGCTACGTCGTTTGAACCCGAACCCCTCCGCTACTCCGAACGTCGACTCCCCATCCTCGATCCTCAAACGATCCGCGACTTTCCGAAGATCTGCGACGACTATGTCCTGGGCCTCGTTGGAGACCTCCAGGCGGTGCTCGATCTTCTTCAAGATGGCCGTGATGTTGGCCAATTCCTTCGTTTGTGCGCGGATGGCTTCGGCGACGACTTCTCCACCGACTGATTCTGGGGCCAAACGATTCGAACGACGGGGTTTGCTTTCTTCTTCTTCCGACTCAACTTCGATGACGTCTTCGGTCTTCTTCTTCTTCCTGGTGATGCGATTGGCACCGCGTGGTATGACTGGATTCCCAGTCAACGAACAGCGCAACTTGGCTTTGTGGCAAACGAAGCAGGCGCTCTTCGCGTCGGACGGTACTTGAGTCCGACATTCGACCCCCTTCTCCACGCAAAGATCGCAGGGTTTCGGGTTGAGCACGCCACCTTTCGTTATCATGACCACTTGCGTCTTTGGACGCTTGACCGAGACGACCGACTCTGCTTCCGATTCTTCTAGACAACGTTTTGAAGATGATGCCACTGACTTGGCAGTGGGCTTGGGGACAGGAGCTGAGACTGGAGTATCCACCGAATTCAACAACTATATCGATGTTAGATAAAACTATAAAAGAACGACTGCGACACACCTTTAGTTTGCTTCGCAACTTTGGATTCTCTGCCAAAAACGCCTCCAATGTTTTCGCCTCCTCCTCTTCCTCCCTCTGTCTCTTCTTCTCCTCGAATTCTTTCTTCTTAACGCGATATTTCTTTTCGTACGTTTCCTGATGGAAACGCACTTCTTCGTCTTCGTCGTCACTTGCTAGAGACTTCACACGCACGCCGAGCTCTTTACTGTCTGGAAATCCGAAGATCTGACGATGTTTGATGGCCCACTTGACACGGGCGTCGAACGTTTTGGGCTGGTCTTCATCATCGCTGGCGTCGAGGGACAGTTGTTCCTTCTTCTTGGTCGACATCGATGGCTGAGCGAGGGTGGCAGACGAAGACGGGGGAGATAGCGACATGAGCGGTGAGGACTTATATGTCCTCAACGGTTTCAAGAATTTTCACCGTGTGACTGTATTATGTCATACGCTCGGTCCCGAATCACCGTCTTCTTGAGTTATTTTTAGATTTTGATGACTCGTCGGCCATCAGGCAAGGTTCTATTAACGACTAGACTTTTGTCACAGGTCTAGAACGTCGTGACGTCTTCTGATGTCATTCATGACTATTTTTATCACGAAGATCTCGAAGGCTCGATCTTAAGGAGGGAGTACTGTCATGATCCGAAATCATGACTTCGATTCCGATACGTTTCCGACGAACTATTTATGACCGAACCTCTTCGACGAACCGAACCCGAACTACACTCGAACTAATCGAGTCTAGACTAGCGTCTAGACTAACGATCTATTCTAGAATGACTTATATAAGAGGTTCTCATGACGTCGTATTATTTCCCTTTGTTTAATCTTTAGTTAGCGAAAACTCATGTTTTCCATGAGTTCGATTATGTAAGCAAGAAATACCTTCCTAACTTGTATTTCTTTGTCTTCGACCCTGACTCTAGAATATGTATATAAACCCATGTAAAATACATAGTTAGAGTCGTCTTGAAATCGAACTTTGGTTCGTTTCAATATATTCTCTTTATCTGATTCTTGCTCGACGACTTCTTCGAAGTCGTCTCGAACTTCTTCTTCGATCTCGAACTTCGTCGTCTGCGCCGACGAAGTTATTGTCATCGTGGTCGGACATCATTGTCGTGAGTACTTATCGTTACCGAATCAAATCGAGGAACAACTCAGACCTTCCGGAGCGGGCGCAACACATACGTTAAGGCTCTCAACGGGTTTGACCCGCAGGTATTCCCACGCCCTATTAGCCAATCAGAACGCAAGATTTTTGGGTCAAGGGCGAAATCCTGCAATCTGATTGGCTCAAGGGTCGTGGGAAACCCGCAGGTCGCAACCCGTTGAGAGCCTTAACATACGTTGAAGCCAAGTTCCTCATCGATCTCGAACTCGTTCTCGAATCCCTCGAACTCATCCGAAGACTCGGACCTTGACAAGATTGTATATTCCAAACCATATTTTTTCGTGTTTGCTTTGATACACGCTTGACATTAGGTATCGAAGATCGTGGAGCCATTAGAAAAAAAAGTGAAACTGTAAAGTTGTTAGTCACAGCGCTAAATATTTTCACCCCAGTATGCATAGTTACATAATTTTAGAGAACACTATTATTATCCAAAAATGGTATTATGTCCAGCACCAACTTGCGTTAAATTCTTCAAATCTTCACGGGCACTACAAACCCACATTAGCAAGTCAAGACCATGCAATGATTGGATAGAGAAAACCGCCCAGGCTTTACCATTGTATGATGCCGATGACGTTGAAAATTGGCCAACAATACAATCAGGACCCGCGCATGATGAAACAACTGGATTGGCGCAGGACGATGAAAGTAGCAATCTGATGATGGAAGACTCGAGTGCTGAACCAGTCCTATTCAATTTATCACATGTTGATCCTTCGGATGAATTGAACGATACTTCTTACCGTTACCGACATTATCCATTCACACGGGATAATCGAACATACGGCAGGGGACAGACTCCATATGAAGCAACGAGAGCAAGAGAAGTTGATCAAAACAATGTAACATATCCTTTTGCAAGCATGGACGAGTGGCAGTTTGCAAAGTGGATTGCATCTAGTGGACTTCCCACTACCAGAGTGGATGAGTTCCTGAAATCGGACTGGGTTAGTTTTATCAGTTTCTTTTCTCATCAAACATCCTGATATTGTTCATCAGGTCCGAAACCTTGGAAATCACGCACCGTCATTTAAAACAGCAAAAGATTTGACCAACAGGATTGAATCATTGTCCGGAGTGCCACCTTGGAAAGCGGTATGGGTGACTCTTCCCGAAGCACCTAATGACCCGCAGTTGTTATTATACAGGGATGCTTTAGAATGCCTGAAATGGCTAGAAGCTAATCCTGAATTTACGGGAGAAAAGGATTACATACCCTACGAGGAATATCTTGATGAAGCTATGACAGAGCGTTGCTACAACGAGATGGCAACGGGCGATGCATGGATGGAGATGCAATCTGAATACCCAGAAGACATCACGATTCATCCCTATATTCTTTCAAGTGACAGTACTCACTTAACAAACTTCTCCGGGGACAAAAAAACGAAGCCATTGTTACTTTCGTCTGCACACATTCGGGAACGTGTTCGTTCAGCACCAAGTCGCCGAGCCTTTCTGTGCATTGCTTACCTTCCAGAAGGAAAATTTCCAAATCTCGAGTTTGCAACACAAACGCAAAGAAAAGAAATGCCTGGAATCTTGCAGAGCCGATTGTATCACGAGTGCACATTTATTGTTCTGGCCAGTCTTCAAAAGCACGAAACAATACCTGTCAAAATGGTTGATAGCGAAGGATATATAAGGATGGAAATCTTACGGCTAATTGCGTACATCTGCGATCTCCCAGAACAAGCACTTATTGCATGTCTTGGTGCTGGCAAATGTGTCCCTTGCGAAGTTGACCACTCAGAACTTGGGCTTAATGCTGAACACAGGCCTCGTACTGGTATTTCAATTCTCAAAAAACTTCGAAGGATTCGTCAAAAATGGCCTGAAGCGGATACATGGAAGTTTGCACAGGAAGCTAAAGAGATTGGCCTTAGCGGCGTTGAAGAACCATGGTGGAAGGACTTTACTAAACTTGACATTTGCAAAGTTATTTGCCCTGATGTCTTACACGGTCTTCATAAGGCCTTTAAAGATCATCTGGTTACGTGGAATGTAAACCTAATAGGAAAAGCAGAGCTGGATTCGAGACTTACGCGAATGCCAAAGTGGCCAGGATCTCGACACTTCACAGCAGGAATCTCGAAGATTTCCCAGTGGTCAGGCAAGGAGCATCGAGATCTTCAAAAATACTTCTTGACTGCTATTAGCGGTCATACAAAGATCCCGCGAGAGGCAATCCGTGCAACAAGAGCGGAGCTTGATTTCATCTATACAGCTCAATATCATTCGCACACCGAAGAAACACTCTGTCAACTTAGCGCTTACAATGACACGTTCCACGAACACAAAGATATTTTCATTTTGACTCGTGCGCGCAGAGGAAAAAGAGGTGTAATTGAACACTTCAATATTCCGAAACTTCATACTCGTCTTCATTATCCGGAGTTCATTCGAAGGTTAGGCGCGACCGCGAACTATTGCACAGAAACATCAGAACATTATCACATCAAAATCGCAAAAGAACTTTACAATAACGTAGGACACAAAGAGTATGCCCTACAGATGGTTCGGTTGCTTGATCGCACGGAGAAGATTTGTTATAATGACAGGTATCTTGCCTGGCGACACGGAGTATCTTACGGAGAAGAGTTAGACAGCGTAGACAATGACACCGAGGAACAAGTGCACCTCTCATTGATCCCAATTCCAACTCAGGTATACCAGCCAACTTTGGCCATAAGACCTCGCTGGAGTAAACTGCGGCTTCAGATTGCACTTTCAAAAGACTGGTACAATGTAGATACCGCTGCTTTCGAAGGTGCCGTCCAGCGATACGAAGCCAAATTATTATACGGTGATACGGCTGAAGGACGAGGATGGGCCTATATGGTAGATGCAATGCCGGACAAGTATTCTTCTTTGGATATTTGGTCGATATTTCGGATTATACTTCCGGTACTGGATCCAATACATGATCGAGCCGAGACATGTATACTTCGTGCGCCGCCGCCAAATATGGGTGTCGGTAATGTGGTTTTTATTGATACAGATCCGGATGGCGATGCTCTTCAAGTTGGAATAAAAGGTCATTCTTTCACACAGCTTGCAGACATTGATAAACCTACCTTATTTTAGGTTTCCAGATTGGTCAACTCCGGATGGTCTTTCGCCCAGCGCTGGACCAAATGTCGCCCCATCTCGCATTCATTGAACTGTTTAATATACATCAGTTGGATCCCGTCATGAAGATGTATACAGCAGTCAAGGCTTACAACGACGATGGTTCGCGCAGATGCGAGATCATCCGGCTAGACTCTGTTGTGCAGCCATGTCCACTGTCACCGAAGTTTGGGAGTTTAGGGATAGATTTGGATGGTGGAGGAGAAAGAATCAATGGAGGTAACTGTATAGCACGAGTGGATGAATTTTGGATCAATAGTTTTGATAGCAAAGCGACATACCAAAGTGTTTTCTAGATAGCATCAGAATCCAACCTGTGCGCTCAAGCACTCACTAGTACTCACTGATCGGACATTAAGAAAGTAAGAACAGACATGTATTAAGGAGCGGGATAAATATACGGCGATAAATAACAAAAAATTAAAAAAAGAGCAAGTACCCGGTCTCAGAATGTCTGTGGCGGTCTGAGAGCATCGGATTAACGAGGCGTGAGATGCGCAAGGTCTGAGACTAAACATTAAGCGCTCGCCGCGAAACCAGATTACTGATGAAAGAAGGGAATCTTCTTCAACGCATTCATGAGAACGGATTTGTTCCTGGAGTAATTCGGCCAATTTCTGAAGGAAATCTGAACCTGAGTACTAAAGATCGGACAAAACATCGGCTCATAATGGGAAGCACCGGTCTAAGGCTAAGTGCGTGTAAGAGCGTTCTTGAATTTTTGAAGGTCATGTATGACGCAATAGAAGGTGTGGGTGCTATTTGAATCATTCATTCTGCTGCTTAGCCTTTTTCAGCTCACGAAAGAGCGGTTGAACGAGGTGTTCTGCACCGAGACGTCAGCTGGTATAATGTGCTTTGCAGACCCCAGCATTATGTCGGAAACGATAACGTCGTAGATCATCCGAACATAGGAAAGATTTTGTATGTGTCCGATATTTATGTTCAACGACTTATTGTTCACATAATTCTAGGGATGAACCGGACCCGCAGCCTCATTGTCTATTAACTGACTTCGATAATGCGGCTCTCTTACAAGACGATAAAGAGCCCGGTGAAGGGACTAAAAGAATTGTCCGTAAATCTGTATTACATGACTAATAGCTCACATATCTCACAGGGAACGCCAATGTTTATGGCTTGTGAATTGGCATACAAAAGAACCGGTTATGACTTCCTGCGTATCACAAAACCTTCCCCATCCATCAGCCTGTCTCAATTCTCTCTTGAGAGCGAAACTCTCAGCAAATATCTTACCGTTTACACGCCTGAAAGATATGAAAAATACAACGCGCTATTGGCATCGGTTATTTCTGGGCATGTCCCAGAAGTCGACCCGTTTGCTCTTGGTAACCTTATTCCATCTCATCGGCCACATCATGATATGGAATCTATATATTGGATCATTGCATGGTTCCTAGCAAAAGCATGGCCATCGGAAACTGATCCATATCCCGGCGACGAGCGCAGTAATCTCCAACGATCCGTATTGAAAGTTCTCCATTCCCGTATGATGCTAGATCACAACCTCGATGTCGTAATCAATCTTTTAAGTCGCACAGAGGGTGGATGGAAAATGTCGTTACATCCCGCTTTTCAATCTCTAGCAAAAATGTTGTTCGACATGGGGGACTATATCTGCATGTGCTGGTCACGGTTTCCAGAGATGCCGTTTTGGCATTCTCATGAGGCCTTTAAACGCCTTTTGCTCAAGGAAATCATACGAATGTCAATAGATGAAACACCGATTCCCATTCAAGGACCTAAACCTCCACTTCCTAAAAAACGTTCTGGAGTTTCTTCAGGCACAGGGAAGTCAAGTATGGGCACAAAGTTAACTCGACTCGGAAGTCAAACCCCAAGTGGATCGCGATCGCAAATAATTGGGTCCAGTGAATCCAGACAATCAGGAAAAACAACTAAACGCGCTCGGTCAGATTCCTTCTCGGCAAATTCGGAAGGTATAGCAAAAAAACATCGCTCTAATTCACGTCAACGACCCCTGACCAATGCTCCCCCTGACATCGCCGTTGTTCATGATTTTGTTTCCGTTTGTCTGGAGAATATTGAGAAGGATGATGTAGCCTGGTTTGATTTATAGTCTAATTTTTACTTATGCGCTTTGTGATTAGAATATATGTATTTATGTAATAAGAAAGTCAAATGAAGCTCGGTCTGATAAATATTAGAAAGAGCTTTAAGCTGGAGAACAGGCCCGGGTGATACGAGTTAAAACTTTTTTGAAACTCCCGATGTTTACTGTGCCGCGGCGTAAAATTAGCTATTAGAAACGCACAACATTCTTTGCACTTGACTGATCCCAACTTAATTTTCTTTCCCTAGCTTCTTCTGCCGTTTGTTAGTCATTTGCGGGGAAAGATATAAAACTCAAATAGAATACGAATACATTGACGAGCCTACTATTTACATAACACTCCAGTCCTTCCAAACTATTGGTCCATCGACCAACCTATTCCCGCTTCCCTATTTCGCCTTTCGATTTCGTCATCTCCTCTCTTATTAATAAACCCAGCTTTATTAAGATAAGGGAAGGGGGTATGGGTCTACAATGCTATCCATCATCTTTAACCGAAATTTGTAGACAACAAAGGAAATAGCCTTACACTTGGAAAACTTCAACGAGACGATCCCAACCTTCCTTCAACGTCGTAAATGAGAAGCCGGGAGGTATTATATATACTCTTGACGAGTTTACTGTGTTCCCATATTTTTCTCTGGTATGCGTGGCGGTTTTTGCGGTATACATCTTATTAGGAAAAACATGTTTGTTGGCTGTCCGTTTTTATGAATAAGGTCAAGTTACCGTGTCGTGCATCGAACCAACGGCATCGTGGGGAGGGTAAATCTTTTATGCGGCGACGAGTCTCTAGCACTGTTGTATGGGGGCTGTACTCCCATTTCTCTACATCGCAAAGAGTTTATATCACCATATTAAATTAATGACCAACTACAAATTATATTCATGTACGGACCAGAAAATATTTCGTGTTAGGATATTGTGCGGCATAAGCTTCCTTCGCCATTACCGCAATCGGTGAGTCCATTACGGACTTGTACTTGTACCCGCGCAGAACCTTGTCAAAAGCTGCAGGTGATGTATCTTTCCCTATAGTATTCGCGAATGTCAAGCACGGAACATGTAATGGCTGATAAAAGGGAAACCTTCAATTATATCCGCCCACAAAAAAATCATCTACGGTGCTCGTGGGAAGTTGCATAGGATGATATCCTAGCCCAAAACCTAGAAACTTGAGGGCCTTCCAAAGACTAATTGTCTTTAAAGAGATAACCGGAATCGTATCTTTGTTTTACTCAACGGAAAGCATACACAGTTCGTGCCATACCGACCCCTATTTACTTGAATAGGTGCGGGGTTGCCGGTCTGCCAGTGCTCTCATTGGTGGTCGACATGTCGGGAGTGGTTCAAGGTCGCTCTCGGGCAGATGACATATCTCGAAAATAAGATCTCGCTTTGGGCGAGGTTTTAAGAGAGCAGCCTTTTCATGGCGTAAAGCACGAGCCGGATTTTCAGCCCCGTTACCAGTGAAGATGCTTCACCTTGGACTTGAAGTGAACAGCGCTAAACTACAGCACATCTTTCTTGAGTTTTAATGAGTACCTTGAAATAAAAGTACCTTGATTATTGGCTCATTGAATGACATGGTCCCGACTGCAGTGCGTTCAAAGTACAGAGAAAAGTTTTCAACTCCAGACGCAGGGGTGGGCGCTTATACGTGAAACTACGTTCAACAACAACAGCCAAACAACAGCTGATCATGCTTACTCGCGTTCCGTACGAAATCTTCAGTAAAATTGTCAAACTTTCAAACAGACGTTATCTTCTTTCCGATTCCAGCTTCGGGGATGAGACAAGCCTACCTCCGATTGAAGCGACGCGTGTTTGTCGCTCGTGGAGAAAAACACTTCTCGGCGACCCAACCGTGTGGACTAGTATTCTCTCAAATATACCAAAATAGACTTTGATGAACTTGTCAAAATACTTTCATTGTCTGGTTCTATGCCATTGGATGTGTTTATCGAAAAGGGCGACAATTTTCCCCGCTCGCATCACTTTGTGGATCTAATTTGCAAGCTCCCTCGCCTTTTACAAGAGATGGGCAGAATTCGAACATTCCGGGTACTGTTACCGACAAAAATAGCAGGCGCGGTTCTATGCTTGTTCGTACATCCTGCTCCTGCGTTGCAAAAGTTCTACTTCGAAGTTAATCGCTGGCAAGATAGCGATATACAACCAGAAATGGAATGGGTCACTCTTGACGAAGCTTTCACTGTCAATCGAACTCTTTTTGAGAAGGCGCCCAACCTTGAAATTGTGCATCTCCCGATCTCTTTAGGTTTTGGGGGACTTCAATCTATATCCTTTTGGAGAAATCTATCAGGTATTCATTTTCAGTTCATCTCTTACATACCCATCGGCGGCGATGTTCTGCTCAACATTCTTCAACTTTCGTCACCAAGCCTTCGTGCTCTCAGTCTCATATGGTTAGGTGTAACAGCAGGCATCCCCTTTTGCAGGGATTCTTCTCGTCGTATTTACCTGCCATATCTACAAGAACTCTCACTTCAAGGCACATGCGAAGTCGGTTATATCAATTTTGTCCTGAAACATCTGGATTTTTCAGTCGACGAAGTCAACTTTAATATTATCTGCGTCGGTCCCTACCCTCCACTCTACCGCTCAACACCCTTAATTCACTTCATTTCCAAACGTCGGACCTAAACCTGGAATCCCTAGAAGTGCCTGATTTGTTCAGCGGAAGTCCAATATTCAGGACTCTGTTGAACTACCGTGCACCTTTAGATGAGCTGTCTAATTTCCTCCGAGAAAGCAGAATGTCGGAAACGGTCACACATATGTGTTTGGAAGACTACCCTTTAGAAGCCACGAGGCTCAGAGACATTCTGCTTTTACTACCAAATCTACAATACTTCCGAATCTATCACGGAAGTACATACGAAAATGATTCTTCTCTTCGAAACTCATACATGAAGGCCTTATTACCCCCGAGGGAACGAATACACCATTCAAATTCATCTGACCTCCAATCAGAGATAACAAGCCCAAATTTCTCGGAAATAAATGACGAACCCAATCAAGCACGTTCACTCCCTTGCCCCTCTCTGCATACATTACAGCTAGTTTTTCGTGGCGAATATCTAGAATTCGACGGATCCTATCTTCAGGATCTCCTTCAGTGTCTTTTATTCCGCGAAGAGACTGGACATCCGTTAAAATCGGTCATCATCTGGTATGAGTCTTTGTGCTGTCAGCATTCTTCAATGATTGGTTGGAGGAAGAGGACCATGAACAATGGGGCAGCGTCGTTGAGTTTAGGTTATTGTCCGGGGTCTCGGATTATTAGTGTGCGTTGTCCTTCATGTACTGTTGGGAACGGAAACCATAAGACTACCGCCCAATGTGTCAAAAACGAACTAGTCGCGCTGCTCGCGTCCGCATCGGGATGAAGAAGTTCAGTTAGATGCTCGCAGGAGACCCCGTAAAGAAAATAAAAATGGGTTTCTGCTTCCTAAAATTATTGAGCTCTTTGTTATCCAGATTTTTTCAAGTAACTTGTATGTTTTATGTACATACGTCAAAATACGAATGTTCTTTTGCTTTTTCCTTTATTAAACTAGTAGTACGTGTTTCTACTGTCTTTGACGAATACTTCGTCGCAACGACTCTCCGCAGTGAGCTTGATCTGCAAGCCATTTTGGAGCAAACAATTGAAATGAAAAAATTTGAACCCCAGCTACGCTTAGTGTGAATAACCAAATGTTGGCGTGGGCGCTTTACGTTGCATTGCACGTTGAACTCGTACTTCAATAACTGATCATGCTTGATCGTCTTCCATACGAAATCTTCAGTAAAATCATCAAATTCTCATACAGATATTCATTCATTCCCGATTACAATTTTGGCGACGACGAGCCAAGCTTACCTCCGTTTGAGGCGACGCGCGTTTGTCGTGCGTGGAGGAACACGCTTCTCCGCGACCCAACTATGTGGACGACCGTCAGACTCAACTACACAAAATCAAACCCAGATGAACTGACCGAGACTATTTCGCGCTCTGGTTCCAGACCATTGGATGTGTTTATCGAAGATGGTGATCATCCGATACTCTCGGATGACCCGGAGTTAATATCATTGTACTTGAGGGTTGGGTTTTACCAGAGATGCACAGTGTCCGAACATTTCAAGCACTGTTGCCACCAAGTATGGCAGGTACAGTCTTGGACGTCCTCAAAGAGCCTGCCCCTATGTTACAAACGTTCCATTTCGAATTTGATGGAGGCGGAGAAACTCAAATGCGACGCGGATGACTGACACTTGGAGAAGCCTTTGACCACGCTCTACCTTTTGACGACGCACCAAACCTCAAATATATATATATTCCAATTTCTTTGGGTCTTACGGAATTTCAATCCATTTCTTTTTTTAGAAGCCTGTCGATAATCCACCTTCAATTCATCTCCTACACGGATATCGAAGGTGATATCCTCCTGGACATTCTTCAACATTCATCAGCATGCCTTCGCGTTCTCAATCTCATATGGTCACGTGTAAAACCCAATATTACCTGTTCCATGCCTTCTCATTGCCGTATATCCCTGCCGTGTCTACAAGAGCTCTCACTTCAAGGCACATGCACGGTCGATAATATCAATTTTGTTTTGGAACGTCTAGATTTCCCAGTCGATAAGGTCAACTTGGATATTAACTGCGTCGATTTTTACCCCGCACCATACTGATTGGCAACATCTTTAATTGACTTCCAGCGACGTCTGTTGCTTCTTTCAATCTCCGAGAGCTCGACGGAATATATGTCAGCCATCAACTTCTCGAAACAGACGTCGGAAATGAACATGGAATCCCCAACATCTAATTTGTATTCTAGCGGAAATCCGATATTTAGAACTCTGCTTAGGCAAAGTCTGCCTCGGCGTTATCTGGTTGATTTATTTCCAAACAACACTGGAATGACAAACATTACCCACGTGTGTTTGGAAGACTACCTTATGGACATTACAATGCTCAGAAAACTTTTGGAGTCGCTCCCAAATGCACAATATTTCCGTATCTATCATGGAAGTAGGCACGAAGGTCTTCAAGCTCGCTCAGGCCGCCTTTCAGACTCGTACTTGAAGGCTTTGATACCTTCGAGATGGGATCAGACACAGGGTAGGAGTCAAGTACATTTACTCCCTTGTCCCTCTCTGCATACACTGCAACTGGTTTTTCGCGGCAATTTCTTGGAATTCGATCTATATTATATCACGGCTCTCATTGGGTGTTTCTTATTTCGCGAAGAGGTCGGACATCCGCTTAAATCCATCATTATCTGGCATGAAAATTCGTCCTTGATAAAGCGATTCAGCGAGGCGTGGCTGCAGATCCAGGACTTCGAAGGTCTGCGCGATGCTGTTGAATTTAGAGTAGTTAATGATTAGATCGGGTTAGTGAAGACCTCACATTAGCTATGATTCACCGTGTAGATGTTTGTGATGAGTTGAATTCTGTCAGGTATCAATAAACCAGTGTAGTAAGATTTATATTCATCATATGGAACGTGTTTACCAAAGTACTGTTAAATAGCCTAACCTCAGGCTGTCAGTCATTAGGTATGGAAACAACTCAAACTTGCGTCATCGCTGTTTTGATAGTTCCTATTGATGTTTTTGTATATGCGAGATGTCATTACAAGCCTAAACAAAGAAAAGTTCTATCCCGGGCTGATCTATAAATGTAAGAAAAGACATACCATTAAGAAATTAAAACTTTCAGGTATATAATACATGTATCTGAACCTTATTCCAATGTTGGTGCGTTCTACCACTGTTCCGGTCCCTTGGGCAGAACATATATTGCGAAAGGTGAATGTCTTCCGAATTTATGATCTTGAATTATACATATATGAGTCCTTTACGTGCACTGATTTTCCCATAAACATAAATACACACGGGGTCGTATCGCCAATGGGGGCGTAGACGGGATACGCTCAAGGTCCAGGCAGAGGAAGATATTATGAACGACCTCGCGAACTTCAGGGATGGAATTTCATAGCCTCTTCGAAACTGCGCTGATAACGACGTCTTTTTCAGCGATGTATAAGTAAAGTTTGGGGACAGCGACCACTCGGCTTGGAAGTCTAACCCCAAGTGGGTCGCGATCGCAAGTAGGCGGATCCAGTCAACCCAGACAATCAGGTAAAACAACTCAACGTGCTCGATCAAATTCCATCTCGGCATATTCTGGAGATATAACAAAGAACAAACACTCCAAATCAGGTCAAGAATCCGTAGTCAACGCTGGGCCCGCCGACGTAGTTTATGATGAATTTGTTTCTGCCTGTCTGGAAAATATTGAGAAGGATGATGTAGCCTAGTTTACTTTGTATTTATATAACACTCCAGGGCTACCAAATTATTTGCTCATCCATAGCCTAATCAAATCGTTCCGGTTGCTTTCTTTCGCCTTTCTATTTCATCATCTATTTTCTGAGAGAACCCAGGTCCTTTATTGAGGTAAGGGAAGGGAACGTCCGGTTTGGGTCTACGATGTTATGCACCATCTTTAGTCTAAATTTATAGACGGCACAGAAAAATAGCCTTACACTCCCAAAAATTCAACGAGACGATCCCAACCTTCCTTAACGTCGTAAATGAGGAGCTGGTCTTGAGGTATTATACTCTTGATGCGTTCATTATGTTCTTCGTATTCTTCTCTGGGATGCGTGGCCAGACGGTTTTTGTGATGCACACCTTGATATAGAAAACAAGGTTGTCGGCTGACTGTTTTTTGCAAACAAACTCAATGAAGAAAGTAAGCTACCGAACCACGCGTCGAACCAACGACGCACACCCGCTCTGTCAGGTGGGAAGGGTAAATCTTTCATGCGGCGACGAGCCTCTAGCACTGTTGTACGGAGGCTGTGCTCCCATTCCTCTATATCGCGAACAGTCTATATAGGTTGATCTCAATTAACCAATCGCAATCATATATATCCATATACGAACCAAAATATATTTTGCGTTAGGATACGCAGCATAAGCCTCCTTGGCCATTACCGCAATCGGTGAGTCCATTACGGACTTGTACCCACGCAAAACTTTGTCAAAAGCTGCAGGTGATGTATCCTTCCCTTGAATTTTTGGTTAATTTCAAGTACAGAACATATAGCTGATAATAGGAGCAACTTTCGATTATATCCGCCCATATAAAAAAATCCTCTTTTACAGTGTCCATGGGAAGTTGCATAGGATGATATCCTGGCCCAAAACCTAGAATCTCGAGGGCCTTCCAAAGACTGGTTGTCTGCGAAGGAGTAAACGGAACCGTATCTGTGTTTCACTCAATGGAAAACATACACCAGTTCGTGCCATACCGACCCCTATTACTTGAATAGGTGCGGGGTTGGGTCTGTCAGTGCTCTCACTTGTGGTCGACATGTCGGGTGCGGTCCAAGGTCGCTCTCGGGCAAATGGAATTTTGATAATGAGATCTCGCTTTGGCCGAGGAAAAGAGCAGCCGTTTTATGGCGTAGCACGAGCCGGGCTTTCCACCCCGTTGACGGTGCTTCACCTCGGACTTGGAGTGAACCTACACCAAATAGGCAGTGAGCGCTTGAGCGATGAAGCTAAAGTTCAGCACATCCGTCGCTCTCTTCTTTGAGCATCCAATGAGTATCTTGCCTCTTAAATAAAGTACCTTGGCTCATTGAATGACGAGACTACAAAGATTGAGATGAAAAATTTTCAACTACAGACGGTCGTGTGAATAACCGTAAGCGTGGGCGCTTGTACTTTGCAGCTTCAACATTTCAACAACAGTAGTTAAACAACAGCTGATCATGCTTGATCGCGTCCCATACGAAGTATTCAGTACGATCATCAAACTTTCAAACAGACGTTATCTTCTTTCCGATTCCAGCTTCGGGGATGAGACAAGCCTACCTCCGATTGATGCGACGCGTGTTTGTCGCTCATGGAGGAAAACACTTATCCGCGACCCAACAATGTGGACTAGTATATTGCTCAAGTATACCGAAATGAACTTTGATGAACTTGTCAAAATACTTTTATGGTCTGGTTCTATGCCATTGGACGTGTTCATCGAAAGGGGCGACAATCATCTCCACTCGCAGCACTTTGTGGATTTGATCTGCAAACTCCCTCGCCTTTTACAAGAGATGGGCAGAATTCGAACATTCCGAGTACTGTTACCGACAAAGATAGCAGGCGCGGTTCTATCCTTGTTCGTACATCCTGCCCCTGCATTACAAAAGTTCTACTTCGAAGTTGATGAAGATGGAGAAATACAACCAGAAATGGAATGGGTCACTCTTCACGAAGCCTTCACTATCAACCAACCCCTTTCTTTTCAAAAGGCGCCCAACCTTAAAATCGTACATCTCCCAATCTCTTCAGGTTTGGAGGGACTTCGATCTGCCTGTTTTTGGAGAAATCTATCGAAAATTCATTTTCAGTTCATCTCTAGCATACCTATTGACGGCAATATCTTACTTGATATTCTTCAACATTCAGCATCATGTCTTCGCATTCTCAGTCTCACATGGTCACTTGTGAGCCCCAGCATTATCCTTTCCAGGCATTCTTCTCGTCGTGTATCCCTTCCGTGTCTACAAGAACTGTCACTTCGAGGCACGTGCGGAATCGGTTATATCAACTTTGTTTTGGAACATCTAGATTTTCCTATCGACAAAGTCAACTTTGATATTACCTGCGTCGATCTCTACCACAAGCTGGGTGACTCAACATCCTTAATGCACTTCATTTCCCAACGTCGTCTTCACTACTCACGATCTCCACGAGCTCCACAGGTATGATGGCCATCAGCTTCTCCGAACAGACGTCGGACATGAACATGGAATCCCCAGCGCCTGATTTATATTCTAGTGGAAATCCAGTATTAAGAACTCTGTATGACGACTTGGACGAACTGTCTTATCTGCTCCGAGAAACCAGAATGTCGGATACTATCACGCATGTTTGTTTGGAAGACTACCCTCTGAAAACTACGCTGCTTAGAGATATCCTGGTTTTACTACCGAATTTACATACAATACTTCCGCGTCTATCATCCGAATAGATACGAAGATTTTGATTCCCTTCCGAACTCCCATTTGAGGGCCCTAATACCCCCGGGAAATCGGGTACGGCATTCAGAATCAAATCTCCAAACAGAGGCGACAGGCTCAAACTCAGAAATAAATAACGGGCCCAATCAAGTACATTTGCTCCATTGCTCCTCTCTGCATACACTACAGCTAGTTTTTCGTGGTCATTTTGTTGACCTTGGAGAACCCTATCTTCGTGCTCTCCTTCAGTGTTACAAATTCCGCGAAGAGACAGGGCATCCGTTGAAATCGATCATCATCTGGTATGAAATTTTGGACATGGTAGTATGTTTTAACGAGTGGCTTGAGGCATTGGACCTTGAACATTTGCGCAATATTGTTGAATTTAGATCATTGCCCATGTCTTAGAGATCATTTTAGCGCACTATCTCCTACGGACTACACAGATAGTTTTGAAGAATAGTTTTAGATGAATAATAAGATGAATAATAATACATTGACCATCAATGTGTCATTTGCATCGGTACATCAAATGGTGCTCCAGGTAATACGAACGTTGAATCTCCAGCGAGATACGAAAGGTTAGATTGTTTGAAAACATGTTATGTACCATAAAAACCTTTCACGCTACATGAAGATGTCGGTTAGTCATTTTCCGGAGCAACATACCAAGCTTAAGTAGCACACCTTTCAATATAATATCATTCGGTCCTTTCGGTCTGGATGCCGGTGAAAAGGCGCAAATACATGGACGGGGACACAGGAGGGTCGTCCTATTTGTCCACTGTGGTACGCCCATCCAATGGTCCGTATGTCACATCTTTTATCAAAGGACATCGCGTCCACCCCCGACAAAGTTGTCCCCCCGTGGTATATATAAAATGCGTGGAGATCGTCCTTCACAACAAGCAAACCTTTCTTCCCCTTCCCAACTCACGCCATCTAACCTTCGTTGACTCCATAATAATCTTCAATCGCCGAACAATGCGCCACATCAACTGTCGCTTTCCAGCTCAAACCACCGTCGATGAAGATTATTCATATCTACACCCCGACTTGCGTCCGGTTCAGCCTCCACCCCCACCTCCCGCTCCGATCGTGCGTGTTGATCCCAATTTCTACACCGCCTAATCTATTAACGCGTGTTTTAGAACGATATGCCACCACCCATATTCGATTACGAATTAGGAATCATGTGGCTACCACATAGAATGAACATGGGAATGAATACGTGGGAGTTGACAATCAATAATGTGCCTCAAGGGCCTATGTTCCGTAAGACGCGTCTTTCCTTTTTTTCGTGCAAGTTGCTGATATGACGTTCATAGCTGACCAAGACGAGCCGTCTGAGCAGGGTTGTAGTCCTGGGGTTGCGAACCAGCGGGGTGTTAACATTGACATCGATTCGCAATTGCAAACCAAACAATCAAATAACACCAGGTACGCGACCCGATCGCGAACCACGAGTCCATTGTCCTCTCCATTAAACAGAAAATCAACCCCAGCTGCCCCCAGCAAACTTTCCTCAAAGAGATCGAAATCCCGCACTGAAGAGGAAGAGCTAGACTCCGTTTCCGGACTTTACAAACGTACCGGGAGAATAAACTGGAAATGCGTGTTTAGAGACCCGAGCAACCGCAGCAGTAGAGCATCATGCTGCAATAAAACTATTGTCGGGTCCAGAAACCTCCGGCGTCATATTGGAGTGCACGCTAAAAGGGAGCAGGAGTTGATTGATGACGATGAACTTGCACCTGAAGAGGCCATTGCTCTTCCGCGACAGGTTCTCATGGAGTATGAGTGCGAGGACCGGAATTGTGGATATTTGAAGGAAAACGGGAAGCCGTATCGTTTCGTCGACTATCGCGTGGATAGCAAAAAGGCTCAACATCTTCGGAAATATCATTAGTGGCGTCGCAGGAGAGATTGAACAAAGCGGGAAGAGGGTCAAGAATTTGAATACACCTGTAAATTAATATCATGTTGTAAAAAATAGAGACAAAAAAGAGTTTACCTTAGGCTTATGGACTGATCCGTATATGATTCCCTTTAAGCAACATGCTTGACGATTTGACGATGGAATGTGGGGCGAAAGGCAAGGACAAACGTTGGGACAAAGGGAGCCGGGCCGAGCCGGAGCTTGAAATGCATAAACGTCCTTAAAACATCGCGACGTACATATACCAGGGATTTGAGGCGATATAATCTTGTTTCGCCGAGTGATTCAGGTTCAATATTAGACCTGTAGACTGTGATAGCATTCGTGAGTAAGAGGCTGGATTCACGCATTCATGACAGTAATACACGTACACAAACACTAGAAGCGGCGTACGTCCATCTTGACACAATGCCATTCAACTCACAAAGCAAACGACAACCCTGTTGCGGATTCGGTATGCACGAAAATTCCAGTAAACAAAGATATTACTTGCGAAATCTCTAAGTAGATTGAATTTGAGCTGCCATTACCATGAACACCCATCTCGGAGGGCGGTGGAAGACGTTGACGTCGGAGCTTGAATGGACATGACTCGGTGAGTTATATCGTGACAAATCGTAAAAAAAGACGCGGCACCGTGACAGAGCCTCACAAAGCCTCACAAAACCTATACCTATATCACTGACACTCAGCCTGATCATGCTTGAACGTGTTCCCTACGAGATTTTCAGTAGAATTATCAAACTTGCAAACAGATATTCAATCAACGTCGACTTCGACTTCGATGACGAGACAAGTCTACCTCCGTTCCAGGCAATTCGTGTTTGTCGTTCGTGGAGGGAGACGCTTCTCCGTGATCCAAGTATGTGGACCAGCATCCGACTCAGACATACCAGGATATACGCGAATGGATTGTTCAGAATTCTTTCGCGATCTGGTTCTGTGCCATTGAACGTGTTTATCGAGAAGAGTGACAACCCGATACGCCGTCAACATTCTGACGACCTCATCAGCGTACTTGCTCGTCTTACACAAGAAATGCATAGAGTCCGAAAGCTCCAAATACTGATTCCGTTGAAAATGGCAGGCGCAGTCTTGTCCCTGTTCAAATACCCTGCCCCTGTGCTCCAGACGCTTTACTTCAAATTCAATGAAGGTGAAGAAACTGAAGTACGAAGCTCGGTACGGCTTGCACTTCAAAAAACTTTCAGCAAAATCCTTTTCATCGAAACTATGCCGAATCTCAAACATATATATCTCCCAGTTTTCTCAGGACTTAAAGAATTTCAATCTGTTTCTACATTCCAAAATCTATCAACAATACATCTTCAGTTTGTTTCTAATGCGCGTATCGATGGCGACATCTTGCTCCGCATTCTCCATTCTTCACCATCCCTTCGCGTTTTAAATCTCAACATCGGAAGATCCTGGGAAAATACAAAAAATATCCGCGTCATGCCTTCGACTTATTGCATCCACATGCCGTATCTACAAGAACTTTCGCTTCGGGGTAGATGTTCAATCGAATTTGTCAATCTCGTTTTGGAACGTCTAGAATTCTCGGTCGAAAAGATTGTCTTTGATATTACCTGCGACTATCCTTGCTCCGAAATTCATCACTCAGCGTCCTTAATGCATCTCTTTTCCCGCCGACGTTTCTCATCTATTTCGGTCACTTCAAATACCGGCACTGTCAGCTTTTTTGAACAAACGTCAGACCCTGAATCTCCAACATCTACTTTGCATTCTAGTAGAAATTCAATGTTTACGTCACTGGGGAACTTAAATATGAAACCTCCGAGAAATGTATTCGGAAAACTCAAAACATCGGACATTACGCACGTTTATCTACAAGATAGTGGTATATGGGAAACTAGTATCGCACTCAGAAATTTTTTGATGCCACTAGAAAACGTACGATATTTGGGTATCACCCATCCAAGTAGGATTGCATACTTTAGAGGTTTATTGTCTTTGGATATGGCGAAGCGTCTTTCACGACGACCGATTATTACGGCGAGGCGTCTTTCACGACTAATTTCTCCGATAGACTCAGATTCCGAAGAATCCGAAGGATCCGAAGAGAGTGATAGGTATCACTCTGACCATTTTGGCAGTAATACCGACCTTGACTTGGATGACGGAAGTCACGGAATTGACTCTCAGTGTGGACTGGACGATAATACCGACTCCGAACTGACCAGCAGCACCGACTCCGAACCATTCAACAATACCAACTTTGAACCAACCATCGAGACTAATACTACCCAACCACACTTATTTCCTTGTCCCTCTTTGCACACACTGAAACTCGTTTTCTCTGGTACACTCAAGTTTGACGAATCCTACATCCAAGCCCTCACTCAGTGTTTCACAATCCGCGAACAGGCTGGACATCCTCTCAAATCTATACTTATTGTTTGTAAAAAACCAAAATTATTGGCGGAGGGTGCCAGAATGTGGCTGCAGACTTCGGAGCATGACCCGAGCTCCGAGACTGGATGTTTACTGAACATTATTGATGTTACAGTGTCAAAACCAGTAGGCCGGTTTTGAATATATATAAACATGATTCATTCTGTGGGTGGATCAAGTGATCAGATGTTGTTGGAGTTTAGCGGCCTATGTGATGTACCCTGGACAATTATTCAGAGATTATTATACATATTAGACCTGAACTATTCATCTTCACTATCGTCATGATGTAGGTACCACGTCTAGTAAATGATCTTGTGCCTCATATAGCGTATTATAATTTACCCTACACATCCATCTATTCCATTAATAGATGACCCGGGTGCATGTGTTCTTACTAGTAGTAATTTATTTAAACGGTACTTAAAATTAACCGGGTTACATATGAAATACCGATACCAATAACATCATTCAACAGCATGCACTACTAGTAAGGAAATTTTTCATCAATATAATATGCTTTTGAAAATAGTAACAACGCAATGAATTTGAGCTCCGGACGTTTTGGCATGTGAATGATCGTTGATGCCATGGCCCATGAGCGCATGAGCGCTTTGCGTTATATCGCACGTTGAACTCATACCTCTACAACTGATCATGCTCGATCGCGTCCCATACGAAATCTTTAGTAAAGTCATTAAATTTTCATACAGATATTCATTTATCTCTGATTACAATTTTGACGATAACGAGACCAGTTTACCTCCGTTTGAGGCGACACGTGTTTGTCGTTCATGGAGGAACACCCTTCTCCGCGACCCTACTATGTGGACGACCATCAGAATCAAATACACAGAATCAAACCCAAATGAACTGGCCAACGCTATTTCGCTCTCTGGTTCCATGCCACTAGACGTGTTTATCGAAAAGGGAGACCATTCGTGGATATCGGATAACTCTGCACTAGAGTTAATAACCCTTGTACTTCAGAGCTGGGTTTTACCAGAGATGCACAGAATTCGAAAATTTCAAGCATTGTTACCACTTAATATTGCGGGCGCGGTCTTGGCCTTGCTTATAGAACCTGCCCCTATTTTACAAATGTTCCATTTCGAATCCGAGGAAGGCGGAGAAAGTGAAATACACTTTGTAGAAGACGAATTGTTAACACCTCGAGAAGCATTTGACCAGAACCTCCTTTTCGACAATGCACCAGTCCTAGAACACATTCATCTTCCAATCTCTTCCGGTTTTACAGAACTGCAATCTATATCTTTTTTCAGAAATTTGTCAAGAATTCATCTTCAGTTCGTCTCCTACACGGCTATCGAAGGTGATCTCCTACTCAACATTCTTCAAAATTCATCACCAAACCTTCGCGTTCTCAATCTCATATGGTCACATGTAGAACCCAATATTACCTGTTCCATGGCTTCACATCATCGCATATCCCTGCCGCATTTACAGGAACTCTCGCTTCGAGGCACATGCCCGGTCGATGACATCAATTTTGTTTTGGAACGTCTAGATTTCCCAGTCGATAAAGTCAACTTGGACATTACCTGCGTTGATTTTTACCCAGCACCGTACGGGTTGGCAACATCTTTAATGGACTTCCAGCGACGTCTGTTACTTCTCTCAATCTCCGAGAGCCCGATGGAAGACATGATCATTAACTTCTCTAAACAGACGTCTGACATGGACCTGGAATCCCCAACATCTAATTCATATTCTAGCGGAAATCCGATATTTAGAACTCTACTTATGCGATCTGTGCCTCGGTATTATCTGCGTAATTTATTTCCAAACAATACCGGAATGGCAAACATTACCCACGTGTGTTTGGAAGACTACCTTATCATGGACATTCCAATGTTCAGAAAACTTTTGGAGTCACTCCCGAACGCGCAATATTTCCGTATCTATCATGGGAGTAGGCACGAGGGTCTTCAAGCTTCCTCAGGCGGTATTTCAGACTCGTACTTGAAGGCTTTGATACCTCCAAGATGGGTTCGGACACGGCATAGGAGATCAGATTTCAAGTCAGAAACAAACAATGAGGCCAGCCAAGTAGTACATTCACCCCCTTGCCCCTCTTTGCATACACTGCAACTGGTTTTCCGTGGCAAATTTTTGGAATTCGATTCATATTATATCTCGGCTCTCGTTCGATTTTTCAAATTTCGTGAAGAGGTCGGACATCCGCTTAAATCCATCATTATATGGCATGAATATCCGTCCTTGATAAACTGGATCAGCGAAGAATGGCTGCAGGTCCCGGAATTCGAAAGTTTCCGCAATGCTGTTGAATTTAGGTTAGTCGAGCACAGTACAGGAGCGGATTAATAAGATCCCTCGTATTAGCTATATGTATTATGATCAGTAAGATTTACATGTACACTGTATGAAACGATCCTTCCAAAGTACTATTAAATAGCCTAACCTCAGGTTGTCAGTCATTAGTTATGGAAACAACTCAAACTTGCATCATCGCTGTTTTGATAGCTCCTATTGATGTCTTTGTATATGCGAGATATCATTACAAGCCTAATTCAAGCGAAGATTGAAAAGTCCTATCCCGTACTGATCTGAAAAGAAATAACATTATTAAATTAAAACTTTCAGATATACAATACATATATTTGAACCTTATTCCAATGCTGATGCATTCTACCACTGTTCCGGCCAAAAAATCCTCAGACATGTGCAGCCTAACGTATCGATGTCCGCTCCCCGAGTGAAAAAGGTGAATGTCTTCCGAATTTGTGACCTTGAAATATACATATATGAGTCTTTTAACGTGCACTATCTTTTTTTCATGAAAAAAATACACACTGAGTTTTATTTCCAATGGGGGCGTAGATGGGATACGTCCAAGGCCCAGGCAGCGGAAGATGAATGATCTCGCGAATTCGGGGATGAGCTTTTATAGCCTCTTCAAAATCGCGCTCAAGTGTCTCTTCCCAGAATATTCTACTGTAAATCCTTTTCAGCGAAGGATTCTTGAGTGCGTTTAAAACGACGTCGTCTTCGTCGGTGATGTAGCATGCTCTTGGAACATATACAGTTTGTAGGTTTGGTACGTGTGCAAGAGCTGTTGAAAGAGCTTGGGCACGTTCATAAACTTCTTCCCAGTAGTATTCGTCGGGCCAATCATATATATCGTAAGGATGATCGTACAAAACCTATGCCAATGAAAATCAAATTGTGCTGAGAGGAGTAAAACCAGAAAATAGAAAATACAACGCACCAAATTAGACCAGATAGATGTCATACACTCAACGAGAACGTCTATAACGTATTTATTCCCTTGATTTCTCCGAAACATATGATCGCGAAAGACGAAGTGTCGAGGATTGACTTGTTTGAGACCGCGACAGAGACTACCAGCCTTCTGTTTAGAAGTTACATCATCCAATGATATGCACAAAGACGTAAGATTAGGAACTTTGGAGAGTATTGTGTAAATAGCTCGTCCCTGTCCTCCCTCGATACGCAACTTCTTAATACGGTGGCCAATGCGTTGGTGTCGTTGTCGCAGCTTAATTGTCAAAGATTCTGCTTCAGATTTGGAGTAAATAAGGACAGTCTCGTAAGAAATAGGCACGATTATTTGTCTCCAGCGACGACAGACCAAAGATAAGGTGGTTACTTCAGCGCGATGTGCAAGAAGATGAGTAGGGTCGCGGTGGGAAAACATGTCATAGTCTACGGAAAGCCGATTTTCCAGAATAGCGTGGATGATTTCATCGGGAAGTGAGTCAATGTAATTTTCCCGTTTTTTGGACCATCTTGTCCGCATTTTTGAACCAGTGGCACAGGGTGAGGTCGGAGTTCTGGGAAAGGGGTTTACTTCCGGCCACCGATTGTGATGTCTTAGAATTCATGGTGTACTTACAGCTTGTATAATGTGCAATAAGCCCAGTAAAAATCGAGGGAGACACATCGAGTGTAGCCTAAAATTGTTCAGAAAGCTTTTGACTTCAGGTCCTTATCCTTAAACTACGAGTAGCGTTAGAAGTAAAAAGAGTCACATATTTCCCAAGCAATGAAACAATTTGTAAATAAAAAAATTCACAATCCATTAACTGCATTGAGTATTGAAAGAGTTGAAAACACCGGTGGAAAAGGTCTGACACCCAGCACTCCAATTACCATTCTCATCCATGATGTCCGTGTCGGCAGGCTCAGTGCATGATGAGTCCGTATAGAACGTGACCGAAGTGCATCCGGGACCTTGCACTACGAGATTGACAGACTGAGAAGACCACGCAATGCACCCTCCGTTACCGGCCGGGTTCAACGTGAACTCAGCGATGGCGGTACTGTTTGGGTTGCAGAACGGGGAACTGAAGAGTGTAGCATCTACTTTGTTTGCTGTTGCGAGAGCGGCAGCGCTGAGGACTATGCCCAAAACTTTTGCAACAGTCATCTTGTAGTTCTGAGAATCGAATTTCGGTGAGCATTTTCAGCTGGGGCTGGAAAGATTCAAGACTTACGAAGAGTAAAAGGTGGTGGTGATGATATATAAGATTTGTACAACGCTGAAGCAGTGAAGACAATCGACTCTGGGGAAAGGGTGAGATTGAGCTCGTAGGTCATATAATCTCGTTGTAGTCTTACTTGATGCTGGGGAGACTGTTTTGGATCCCTGTTGCAGATTAAACAGCTAAAACCAAGCAGCTTTTATCCTTTCTGGAAACCGAAAATCTCGACAGGTACATCTTCATGGGCACCTGAGAAAGTAGGACCGATCACAAGCGATATTAACATCTATCACCGGATAGCAGTGGGCACTCGAGAAGTATTTACTCCAGCAATTATTTGCAGAACTTCGAATTAACCAGCGTGCGTTGTTTTGGAAAGGGGTCAGGTACTGCACTGTGAAAGGATCCGGGCAGGCAATGTTTGGGCACTTTTATCAACGCGACAGCGGTTAGACGTTGGATTCATTCCTTGTAGGTTCAACCGTTTTTCGCGTGACCCAGGAAACAAGTAGTCTTTCTCCTTCTTCATTTAATTTCCGCAAGGATCCAAAGAATTTTAGGCTGACAAGAACTTCAAAAGCGATGTGTCAAAACAATGGACAATAGCAATGACAATCAGCTTTGAGATACTTATTGAGACAGTTATTGCTTACTCGACGTGGATTAATCAAAGGTACTTTGGGGTCGTTGCTTGACTGCAGTTTCAAGTGCATCATTGAAATTACGGCGGACTGACATGGATGATAGTACTGATCATGACCTTGCAAGTTGGCAAATCACCGAAAATGGGCACTTATGGCCGTACGTGTGGTGCCGTATTGTCACGCCTCTTGTCACGTTCCTTTCTTTACCCAAACGCGGAAACAAATTTCGGTATTTCGTGTCAATTTCTTTGCCATTACATACAATCACAACAATCAAATACACCTTAAAGGGAATAACATGTGTTCTTCAACTATGTTTCACAGAGGTCGTTTTGGGAAGGCTACTTTCTGGAGTCTCACCGAACCGAACATGGGTTTGATTTTAATACAAGGCGATAACGAGGAGGTCACGAGAAAGAACTTGAAAGAAACGGTATATTTGCGAACAAAAGTATCTCGAAAGAGAGCGAAAGTTGAAATGCGTGCGCGGAAAACACGCGCGTCACATGTTAGTATTTCCGCTATTGAAACGCTCGAAGCGCGACGATAATTTGCAATTTCAAATCGAATGACCGAGGCTATTTGACTTTAAGGTACAACTTGTCTATATGCCATCCGGTACTCATAAACGTGGGTCGAACCTTACTTTATCCTGTTATTCCTTAAGCTGACGTCTATCTTTGGACAACACTCGTGACTTCAGCCCTCGCAAATAAGGATCAATTTCGATCATTGCCGAGTCTTTGACGATGACAAGCACATCGGGAACCATCAAACCCGACGTTAAGCAACCTTATTTGGCACTGTCAAAATTTGATCCCAATAATAAAATCCGATTATATGGCTGTCAATGGTGTAAACTTGAACCGCATTTGTTTACCAAATCAAGTCGCAGGTAAAACTATCCTTCCAAACTCGCCTTCCAAATTTCACTTTCAACCTACTAGAAATTACACTATTCATCTAGAAGCCCGAGTAACTTCATCGGTTTTCTTCAGGGCTACATCTTTACTCACGATTGACTTGACCAGTGATTCCTAAATTCAAATGCCTATTCGCGTTTGGCAGTTAGTGGGAAACGTTGAAATCGTAGCGAATTGTTCGTTCTTTCACGCTTCTTTTGCTTCTCCAAATACTATTTTACAAATAACATTCGATAAGTGTTAATTCGAAATTAATATTTGCTTCTTTCCTTCACTGGCTGATTGCTGAGCCTCCGGTAAATTCTTAATCTTTGGGTTTTTTTTACGTTGCCCTCAATGTATTGTCAGGCGTCCCAGCTATTACACAAAGGAAGCGATTCACCGCCCACGTACTGTTCGTCAACCGTCAATTTCACGTCATAAAATTATTATGTTTATAACATTGATTTAATATCTCACAGTACAATTGCAATGCATATATACCCGTTCCATATCTCGCCCGCAACTGTTAACGTTTCGTGAATATCACATTCTTTGAGCGAGTTTGAGTCTCCAGCCTGCGAGGTTGCGATCTATCGAACAGCTCACCCACATCCACACTTGCACTGAACTCCACCTGGGATACTGAGTCTGATAACTTCTTCTTTTTTGTCACTGAAACTTGCTTTATCTTCGTTTACGCCGTTGAAAACCGCGATCAATTTTCTACCATTATGAGCATGCCCGTCTACTAGCAGTGCTCTTTTGAATAAAAGCGGGATACCCGGACTAGTCAGTGTTTGAGAAGAGTATTTCGTTTTTGTCAGCATTGTATATGCCGGCGCCTCTAGTGTTGTTGTGCCAATGTGTAGCCTTCAAATTGAATTCTAACGCTCGTAACATTTTTATGCTTTTCATGATGAATGCGCAAGTGGCATCATCCGCTCGGTTTTTATCCTATGAGGAATCTCTATTAATAATAACGCTGTCTACCGGTAACTGATGAATCAAATAACTTTGGAATAGGATATATTACAAGATGCGAGGTCCGAATCGCACTCAGACAAATAGCCCGGGAAAATAATAGCTCATAGCCTAGTGATCCACTCATTGATTATCCTAAAAGATAGTTTTCGCTCTGGATCAAACTGAACCAAACACTGAAAGTCATGAACACCGCTTGGAATTTCACAAAGCTCCACCCGATCTCCCATATCCTCTTTCATACGAGCGTATAACGTCTTAGTCGCGTCTAACCATGAATCAACTGTACCGACAACAATAAGTGTTTTCGGGAAGTTATCGAAATGGACTTTAGGGATATCCAAACAAGCGGGGGATATGTACGGGTCTGTCTTCGTAGCCATAAGTTCCTCTTCTTCCATACCGACGTATGCACGGATGGAGTACCAGGAATTACCTGGACCAGTTACCGATATAGGCATGATATCTTTGTGAATCAATGGAAGACAGGATGAACCTGGCGTGATGTGCGAGAGACTGAGATCGGCCCAAGGACAGTTGATAATAAGACCGCTGGGTGGAGGGATTTCCGGAATATTGTTGTCGACTAGATAACGCGCAAGGGCAAGAGTTAGATTTGCTCCGGCTGAGTCCCCCTCGAAGATGATGTTTTCTGGGGTATATCCCATGTCGTGGATTAGGTAGCTGTAGCCTGCAATAGCGTCGACCAAGGCTGTTGGAAAGGGGTGTGTGGAACGACGCTCCTTGACGTTCAAGCTTGAGATTCGGTATTCGATAGAGAAAAGACGTTTTACGGAATCTGGAGCATTGTCGAGAATGCCCTGACGAATAGGGGATAGAGGATCCGATGGATGAGCTGAATAAACGCTAAAACCACCACCTGAATTGAAACATTAGATATCATGATTGTCGTAAGCAAAGGCGGATTCACCGTGTGTAGTATATATTACTTTATCTTGAGCAGTCGGACGATAATTTTCATCGTATTTGTCGCCTTCCTTTATGAACCAATAACCAGGTATTTTGACGTACTCGACTCCTAACTTATCTGCGCGTTCTCGGATAGATCCTTTGACAAACTCAGGTGTACTTTTCACCCATACCGCATGGACACCTTTTCCTTCCCGGATAGCAAGATGATTAGGAGAGTCTACAAGGCCGCCCGTACTTGAACAATCCATTAGATCGAATGTTGAGAAAGAAAAATTGTCTCAAATCGCCTACGCGTAACTGAGACGGAAATATCTCCTCAGACCATAAACGAAAATACAGCGAGAAAGAGACCAAGTTGGTACGGGGCGATTCGACTTTGGAGTTAGATAAACAAGCCAATACGGTACTCGAAAGAGGAGTGTTGAAAGAACTTCGTAGAGAATGTAAAGAGTTTTGAATGGAGGACGGTGTAGGAGAGTCATGGCCGAGATCAAAGCCACAGCAATAGCACCGTGATAATGAACAATGTAAACTCAGCTGCACCCTCGCTGTTCAATCGCCGTTTCCTTCCAGAATGATAAAACTGTTTGTGTCTTTCTGAAATTATGTCGATTTTAACGGATACTTGCAATCGTGTCTGGTTTCAACGAAGTTCCGAACCGACCTCGGCCTCAGTCCAAGTCCTGTCAATTGCTATATAAAAGTGTCTTCACGATTTGCAATCGAAGAATCTCCGATTATTAGTATTCTGTAATTGAGGTTGCCATAATGATAGATAAGGAGCTGTGAAGACGACAAGAACAAATTCCAGCAATGGCGTCAAAGAACCTGAGGATGTAACTCGCGTGACGCTCGCACGTTGAAAACTCAATACTTTTACCACAAACACCTACTTGCCAATGGATGACGAGGCCGCTGATATTGAGCTGGTTAGTCGAGTTTTTATATTTAAGGATTGATTGTTTATTTATCGCGGCATTAGCTCGAGCAGCATCTCAATAAGACAAAGCTCATATCGCAGCGCATGACAGGTATCACTATCCCGTCCAACTAATCGTCGATTTGACAATAAACTGACAGACAAGATATAAAGGTATCCTCTCGAAATTCGATACTCGACTCGTCAAACTTGAGAAGACTATCCTTCCTCTCCACAAATCAGCGCTTTCTTTGACGAAGATCTCTGACAGTGCGGCTGTTTTCGTCCTGGATGGTTGCAAGACCTGCTAACCGACTGTTCTCTAGATATTGACAGGACATTGAAGAGTATTCAACAGGTCGTCACGAATCAGGAGAATGCGACATCTGAAGAGGCACTTATCATGCGTGGGTGCGTCGTTTTCGCCGAGTCAAAGGGGCTTCCTTCCGGTCTCACTGTGCTCTATAATGCAGACCTCAAGCTACCAAACTCTCAGTGTATACGGATGCTTTGGAAAGACTTAATGCCAATTTCGCTTTTGCACCTGACAGAATGACACCCGATGCTGTACGTCGACCTATACTCATCTTTGTCCTTCGCAACCGAGACTCACTCCAATCCAGACCCGTCTGGTAGAAACAGGTGCTAAAAAGCTGACACAACTATATACCAAACTCGTCGCTGAAGGATCCTCCGGTTCACCGCCCGAATCGTCACCTCTCATTTCTCCCCGTCCTGTCATCCATGCTCTATCACCCACTCTGACACCTTTGGTAGCTGCGCTGCGGGCACTACCGGTACCTGCTACTCATCCATCACACCCGGCCAGTCCTGCTATATGGAATACTCTCAAAGAGGCGCAGAAGGGCTATGCTGAGATGCGTGGACAGTGGTGTAGAAGGTGTATTGATGCGCAGTCTCATCGTGTGATGGATCGGATTGAGACGATGGAGGCTATCGAAGGTGGAAGAGAATTTGGTCGCTGGGTGGATAATTTCTTGAATTACATAGAGGTATGTCTGATATACTATCTTGTACAGTGGTTTTTACAACTAATATTCTGCTGTTCATATAGGGCGAATATGCGTTGCTGCAAACTATGACACCGATACCTAGCTTGAACAATCAAAGCTTTGAAGACTTTATACAACCCTTGATCTCACTTTTCCAATCCGATATGGCAACGTTTACGAACCTGATCAAGCGTTCTCTTCCTAAATATACTTTCCTTGCGTTGTCTGCGTACTCGTCGCTTATGGCGCTACAAAACCGCTGGGCGGATCTTATCACCAAGCCTACCGCACGACGCGAAAACGAGCTTAAAGAAGGGTTACACAGTTTGCGTGCAATATGTTTACGCAGTTTCCCAGAGTTTTTAGCGGATATTAAGATGGCTTCTATCAAGCCTGCCGAGGCGCAGTTCCTTGGAACAGGTGTCGCTGAGCTGACTGTGAAAGTATGTTGAGCTTTCGTTTCTTATTGCCGAATGATGATTGATTCATATACTATTCTTTCCTCCGTAAAGTCTGTCAACTTTTTGGAACAAGTTCCTTTGGTTGAAGAAGCTGTCATTGCTTCTTTGTCAACTTTGGGAGATGGTAATTGGAGGATGGGCGAAGGTGTTGGTAAAGGAGGGAAAATCGGTAATAATACCGCGGTTGAGAGTGAAAAGGCACTAGTGGAGCACTTTATTCGTAGGTTATCTATAAATAGAAAGACAGATCCACTAACGAATGCTTTATCTTTAGACGACGTGATTATGACGCTAGTCAATACTTTGAACACATTAGCAAAAGGACGTCGACCCCAAATGGGCTCAATCTATTTCCTCAACAACGTCTCATTCATTCGGTCTCGCCTACTCGACAATCCCGAAACGTCTATTGATTCGCTGATAGCAGCAGAAACGCGGAACTTCATCAACTCCAATTTCCGAGTTGCCAAAGCGACGTATTTCGACTCCAACTTCTCACCTTTAATCCAATCGCTGGGAGATGACAAAGAGCGTTCGGGCGGGCTTGTGGGAAGTGGACGGAGCGCTCAGATGAAGGAGAAATGGAGTCGGTTCTTCGGTGCTTTTGAGGAGCTTGCGGAGAGACACCGTGTTGCGAGGGTTATGCCTGATGAACCTGAAGGACGGGTTATGCTTCAAGATGAGGCGGTGCGGTTGGTGTTACCGCTTTTGTTGAGGTTCACTGAGAAACATAAGGATAAAGAGTTTAGTAAAAGTGGGTTATTTCGTTTCTTTTTCGGGCGCTAAGAATTTGTGTTGACAATTTGACCTTTTTCTTCTCAGATCCTCAGAAGTGTACGTGTTGAAATTTGCTTCGTCATTCGATGAATCGTACTGATGTTGTTTTGTAGATATCAAAGCGACACCGACCGAGGTGGAGCAACAGATTAAAGACTTTTATCGATGAATTCTTTCTTAAAGAATGTTAATATGTGCATATGTATTTATGTATTTATGTACTGTATTGTACAAGTTAGTAGTAGCACCATTTAATAAAAGTCGTCAAAGTTAGACTTCAGTCACGCAGAATTCACTCGCCACTTTTGAACGTACGCGTCCTGGTCTCATTCCGTGATCCTCTTTCCACAACCTTGTTCATTCGGAGGTGCCAGGGTACTATGTAATGCGATGAAGTATCTTGCAAATCGACAACACTAACCCAAATTCTATCTACTTAAGGAATATCATCATATATGACTCTCCCTTTTTTCAATGCTTTAGCTCCATAATGGCGGTTTGTTAAAGTTGACGCAACGCCCTTTTCAAATGACCAGATAATCATAAATCGACGCCTATTACACTGATCGTAATTTTGTAATTTTAAAATATGTATAAATATAGGCTGGGGTCAGGCAACATCTCCAATTTCGTCTCACATCGGCACAGCATTACGCCGCGTGAGATTCACGTGTTTCCCCATTGGTACTCGCTCCTCTCCTTAAACTTCGTACGTGTTCGCATATCGTTTTTCAGTCTTTTCCTCCTTTTCTGTATATCTCTCTTCATGGCGACGTTCAGCTGGGGCGATACCGCCCGTGCTGCATTCGCAACTTGCCTCACATGCTTTCCGCAATACCGACAAAGCGCCGAAGACGAGGACGACAACAATAATAGCAATAGCAGTAATAATAATAATAATCAACGGAATTCAAGCCGCGATCGAGACGAACTTGAAAGTCTGCTCCGGAATGCAGAGCACAGCGATGGTGAAATGGATACTGATGCTGTATCTTTGCATTCAAATGTTGGGGATCCGGGAAGGAAGAGGCAGAAACAGCGAAGGAGGAGAAGGAAACATCATAATGGGAAGGGCACCATTCGGTTGTTTGGATATGATTTGTTTGGGAAGCCTGTTGTTGATCAGGCTGAGGGGTATTCGGACGGAGACGATGACGCTGATAGTGAACAAAGAAGGATATCGAGGCTCTCGTCTTCGACTTTGGACTCTGATCCTATGCCGGTTGAGGAGGATACTATTGCTCGGCTATCCGCTGGTCGAACCAGACGTCCGAGTCAGAGTCAGAGCCAGACGCAGAGCCAAAGCCAGGTGGAGGCCGCGCCGCAGTCTTCACAGTCTCAAGACGAGGAAGCCGCTGCCAGAAAAGCTGCACGCAAAGAAAAAAGAAGACAACGAAAATTATCTTCCGCGTTACTTAATGCCGAACAAAGTGTCGAATTTGAAGGATTCCAAGGGAGTGGTGGAGATGGTTTAAGCGTGGTGACCGGAGCTCTGTCGCCGTCCTCTCCTTCATCATCCGGGTTACCTCTGCAGCACGAAGAAGAGTTTGGAGCGTTTCAAGAGGCACATCAACCTTATTCGAAGAACGGCAGTCTCAACGTTACTCTTAACAGTCCTTCTCGCGCGACGGCGACAGGGGATGGGTTTGGACGGGTACCGCGCACAAATAACGATGTGGAGGACGACGCGGACAACAACGACGCAGATTTCGATGCAGTGGCGTATATCCGTCGTAACTCGGTAGCTTCCCGATCAGATTCGGGATCTGGAAGTAGATCGCATACTTCAGTGTCCATGTCAAGATCTGAAGGAGTAGAAAGCGCACGGGCTCGAGAGCTTCAATTCCAGCCCCAGTCTCAATCGCAGTTTCATGGCTTGAGATCTCCGTCTTTATTACATGACCCGCGTCAGCACCCTCTTTCTCCTTCAGAACTTGTTCTACCCGGTTCTGATAAACCATCTAAAAGAACGCGAAGAAGTACTACGTCCGGACTGAACGGCAGATCCGACCAACCACTGAGTCCGACAAGCTCGAGCTCAAGAAAACCACGCAGATCTCGTCGAAGTACAACGGCCGGTTCAACATCTGGCACTTCTTCGTCTCCCACTACGACAACCACCACCATGTCATTTTCTCCACAACCTCGATCGCCCGATTCATTACCTACCTCAGATTTCAGAATCGTCCAACCTTCGGATCATTATACCCACAACCACAATCACTTGCGTATTCCTCAGCATAATCCGGCATTTGAAGGCGTACCAGAAGACGACGGTGAATTCACGGGGTCATCTCCTCTTCCGAGCCCATTCATATCGCCAGCATCCGATCTACCAAAAGTGTTGCCTAGTCCTGGGTTGAGTACCGCTACACTTGAATCAAGAGGAAGTAATACCGGTTTCCCGAGCGCTGGGTTAGGTGGACGACGGAATTCTTCTGCGACGGCGAGTATGAGCGGTGCGTTTCTAGCGAGGACCGGGGATGACTGAATGTGTTTTTGGGACTTATCTACACCTTTTTTTTCTTACTATCAAGTATGCGCGCCACTCGTTCTTTTTCATTTTTTCGTTTTTTTTTAGATGCAGTCATGTATTACTCTCTTTTTGACATATAATCTACTTTAGAAATGGTTTGTTGTCCTTGTACAGAACACTCAAATATTCCAGACGAAAAAGAAAGAAAGAAAGAAAACCACAAGAAAAGGCACTTTTCATTCAAAAGCAACCAAAATAGCCTCTGTCGAACTAATATCGACACCTTGATCCAACTGGATAGTCTGAACAACGCTCGTCCCACTAACAAGCGCATCAGCAGTCTCATACGACTGACCCGCGAACGTCAAATTCGAAATATCATCCGCATGATTGATAGCAAGCCTGCTAACACTCGCTTTCTCGTATCCACTTAAACCAGACAAAGAGATGTGCACGCTCGGTCTGGTACCCGTAGAAGACGTAAGCCAGGCGTTGAGGTTGATGAATACGGCGCGTTTGAGAGTGCCGCGTTCGTAGATTGCGTAGCCTGATACGTTTGGTTCGGTGGAGAGATCGAGTTCGACGATTTGGGCGGTGCTGGAGGAGCCGATTGCGTGGCCGACTAGGATTGCGGCGTAGTAGGCTGGTTGGATTAAGGCTGGTTGTGGTGGGTTTAGAGGCGATCCGTCGACGGTTGAACGATTGAGGGATATAGGTTGAATCTAGATGTCGGTCAGTAGTTATTATGGGGTAGAATTGAGGATAGGACGTACGAAGTTATATTTGAATCCGATACCTGGCGATGAACTGTTAGATGCATCATCGCAGGAGAATGATGAGGAAAACACGAACCTTCATGGAAGAAGGTTTCAACCATCCTTTGCACAGCTGCTTGAAGAGTGTAGTCGATAACCCAAAGTGCAGCACCGGCAGTATTGCTCACACCGGGTGCACCGTGACACGCTATACTGTTCGTTTCGCCAAGAACATACGGGAAACCGGTATCAATAACAACTTGCACATCCGATGCAAACACGGTAAGATTGCTTCGCACGGCTGCTTTACTCATGAATGAGGTTAGAGCAAAGTCGCCGCCGGAACAGAAGGCTCCGGAATAACGGTGTTGACTGATTCTACATCGCGTACTTCAGACCAAGGCTCTTAGATAAATAGGAGAACACGCACTGTTTGATTGCTTTTCCGGCTGTTGTGTTGAGAATTCCAAGATCAAATACTCCGGTGGGTGTGAATCCTTGACCGGCGAAGGCACAACCTTGGATACCGACACCATTGCCGCCTTTGATACCTGTCGCTTCGACTACTGCACCAGCAATGCTAGACCAGCTACATTACGAAAAGCAAAGAGCGATTATGATTAGAGAGAGGCAGGTCAGAAACGGAAGACCGGATAACGCTTACTCGGCAACGTAATCCGCTTCAGTCCAGTTTGAAGGGTCTCGGAGACCATTGTTTCCGTACAAGTCAGCTTCGTTACCTATAATTGGGCCGAAGAATCATATATTACGGCGAAAAGACGTGGCATGATAATAGAGAATACGAACCGACTTCGATCAGGTCCAATCTGACTCCTGATTGCTTGACTTCTGAACTCTCAAACGCCCTTATGATAGATTTAGCCATGTTAACGGCATTCGTGGCATTGTTGGCACCGAGATTCACGCCCCACGTCATCTGAGTCCCACGTGGGAGGTACTTGACGAGCGTGTAGTATTCATCTCCAACGGTGATTTGGGTGGCCTCTGGGTATGGCGTGACTGAATTTGGAGTTGGGAATTCGTCTTCGTTGATCTATGAAATGTGGTACAATATTAATGAATTCGTATCAGCTGAACGGGTAATTTCGGGCGGATATGAGACAGAGAGAATGGAAGGTTTGGATACCGACCGTTACGGTTGGAGACCATGTTGTGTGATCTTCTGAGTTGGCACCGACGCGAATTTTAGGAGGAGAGCCGGTTAAAGCTTCCAAATTGGTGAGAGCATTGAATGTAAAGTCATTGCGTTCTGTTGTTCCGACCCAGTCTGCGCGATGTTGGACGAGGGAATAAGTGACTAGATTTATGTAAAATGATGAGGAACATACCTGGCCAGCGATCTTGTTCGATGGAGAATGATAAATGAGTGGATGTGAGGGGCTGAGCTCCTGAAGGAACGTTCTGGGATAGATTGACGGTGACGTTGTCTGCTGAGGCGAGACCGGTCAGAGCTACAAGGCAAAACGAGAGAACAGCGGATCGACAACGCATGGCTGTTGCTGTGGGATGGGTGATAACCAGAGTTGGCAGACATCCATTGGGAATGGAGAATCCCTTTTATAGGCAATGTTTTGGTCAAAAAGGCGTAAATTGAACCAGGCTTCTTGTTTCTGCCTTATTCTATCCGAATTTAAGCGAAACGACTGAATTCATCATTGAATCCCATTTGAGACGTGCGCCCGATGCCGGCGGCATAGTTCCGCCTCACTCGTGTTTAGCTGTTCTGTTCAGGGTCCCAAGGTCAATGGAAGCCACTCTACGTGCTGGATTAAAAAAAGGATCCACGCTACATGCACTGGAATAAGTTTATTTCTTGGTGACGATGAGGGAACTAGGGTAGAATTTTACGTTTGCTCGGCGTGGCAATACATAAAACGTGGATCAGGTGAGGGTGAGCGAAGAAGTTTGTGGCCAGTGATGGGGAAATGAGTCGAAGCTAGCAGGGTCCCATGGTCAAGCTCCAAGTGGTGGTTTTGAGGCTTTTGGTTCTGCCAGCACCACACAGGTCCGAACCAGATCAGCTAGTGCGCTAATGACTGGTTCTAGCCACTGCTCACATGTGCGGTGACCAATATGGTTCCACCTACACGACGATCACGTGGCGCGCATCATGGCCAAGTAAGAATAACACGTATGGTGAGGATGGCGCCATAAGTAAGTAGGCTTTGAAAATTTGAATTATTGTGTTGAATGAGCGTATGCCATGTGGTTGGTGTGATGTCGGCAATTATTGATTATGACAGAGGTTGGAGCGCTGTGAGCAGATCGACAAGGAAGTACGTGTTCAATTGATTCAGGTTGCACATCAAAGATTCCGATAAAGCGCTGATACTTCATTGAGTCTATTTGATACATTCGCGGTTTCATTGACGAAATGAGATTATGAAGCCTTATTACAAGTGTTCAACTAGAAACCATGAGATGAAGTTATTTCGGTGTTATCTAATAATGGCGTACTGAATTTTAGCTTCATATCATAAGAGCATTTTGAGTGAGATTTTCCGGTTAAACTTCTGCGCGATAAACGAGAACGAAACGCACGTACTTTTGGTGGAAGTATGTGGATGAACTGATTTAAGAGGATATATGGTTAATTGAATGTGTAATACCAGGGAAGCAAATCACCTAATCAAGATTCTGCCACAGGGCTTTCGGTATCCGCTTTGCATCGTAAGTTCAAGTTTGTCCGAAGAGTGATGACCAAAAGCACATTGGTCATTCCCTATGTACAGTTAGCTATGATAGATATGTGCCGGTGGGCCAAACGCCAATTTTCAATATAGACGAAGTTGCGCGAGGGTAAAGAAACTGGGTCCTGTGCTCGAATTGCCAAAGGTTTCATTCTGAATGTAGGGTGCTTAGCGCTTAATCTGAAAGAACACCAGACTAGAAGTCAACCTACATAGTCACTACTGTCAGATGAATCAGACTCACAGATCTAAATCACTTTTGCTAAAAGATATTCAGTGGCGCGTGTACTTCCGAAAATGGAATAGTATATCCTTGTGCGTATGTAGTATCAGGGGTACCATTGGATCGTTCGCTAGGTATGACTCGATGTTTTGAACGAGGAAGCTTGACGACGATACCAGTCATAAGCTATTTTCGCCTGCTAAATACACGAGCTATTCGTTTGTGCCTTCCCAAGTGCAACGAAAGTAGGAAAATAGTGGGTCGAACAACGAACGCGTCATTTCATAGGCAGTGGGTAACGTTTTACAATTGCACGAAAGGGATGACAGGATCGCGGTGTATCACGTCTTCATCTGCTCGGAATGTGACTGTTGGCAGCATTCTTTTGCAATTGGTGTCAGAGCTCTGAATCAAATTAGAAAGATAATATGTATAGACAAACATACCACAACCACAAAGCTTAAATATAAAAATGACACAACCACAACATATTTTCAGACCAAGCCATGCGTATGCAGCATTAGCTCTGGAGTCTGACTAGATTGAAGCAAGAGCAGTGCACGCGTGACATCCGTGACATCCGTATGTACGCTTGTGGTCTTCTTTGTTCTTCGTAAACCTGAGGCTGTTTTCGAGCTGTTTTGAGGCTTAACGTTAACGTCTTCCAGCATCATAACAAAAACAAACGACGGAATGGCATTAGATGGTATTAAGTGTGTATGTATAACAATGTTGTCCCTCAACTTTTAGTATAAACTTGTTGATATTTTTTGTGGTTTGCCCGTGATGTCGTTTCACCGTAGGATGGTCCACAAGGCCGACGCAGGCACTGTGGGGGACGTTGGGCAGATAATCGAGCTCATAGCGAAGTTGAAACACCTTACGGTCCTAAATGCACCTTTGTTGATCGTTGGCATGAATACACAGCTTTATCCCGCTCTGGCCTCTATTGAATGTGGCTGAGATCATAATTGACGACGACGCGCACTTACCTCGAAATCATAATCAGCTTCTTTTTATCATCATGACATTTTATGATAAATTAAAGAGATGGCGTTGAAGAAGCACATGTCTGCTCTCGGTATTGCTTGAGCGAGGGCCTATTTAGAAAAACCTTTCAACCCGGTAATACCGCACCTGTCTCGAAGTCGCCCTCTGTTTTCGTGTTCGTGGCAACGCATCGGAAATCATAGCACAGGATAGCTTCACTCTTACAATACTTGAAAACAGCTACGAACCTCTCCTTTCAAGAATGAACCGTCAAGCTCGACAAGATGAACAGCACAAACCTCAACGTGACCACTGCGACAGTCGACTTTATTCGGGAGGCCATCTTCTAGTATGTGTTCGTTTTCTTCCGTTGTTCAATATTAGACCTTCAATCTCAGCCAGGTTTACGATTTCACATTGCTTAGTTCTTCAAGTAAGCTATTCAAAATTCACAAAGATGGCAACTCCGTCCAAACATAATATACATACATATCAGCGCTTCTTTTCTATAGCATTTTATTGAAACTCTCCCAAGAGATAGAAGTCATATGGTTGAATTTGAACTTTTTCAGTCTTCCCGCATTTCTCTACGTGTTTACAAGATATCCTACATTCATTTATCAAATACTTGTTTTCTCGACGTACACTAGGGTCATAGTGAGTCAGATTGTGCTACCATTTGAATGTCTAATCTTTCAAAGTCAACAAAGTGAGATATTTATTATTCAGCTCGTGATATTCCATGAGTATCTGAACGGGCTTAACCGAAGAACTTGCGACGCGTTTTACAATACAACGAACACTATGGGCATTTTGTCGTATGTTGGCGTCCAAGGTGTTTATTTTTTCATATAGTTCAAAGATATTGATACAATAAATTCAGGTTTATTGGTTGCCCGAGCATATTCCTTGTGTCGAGGCAGCAGAATCTTGAGCAGAATTTTGACTTTTGGCTTTTTTTCGGTTTTGGTCTTGAATGTGTTTGGTAATAAGAATATTGAATCATTGTATGACGGCATTTTTCTCATTTTTTAAACAGAAATAATAGCATTTCCCGGATGTCAGACCAGGTTTGTTATTAGTCAACACCCATCATTCTTCTGCAATTCATTTATACCCAATTTTACGCTAATGTCTAGTATCAAAAGTACGTTAACTATTTGTGTTTATTTGAATTTGGCTTATTTTAGAGTGAATACATTGCAGATGAACTGATTATTATCCAATTGCTTATCAATATCTTGACCATTTTCACAGATGTTCTCATATTGAGCATTTGTATTCAAAAGATTTGGGGAATATGGAGGCTGAGGCGTGAAACTGGACTTAGGTGCTTTAACGGCCTTATTTTTATATTTTTCGCACAAAGTGAGTTATCTTTATTTTAAAATAGCAGTAATCTAATTTACTTTAGCAATATTCAGGTAAGCGTTTTATTTCTGTCCAGGTCAATCTGTCATGTCGTCTTCAAGCTGTGTCGTTGTTTTCGCGGAGATGGTCGTGTCACAAGTAAGCTGTCTCATGATGCTAGAACGCCAATTCCTATTCATCTATTATTGTCTAGATCACCTATAATGTCAGTATGGCCACCTCCGTATCACATGGGCCTCCTCTAATTCGAACTAATTAGTCCAATTTTGCTTACAACTCCATACAAATTCTATCCATCTTCCAAACCGCGTGAGGTCCTTTCTATCCCACATCTTTATTTGTTCTATTGACTTCATCCCAAGCTTGCAGGCTATTTTAGTGGCTGACTCCACACTATATCTTCGATGTCATAACTCCAAGAGAATTGAAGATAGCAGTATATCTTTACCGAGCTTGCAAATTCAGACTGTCCTTCAACACGTCCACCGATCCTTTATCGTGGAGCTTGCCACCCCAGAAGATACAAGTGTAGATGATAGCAGTAGTGACAACGATGGGAATTAGTAAAAATGATTACAAGTGGTGCTCGGTTTAATGTATCGCGCGTAACACTCTCGTGACCTCAGTGACCTCGGTCTATCATGGCTATGACTTTATCTGTCATCAAAGTGGCAAAATCTCCAACGTTTAAACACTACTAGACCAGACCAAGCTTTTCAAACATGGATCGGACAATCATCTTGTTGACGCGTGGCCGACAGTGACGGCCCGAGAACATAACAGTTCGACCAATGAAGGAATTGATCGACTCGTCACTCGATTCGAGTCAATTAAATCCATATCATTCTCTGAAAGTCATCAGTGAAAACATTTTAATTCAAGCCGGAATAATGAAGGGAGTGCGCCAAGGGAAGGAGAAATCAGTCCTCATACTCAGTGTTTTATGGCTATACGAGGGAAGAATTGTTGTGAATAGCGTTTTTGGGCCTTAGACTGCATTTTATGAGCGATATACGCTTGAGGTTTTTCAGGGTTTGTCCAAGCATAATGGAGGGGAAAAATCACAGTCGCCTCGTGCGCATATATTTAGGCTTGCCGTGTCTCCAGCATATATAATACCAATCATCATCGGACTCACTTCCGATGAAGCGATTATGAAGATCATGTGATGTGTCTGTGATATGATATACCGTATACATTTATTTTCGTAGCAGTCTAACTTTACATAGGAAATGAATTCAGCGACGGACACCGATAAGCTCAAAGTGGTATTACGTACCGTTCTGAGTTTCCAAAGTCTCAGCCGGAACTTGAGAAAATTCCGTCCCCACTCCGCTGATGGCTATGGTCAGTTTTAATCTTCTTGGAAGTTTCTAAACTTTCTAAGAATCCGATCAAAGTGCATCCGAATCGGATTTGTGATCGAAAACACCGACTCCGATTTAGAGGTGAGGTCTTGAGGTTGGAATGACTCTCAAAGTGGATGATACTTAATGCTGCACAACACTGGAACTTTGTCCTTAAACGTTTAAATGTCTGTTAGTTTGCGCTTATTCTCTATACATTTTGTGTAGTGCCTTTAATTCGCACGGTTGCTAGCCAAGCTTTCCGAGGAAGTCTGGCATTCCCTATCCCAGGCTTGTCTTCGATCTATTTCAGTATTCTTCTTGGAGATGGCAGCTTAGGTCATCGACGGCAGATATGTATTTCCCGTCAAAGAAGATGCATTTTTTCAGAACTAGCATCAGACAGCATGTTCCCAATAACTTTACTGCCCTCTCGGACTGAGCGGGATTGAGCGTCGAGGTTTTTTGTTAGACAGTGGGTTTCGGAAGAATGTGTTGGATAGTACGCCAGGCGTCATTCAAACTACTTTGCGAGAGACAAAACGATTTCATATGTATTCACAATTCATGTCAGATAGTTTATGGTCAGATACAATTCGACTTTACAAATTGTTTGTATTAATTTCTACTGAGTATGAAAGGTAGTATCGCATATAGTGGTGAAAGAAAGAAACGTGGTGTTAAAATTCTGACAAGCAGACGGCTCATTGGGCTGCAGCAACATCCCACTTTCAGCTTTATCATTGGAGGAAAGAGAAGACGGAGCATAGTATTCAACTCCCGGGCCCGCATTTGTAGATTGACCGCAGGGAGCATTGTTAATGGCCAAAAGACAGACATTTGAAATGAAATCAAACGATTCAAAATTGATGCTCGAGTCACTGACAGTCCAGTCGACGCATCTATTCCCGGCGGGAGCGGGGTTTAGGATAAACGTGAATATCGCTGGGCTGTTAGGATCGCAGTCCGTGGATTGGTAGAATGTGACGTTTACGAAGCCTCCGGCTGCGGCTGCTGCAGCGGTGAGAGATGGGAGGGAGAATAGATGCATTATCCTGCGGGAGGAGTCAAAGTCAAAACATACAAAACGTGAAACTGACGAAATGACGGACGGTATATGCGCAATGAAAATCGACCCTAACCCGGAGTGCGTCAATAACGGCAGACCAGAAAAAATTTAATGCATTAAGAACTTACCAGAGGCTGTTGAACAGTGAAGGAAATCGATGAAGATTTGATACAACTCTCAGTTTTTTCAAAGACTATTTATAAGAAATATGTGCTGGAGGATTTTTCGACGGAATATCGGTTGGACTACATTGCACAAACGTGATACTTGCGAAAGGCGGAAGAAGTCCTAAAAATCACACGCTACTAATACAATCCAAGCCCCACCGAGCACCGGACGCGGAATAAGTTTTCTTTTGATTTTGATTCTGATTCTTGAATTGAAGAATCGCCAGGAAGTCACCACCGTGAGTGAAATATAAACCCTGAGATAATCAGGCAAGACGGACGAGGGAGGACGCGTAGGACGATATATAATTATCCAGTACAGTTGAACCTCGAAAAGAGCGGGTTTAAGGGAAAGAAAGTGACTTGGTGTTGTACACCAGCATCAAGACATGATAATATCAAGACCGAGACTGTTGCAGTGTCCGGCAGATACGTAGGTTTGATGGTCTGACGTTAGGTTTGATGCTGGCCGGGTTCTTCTCGTTGTCGGGCAATTCAGCACTAGTCGAGACTGGATTTTCATTCGTGGGGCTGAAGTCACCAGACATTTCCAGTTACATAAGTGTCAGAGCTAAAGATAAACATCACCCTGACTTCTAAAAACATCAAGGATACATGATAGTCATATCCATCCACGTTTGCAGTTCCGGATAAACAGTCTGCCATGTTCACTTAATTGAAATTGTACATTATCATCGCTTATAAGGCTTTCAAGGTTCAGTAGTGGTATATGCGACACGTGTTTTAGCCGTCCATATCAACTCTGGTTTTGCATACTCACTTTCTCAAAAAAAAGGCTTATGAACTCATGTCTTTTTTTTTGTGGGTGTCTTAGTATTCGGTAAGAACACATAAGATTGTCCCTGAGAGCCATTCCGCTTCTCTCCTAAGATGGACTAGCACTTCACGAATGTTCCCAGTTAATGACATAATGTGCACCAGCCCTAGGTTAGTAACATACGGGGATCCAGAAAATCCGGAGGGTGCGTAGACTCCTTAGATTTTTGTTGACGTGAAAGCTTAAGACAGACACAAAGAAGGGCGATTCCTAAGAGCAATATTAGCATAGTATTTGAGAATGGAAATTATCTGACCTTCAACTATATATAAAGCTCAATCTGTTCGCGTCAACACCGGCCCAAACATGTCGATGACAGTGTCTCCATTCGTGGATAAGAAATCCTGCGCTGTTCCCCCAATCGGCGGCACGTATGGATCATGCAAACATTTCGGGAGAGCGTTACTAAATTGAAGCCAGGCTTATTTCATGAATGAGCAATTCATTGGATCTATTACGGGGAAACAAAACAAGAGCAAGCTGAATATACCTGGTCGACGATTATGACCCTATCTTGCTATGCCGTCCCAGAACCAGGCTGTGTTTGTTGAAACCCTATGATCTATGTGAAGGAGCGTGACTGCAAGATACGTTTCTTTTATCGCTCACTGATTATTCAACAAGGTCCATAACTATGACCAGTGATGAAAAATTATAAATATTGATTGGACCCATCGTTGTCGTTGAGAGTAGGGAAGTAAATTTTACACCGCCTTCGACAACTCAGTTCTGTGCAATCATTGTATGCAGCATTGTTCGATGAAGTGACTTTGCTAAATGAATCATGATCGATATGTTCCAGAATAACGGGGCGTGCCTATCATTTCCTATCAGTGCGATAACTTGCTCAGCCAATCAAATTCGGAGCTGAAAGCAACAGGGCTGGGTCGAGATTAAGGCTTGAATTTGAGAGAGCTCTTGGCACGTGTGAAGAACTAAGAAGAATCACATATGTAGCGCGGAAGCTAAGCGAGCCTCGGTCCCTGTCGAAGCGTATAAAAGTGAGACTATTGGTGGGTTTGATATCGGGCCAGACATATGAATGGGGAGCCGAGTCATGACCTGTCATTTTTTTTGGCGGAGCGATTAGTTGTAAAAACAACTCACAGACGGAGTCATGACCTGTCATGCACGCCATGACTCACCAAAAGTTTTGCTCTCCCTGCCAAAGCTAAATATAGCATGTGAGAAGCTCAGGCTTAGATATTATAGGCGGACTCGGGTCCGTTCATCTTGGTGACTTGTTAGAGATGTAAGATGTCCTTGCAGTACTTTAAAAGTCTGCAAGCAGATTTCTTTATCATCCTTCCCACGAACGCAAAATGAGTTATTTTTCAATCATAGGAGCCGTATATGTCTTTTACTTACTTTATCGCTTCGTCTCTTTCATATTTCTTTACTTCGTTGGCTCTTATTCTCTCGATGAATTTTCGACAGGAGGGTCACCGTACGCCTTGGTAACAGGAAGCGCCGACGGGATTGGCAAAGGAGTTGCTAAACAGCTTTACAAACGAGGATTCAATCTTATCTTGCATGGCCGAGATGAGAAGAATTTGATCAAAGCAGCCGATGAAATTCGCGCAGCCCGGGGTGACCAAGAAGGAGGAGAAATCCGAATGTTCATTGCTGATGCCACTAAAGGCGATCATGACTTTCGAAGTCTCGTCGCCCCGTTCAAGGATCTCAATATATCGATTCTCTTCAACAACGTCGGAGGAACAGCCGAAACTGCGAAGTCAATTTTTTCTTTGAGGTCATCATAGCAGGCGCTGACAGTTCCGTTTCAGAATCGATGAATGGCCAATGGAAAAAATCGTCGACACCATCAATATGAATCTCCTGTTTAGCACCGGACTAATCCACGCATTGTTACCCGTATTACGAAACCGACGCGGAAAAAGCCTCATAGTCAACGTTGGATCCATTGCTGGCACATTCGGACATCCTCGCCTAGCTCTTTATTGTGCTTGCAAAAGCTTTTCGAGAATGTTTGCAAATGCTCTTGACATAGACGAGCGACAATTCACGTCAACAAACGTTCAGTATATGTATTTGAACGTTGGGGAAGTTTCGACGAGATCTCTCAGAAAACCTGTAACGTTTGTTCGACCCGATCCAGATACATTTGGGAAGGCTGTTGTGGATAGGCTGGGTTGCGGGAGACGGGAGGTTACGCCATACGTTCTGCATGCCATGCATTGTTGGTTTTTGTCGGCTGTCGGAGAATATTTCGCAGAGCAGATGGTGACAGCAAAAATGAGGAAGCTGGTTGTTGAGGTGGCGGAGTGGAAAAAGAAACAATAAAATGGGAAGCGGGTGTAGTAGTAGATACTGTGTTGTTAGAGCGAGAACAAGATATGCTAATCAATTAGAACGAAGTCAGACATACAATCATTGTCAATCGTGTAGCCTCAACGTGTAGCAATAAGCAATGTCAGATGTTATAAATCCGTTTCCTTGAACGCCTAATATTTTCGCAGTGAGGAATCAAGTTGGAACTGGAGGAGACAAGTCACGTCACGTGTCACGCGTCACGATTGATGTCACACCGGGAAAGGCGGCCAATGGACTTTTTTCCTTCTACGTTTTATCTTTTGCTGATGACCAAAGTTTCAAGCTAAACTCTCAAAGGCTTCGCTCATACATGCCGCCGATGAGCAGTAAAACTGGCTATTAGACTGTTCGCGATGCAAAGAAATGTGGAATCTTTAGAAATGATAAGGCGTTTGATTCGTTATCGGTATATACAAAATTTACGTATGTATGGTTTACAATGCGCGCAAATGGAGCTGAAATTATAAAATGAACCATGCGTTATCGTCTTCAATATTCTGTAAGCAAACAGAAACAAAATCATCATCGTCAATATTCTCAGTGGGAACATCGTTCACGGATCCGCGAAGTGAGCGTCGTTTTTTAGCTACGCTTTCGGAGTTGGCCGATATGGAATTTGACCGAGTCCGTTTCGTTGTTTTTCGAGATTGTCTAGATTGACTGGATCCACTTACTTGCAATCGCGATCCACTTGGGGTCAATAAACTCCCGAGTCGAGTCCCTCCACCTAACTTCCCTCTCGACATGCCAGAGGATCCGGAAGAGCTTTTGGAAAACGGAGGTTTAGGTCCTTGAATTGGAATCGGTGTTTCGTCTTTCGACATTCGTACTATTTCCTTGAGTAAAAGCCGTTTGAACGCCTCGTGAGAATGCCAAAAGGGCATATCTGGAAACCGTGACCAGGACGTGCAGATGTAACTCCCCATGTCGAACAGCATCTTTGCTAGAGATTCAAAGGCGGGATGCAATGATAACTTCCATTCCGCCTCTGAACACAGAATGAGCCTTATCACAGGACGACACCAGTGATCCGGAATAATCCGAGAGTGAATATTCTCTAATACTTCCTTTTGAAAGTTATTGTTTTCGTCTGGATACGGCTCCGCTCCTGTAGGCCATGCTTTCGCAAGAAACCATAACATTATCCAGTACATGGATTTAAGGATCTCAACGGGTATGGCACTCGGATACGGGTACCCTATCCGCGGGTATTGACAGTCACAGATCTCATACCATACCCGAACGGATATTTTAAGCGCCGGGTACCCTTATGCGGGTACCTGTGTGTTACGGTACGCTAGCACCTCGCCCGATTATTCGATCTTTTCGATTTCTTTCGATTTCATTTCGTGTTTCGATTTCCTTCATTTCCCGTATTCCGCCGTTTCCACTATTTTCATCGTTTTCTCGATTTTTTGATCTCTTCGATCTACTCCGATTTCTGTTGTATCTCCTCGGATCCCATGGAGATCAGTCGGGCGCCTCGGACTCTGTACTTATATGCGTTTTCCCTAGAGGGGGATGCCTAAGCTTGTTCTCTTAGGTTTTCCCTCCTCTAGGTGAGTAGTTAGTCGATGCCCCTCAATAGATCTTAGGTTTTCCCTCCTCTAGGTGTGTGCCCTGAGTCGCCCTAACAGTAGAACAAGCTTCTACATTCGGACCGGTCGTTTCTATTGTCGTTTTCTTTCGGAAACTCTTCGTCAGCAGTGTCTCAGACGTTCCCGACATTGTTCGCCCATAAAACGACCCCTCCGCCCTTCGTTCTTCGATTCCTTTCGTCATGGAACAGCCTGAGAGTGATCCCATCGTTCGCCTCACTGCGATTGAACAAAGAATGGAAGAGCTTGTAACTCATCTCAACCGACTTCTTCCCCCCCAGGCTTCTACTGCCGATCCCGCTAATCCGAACACCCTAATCCTGGAGCCTCGTCTCCAAACCCTCAAAACGAGACGAGATCGTCTCGAAACACTCGCCCCGCTGTACCTCTCGCTTATGATGGAGATCGCAAAAACGGCCGTACGTTCTGGAACTCGGTCGAACTCTACATGAGCGTATGCGGTGGCGATTTCCCGAATCTCAGTACCAAAGTCATCTGGGTACTATCCTACATGAATAGTGGACGCGCTGGTGCCTTTGCTGAACTTGTTCAGGCCCAGTACAACCGGGGATTGGCTCCTTATGAGACCTGGGAGGATTTCCGACAGAAGTTTCGCTCTGAATTCTTCCCGGTAACCGAAGCCGAAGACGCATTGAATCTCCTTCTCTCGGGACGTTATGCTCAAGGAGGTCGAAATGTAGACGATTACACCGATGCGTTTCGCATAATCGTAGATCGCGCGGGATTTACGATTCATGATGGCCTTGCGCTGACAACGTATTATCGACAAGGTTTAGACCGAGAGATCTCTAGTAAAGTGGGAACGATGCAGAATCGACCCGATTACAGCGATTACGAAGGATGGGTTCAGGCTGCTAGACTCTTCGATCAGGCTCGCCGTACCAACGATGCCTTCAATGCCACCCAACGTAGAGTCGTTGCAGGTAATTCAACTTCAACCCCTCTTACGTCGATTCCGATCTCCCGAACTCGACCCAACCCATTCCCGATCTACCAACGTACGGCGGGACCCCCTATTTACTCCCCACCTCCTTTTCCTCCACCTCGTGCACCGATCCCTGCCGCCATGTCTCACCCGATACGATCACCGATTTCTGCTCCTGCCAATGCTGCGCCTCCAACCCGAAATGATGCCATGGAGGTTGATGCTGCTCGCCGCCGCATACAGACTGAGACAGCCCGGTGTTTCCGATGTGGACAGTTAGGTCATCTCGTTAAGGACTGCCCACGCGCATTCGATGTTCGATTTATGCAGACCGATGAAATCGACGAGATTCTCGAGCAACGATTTGCTCAACAAGATGTGCTGGAAATGCAGAATCGTGTCGAGATCGCTACGGAAGAAAACGAGATCGCGGTCACGGCAACTAGAGAGGATTTTCAGAACGGCAGCGAGTAAGGGATGCGCCCTCACTGCCGACGTCAAATAGATTCGATGTATTGTACATAGAAGACAAGTGCAATGAAATTTCTGATTCGAATTCTATTGACTCTGATGCATCCATTCCTCTGTCGAACCCTCTGATCCCTGGTCCTCGTCGCCTTTCGATTGGAAGACGCAAGCGAATTCCACGCGAATACCGTCTCAATGCCACTGCCGGCACTCAGAAGCTCGAGATCGATGTAGAACTTCAGAGCACCGATACGGGCGATCTCATTCACTCGAAGGCGATGCTCGACACTGGTGCTAGTGGGATGTTCCTCGATCAGGACTTTGTCGAGAAGAATCGGCTCCCGAAGATTCGATTACCGAAACCGATTCCTGTTTTCAATGTTGATGGTACCCCCAATCAGGCGGGAAATATCACGCATGTAGTGGACCTGGTGATGCGATATCAAACCCATTCCGAACGTGTCATGTTCGCCGTCACCGCCCTTGGCAAATATCCAGTGTTGCTGGGACTACCCTGGTTCAAGGCTCACAACCCGGTGATCGACTACTCAACTGGAGAGGTCGAGTTAACCCGGTGTAATCCCGAATGTCGATCTTGTAGACCGCCTTCTACTGAAAAGAAAGGCCCGAAACGTTTCCTGCGTTCAGTTCGAGCGATCCCTCCTGTCACCCTGGACGAAACCGAATCCACCGATCCAGATATGCCTGATCTCGTGAACGTGGAAGACGAGTTTCACCCAGGAGAAGGTGATCGATTATTCGCGGTTTCCCTTAATTCAGAACCCCTGGACAGTTGCCGTATCAGAGCTACGGAGACTATCTCCCAGCGATTGGCTCAGGCGCATGCGAATAATACCAGAGATACCCCCAAATCGGGATTTCGAGAAATCGTCCCCGAAATGTTCCACGATTTCGAAGACGTTTTCGCGAAAGAATCATTCGACTCCTTACCGCCTCCAAAGAAGTGGGATCATGCAATAGAGCTTTTACCCGATTCGGATCCCAAGTTTTGCAAGGTATACCCTCTGTCGCCTAATGAACAGAAGGAACTCGATGCGTTTTGGAAGAAAATCTTCGTTCGGGTCGAATCCGCCTCGAAATCGCCCATGGCTTCCCGGTCTTCTTTATCAAAAGAAAGATGGCTCCCTACGACTCATTCAGGACTATCGGGCTCTCAACGCGATGACCATCAAAAATCGATACCCGTTACCCCTGATTCCCGAACTCATCAACAAGTTGAGAGGCGCGAAGTATTTCACGAAGCTTGATGTTAGGTGGGGATACAACAATGTTCGCATCAAAGAGGGCGATGAGTGGAAGGCAGCATTTCGCACCAATCGAGGACTGTTCGAACCTTTGGTCATGTTCTTCGGTTTGACCAACAGTCCGGCGACATTCCAGACGATGATGAACGAGATTTTCGAGGACATGATCACGGAAGGGGTTGTAGCTGTTTATATCGACGATATACTGATCTATACGAGAACAAAAGAAGAGCACGATCGCATCACACGTTGCGTCTTAGAACGACTAAGGGAGCATAAACTCTATCTCAAGGCTGAGAAATGCGAATTCTGTCGTACTAAGATCGAGTATTTAGGTCTGGTCATATCCGAGAACACCGTCGAGATGGACCCTGCGAAAGTATCGGGTGTCAGAGATTGGCCAGTTCCGAAGAATGTTACTGAGGTTCAATCGTTTTTGGGTTTCGCGAACTTCTATCGCCGATTTATTAAGGATTTCTCGCTGATCGCCGTTCCCTTGTTTGGCCTCACCAAGAAAGAAGTTCCGTTTATCTGGGCCGACACTTGTCAACAAGCTTTCGATTCTCTGAAATCGGCAATGACCTCTGCACCGGTTCTTGCGATTCCTGATCCATCGAAACCTTACCGAGTAGAAGCTGACAGTTCCGACTTCGCGACAGGTGCCGTCCTGTCTCAACCTTCTCTCGAGGACAACAAATGGCACCCAGTGGCCTTCTTCTCGAAGGCTTTGAGCCCGGTGGAGCGAAATTACGAAATCCACGACAAAGAGATGTTAGCTATCATTCGAGCATTAGAAGAATGGCGACATTTCCTGGAAGGTGCGACTCATCCGATTGACATTCGCACGGATCACAAAAACCTGGAGTATTTCATGACGGCTCGCAATCTAAATCGCAGGCAAGCTCGTTGGTCGGTTTATCTCGCGCGTTTCGATTTCACCTTGCGGCATATACCTGGTAAATCAATGGGTAAGCCTGACGGTCTCTCACGTCGTGCCGATCATGGTTCGGGAAAGTTCGATAATCAAGGTATCACTCTAATCCGACCCGAAATGTTTGCTATCAATGCCATGCAAACATTCCGCCTTAGAGGAGGAGGACGAGTTCCTAGGCCAGATACGGAAAGCGAACAGAGAAGGCAAACGAGAAGATAGCGTTTCGAAAGCCATCGAATCCCTTAAGGCGATAGGTGGGAGATCGGTTCACACCAGCGAATGGGCTGAGGATCAGGATGTCATTTACTACCGAGGGAAGATCTATGTTCCCGAAGTAGATGATTTGCGACGGGAAATCGTCCAACGACATCATGACACCAAACTCGCTGGTCACCCGGGTCGATTTAAAACGTTAGAACTGGTATCGCGAACCTTTTGGTGGCCCGGGATCTCTCGATATGTACAACGGTATGTAGAGGCCTGTGACACTTGTATACGTACGAAACCCTCGAGACATGCTCCGTATGGCGAATTGCAACCTACCGAAACTCCGAATCGACCTTGGCAATTCATATCGGTCGATTTCATTGTCGAACTCCCGGAATCGAATGGTTATGATGCAATTCTTTCGGTAGTAGATTCACTGACAAAACGGGTTCACTTTGTCCCAACATTTACTACTGTTGACGCTTCGGGCCTTGCATCTCTCTACCTCCAACACGTCTGGAAGTTGCATGGATTACCCGAGAAGATCATATCGGATCGTGGACCTCAATTCTCGTCTCGTTTCACCCAGGAACTCTCTCGATTGCTCGGTATTCGGCTTGCACGCTCCACTGCGTATCACCCCCAAACCGATGGTCAGACAGAACGAGCGAACGCTGAGGTCGAGCAATACCTTCGCATCTTCACCTCTGAACGTCAGGACGATTGGGATCGACTGCTACCGATGGCTGAGTTCGCATATAACAATCATGTTCACTCGGCTACTCAAGCTACGCCTTTCGAGCTCGACACTGGTCGCCACCCTCGAATGGGTTTCGAACCGCGATCAGCAGAATCGAAAATCGAATCGGTTAACGATTTCAAGGATAGGATGTCTCATTCTTGGGAGGAAGCTCGTGCTGCAATTCTAAAGGCTAAGGACGACATGGCTAAGTACTATGATCGCAAACATTTGCCAGCACCTGACTACAAATCTGGAGATAAGGTTTATCTAGATGCTAGCGATATCAAAACTACTCGTCCATCTGTCAAATTATCGCATCGTTTCCTGGGCCCCTTTCCAATCGCGACCAAGGTCGGAACCCGTTCGTATCGACTCGTTCTACCGAAATCGATGTCTAGAATTCATCCCGTATTTCATGTGGGCAAGCTGAAGCCATCGGTGCCAGACACCATACCAGGTCGTCGTTCGAAGCCTCCTCCGCCCCCTGAGATTCGTGATGATGGCGAACACTACGTGGTTGAAGAAATACTGGATAGCCGTATTTTCCGCCGTCGACTGGAATTCAAAGTTCGATGGGAGGGTTATGGTCCGGAGCACGACCAGTGGGTTCCCGAGAAAGATGTCGCAGCACACGATCTTATACAAGATTTCTACCGATCTCATCCGAACGCACCTCGAACGATTGGTGGTCTTATTTTCCTTCCGCGTCCTAACAGTTAAGTCTCAGGCGTCGGGTCGCCGCCTTGTTGAAGGGGGGGGTGGTGTTACGGTACGCTAGCACCTCGCCCGATTATTCGATCTTTTCGATTTCTTTCGATTTCATTTCGTGTTTCGATTTCCTTCATTTCCCGTATTCCGCCGTTTCCACTATTTTCATCGTTTTCTCGATTTTTTGATCTCTTCGATCTACTCCGATTTCTGTTGTATCTCCTCGGATCCCATGGAGATCAGTCGGGCGCCTCGGACTCTGTACTTATATGCGTTTTCCCTAGAGGGGGATGCCTAAGCTTGTTCTCTTAGGTTTTCCCTCCTCTAGGTGAGTAGTTAGTCGATGCCCCTCAATAGATCTTAGGTTTTCCCTCCTCTAGGTGTGTGCCCTGAGTCGCCCTAACACTGTGCGGGTACGGGTATTACCCGCGGGTTTGGCTTAGTTTACTATATAATTATTGTGTATATACAAACAGGTACCCTTAAAATTGCACATTTTCAGAGTCATACCCTTACGGGTAAATAAGCGCCGGGTACCTGTACCCACGGGTAGCAATATCCACGGGTGGGGGTATGGGTATCCGAGGGTATTACCCGCAATACCCATTACCCGTTGAGACCCTTACATGGATTCCATGTCATGGTGGGGCTGATGTGAGGGAGCAAGGTTATCAGCAGCAAAGGGATCGACCTCCCTGGCACCCCGAGAAAGGACCGACGTCAAAAGTGCATTATATTCTTCATATCTTTCCAGCTTATAAACTCTGGTATACTTGTCGAGAGTTTCTGTTTCGAGAGAATATTGAGGAAGGGAGATGGAGTGACTTGAATGACTTGCAATACGCAAAAATTTGTAACCGTCTCTTTGATATGCAAGCTCACAGGCCATGAACATTGGCGTTCCCTACGAAAATGTATTAGCTTCAATCTGGTTGACAGAATAATGTACGCACTGTTCTTCTGGTCCCTTCACCAGGTTCCTTATCGTCTTGTATAAGAGCCGCGTTATCGAAGTCCGTTAGTACACAAAGAGGCTGTGGTTCCGGCTCTTCCCTGTACGTATGAAATCAATCATGAGAAATAGATAAAGAAAAATAACGAAAACATACAAAATCTCTTTGATATTCGGGTGCCTCAAGACATTATTGTTCCCGATATAATGCTGAGGTTTGCACAGGACATTATACCAGCTGACATCCCGGTGCAGAACACCTCGTTCGGCTACTTTCTCGTGAGCTGAAAAAATGACATAAGCAGCAGAAGAATGAAGTAATTAAGATGAGACGCGTACCTTCTATTGCATCATACATGACCTTCAAAAATTCGAGAACGCTCTTACACGCACTCAACCTAAGACCGGTGCTTCCCATTATGAGCCGATGTTTCGTCCGATTTTTGGTAATCAAGTTAAAGGTTCCCTCAGAGATTGGCCGAACTACTCCAGGAACGAATCCGTTCTCGTGAATGCGCTGAAGAAGATTGCTTTCTTTGTATCGCCTTGAATTATCTCTCCACATATCCTTCACAACCCGAATAGCCGACTCCGTTTTGATCTTGTCTGTATCCTTGACTGACCCAACAGCTATCCAAGTTCTTCTTCCAAGCCCCTTCCGTTCAAAAATCGGTCGTATCTTGTATTCTTCTCCTTTGAAACAGATTCCCCATGTCGCAGAACTGTAACTCCCTCTCCAAGTAATGTCGTGCAATTGAATAGACGTGTCCCGTTGAACGTTTTCGGAATATATCCGATGCAATGAATAAATGTAGTGAACAAGCGTCGTCAGACCATCCTTCCATGGAAATACGATTGATGTTTTCTGTGTGCAGGCATCCACATAGTAGAAACGATAGCCGAGCTGGTTACAAGATAGGCCGAGAACACTTTTTTTATCAGGCCGATGTTGCAAGAGTATCTCTAGGTAATCAATAGTCTGTTTATGATCCCAATCCTTCTCTGGTTTGACCTCAATTATAGACTCCAAAAGCGCCCACGGGCAACGCAAACAGCGGTCAGGGGAATCGTCATTGGCTGGCTCCGTCCTTTGCAGAAACCTATTGCAGACTGTCAGAGGTGGGAGAACAAGAATATCAGGTGCGATATGACGAGTTTGCTGTTTATTCTTTGATGAAGGTCCCTGAGTGTAAGAACACAAAAAGTGAAGTGGCGGTGTTGATGGAAACGACGAAGAATGTCCGGTGGCGTGGACAAGTTGAGCAATCTTATTGAAAATTTGAATAAGTTCGCTATACGTATTTTTCTCTCCATGAGCAGAAGAAACAGCCTTGATTGATTGCGCAATAGAGTCGTCTTCCACGCTTGGAACGATGTCGAGAGGGATGAAGAAGTTCTCAACGAATTGTAGATCAACTTCCGGGTTATCTATGAGTTGTCTTTCCTTCGTTGCTGAGAGCCTTGGACCTGAGCGTGAATTGGTTTTAAAAGGTGTGCTAGTAGAATTAGAGAATTGTGTGTTTGAAGACATGCCTTCAGAAGATGAGCCTTGGGATTGGTAACTTCCATCACTCATATTTATATAAACAGACTGGACAACAGTACTGAGGCCAGCTTCGTTTCACACTTTGGACTAGGGACAAAGTCGAGGTGGTGGATGTGGATTGTGAGCATGCTTCGTGACATGACGCGACACGGCACGCGGTGCGCCGGTGTCCAAAGCCCGAGCCGAGGCCTAACACGCGTTGAGCCGAGGTCATGTGACTAGTCCTGCTTTGGTCCTGCTTTTGGATTTTTTAAAGTCGAACTTGAACATCAGAGTCTGGACCTTGGTTTTCTCTCTCACCTTTCACAAAATCAAAGCTTGAATCTGATACATACTTGATTCTACTTCGACCGCCAGAACCTGGACCACATTGGACATTTTTGCTCAGGTAAAAAGTCTGTGTTTGTATCTATCGAAACGAAACGAAGTCAGCTTCAGCGCCAGGCTATGTAGCATGCGCATAGGAGTCTACCGGTACCCTTCAGTGATGTCCATGAGCTGGACCATAGAATCAGTTGGTAACATTCACATTGCGCAAAGCTCGGTGTCGTGGAGTCCACATCGGATATTTTACTTTGATCTTGAATAATGATTTCCCGCAAATGATGTTGAAGATGATCTATATCGCTATTTTGCGTGTCATTGGGGTGGTTGGGAAATAAGCTATTGTTAGGATAAGAAAAAAATCGAATTACCAGGATGGCTTGCAGATTGTCAGCTGATCTTTTTTCTCTACCTCTAGATCCTCAAAAACTTTCTACCTACCCGTCACGCCAAGGAATGAGGGAGCTATACCGGTCTTGGAAATTGGATGATTGGGAATTGAGTCTTTTAGATTTGAATTCCGGTCTGGTTCTCCAATCATATCTCTCGAAGGGGGTGTAACAACAATCAAGGAGATTTGTCCAGATTTGTGCATCTTCATAAGTGATTTATTAAAATAACCAATTCTGAAGATGAAGCCAGAGCCTAATCTTATTCTGCTGTATCGTTGTCGCCTCTTTATTACATAAATTGAGATCACGTTTCGTTAATCGCATAATTTATACATAACTCAAAAAACAGCTCTAAGTGTAAAGGCCATTCACATAACTGCGTCGTAGTCTAAGATGTATTAGCTACTTTCATTGCTGAACTTGAGGGGGGCCTCCAGATCAACAGGGTGATCATCAAAACAGGCCAGTTTAATGCTAGCAGAGCGCGCGCATCTACTCACACGATCTCTTCGGTGATATTGAAAATTTGACCCGAATGCATGATATCATTCCATTTTCGATAGCTTTACATAAGATCAAAAGAAATTGACGACATGACTGTGAGTTTTGTACAATATTTCATAGAAAGAAACCCAGTTCCGCTAGGATGGCATGTGTATTATCTGCTGTATGAAACCGCCGACGTGCATGATATTACTAGCATAATAGAAAAAAATTAGTCCACCATATGAAATATAGATGTGCATCAAAAACAATATCCAATTGATGAGGTGATAAACCCGAACCTACTATGCCTTGACGCGTGCACTGGTCGTCGAGCGGTTGATAGTTGAGGAACATTAAAGTACAGAATTCGGAAGAACACGAGTGAAGCAGTTGTACAAGACGATACACAGTGGATAGAAAGACGTACGTACTGTGATACCTGTCGATTTTCCTGGCCAGAAAAAAAGGCCGAAAGAGCCAGAAATATTAGGAATCCGTGTTTAGACCCGTTTTACGACAACTCATTTGCTTGATGCCGCAGGAAGCTGGCTATGGGGCCTGAAATCTGGTGATTTTGCGTAACTTCAAAAACTTTGACCAATGAATGCAGTCGTGCGCTCACCACCTGAATCTCATGGAGTGTATAAAAAGGCTTACCTTTTATCTCAAAACTCCAGCGAACTACTCGTCTAACCTTCTTCAATCGACATCTTGTCCAATCTTTCAACAACAGTCAACATGTTCTCCCCCAGAGTCGCCTCTTTAGTAGTTGCTTTGTTCTCTGCCGTGGTCGTTTCAGCCACGCCCATGGTAGTACGCGCAACTGGAGATCACCATGGGGTGTAAGTAAACCGCACTCCCATGATCGTCAACTCTAACCTGTTTTATCGTTAGTGCTACATTCTTCACTCCTGGTGGAGCACTTGGAGCTTGCGGCTCACCAATTCAGAACTCGGACAATGCAGTTGCCTTGAGTGAGTAGCTGCTAATCATGAAAGAACCGCGATACGGACAATGTATCTGACGTGCTATGGTTTTTAGGTACCGGCGAATTCAAATCGTCATTATGTGGAAAGACCATAACGGTGACTGACACGTCTAATGGCCGCAGTGTCAGCGGTGTTGTTGTCCAGGATCTTTGTGAAGGATGCGAAGCCAGAGATGGTAACAAGAACAACATTGACCTCACGTCTGGAGTTTTCCAACAACTCGATAGCCTCAGCGTCGGCGTAATCAACGGTGTGTTTTCATGATTGAATATTTGGAAGTGATCTGATATATTATTTTTAACAATATCAGTCAACTGGGTATTTGAGGACTAAACACGATTAACTTACAGAAAGCGTTGTACTAGATGGATCATGCCCAAAGGAATCTGAGATCTATTTATTTGGCTCGTTGGTTTCGTTGTTGATTTTATCGTTAGCCAATAGAATCTATTATTTTGAGAAGTGGTGACTCGTGCTTAAAACCCACTAATCCTTTTGTATTGACTTTTAATGACCGTGGACGACGCATCTAAAATACGTAAGAAACCCCTAGTCGACGGCTTGCACTTCATCCTCGGACTTCCCATGTCTCACGACTTGTCGCCGAATTGTTCAACAGCTTGAACCCGATGATCGACTACAACATCACCCTAGATATTGAGCCAGTCTTCTGCTCCAGAAAATTCGTAGAGTACTTTAATTATTGCTGAGAATATGATCCTTATGCACTGGATATGGCTTCCGGCTCGTATCTATAGATCCTAGGCTCGTCATTATTTTGCGCGATAACACGTACATTTTTTCTCGCCCATATTTGGTAGAAGGCTCGGAAAAGCGGATTGAGGTCGATCTATCATCTCAAACTCGACGAAGAGACAGAATCAAAATTGTGGATGTGGATTGTGAGCATGTTTTGTGACATGACGCGACGCGGCACGCGGTGTCCAAAGCCTGCCGAGACTTGACACGCGTTGAGCCGAGGTCATGTGACGCAGCCTTGTTTTCAATTTTTAAGCTTTTTACTTTCCCAGTCCAGACTCTGCTTGGACACTGGACCGCGATTTCTAAACCCCCGTATCTGTCATGTCTACACTACCCGAGTCTCTTGTCTGTGAGCCGGAATCAATAATTTAAAACATACGGCATCTGAGGTTCCCTTCGATCGCCAGTACGGGGTCTACGTCGCACGGGTTAAGTGTCTTTCAAATTGAGATAAAATCAACTTTAGCTCTAGGCCACGTAGCACAGAAGTCTATAAGTCACCAATTTCTATGAACTGAATCATTAAACGTAAACTACCGACACTCGTGGTTACTAGATCTGAAGAAAGCAACGTTCACAAAGCCTGAGGTTGCGGCGTCTACATCGGATATTTTGCTCTATTCATGACTAAAGATAATTTCTGCCAATGACACTAAAGATTATCCACATGGCTATTCTGCATGTAGCGTGGTGGGGAAGCCATTGTCAGGATAGGAGATGAAAAAAGATGTCAATCGATCTCCGATAACTTAACCGTCATCATTGACAGCTGATTTTTTTTTCTCTCTCTGCGTCTAGATTCCCAAATTTTTCTGCCTACCCGACACGCGAAGGAATAAGTGCTATATCGGTCATGAGAATTGAATCATTGGAAATGTGGTCTGAATTTGAATTCCGATGTGCCCAATCATCTCTCCCAGAGGGATTGAATGATTAGCTTAGATAATTGTCCATTTCACTGTAAAAAAAAATCAAGGAGGCTGATCTAGATTTGTACATTTTCATCAGTGATGAATTAAAATGACCAATTTTGGGGTAGTACACAGTGATGAAGCCAAAGCCCAATTTTTATTGTTTTATATCATTGTCCTTTCATTCTATCGAACCGTCTCGTCAGTAATCACGCAGCTAGAAATTCGAGAAAACAATAATGCAGCGTACCCCGCTTAATTGCGTTGTAATATGAATTGTATTCAGCTACTGCTAGACTCTGTTGAAATTGGAAAGCCTCCAGATCAAAATGTTATTATAATTGACCCCATCATCAAAACAGGCAGGTTTGACCAATGGTCGCCACTAATATCGGCATCCAGCAGAGCGCGCATCCGTTCACGTGAGCTTTTCGGTAATTTGGAAAATTGACCCGGATGTGCGAAACCATCCTACCTCCGAGATCTTCACAAAAGATCAAAATTTTACGCTGAATGCTGATAAGTTCACCATATGACTGTAAATCCTTATATGTAGTACTATTGAATATCTCATCAATAAAACCAAATCTTGCGAGGACATTCAAGTTGAACATTGGTACCGCCGTGCACAATACTACTAGGTTCATGTTTATGCCAAGAGGAGAATTTGATAAAGCTCACATGAAACATAGCTGTGCATCAAAAACAATATTCAATTGATGAGGTGATTAAGCCCAATCCGACCATGCATTGACGCTTAAGCTTGCCCTGATCGTCGAGCGATTAATGGTAAGGTCACCTCGAGAAAGTTCAAGTACAGTACTCGGAAGAACAAAATACGGGTAAACTACAGTCATACGACGCTAGTATCAGTTATCATTTGCCTTAAGCTTATAGAAAGACGTACTGTGATCTGATTTAATTTATGCCTCAAGCTGTCAATTTCCTGGCCAGAAAAAAAAAACAAAAAAGCCAGATGTATTCGAAATCCGTGTTTAGTTCATTTTGCTTGATGGCGCAAAAAACTGGCTATGGGACCTGAGGGGTTGAGGTCTGGTGATTGTATGTAACTTCAACTTTGAGCCAATGAACGCAGTCGCTCGGGCACTACCTCAATATCATGAAACGTATAAAAAAGCTTACTTTTTGCCTCAGTATTCCCCCAGACAACAGTGAATTTACTTGTCTACTTTCTTCAATCGACACCTTGTCTAGTCTTCTAACATTTAACATGTTCTCCCTTCAATTCACCTCTTTGGTTGCTTTGTTCTGTTCTGCCATGGCTGTTTCAGCGACGCCAATGGTAGCACGCGCAAATGGAGACCACCACGGAATGTAAGTAAACCGCACTCCCGTAATCGCCAACCCTCCTCACCCGCTTTATCGTTAGCGCCACATTCTTCACTCCCGACGGAGGACTCGGAGCTTGTGGCTCCCCAATTCAGAATTCTGACAATGCAGTTGCCTTGAGTGAGTAAATGATGATTGTTGAAGAGTCATGATTACAGACAACATATCTGACGCGTTATATTTTTTTAGGTACCGGCGAATTCAAATCATCATTATGTGGAGCGACCATAACGGTGACTGACACGTCTAATGGTCGCAGCGTCAGCGGTGTAGTTGTTCAGGATCTTTGTGAAGGATGCGAATCCATAGATGGTAACAAGAACAACATTGACCTCACATCTGGGGTTTTCCAACAACTCGACAGCCTCAGCGTCGGAGAAATCAACGGTGTGTCTTTATCATTGAGTCTTATTGGCAGCAATCTAATATGTTATTTCAGTCAACTGGGTGTTTGAATAAACGCGATCAACATACAGCTGCCTTTGATGGAACGGTCTCAAGGGAATATGAGATTTATTTATATGTTTAACTGGGTTTTTGTTGTGTTGGTTTTATCGTTAGCTGATAGAATTTACTACTTTGGAAATTACTGACTTCAAAAACTTGAGCGAAAAAGACACCGGCTCCTTTCTGATCATTCCTAGCAACCAACCGTAAAACGAAAAATCTGGAATGAATGATAAACCTTGAGTCAATGACTTCAACTTCTTCTAAAATCCTTACCACTGTTTTTTTTTGTTCCCACAGAACCATTTGTTGTCTTCGGAAACAATGTAGCAGCATCACTCAAGTTGAGTAAAGCCAGCCTTCCGCTCCAGTAAACCCGCGGAGATCATCGATTATTATTGAGGACTTGATATGCTTTGGACTCAGCTTTGTATTCAGAAATTTCAGGGTCATCATTATTTTGTGTGATAACGCATACAATTTGTCTCGCCTAAAAAGAGGCACGGATCAATATCGTTTTGCGTAGCAACGTGCGGGGAATAACGTCTTCAGAGCCCTACATACCATTGAAGCAGAAATCGACCAATGTATTACGTTCAAAATGGTTCAAGGTAACGAGCTTCAAGTAATAGAGCCTAAATTAGATTAGACCCGCTTCCGTGTGTTAAATGCTGTCAAGAGTGGGGTTAATTATGATCCTACCTAAAGCTACCATTATAGACACGTCTTATCTAGTTCGACTTCTCAATTATATTTTTCTTCGTCCATATCGTCCCAGGGCCAATGCGTCAAAATCTCCACGCGATCCTCCTCCGACTCTGCCTCCTTCAACAACTTTTCCTTCAACTTCTTGCAACGTCCCACGGCTTGCTCGTAGTATTGTGTGGGAACCCAGCCCTCCGGCCCGAGATCGAAGAAGGATTGCAATATCTCGAAATCCCTGTCTGCTTTTTCTTGTACCGCATTCAGCTTCATCGTCTCGTGGACGTCTTCAGCGTCAAAGGTAATCGGACATGGTGTGTTTCCCGCTGTAAGCATCTTCCATCTCTCTGTTGCTTTTATAAGCGCGACTTTTAGCTCGAGGGTTTCGCCTTCCCATGGATCGCTTGCGTGGGTGAAGAGGCGACTGCGAAGCACGTACATGAAGTCCGTCATTGCATCGTAATGGAGTTTGTTGTGCTGCTCCGTGTTTTGAATATAGCGGTAATGCACGAGGCGACGACGGTACAACTCTTTCACTTGGGCTTGTTCGGTTTCGTCCAGCTCGTTAAAGTCATCGGGTAAGGAAGGTAACGCCATAGACTGCGAGACAGGATCGTGGTGGTTTTGAAGGCGTTGGGGTACGCCGGCAAGGAGAAACGGAGGCAAGATGGAGGCGTGTTGCCAGCCAGAATCAGAGTCGGAATCGGACGACCTTTGAACCATGATATTACTCTGTTGGATGTCTGGATGGCGGATGCAGAATCTATGACCGAGGGCGGGATCCCTAGGCACAATTGACGATGCTATGAGGAGAAAGCGCTTCAGGTTTTCGATGTGGGCAGAAGGCGATTGTTCTTGGAACTGGTATGCATCCCTCCTCATGCGGCGAAATGGCAAGAGTGGTTGACCAAACTGCTCGAGATAAGTTAGTTCCTTGCGGGCTCCTGCAGTGAATGCTGCTTCTGCACTTTTATCTATAGTTATCCATTGAGTCATGGGTGTAAAAAAACGGCTAAAAGCGGCATACACGGTCCCCGGTCAACCTCGAGGTGTGATCTTCTGCCAAACCACATAGGTAGTCTTGTATCTGGACCAACGCAGAAACGTTTGTCCTCAAGCGGGATAGCTGCCATCTTCTTTTCCAGGTCGTGAGCATAGTAAAGGCTCCCTCCAGCGGGAAAAGAGATCGACATCATTTTAGATTCGAGTTGAACGAGTTGGCGTAAAATTGAAATAATATCCAATTCCCCCAGCTCCAGCCATACATCAGTGAGGTTTGTACTTTTGATAAACTCCATAAAGATGTACTCGATTTTTGCCGCGTTCTCTGACACCGGCGAGTATCCGTATACTTGGGGAACAGGCAGCCCAGAGGAACGGAGGAACTCCAATGTGGCCGCTTCGCTGGCCACAGCGTAATACTTCGGGATCGTTGCTGGGTACGGAAGACGCGCGATCATTTGAAAGTCGTCGCGCAAGGTGATGAGGAAGGTGCGGTTGAATCCGCCTTCGGCGAGCTTTGATAAGCCGACGACATCAGCAAAACTTCGACCAACAGACTGAGCTGCTAGTCGACATAGCCCCTCCACGTCGAAAACTAGCTTCCGTTCTGCATGGCGAAGGGCCTCGTTGAATCTGAATGAATTGAATTACGAATCGGGAATATACGCGAGACTTACGCCCAGCGTCCCGATGTGTAGTCGAAAAGGTCGTGATGAGAATTTGTCATGATGGAGAAGCGACGACGTGGAACAACATTTGAACGCGTGATAGGAATGAGACCCGTGCACGAGGAGTACAATGAGCACAGTGAGAGTGGAGCGCGAGCTTTCAGCGCGCCGAAGACGAGCATTGGACGTGAATTTTTCAAGCCGCCGTTCCGTGAGTCAAATTCAAGCTCAGATAGTCACACATATTCACAACCTATTTATAGAAATTTTCGATGATGTTCTCATCGCAGTTGCATTGCTGTTAGACCGTAATATTCACCAGTACCGCATTCGCCGCACCAAGGGAAAGGATCAAAAAGAATATGGCCAATATCACTGCATTGTCTTGGAAAAGAAGGTTAGTGAATATATGCACATTGCATACCCCTCACGGTAAAACTGAGACCGACAAATTTACGAGTTAAGAATGACTTATGGTAACACGTGTGAGGTGACGTGTAACGTTTCGTTACAGTTTACGATTAGCCCGGTTCTTACGGACTCACAACAAACAGTATAAAGCTGTATATTTGCAAGTGCAGGTAAGAAAGGCTGCCGGCGCCTTTACCGTTACGCGGTATTTACTGGTGTGACGGCGCCTATGTACATTACATAATACTAGGTACTTGTGCAGACGACGATCGTCTGCATGCAATTGTATATATATACTAATATGTACTATGGGTAATAGTAGTCCGCTGGTCATAGCGGAACCGTTACATCCTCCCCCGCTGACTTGAGCGTCAAGTCAATACATGATACGACGAGTGAGTCTCAGTCGTCCGCGGTATAATCCATGGCCATCTCAATGTCACCTTGAGGGCCCGCTCCTGGTCTATCCAGGACCTCGTATTGATCGGGGTCGATCACGAGTTCTTTCTCAGCGATATCTGCTGGGAGTGGTGCTTTCGCCGAGGGAGGCGATTAGCGGTGGACTCCACATAAGGAGTCTCCTTCGAAGGTCCAGCAATAGGAGCTGCAGGGGCGGCGTCACGACGATTGTTGCGACGTCGTCTTCGATACTGACGTCCTGGTAACAGCGACGAAACGGTGGGTTGAGATTCTCGCCACTTCACGGCGATGGTATTGCTGTTAGTGTGTGATCGCCACCGCTCAAATAGTGGTCCTAATCGAGTTTCGATTAATCGGGTATTCACACAGTTATATCGCAGCATCCCGACAACTTCTTCCTTGGTTGGAATGTTACCCTGAGGCAGGGTATATGCTCGACGCCATCCTTCGATTATGGATGGGGAGTTATTCACCGTCTTGTCGGCGTTGATGCCAGCGGCGTTGAGCCAGGTGGATAGCCCAGGCTCGGTACATATCTCCGCTACAATGGGGAATACAGTCTTCCTTGTTTCCCGATTCGGGAATATTTTTCGAAGCCACGCTACGACTTCAACATCGCTGATATTCAGCGATCCCGATGGTTCAACCCTTATATAAAAGGGTACGGAGGCGGGGTCCTTATACCACGTCTCGTAGAGGCGACCCGTTTCTAGGTCCATTTGCCCTTCTGTTGGGTATGGAAAAGCTTCGGGGCACTCCCCGATAGTGAGGCGAGCGTAGTCTCGCTCTTTCTTCTTTCTATTGATGAACATCATGCCTACATCCCAGGCAAGTCTAATGCGCGCGTGCATTGCAACTTTTTGAGGTGTGTCCAATATGGGTGGTTTCTTCCAGATCTGCTTCCCCTGGAGTACGAATGAGGGATCATCCAGTGGACACATCATGTACCACGCGAGTGGGTCGGGAACTGGCCCAGGTACAGGGGTTTTCCCTGCTCGAGACGCTGTGGGGTCGTGGCCTTGCATAAAAGCGGGCCACGTATCGTGGTACTTGGCCTGGTTGGAGATACGGGGAGTTCCTGGGAACTCAGCGAGGACTTTCTCAGCGAGTTGTCGCCGAGACAATAATGACTCCTCTTCAGGGTCCAGCCTGTCCATTAGGCCGAAATCGTCCCCAGAATGGGGAGGAACGGGTTGACCGTTGGAGTCGAGTACCGACTCGTCATTGTAGGAGTCCGCCCAATCGTGGTCGTCTAGATCATCGTGGTCGTCGTCGTCGTACGCGTCGAATCCTACGGGCCCATGATTCGTGGGGCCCTTGGCCTCTGACCGAGGTCGTTTCCTAGATGACACAGGCGATGCTGCCTGTGGGGCTTGCTTCAACTTGTCCTCGAGTTCCCGTATACGATCTCGAAGGTCGTCCTCTCGTCTCTCAACGTCCTTGAGTTCTTGGACGGTCTGGTCGGCGTAGTCGTTAGCGTCTTCGAGGCGCTTTCGTAAATCATCCCACTCTTTTTGCAGGAACGGGAATGCCTCGAGTAGGCACTCTTTGACGTCTTTCTCGTCAAGAATAAGGCTGTCCACGGGTAATGGCATACCCGGGTTACCCGAACGGGTATCCGGGTTTCTACCTGCGGGTAACGCGTACCCGTAACGAGCAATACCCGGGTCAAATTTACCCGCGGATCCGGGTTTCGCTTTTGCAAACAAGCGGGTAACCCGCGGGTTTGATATCAGACAGGTTTCAAAAATATTCTATTTCCCAACAGGGTTTTGTGTCTCTGAAGTATTTTACATGGAGTTGTACATAATGTTTCTAGTCTACCGAGTGCCTCTGTCACCTGTCACAGCGATTGAAATTCTTTATCCTACATTATGCCCGAAGCCTCTAGTGGCAAGCGCAGGCGAAAAGCCAGTAGCTCCACGACCCAGAAAAGGAAAAAGAAAAACTCTAGGGACCCTACTCCAGCAACGCGAAATCAAACTTCGGATTCGGAAGTTGTTGAAGAAGAAGTTGCCATCTCAACAGCCACCCGTGCTCTTGCTCAGAACCCAACTATCGAAACTCGATCTACAACCCCAATTCCTATCAGCAGCAGTGATGATGACATTCCCAGTGATGCATCAGCCAATACAAAGAAGCTCCGTAAGTATTCATCAAATATTAAATTCTTTCGTATATATCCAACCTTCTTATAGTCTGCAAGCGGAAGAATTGGACATCCGATGTTTATAAACATTTCCACCCGGCTGAATTTCTCCTGGATTCTCATGGAAATCGTGCAAAATCCCGTTCCGGAACCCTTGTCTATAACTTTAAATGCCGCAAGTAGGTCATTCTATCCTATCCTATCATTCCGGCTTACTTTCTTATTCATCAAATATTTTAGGCACCCTAACAAAATTGTCACTAGGCACTGTGACGACGTGTCCACAGGCAATCTCAATCGCCACGTTCGCGAGTGTGACCCTGCTATCTCGCAATCATCTCGAACCATGGCGCGATATTTAGATGGGTGTACTTACTCAAGACATGCCTTCCGCTACGCTCTTGTGAAATGGATCACGCGATGCAACCGGCCTTATTCTATTGTTCAAGATCCTGAATTAATAGAGCTTTTCCGAATGTTACTAGCCTCAGTTGAAGTGCCGTCAAGACAATCCGTCGCACGAGACATCGATTTATTGCATAAACTTACCAAAACCAAAGTCTTGGAATTGTTCCAAGTAAGTTTTTATTTGATTTTCATGTGATCCGGTCTGATGTTTCTGTAGAATCATCGCGGTACGATTCATATTGCGCTTGATGCGTGGACGTCCCGCAAAGCTTCAAGCTACTTGGCTTTGACAATACATTGGGTTGATATGAAGACAGCCACAATGCACCACCTTATACTGGATTTTGTTAGGTATATAAATCCCATTCTATTCGATCACAGCTGTGCTAATCCGTCAAATACAGAGCGTCATACTCCCATACTGGTCAGAACCTCGCCCGTCAAGTTTTTGAGATTTTGAAGAGCTATGAGCTACTTGAAAAGGTATTTTTATTAACAATATTCCTTAAACAATACTGACGTTGCAATAGATACTTTGTATAACGTGCGACAATGCCTCAAATAACGATACACTCGTTGATGAACTTGTCAACAAGATTCCGCAGTGGAGCGGACACCAGACTCGAATCCGCTGTATAAGTCACGTTATCAGCTTAACGGAAAAGGTATGAAATTGATTTCTATTCATTTTAGTTGATACTTAAACATTGGGACAGGCTATTCTACGGGTTTTTGCCCGACAAGAGGAAGATCACACATGAAGATCAGACGAGACTCCAGGAATTGGATGTCAACGATGTCGAAGAGGCTTTGGAAAAGGAAGCAGAAGAAGAAGCAGAAGCAGAAGAAGACGCAGAAAAAGCAGAAGCAGAAGAAGCAGAAGATTTTGATGACGTGGATTATGCCCGGGATGTAGCCATGGAAGCGTTGGTTGATGAAGTGGAACAGGATGTTGAGGTAACCCTGGGCCCACTGGATGAATTTGAACGGCGGGAAGCTATGTTTACATTGAAGAAAGTAAGTTATTATTCGTCTAATGCCTTCTATATACATTGATTCTTTACTATTTAGGTCACCGGCTTCGCTGTAGCTTTAGGACGGTCCGATACGAAACGGGCTGCACTGGCCGAGTGTTGCAAGAGCGAGAACCTCCCACCCCTTGCGCCTGTCAAAGCTGTCATTACAAGATGGAATACGCATGTCGAGGCGATGGAACGGCACCTTCGTAACCGGCCAGCCATTGACAAACTATGTATCAGCGCCCGGTATGACCATCTCAAGCTGGAAAGATACCATTTGCGCACAGCGGAGTGGCGGATTATTGAAGAGCTTCAGCCACTTCTTAAGGTATGTCAATGTCATAGACAATATTTAGTTGATTCAGATGCTCATTTTGTTCATTGTTAGGCTTTCAAGGTTGCTACTGAAAAGATGTCTCATACAGATATACCGCTCATTCACCAAGTAATCCCAACAATCGATTATCTACGCGAACACCTAGATAAAATTATCGAGGACGAAACTCTGCATGCCGCCGTCCGTCATGCTGCAAAAAACGGCACTGTTTTATTAGACAAGTATTATAGTCTTTCGGACTTAAGTGAAGTTTATCGTATCGCAATGTGTATGTCTTTTATTCTACGATCAATTATTGATACTCAAGTGGGTGTTTCAGTATTTCATCCTAGATACAAAGGCCACTACTTCAAGCAAAAGGGATGGCCGGCGGCTTGGATTGCCACTGCCATGGGCCTTGCCCGTACGGTTTGGAAGGAGAGATACCTTCCAAAGATGATGGAGGAATCAGCATCTAAGGCACCAGTAAGTTTTCAGCTGACTTTCACTATTGTCATACAATTCATCTTATTTTTACAGGCTACTTTTGATGAGATTGAATCATGGGACACAGCCCCAGTGCAGGTGCAAGGTTCTGACCCGTTGGAGTTGTACCTGTCAACTGCAACAGTTTCAGACTGCCGGGATCCTCTAGCATACTGGCATGCACAAGCACAAGGTGGTCTTTTTCCGGTAGCTTTAGCAGAAATGGCATTTGATTATCTCGGAGCACCCGGTAAGTCTTATTTCAAACAATTAGATTTAATTTCTTATTATTCATTTCAATAGCGAGCTCAACAGATGTCGAGCGGGTATTCTCGCTAAGCGGCCGAGTTGTCTCCCCATTGCGTACCGGTCTTACTGACAGTCATATTCGTCACACGGTTCTCCTCAACTCTTGGCTCAATGTCCCCGGGTTAGGAGATGAAGAAAACTTCAAAGAAATTCTTATGAAGGGTTGGAAGAGGGGAAAAAATAAATAATATTTATGTATATACACTATTTACAAGTAATAAGTAGAAATTTTGAACGAAAAAAAAGACTATGAGACCCGGGTACCCACGGATCCTACCCGGGTTTGAGCATAACATCTGTTACCCGGGTACCTGCACACGGGTTACCCGTACCCGCCAGGTATTTACCCGCGGATCCAGGTTCCACTTTGAGAGCAGGTCATTACCCGCGGGTAGGTACCCGTACCCGCGGGTAATTACCCGTGGACAGCCTTAGTCAAGAACAATGGTACGCTTGCTTGCAGCGGTACTAATGTGCGAGATATACTCATCGCAGTGGGTACATTTCCCACTTTCGTGGGTGATGGCTACGCAGCCAGGCATGGAATCCATACTCCATTCTTTTTGTGCTTCAAGCAACGCTTGCTTGATATCGTCAAATCGTCCCTTGCGGGTCGAGGGCTTCGTAGATGAAGAGGTAGGTCGTGAAGGTTCTGCAGACATCGTTGACGGTGCTCAGGTGGCTGAGGCGGGGTCGTAAGAAAGAGTATTTATTTACTCTTGTATCAGAGTAGCGCCCGAGTAGGATTTTCTCGTGGCTGCTGTGCCGGGGCACGGGGCAGATCTGCTTGCAGATCCTCATTTACGCGTCGTGCGGAGACGCGGCAATTTCCCTAATTGGGTAACCCCGCGTAATTGGAGATACTCATCCAATGCCTGCAAGTCTTTGCAGTGTTCGTACGGCTCCCAGGTCGTATCGCCTAGCGTCCATTGCACTAGGAACTCGATGTCCGTGTCTTTAGACCCAGTCCAGCGATGGGCTAGTAGTTCATCTACATGCCATTCGGCATTGTCCGGTTGTCCAAAGTCGTACGCCGTTAATGACTCACGACGTGGAAATCTATCGTCATCATTGGCGATATGTGGTTTCACTAAGTCCACGTGGAATATTGGATTTATCCTACGCTTCTTCAACTCGTCAGGCAAGTCGAGTTTGACGTTAATATTGTCTTTGACTGACAATACTTTGTAAGGACCGACGTAACGCGGTACCAACTTACTGGATCTACCCTTTGGTAGAGATATGTTCTTCGTAGAAAGGTACACGAGGTCACCCTCTTTATAGACAGGCGCATCTCGTCTGTGAGTGTTCGCGTGCATGGTTTGTTTCACGCGACTCGCGATTATGGCATCGTGTGCGGCCATAAGATTCCATTTCGCTTGTAATGCGAATTGCTTCACACCATTGAACTTGGTGTCGGTGTTGAGCTGTCGCCCTAGTGCAGGGGTGTATCCGTAGTTAAGTTCGAATGGCGTGAACTTAGTCGTTTCACTCGTGCTACTGTTCAGTGCGAATTCCGCCATCGGGATACGTTCAGCCCAATCCTTTTGGTCATTATCTATTATAGAACGTAATACTTGTCCTATGGAGCGGTTCGCCCGCTCTGTTGCTCCATCCGTCTGTGGATGGAATGAAGTGGACATGAGGAGTTTTGTCCCTATTAGTCGCTGTAGTTCTTTCCAGAATTTCGCGGTGAATCTGGTATCTCTATCACTGACGATAGAAGCTGGCACGCCATGATGCCTAACTACACCTTCGAAGTACAGGTGTGCTGCGCTTTTCGCAGTTAGCTTCGTGGTGGTGGGCATGAGTCTCACCATTGACGTTAATCTGTCAATTATGACTAGTAAGAAGTCGTGTCCTTTCGATACTGGTAATGGGCCTATAAAGTCCATTCCGACTGATTCCCATGGTTTATTGGGAATGGGTAGCGTCTTCAGTAGACCGCTAGGATGTCTATTGTCATCCTTATTCGTTTGACATTTACCGCACGATTTGCAGTATTCTTCGATGTCCTCTGCCATCGTTCTCCACCAATACACTTGTCTAATGTATTGCGACGTTTTATAGCGTCCAAAGTGTCCCACAATTTCGTGTGCTTCACTAATTATGATCTCTACCAGCTTCCTCCCCTGGTAAAATAAGTGATGGGGTATGCAAACCACGTCACGGGAAAACTGATTCTTCGTGTATAGTAGCTGGTTTTTCATCCCAAACCCTTTGTATGCATCAGGGTTTTCTAACACTTTCTTCAGTGTTGTGTCGTCCTTATAGCCGCTCTTTATCAGATCAGCTAATCCTTCAAAGCCTTCGATTTTGGCTTTAAGCGTTTTACCGCTATGTTGTGCTGTGACTGCCAGTACATCTTCGTCGTCTGTATCCACTTCTTCGATGGACGCTGATCGTTGTTCAATGGATGCTTGTCCAGCCGTCTGTTGTTGGACTCTAGCTTTCGCCCGAGTGTTAATGCGTCTCACCGCACTGATTCTGAGTTCGCTTTTCCTTTCAGGAGGTAGCTGATCCCCTGTTGGATCTAGTTTCACGTCGATGTTGACGTAGTTCTCAGGTGGGTGTATCTCGTTAGGTAGGTCATCCTCGAAGTATCTCGAGAGTCCATCTGCGACCGTATTGGTCTCACCTTTGATGTGAATCGTTTCGTAGTCGAAACGAGAGAGATACTCGTACCATCTCGCCTGTCTAGGCGACATACGGGGCTGTGTCTTGAAGTGTTTCAAGGCCTCGTTGTCCGTTACTAGGGTGAATTTACGACCTAGTAGTTTGTCTTCCCACTTATTCAGTGCTTCAAGTACTGCAATGAGCTCGTGCTCATGAGTCCGGTAGTTGTATTGTGCCGGAGTAAATTTCTTAGACATAAACCCTGCGGGTCTGCAGGTTTGCCACCTTGCGCCTTGACCATAGTACGCACCGACGCCACACTTGGATCCATCGGTTACAAGCCAAATTGGCTCGTTGCTATCAGGATTGATAGGTTTAAGAACTGGGCGTTCTTCGTCAACGCTTTGATTGCGTTGAAACAGCGTTCTAGTGCCGGTGTCCACTCAAATTGCCTGTTGTTGTGGGTACATCCCGACAATGGGGAAGTGTAAGTAGCGACTCCCGGAAGGTAGGCGGCAACGTATTGCACCAGTCCTAAGAACTTCTGAACGTCGTTGAACGTACGTGGGGTTCTCCAATCGCGAATTTTATCCATTTTATCCATATCTGGGTGGATACCATCGTCGTCGATGATGTGTCCTAGGCACTCCAATCGTTTGGAGTATAAGTCAACTTTCTTCTGACTTAGGTAAAGTTGTTCCTTCCTCAATCTCGAGAAGGCAATCTCCAGATTAAGGATCTCAACGGGTATGGCACTCGGATACGGGTACCCTATCCGCGGGTATTGACAGTCACAGATCTCATACCATACCCGAACGGATATTTTAAGCGCCGGGTACCCTTATGCGGGTACCTGTGCGGGTACGGGTATTACCCGCGGGTTTGGCTTAGTTTACTATATAATTATTGTGTATATACAAACAGGTACCCTTAAAATTGCACATTTTCAGAGTCATACCCTTACGGGTAAATAAGCGCCGGGTACCTGTACCCACGGGTAGCAATATCCACGGGTGGGGGTATGGGTATCCGAGGGTATTACCCGCAATACCCATTACCCGTTGAGACCCTTACTCCAGATGTTCCTGGTGTTGTTGGATCGTCATTGAGTAGACGAACACGTCGTCGATGTACGAGTGTATGTTTCTTCCGATGTGGTCCCGGAATATATGGGTCATCAATCTCTGGAATGTCGAAGGCGCGTTGCAATCACCTTGTTGCATAACATGGCTTTTAAACGTGCCATATATCGTCGAGAACGTGGTCTTGTCCACGTCTTCCGGAGCAATTCTGACTTGCTCGTAAGCTTCCGTTAGGTCAATTTTCGACCTATACTTGTGTCTCGCCACGTCTTGGCGAATGGTCTCCTGGTCTGGAAACGGGGTCACGTCTTTCAACGTATTATCATTCTGCTGACGCAGGTCAAATACCGTGCGTAGTCCTGATAATGCCTTTTTAAACAGGCATAGCATGGGGATGGCTTGCTGTGCGACAGTCGGTTCCCACCAACCTGCTTGCGTGTAGCGCTCTATTTTTTCAGCCAGCAGTGGCTTGAGGGCGTCTGGGCACTTCGGTAGTCTGTACCGGATAACCTTGTTAGGTTCTATTAATGGGATATGATGATTTACATCCCTAAATGGAGGGAGTCTATTCGGCACTGGCCCGAATAAGTCGTTGTACTCCTCCTTCCAGTACTCGCGTAGCGGGTAGGTTCTCATCCTTAAGTTCCGGTACTCGGATCTTCCGTCTCACTGCTACTGCGTTAGACGTAGTGGTTATGGGGCGTGCTGATGCTATGGCTAAGCTTTCACTTAACTCGGTGGGCTCGTCCGTGGTGTTAGGTATTTCAGTGAACCGTTCCACTGGAGTGATTACTCCTCCATCCCGGGTGATTATTCCGTTGCCAAAATCCAGGCAGATGTCATACCTTTTCAGGAATGGTACGCCAATTATGACGTCGTAGTAGTCAATGTTGACTATATCAAAGTATTCTAATACACTAATATCCCCAAATTCTATTCGGGTATACGTTCCGTACTGTATTACGGACTTACTTCCTTTCACTGCGAGCTGCAGTGATACTGGCTTATCCAGTTTGAATGTCTTCGCTCCAGTCGTGAGCGAGAATGATGGTGACATTATCATGCCTTGACATCCACTGTCAATCAAACAATGCGCTAATTGGCCGTTTACGAGCCAGTAACCCTCTAGAGGTTTTATTGATTCTTTATCACGCTTTGGAGCCCTTGACTTAGGTCTCATCGTGTGGTCATACAGGGGTTCTTCCTGTGACTTAATCGTCCCAATGGTGGACGAGCCTTGTTTGATAACAAGTAGTCTTCTTTCATCATAACCGTGGTCTTCGGTTATCACCATCATGTATGCGCCTGCTGCGTCTTCGTTCTCGTCCCACTCATAGTGGTCCCCTCCCCGTAGTCCGCTGCTTCCGCGGTGTCTTGACCTTGTTCAGCGTCATCATACTGTGGGGATTCCTCCACTTCTAGTATGTTAACTCCCGTTTCTTCCTCTATAATTGCGTCGAGCAGCTCGTCCGCATCGTCTTCATCTTCCTCCTCAACGTGCATTACGTTAGCACGTACCTGTCCCTTTCTAGGGCATTGTGGTCTTAGGTGGCCAGTCTGTCCACATTCATAGCACTTCAGCACAGTGCTACTGCTTCGGGCTTGCGTTCCTGAGCTGACTGGTCGAGTTGTCGTGGTAGTCGACGCTCTCGCCGGCTTAGTCGTACTGCTCGTCGCTGGTCTTACAGCTAGCGCGTTGCTAGTTGTGGTCGTACGGGGAATAGTCCTCGTGGGTATACCGCTTGGTTTGATTTTAGCGCGGTAGTTGTTCTCTTGAGCTTGTCTGGCCAAGCTTGAATGGGTACCCGTTGATTTTACGGGTGTCTGACGTTGAGCTAGTATTGACTTATTATAGTCCCATGCTTGCTCTATGTCGTTCGCGGCTATGTACAGCCGTCGAATTGATGAGTTTTCGGCCAGGAATCCCCTCTTGGTGACTTCACTGCGAATTCTCTCATCAAGTCCTTCTAAGAACTTTCGTTTGAAGGTGTATCTGTCCGGTGGATGGACTAGACGTGCTGCGAATTTCAACAGTTCACTCATGTACCGGTGTACGCTCCTTGCACCTTGCTTCGCGTGATCGAAGTTATGTGCAGACTGGTTCTTGCTTGTAGGTGACAAGAACATATTGTGCATCCTTCGGAACAGTCTTACCAAGTCCCAACCCTTGGTTGAACGACCTCCTCGTTCTACGTGCTCCACAAACCATTCGTGTGCCTCTCCATCTAGTCGCATACCGACTACGGCTATATGTGCTTCGACGTACGCTGCGCCGAGTAGGTTATTCAGCCTCAACCATCTGAGGATAGAGGTCACGAACTTCTCAAAGTCTTCAGGCTTTGATGATCCGCTATACATAACGGATAATGGCATCTTTGCACCCGCTTTCGCAAGTGGGGACGCTGATACTACTACATCCTTGCACTCCTCTAGTGCTTCTTGCACCATGACAATTATCCCCTCGTCTTCCCGAACTCTTCTAAACCTCTTTGTGGGTTTATGTCTATCTTCTCGGTCGTCAAATGGGGTTTCCCTCATTTCACGTTCGAAGTATCCGCGATCGTACGCTTCTTCTTCGTCGTCTGACGAGTCCTCGTCATCATAGTATTTGGGCATGAAGGGCCCAGCGTTACTCTCCGGTATATCTCGGAGGTCTTCTCTCATTTGCTCGTACTGATCCCTGGCAGATGTTGCTCTTCTTCTGGGTACAACCGGTGCTCTGGTTGTCGGGGACGTTGCAGGAGCGTGTGCTTGACCGGCGTTTGTTGGTGGGCCAGGATGTACTGTTGACGGTCCTGGTTGCGCTGCAGTCTGAGCGGGCGCCGAGCGATTAGAGAGGTCTTGCTCAAAGATGATGCCAGGTCGTTGGCCAGCTTCCATTTCTCGGTTGCTTTTAGCCAGTTCAGTGCGTGCTGCTCGCACTTCCTGCAGGTCTTCCTGCATGTCGACATACGGTTCTTGCCTACTAACCTTCCCTTGTAACGCAGTTGTGCGTTTGTCTAATGCTTCGGAACGTTTTTCCCGTGCCAGTTGCGCTGCCTCAGCGGCCATCCTTTCCAGGTCTTTCGCTGACTCTTCCAGCTCTGCAGCTGAAGGATTACTCTTATCACGCGGTCCTTGACCCGCGTTGACTCGTCTGGTAGATTGATCTTCCAGGTAGTCACGAGTTGCCACGAACTCTGGTGGGGTACGTCGGCTGTTTCGACGTGATCTATCCAGCTCAGCTCGTCCTCTCTCTATCTCTGCGGCTGCGTCATCTGCTGCTCGCGTGGGTCTGATGGGCGTGCTGGTCGCTGCTGGTTGTGCAGAAGGTAGGTCCTGTAACACTGAATGTAGTGTTTCCGCGTGTACCGCGTACTGTTGTGTGGGTTGACGTGTTATACCGGGGGTCGGTGCTGCCGATGGAGCTCTGGGCGTCGCTGGCAATGCTGGCGTGTTTGCCATTGTCTTGACCGTCGCCTGCGCATTGTCCATTACTGGGGCCAGTATTGTCGTGCTGGTTCTATTGTCGTCTCGTGCACGACCTTTCCCTTTCACCGTTGTCCACGGTTCTTCTTCATCGGGTATTACGGCTGCATCTAGTCGTACTAACATATCACCGACGTCTTGTCCCGGTGTATCACCTCTTACGAGGTCATGGATCATCCTTTTTGCATCCTCAATCATCTTACGACGTACGTGGTAGGACTACCTCGTCTTTTCCGAGGTTGGACTTATGAGATCTGGTCGATTTCACTGATTCACCTGATTCGCTCCGCGCTGGTGAAGCTTGTCTCGATCCTTGTCTCGATCCTTGTCTAGATCGATTCGCGTGGTCCGCGACTAGTGTTTCAAACAATGCTGCATCTATCACAACAGTATCACCTGCTCGTGCAGATGTGGATGGACCGCCTTCGGTAGGTGGTGGTTCGCCTACGTTCTTTTTGACTTCTTGTTGCTTTTAGGAGGCATATCCTCTCTCACTATAAACTAGCAAATACGATTGGCGTATTTTGGAAATTGTAACGCCGTTTAGGTGTTAAAAAAGATGTAACGTTTCGTTACAGTTTACGATTAGCCCGGTTCTTACGGACTCACAACAAACAGTATAAAGCTGTATATTTGCAAGTGCAGGTAAGAAAGGCTGCCGGCGCCTTTACCGTTACGCGGTATTTACTGGTGTGACGGCGCCTATGTACATTACATAATACTAGGTACTTGTGCAGACGACGATCGTCTGCATGCAATTGTATATATATACTAATATGTACTATGGGTAATAGTAGTCCGCTGGTCATAGCGGAACCGTTACATGACGTTTTGAAATTCTCTCAAAGTCACCTCTATAGTAAAAGGATATCGATTTCAACAGGTTCGCTTTATCATGTGTAAATACTTTGACATGAAGATTCAGACAGATCAGTGATTACATCAAAAAGCATACTTTACTCGTGAAACTGAATACCAAGGTCTGTGAGATTGTAATACTAGTTTATATGGCTACCTAACTCATAATCAAAGATTATGCAAAGGCCCCAACTGTTGCTTCTCCAACGACATGGACTGAATCAATTCGCGCCACACGTCGTTCAATACTGTGAGTTCCTTACTAGATGCTCATTTTTGTAGCTTCTGAGAATCATATGAAAAGAGCAGGGATAACGGATCTGCCAAACGGCATGATTGCATTGAGTCCGGCTGTCATATGTATATATATATATCATATGTATGCCTGTGTTCCAGGACCTTCCTGTCGGCAAACCAATAGCAAGTATTCCGCTCTTCTTGTCACTTGAACCTTTACCCGCAATCTTCGTTGTAATTCTTAAGTTCCTTTCAATTAATTCGTATGGTTGGCGCTTGCAAATTTCATTTATTGTAGCATATGAAAGATGAAAGAATGGCACTAAAGAGAATCTTGAAAAATTGTATTGCAGTAGCATAAATAGCTCAGCTTAGAAAGACCTTCATAAATGTTTTTGTTTCGGAAGAAAAGGACACTTCGTTATTATATTTCAACCATACAGAGAATCTCACTTACTTATCTTGAAGAAGGTTAAACAGAGATAGGGCGCCAGGTTTATCGGAGAAGAAAAATGTTATTAAACAGTTAAAATATCATATCACCCCCATGTACTAAGCGACGGAATCTATTGTCCAAAAGACTAAGAAAAGATGTCGATGTCAAGCTTGAAAAGGTGAAGAAGAGAATTGGAGGCACGTTCAAATATCATACGGAGATCGGGGTGAACGAATAAGCAAAATGAACCTGTTTCATGTGGTGATGCTTTTTTCTCATGCTAACTTTCCTATTCCCCTTCAGCATTCCTGGGTACAACTTCTCTCTCATCCCCATGGAGCCAATTTTGTTTACAGGAATCAGAGCCACATGAGACCCACAAGGTTGTTCATGTTCACAGCACGGATTTTCAGAACGAGATTTTTTTTTGTGAGCTTTACGAAGGAGATAAATAAAAAACACGTCATAATTGAGATTGTGGTTTAGGCTTATCGGCGGTTACATAAAACGGCTTGGCCACCTTGCTACTCACACTCCTAAGTTCTACACTTTTTGTTGAGAAATGTTCTTGATAGAGCTTGAAGTAGGGTTTTCCAGGATCCTAAACTAAGTTGATTTTTTTTTTCTTTAAGAGAGCATAATAAACGGTGATGATCATTTGTACATGAGAGTACTGAACAGATTCCAAATACAAGTTTGTGTAATTTCAGCTGTTATCAAGTTAGGTCGCAGCCTATCAAGAAATATAATAAAACTACTCCATCAAGGGAACCTGGGTTGTCGAGTGGAATGTCGCATTGTCATAGCATACTAAAGTGAAAGCCTGAATCGTTTGGGACTGGGTTCGGCAACCATAACCACCTCCGGTATCTAGATCATATGACGCTAGGCCACCAGTACAGTCGCTGTTCGTGTATGTCGCAAGATAGTTACAACCGAGACCACTGGCAAGAAGATTTATGGAATTAATATCAGCCGATGCTTGGGGCCATGTAACGCATTTTTTGTTGGAATTACGATATAATCACTAGTTAGATAGTAGATAACACGCGTCACGATGCGTAACATGTAACCTGGGGCGCCAGGCAAAAGACTGACGTCTTTTGACCATTGCATCCCAGGTATGTAAACTACACCGATTAATATGACGTCTTTTGACCATTGCATCCCAGTGCACGTTCAACAGGTTATGGGCCCCGGTGCCTTAACTTAATAACTGATGAAGAGTAAAGATACACGCAGTCACCTCGTTTACATTTTCCTTCATCTGCCTATAAAACACGCAATACCGCCCCGTCAACTACACCCACAATGTCTGGCTTCAATTCCACCAAGAAAAGCTTTGACAACCTCACAGGCACCCCCAGCAACTATGCTTCGTGGAGCGAGAACATGAAATCTTTTCTCAAAACGCGACGCGAATGGTCGGCTGTCGAAGGCGAACCTGAACCTACACCCAAAAACCCTAGTGACCCGACGCGTCAAGAACGCCTCGATCTTAAGGATTGGAAAAACACAAGAGACTCTGCAGCAGGTGCTATCTTCCTTTGCATTGATGAATCGCAAAAAGATCTCGTGCGCGATTGCCAAGATGATCCACAACTCATGTGGACACGTTTGAAGGAGAACCACCAGCAGCCCAAAGCAGGCCCGCGTTTCAGCGCCTATGACGCTCTCTTCAACATTCGCAAAGAAGAAGGCGAGACTTTGACTAACCTACTCGGACGTGGTTCGCGCATGATGACTGCCATCAAATCCCTTCGCCCTGAGCATTATACTATGCAACAATTAGACGAAGAACTCCTCTGCATGGCCCTCATACGTAGCTTACCCACAGAGTATTCTGGCTTCATTGACTCGCTCTTCCTCATCGATAAGCTCAGCCTAACCTCCCTACGTGCAGCATTTCACAATCATGAAAATCAGGCGCAACTTCGCGATACTGTATCCTAAGGATCTCAACGGGTATGGCACTCGGATACGGGTACCCTATCCGCGGGTATTGACAGTCACAGATCTCATACCATACCCGAACGGATATTTTAAGCGCCGGGTACCCTTATGCGGGTACCTGTGCGGGTACGGGTATTACCCGCGGGTTTGGCTTAGTTTACTATATAATTATTGTGTATATACAAACAGGTACCCTTAAAATTCCACATTTTCAGAGTCATACCCTTACGGGTAAATAAGCGCCGGGTACCTGTACCCACGGGTAGCAATATCCACGGGTGGGGGTATGGGTATCCGAGGGTATTACCCGCAATACCCATTACCCGTTGAGACCCTTACTGTATCCACATCAACTGCCGCTATGAAAGCTGTTCCAGACAAGACCCCTGTCAAATGCACTTGGTGCTCTCGTCCTAACCACATAGAGGACAACTGCTATCAAAAGCAAGCGTCACGGCTGAGAGACCAAGAGAAAGCGGCGGCGAAGTACAATGAGGAGAAGAAGAACAAAGGCGAGAAGGCGACTATCACGGAAGTCAAAGAAGAGTCTGCCTCTCTTGCAAGTTTTGATGCTTCATCACCAGCGTCTGCTGACTGGAATACTGATACAGGCGCGTCTCGTAACATGACACCACATCGCATGTGGTTCAAGATGTACACCCCTCATCGAGTTCCTATTCGCCTCGCCAACGATACCATCATCTATTCGGCAGGAGTCGGACTAGTCGTTTTCTGGCCAAAAGGAGAAAAAGGGGAGGATCTAGAACCAGTTGAATTCCATGATGTTCTTCATGTACCTGCGCTTAGAAATAATCTATTATCACCATTCTATCTCACCCGTGAGAAGGGCTACACTGTGAACATCATGAAATCCACCGTTGACTTCTTGCATGGAAACAAAGTTCGCTTCTCAGCTAGAATCACAGAAGACAACATCGGTTACCTTCGCGGCCACACCGAAATCTTCCCCAGAGAGTCTGTAATGATAGCTGCAAACTCGAGTCAAACAAGCACATGCAAGATGGACCTAACACTCTGGCATCGTCGCTGTGCACACATATCATCAGAGAAAGTCCGCTCTATGATTGAACACCAACTAGTAAAAGGTGTGAAACACACAGCCTTGACAACTCCGGATCCTATATGTGAACCGTGTATCTCCGGAAAGCTCCATCGTCACAATGTCCCAAAGAAGCCGCATGTCCCACATGAGACAAAACTAGCTCGAATCTATTCTGATCTCAAAGGTCCAATGTCTACCAGTACCCCTGAGGGATACAATTACTGGATCACATTCATATGTGACTCTTCCCGCTTCTGGGTGTTAGGGCGACTCAGGGCACACACCTAGAGGAGGGAAAACCTAAGATCTATTGAGGGGCAGCGACTAACTACTCACCTAGAGGAGGGAAAACCTAAGAGAACAAGCTTAGGTATCCCCCTCTAGGGAAAACGCATATAAGTACAGGATACGAAGCGCTCGACTGATCCCCATGGGATCCGAGGAGATACAGACAGAAATCGAGGAAAATCGAAGAGATCGAAAAATCGAGAAAACGATGGAACTAATGGAAACGGCAAAGTACGGGAAATGGAGGAAATCGTAACACGAAATGAAACCGAAAGAAATCGAAGAAATCGAATAATCGGAAAAGGCGCTAGCGTACCGTGACACCACCCCCCCCTTCAACAAGGCGGCGACCCGACGCCTGAGATTCAGCTATTAGGACGCGGAAGGAAAATAAGACCGCCAATCATTCTGGGTGCATTCGGATGAGATCGATAGAAATCTTGTACGAGATCGTGTGCTGCGACATCTTTCTCGGGAATCCATTGGTCGTGCTCTGGACCATAGCCCTCCCAGCGAACCTTGAACTCCAGTCGCCGGCGGAAAACGCGACTGTCCAATATTTCTTCAACTACATAATGTTCACCATCATCGCGAATCTCCGGGGTGGAGGAGGTTTAGAACGACGACCTGGTATACTGTCCGGTCTCATTGGTTTCAACTTACTGACGTGGAACACGGGGTGAATTCGAGACATCGATTTCGGTAGAACGAGTCGATATGAGCGGGTCCCGACTTTGGTCGCGATAGGAAATGGGCCTAGAAAGCGATGCGATAATTTGGCAGATGGACGAGTGGTTTTGATGTCGCTAGCATCTAGATAAACCTTATCTCCAGATTTGTAGTTAGGAGCCGGTAAATGTTTACGATCGTAGTACTTAGCCATGTCGTCCTTAGCCTTAAGAATCGCAGCGCGAGCTTCCTCCCAAGAATGAGACATCCTATTCTTGAAGTCATTAACCGATTCGATCTTCGATTCTGTTGAACGCGGTTCGAAACCCATTCGAGGATGGCGACCAGTATCGAGTTCGAAAGGTGTCGCTTGGGTAGCCGAATGAACATGATTGTTATATGCGAACTCGGCCATCGGTAGCAATCGATCCCAGTCGTCTTGACGCTCAGAGGTGAAGATACGAAGATACTGCTCTACTTCAGCGTTCGCTCGTTCTGTCTGACCATCGGTCTGGGGGTGGTATGCAGTAGAGCGCGCAAGCCGAATGCCAAGTAATCGAGAGAGTTCCTGGGTAAAACGAGACGAGAACTGAGGTCCGCGATCTGAGATGATCTTCTCGGGTAGTCCATGCAACTTCCAGACGTGTTGGAGGTAGAGAGATGCAAGGCCAGAAGCGTCAACAGTAGTAAATGTTGGGACGAAATGAACCCGTTTCGTCAACGAGTCTACTACAGAGAGGATTGCGTCATAACCATTCGATTCGGGGAGTTCGACAATGAAATCGACTGATATGAATTGCCAAGGTCGATTTGGAGTTTCGGTAGGTTGTAGTTCGCCATATGGAGCATGTCGAGAAGGTTTCGTCCGCATACAAGTGTCGCAAGCCTCTACATACCGCTGTACATATCGAGAAATCCCCGGCCACCAAAAGGTTCGCGATACCAGTTCCAATGTTTTAAATCGACCTGGGTGACCAGCGAGTTTGGTGTCATGGTGTCGTTGAACGATTTCTCGCCGTAGATCGTCTACTTCGGGAACATAGATCTTCCCTCGGTAGTAAATGACGTCTTGATCTTCAGCCCATTCACTGGTGTGAACTGATCTCCCACCTATCGCCTTAAGGGATTCGATGGCTTTCGAAACGCTATCTTCTCGTTTGCCTTCTCTGTTCGCTTTCCGTATCTGGCCTAGGAACTCGTCCTCCTCCCCTCTAAGGCGGAATGTTTGCATGGCGTTGACGGCAAACATTTCGGGTCGGATTAGAGTGATATCTCGATTGTCCAGCTTTCCCGAGCCATGATCGGCACGACGCGAAAGGCCGTCAGGCTTACCCATTGATTTACCAGGTATATGCCGCAAGGTGAAATCGAAGCGCGCGAGATAAACCGACCAACGAGCTTGCCTGCGATTTAGATTACGAGCCGTCATGAAGTACTCTAGGTTTTTGTGATCCGTGCGAATGTCAATCGGATGAGTCGCACCTTCCAAGAAATGTCACCACTCTTCTAATGCTCGAATGATAGCTAACATCTCTTTATCGTGGATTTCGTAATTTCGCTCCACCGGGCTCAAAGCCTTCGAGAAGAAAGCCACTGGATGCCATTTGTTGTCCTCGAGAGAAGGTTGAGACAAGACGGCACCTGTCGCGAAATCAGAACTGTCAGCTTCTACCCGATAGGGCTTCGATGGATCAGGAATCGCAAGAACCGGGGCAGAGGTCATTGCCGATTTCAGAGAATCGAAAGCTTGTTGACAAATGTCGGACCAGACAAACGGGGCTTCTTTCTTAGTGAGACCGAATAAGGGGACAGCGATCAGTGAGAAGTCCTTGATAAATCGACGATAGAAGTTTGCAAAACCCAAAAACGACTGCACCTCGGTGACATTTTTCGGGACTGGCCAATCTCTGACACCCGACACCTTCGCGGGATCCATTTCGACAGTGTTCTCGGAGATGACCAGACCTAAATACTCGATCTTAGTACGACAGAATTCACACTTCTCGGCTTTGAGATAGAGTTTATGCTCCCTTAGCCGTTCTAAGACACGACGTGTGATGTGATCGTGTTCTTCTTTCGTTCTCGTGTAGATCAGGATATCGTCGATATAAACAGCCACAACCCCTTCCGTGATCATGTCTTCGAAAATCTCGTTCATCATCGTCTGGAAGGTTGCTGGACTGTTAGTCAAACCAAAGAACATGACCAAGGGTTCGAACAGTCCTCGATTCGTGCGAAATGCTGCTTTCCACTCGTCGCCCTCTTTGATGCGAACATTGTTGTATCCCCATCTAACATCGAGTTTCGTGAAGTACTTCGCCCCCCTTAATTTGTTGACAAGTTCGGGAATTAGGGGTAACGGGTATCGATTTTTGATGGTCATCGCGTTGAGAGCCCGATAGTCTTGAATAAGTCGTAGAGAGCCGTCTTTCTTCTTGATAAAGAAAACCGGGGAAGCCATGGGCGATTTCGAGGGGCGGATTCGACCAGAACGAAGATTCTCTTCCAGAAACGCATCGAGCTCCTTCTGTTCATTAGGCGAAAGGGGGTACACCTTGCAAAACTTGGGATCCGAATCAGGTAGGAGCTCTATCGCATGATCCCACTTCTTCGAAGGTGGCAATGAATCGAAAGACTCTTTCGCGAAAACGTCTTCGAAATCGTGGAACATTTCGGGACGATTTCTCGAAATCCAGATTTGAGTGTACCCCTTGTGTTATTCGCATGTGCCTGAGCCAATCGCTGTGAGATGGTTTCAGTTGCTCTGATGCGGCAACTGTCCAGGGGTTCTGAATTAAGAGAAACCGCGAACAGTCGATCTCCCTCTTCTGGGTGAAACTCATCCTCCACATTCACGAGATCTGGCATATCTGGATCTGTGGATTCGGTTTCGTCAAGGGTGACAGGAGGGATTGCTCGAACTGAACGTAGGAAACGTTTTGGGCCTTTCTTTTCGACAGGAGGCGGTCTACAAGATCGACATTCGGGATTACACCGGGTCAGCTCAACCTCACCAGTTGAGTAGTCAATCACCGGGTTATGAGCCTTGAACCAGGGTAATCCAAGCAGCACTGGGTACTTGCCGAGGGCAGTGACGGCAAACATGACACGTTCGGAATGTGTCTGATATCGCATCACCAAGTCCACCACGTGCGTGATGTTTCCTGCTTGATTGGGAGTACCATCAACATTGAAAACAGGAATCGGTTTCGGTAATCGAATCTTCGGGAGCCGATTTTTCTCGACAAAGTCTTGGTCAAGGAACATCCCACTGGCACCGGTGTCAAGCATCGCTTTTGAATGAATAAGATCGCCAGTGTCGGTGCTCTGGAGTTCTACATCGATTTCGAGTTTCTGAGTACCGGCAGTGGCGTTCAGACGGTATTCGTGGGGGATCCGCTTGCGTTTTCCAATCGAAAGGCGACGAGGAGCAGGGATCGGAGGATTTGAGGGAGGAATAGATGCATCAGAATCAATAGAATTCGAATCAGAAGTCTCATTGCACTTGTCGTCTATGTACAATACATCGAATCTATTTGATGACGGCAGTGAGGGCGCATCCCTTACTCGCTGCCGTTCTGAAAATCCTCTCTGGTCGAAGTGATCGCGATCTCATTTTCTTCGACAGCGATCTCAGCACGATTCTGCGTTTCCAGCACATCTTGTTGAGTGAAGCGTTGTTCGAGAATTTCGTCGATTTCATCGGCCTGCATGAATCGAACATCGAACGCGCGTGGGCAGTCCTTAACGAGATGGCCTAACTGCCCACATCGGAAACACCGGGCTGTCTCAGCCTGTATGCGGCGACGAGCAGCGTCAACCTCCATGGCATCATTTCGGATTGGAGGTACGACGTTAACCGGAGTAGAAACCGATGGTCGTACAGGGGGAGAGATGGTGGTAGGAATCGATGCGCGAGGCGGGGGGAAAGGAGGTGAGGAGTAGATAGGGGGTCCAGCTGTACGTTGATAGACCGGGAAAGGGCTGGGTCGAGTTCGGGATATCGGAATCGACGTAAGAGGGGTTGAAATCGAATTACCGGGAACGACTCGTCGTTGGGTGGCATTGAAAGCATCGTTGGTACGACGAGCTTGATCGAAAAGACGAGCGGCTTGAACCCAGCCTTCGTAATCGCTATAATCGGGTCGATTCTGCATCGTTCCAACCTTACTGGCGATTTCTCGATCTAAGCCCTGTCGGTAGTAGGTGGTTAACGCAAGACCATCATGAACCGTGAAACCCGCGCGATCCACGATAATGCGAAAGGCGTCAGTGTAATCATCTACGTTTCGACCTCCTTGAGCATAACGTCCTGAGAGAAGGAGGTTCAGCGAATCTTCAGCCTCGGTTACCGGGAAGAATTCAGAGCGAAACTTTTGTCGGAAATCTTCCCAGGTCTCATAAGGAACTAACCCTCGATTGTACTGGGCCTGAATAAGTTCGGCGAAGGCACCAGCACGCCCACTATTCATGTAAGAAAGTACCCAAATGATTTTGGTACTGAGATTCGGGAAATCGCCGCCACATACGCTCATGTAAAGATCGACAGAGTTCCAGAATGTACGGCCGTTTTTGCGATCCCCATCATAGGCGAGAGGTACAGCAGGGCGAGTGTTTCGAGACGATCTCGTCTCGTTTTGGGGATTTGGAGCCGAGGCTCTGGGATTGGGGTTTGTCGGATTAGAGGGATCGGCAGCAGGAGCCTGAGGGGTGAAGAGTCGGTCGAGATGAGTTACGAGCTCTTCTATTCTTTGTTCAATCGCAGAGAGGCGATTTTCAGTAGTAGGGTCACTCTCTTCTAGATCCATGACGAAAGAAATCGAAGAACGAAGGACGGAGGGGTCGTTTTATGGGCGAAAGCGTCGGGAACGTCTGAGACACTGCTGACGAAGAGTTTCCGAAAGAAAACGACGATAGAAACAACCAGTCCGAAAGGTAGAAGCTTGTTCTACTGTTAGGGCGACTCAGGGCACACACCTAGAGGAGGGAAAACCTAAGATCTATTGAGGGGCAGCGACTAACTACTCACCTAGAGGAGGGAAAACCTAAGAGAACAAGCTTAGGTATCCCCCTCTAGGGAAAACGCATATAAGTACAGGATACGAAGCGCTCGACTGATCCCCATGGGATCCGAGGAGATACAGACAGAAATCGAGGAAAATCGAAGAGATCGAAAAATCGAGAAAACGATGGAACTAATGGAAACGGCAAAGTACGGGAAATGGAGGAAATCGTAACACGAAATGAAACCGAAAGAAATCGAAGAAATCGAATAATCGGAAAAGGCGCTAGCGTACCGTGACACTGGGCAGTATATCCTCTTCACCGGAAAAGTGATGCATTCAATGCATTCAAGATATATAAAGCATATGCCGAGAATGCAAACCCAGGCTTACGCATCATTGAATTCCAAGATGATGAAGGCGGAGAGTACATGGGAAATGAGTTCATTAAGTTCTGTGATGACAGTGGAATTCAGCGCCGACACACAGAAACTGACGAAGCATACCAAAATGGTGTGGCAGAACGAGTGAACAGAACAATAGGTGAAGCAATGATCACACTCCTTACAGAGTCAAAGCTACCTGTGTCATTCTGGTGGAGAGCGGTTGCTACTTTTGTACATGTGCGGAACAGATGCCCGACTAGTGCCTTACCAAATACAACACCATATGAAGCCTGGACCGGACACAAACCGGATCTATCACATTTGCGCGTCTTTGGTTGCCTTGCATATGTGCTAGTTCGAAAAAGGAAACGGCGGAACCTAGATTCACATTCCATAAAATGCATATTCATAGGCTATGCAGTCGGAAAGAAGGCTTGGATCTTCTATAACCCCTTAACAAAGCACACAATTGAATCAAGTAACGCTGTATTCGATGAACGTGTATTTCCTGGAAATACAAAACATTTAATTAATTTCTCCTTGGATTCACTCCTACCACCCTCTTCTCAATCAGACGCCAAATCAGGGGGAGCTCCACATTCAGATATACCTCATCGAGGGGGAGTAGAGCTATTCGACTCGGCATCATCATCATCTGAAGAAGAAGAAGATATTCCCCCAGCACAACCACATGTCGACTCGCCCCTTACATCACTTCCCAGTTTACCATCCTCCAGATCACCATCCCCTCCAAGAGCACGCTATGAACCAAAATTTGGCAAAAATGGCCTAATCATACCCGAACCTAACACTGGTCGTGGCCACCGTTTACGCAATAGACAACCGCCAGATCCGGAAGTAGAAGAATCTGAAAATGAGGATACTGATGAGAATACAGCCGCGAATTCAGTAGCTCTAAATGAAGACGAACTTTACCTTACATTTCCGGAAGCGTTGGCAGCCGCATTTTCTTGTCGGCTAGAAAGCACCATGTCAGCGACACCTCATGAAAATGAGCCGAAGACGCTAGCTGAAGCCCTTTCACGACCGGAACCAGAAGTGCACATGTGGTATCAAGCTGCATTAGACGAAATGCAAGCCCTGACGGAAAATGGTGTCTTTGAGCTAGTCCAACTCCCAGCAAACCGGAAAGCAATCGGGAGCCGCTGGGTCTTCAAGGTCAAACGAAATTCGGATGGTTCTGTAGAGCGTTACAAAGCAAGATTAGTTGCAAAAGGCTACGCACAAAGACCGGGATTTGACTTTACTGAAACTTTCTCACCAACCCCAAAATGGGCAACCATCCGTGCAATCCTTGCCTTTGCAGCTCTACAAGATCTTGAGCTGAAAAGTGTCGATGTTTCATCAGCTTTCCTCAACGGTGACCTTGAAGATGAAGTGTACATGAAAGAGCCTGAAGGTTTCCAATCCTCTGATAACACCCATGCGCTGCGCCTGAAGCGTGCACTATACGGTCTTAAGCAAGCAGGCAGAGAATGGCACAAGAAACTCCACAAAACCTTGTGTGGAATGGGATTCCTGCGTGTTCGCTGTGAACACAGTGTCTGGGTGTACGGCCGTGATGATGAAAAGACCCGCATCATCGTCCCGGTGTTCGTCGATGATATCACAATTGCTGGAAAGGATGGAGAGGCAATACGGGCGCTTGTGAAGCAACTAGAAACACATTTTAAGCTTCACGATCTTGGAGAGACAAGCTATTTGTTAGGTGTCAAGATTGAACGAAATCGACAAGAAAAGTCACTTACACTATCCCAGCGCCAGTACGTCATTGATATCCTTGAGCGTGCCAACATGGCCGATTGCAAGCCTGTTTCCACACCACTCAATCCCAACGTCGTCTTATCTTCTTCCATGGGACCAACTACCGAAGAAGAGAAAAAGGAAATGAGCAAAGTGCCGTACATAAACATACTTGGTGCAGTTGCTTACCTAGCAATAGCCACACGCCCAGATATTGCATACGCAGTCAGTGTCCTGTCTCGATTTAGCAAATCGCCGGGTCCACAACACTGGATCGCCCTAAAGAGACTGCTGCGTTATCTGAAAGTAAGGATCTCAACGGGTATGGCACTCGGATACGGGTACCCTATCCGCGGGTATTGACAGTCACAGATCTCATACCATATCCGAACGGATATTTTAAGCGCTGGGTACCCTTATGCGGGTACCTGTGCGGGTACGGGTATTACCCGCGGGTTTGGCTTAGTTTACTATATAATTATTGTGTATATACAAACGGGTACCCTTAAAATTCCACATTTTCAGAGTCATACCCTTACGGGTAATTAAGCGCCGGGTACCTGTACCCACGGGTAGCAATATCCACGGGTGGGGGTATGGGTATCCGAGGGTATTACCCGCAATACCCATTACCCGTTGAGACCCTTATCTGAAAGGGACGATGGACTACAAAATCAAGTACGCACCTGATCCGACATCATCAGAACTATTTGCCTCCTACAGCGATGCTGACCACGGTGGCAACCCAGATAACAAACGATCAACAACCGGATTCGTCATAAAGATGGGAACCGGTGCGATCAGTTGGATGAGCCGATTACAGCCCTTTGTCACCCTCTCAACCACAGAGGCCGAATATGTCGCCGCAGTCTCTACAGCGCAAGAGATATTGTGGCTTCGAAACCTCTTCACTGAATTCGGACACAAGTTCCGTTCGCCATCCACGTTATACATCGATAATCAATCAGCACTGTCAGTAGCTAAGAACCCAGAACACCACGGTCGGGTAAAACATCTCGACTTACGATTCTATTGGTTGTGCGACGAGGTTGCGAAAGAAGTCATAAAAGTCGAGTACACCCCGACAGAGCACATGCCCGCCGATGGTTTAACGAAGCCTCTATCTGGTTCAAAATTGTCGGACATGACCCAGCTATTCAGTCTAACGACGTGATTTATCGAGGGGGAGTGTTGGAATTACGATATAATCACTAGTTAGATAGTAGATAACACGCATCACGACGCGTAACATGTAACCTGGGGCGCCGGGCAAAAGACTGACGTCTTTTGACTGTTGCATCCCAGGTATGTAAACTACAGCAATTAATATGACGTCTTTTGACTGTTGCATCCCAGTGCACGTTCAACATTTTTGAGATGATGCAGGGTCCCATTTAAACCAGGTAATAAAAGCACTGTTCTCATCGCAGTTTGCATTGCTGTAGAGAGTGATGTCCACCATTACTGCGTTCGTCGCACTAAGAGCGAGGGTCAAAAACGGTATGGCAAATTTCCACTGCATTGTCTTGTGGAACAAAGTAAGTGAATATATATGCGTGCAATTAAAATTTAAAACGGAGACTGACAAGTTAACGAGTTCAGAATGATTATTGTAACAAGCGTGAGGTGACCGAAGACTTGAAACTCTAGTAGAGAAATTTTAACAGAATCCGCGTCATTGTGCGAATGCTCTCATGGAATTGATAATCCTACCTAAAAATCTATATCATTATGGGTACTATGAAGATAGATCAAGGTTGATAAAAGCATACCTTGTTCGCAATAACGAGTTTGTGGGGATTGAATTCTATAAAATGAGATTTTGAGTTTATATAATTATAGCTGCATGCCTTAAAATCAAAATCCGAGGGCTCCAAACGCTCCAAGTTCTGCTTATCTTGCGACACGGTGCCAACCCATGTCACATGATATTTGTTGGGGTGATCCTTAGTTTGTCGTTCAATTGTAACTTCTGAAGAATGTTTAGAAAGAAGCAAAAAGAAGTAAAAAAAGAACAGGGACAACGGATCTGCCAAACGGCATAATCGTAATGAAATTGACAGTCATGACTCATATGACAGCATTGAAATGATATAGCGAACCTATAGCAGGTACTCCGCTCTTCACTCGAACCTTTTTCCGTGTTCTTCTGAATCATCGTGCTTCATGATCTCCTTCTGATTAATCTGTACGGTTGATATCCAAAAGTTCGTAAGCAATCATAAGCAACAACACAAAATAGAATCTCCAAAAACCGTATCTCAATGGCATACAGATTTGACCAGCTTGATAACGGGTTCTCCCTCAGAAGAAGCGTTATGGAACTGACACTTAAAATATATCATACAGAGAATCTCGGAAATTTTTTTAACAGACAGACAGCGCCAAATTAATAAAAAAAGTTGAAACTTCTATCAGACCCACGCACGAAAAGATGGCCTTTATTGATCGGAAGGTTAAGAAAGAATGGCGAAATCAAGTTCAGAAGAGAATTGGAGGCACGTTGGAATGAGCGGAGGTTGGGGTGAACGAATGAGCAAGTTGAAGAATCTGTTCATGTGGGCGTGCTTTCTCTCATGACAACCTTCCTATTCCTCTTTTGGGTAAACCTGGGCACGATTTTTCTCATAACTTCCAGGCTGTTGTTCTATGGGGAACCAACTTTGGTTGCACGAGTCACATATCGGGGTACTTGTTCATAGACGCAACACTGAGGTGAAGTCAATTCCAAATGAGATGTTCTCGCACATACGATGTGAACTCTCGTGAAAGCGCGACGAAAGTCTGGAATGGCTGAGATCATGATATACTTATCGGCGGTTGGGAAGTTTCGGGGATGGTCTGAAGTTGGTTGCAGTTCCAATTAGAACCCGGCTGGGAGGTTATGCAACTCAATTCACCGTAGCCACCCGCCAGACCAATTTAGGGACCGTGATGGCGTTCCTTTAAGTCTATAAATTTACGTATATGTATTTCATAGCAATACTATATCGATACTACGCAGCAAGATTGTTTCTTTTCTATCAAAAGGCTGTCAACATTCGAATCGATGGATCATCAAAAAAAAAAGATGATACTCGTTATCCGCTTGTAAAACAATGGTAAATAGTTTCTGGGCTAAGGTTCCTGAAATATTTTCATTCTTGATTCCTTTATAATCTGCTAGCTGGAAAATCTTTTAGTAGTTGAGTAGCATTTCGTCAGAGTCTTTAAGAGCAAAGAGAAGAAAATCTTAGATTACGCAATGCATGTATGTGACCGCGTCTCTGTTGGCACGAATTAGGGGTCTCAACGGGTATGACTTATGGGTACCCTCGGGTACCCGCGCGCTCGTTTAGCCAATCAGAATGCAGGATTTTGCCCTTGACCCAAAAATCCTGCAATCTGATTGGCTGAACGCTCGCGAGGGTACCCGTTTGCAATACCCGTTGAGACCCTTAGCACGAATGATGGCTGTGCCATGATACGATACAACGTTGATAAGTTTAAGGGACCAGCACAAACAATTGACACGAATAACTACGCACGCTACAGGCCTTTTGAGCGATTGCCTATTGGTGTTTTATTTTCGCAGTAAAGGGACGTTCTGTAATGAAGTATTGCCTGAGACAGGATAAAAAGACAATATACGTTGGGTGTCCATGCATTAGAAGGGAACAAAAAGTTGAAGGAAATAGTGAAAGACGACAGTGCAGCATGACCACACGGGAGGGGGAATAGATGACGAAGATATAGGCTGCCAATAGTGGTCGGATAGATGAAAAGAGCGAGCCAGTTGTCGTTTGAGGAAGTCGAGGAAGTACTAGTGAAACCCCGAAGTGGCTCTCACAGGAGAGGTTTCCAAAGACACATTGAAAGCGACTTGGCATTGAATTGATAGAAAGAATACGACATTGACTGTAGCGGTGCAAGTTTAGATGGCGGGTCGACGTCTATGAGTGTTCCCGACGCCACTTGGTCGCAGTGCAAGCCACCTGAGTAGAATTGACTTCTACTTCCAAGAAACAACCTGAGTCTGATATCCTCCATTCATCACGACATTATCAAAGACCCTTTTCAAATGAGAGATTGTTAGACGAGAAACGTTATGATACCAGTCTAGATGGCGATCAAAGACTTTTTGGTTACGTGCAACAAACGTGCAAGGCTCCAAGATTGAAGAGACAGCGGTGTTTGAAATCACTAAGCGTAACCCGACGTGACCGCACGTGACTCTTGCTGGAATTTTAGACTTTGATTGCGTGCCTGGTTGAAATTCTTTGCTCTGCTTTCATGCAGTGGCAAAAGCGTCAAGTCCGTCGCTCTTTTTCTTCCATTAAACAATAAACATTTCACCGATTCCACTGGTTCTTGACGTGGCATGAAGCCAGACCGATGAACTTGTGTCCGTTAACGATCGCACATTTTGAAAAACATTGTACAGTGCTGTAGGGTGTTTTCTCGAGATATCACATGGGAAGACACAATGATGATAATCTGATTTCTATCGATGATTGATACTCATCCCAGTGCCATTGAAAAACAAACCACACCTCTCTCTAGTTATAGGGACAAATCGGTTTTTTCGTGGAACTCTTCATGGAAGAAAGTTGGTGCTCACAGGCACATTTTATGGCTTACATCGTGCCAGAAACGGAGCTTTGCGATTTGCTTCACAACGCCTGGTCTCACCGGTCATACGGGCGACGGCATGTTGAACGAGCTTTCCTTACTTTGATACCTCCAGAATCATCGAAATTCGAGCTGTTTGATTCGACCCTTGGAAGGCCTTGAAGGAACCAAATATCACGCATGTCACATTGGGCGTCAAATAAATGACATAAGCCACAAAGACGCCGGAAGCTGAAGCCAGTTGGGAAATTTGTGTAAATCAGTGCCAATAGAGTAGACTATGCATATAGTTGCTGTTCATACTTGATAAACAAGTTTTAAATGCAATTCAAACCAAAAATATTAGGATTCTATCAGTATTTGCTGCATGTCAGGCAAATAATCCGTATAACCCGTATATACGGCGATACGGCCGTAAACGGTACGGCCGTATCCGTATACCAAAAGTCGTTCTTCGGCATACGGTTGAATCAGTGACACCCTCGTTCGTAACGGATACGGCGCCGTAATACGGGTGCCGTATATACGGGTTATACGGGCACGGTGCCGACCCCTAGTAAAAACATCTATTGATTCGATTAGTCGAGGGTCTATATAGAGGGAGAAACTCGAGCTGACCATGTGAACTGCACAAAGGATGCATCCCCTCCTTTGGACGTTGCCTGTTGCTCTTGTGAGCCTCGCTGGCTTGAACCAAGCAGGTATCCTCGCGTATCTCAGCCGCTTCAAGACGTTGCCTCTTGCTCTAGTGGACCTCGCTGAATCAAACAAAGAAGGTAGCATCACCTATCAATGGACACTCGCCAATAGTGATATTGCCCCCGATAACATCACCCGAAGTGCCGCGCTGGTCAATAATCAGTATCCTGGCCCTTTACTTGCTTTTAGCAAAGGAGATACGGTTTATGTTAATGTCAACAATCAGCTGACTGACCCAACCATGCGTCGAAGTAGTAGCATCGTAAGTGTTTGTCCGCAGTTCTTGTCTCACAAACTTATTTATTTACTTTAGCATTGGCATGGCATTGTATGTCGCAGAGTTTGTTTTCCACGCCCTGTAGTACTGACACTATTCGTCCAGTTCCAACATCGTAACGCACAGTAGGTTAACTATGGTGTTTCAAACTGTTTCTTCTAATGACGTATGTTAGGAATGATGGTCCATCGTTCGTAACTCAATGTCCCATTGCTCCCAAGTATGTTACAGTTCCTTATTAATTCGGATACGCGGCTGACTTTAAACTGTACTACCAGCCACTCGTACACATATTTCATCGATCCGGGAGAACAGTCGGGCACATATTGGTACGTGGGTTAATCTTTATCTCAATAATTTATGTCATTAACATCAATGGGTAGGTATCACAGTCATTTGAGCACTCAATATGTTGACGGTATTAGAGGCCCCCTTGTGATTTGTGAGTGCGGTGGCGCCTTGTCAGTTCTCTTACTGACGTATTTCAGACGACCCTGCTGATCCTAACCTCCATTTGTATGATATTGATGACGAGACCACGTACGAATTTTATCTTATTCATTCTAATTTGATTTTGATTTCTGATTTGTTCCAGGGTCATAACATTGTCAGATTGGTATCATGATACAGCTTTGAATATAGATAGTAAGCGAACTGATTCCAGGAAAAAAATACGTTATATAATGAACGCTTTCAGATGCATGGTTCGCGGGTGGTCCTAAGCCTGTACCCGACTCAGGGTTGATCAACGGGGCGGGTCGTTTCAACGGATCGCTCGTACCGCTCACAAGAATCAATGTTGTACAGGGCCTAAGATATCGTTTAAGATTGGTTTCACTTTCTGCTGAAGGTATGCATGGAAAATCCTTTCGATTATGCTTGTAAAGGACTCTGAATGCGGAATCATATGCAGGCGTCTTCAATGTCACAATACAAAATCATCGTATGACTATAATTGAAGTAGATGGTTTGTACTTCAATGAGATGTCATCTTCACAAATTAAATTTATCTTTGACAGGGATTGCTGTCCATCCTTACGTTGTGGATTCTCTCCCAATCTTCCCAGCTCAACGGTACAGCGTTGTTGTAAGTATTGAGAGATGCGTCGATATCGTGAAATTTTGACAGCAATAATAGATAAATGCTAATCAATCTGTTGACAACTATTGTAAGCATATTTCATCAGAAATCTGAGCTGTGATAAGACTGCATCGTCAATTTTCAGGGTTCAGCGCTGAACAAACGATTGACGGTGCTACTACCTCAAAGACTAATCCCGGCTGTAAGCTATCAGGACCAAAATCTGATTGATTATCGTTAACTAAGAGATTGGATTATTATGTAGTCAACGGCTCGGATATGTTTGCCGTTCTCCACTATTTAGGCGCTTCTTCGGATGAACCGACTAGCTCTCAGATATTTTCATCGGGACCAGTTCAATTCAACGAAACCGGACTAATTGTACGTTTGTTGATCCTTTAGCATTATGCACTCTTTTTTCTTATATACTGGTTTAGCCTTTGTTCGATCCTGGCGCACCTGGTGGCGACACGCCTCCTGATTATCTTTTCAATTTCACTTTCCGTTCCAATTCAACTAACCGCGACGTCTGGGCAAGTTTTGAATGAAGAACCTGTTTGGTTTTGATTCTGATATTTCTCCTTCGTAGTTAATTAACGATATTCAGTACCAACCACCCTCACTGCCGACTCTTTTGAATATTCTCACCCATCAAAAGTAAGTTCTAGTTCCCGTGCTTTAATTAAATTATCTCCAATCACTCACAACTACACACAGCGCTACGTTTGGTGTCAACGAACATACTTTAACTTTGCCTTACAATGCTACCGTCGAAGTCGCTTTCATTGGTGGAATAGATCATCCCTTCCACTTGCAGTATGCCATACTCATCTCTCGATTATGATTAACTATTTTTCTAATCTAAATTATTTTCAAGTGGACATGCTTTCTCTGTCATACAATCATCTTATGGTGGTGCACCCAACTACATAAATCCTCCTCGTCGTGATACAGCCGTAAGTGGGGGCACGCCTGATGCCCCGCTCCGAATACGTTTCCGGACGGATAATCCGGGTCCTTGGTTTATCCATTGCCATATTGATTGGCACTTAGGTATGGTTAAATTATGTTACTCAAGGTATATCTCATCTTGCCAATGTTCTCGCAGAGGCTGGCATATGGCAGCTGTATTCGCTGAAGATCCTGCAGGCATACGTAGTGGCCCGCAGTCTGTCCATCCCGATCCAGCATGGAAAGAACTTTGTGATATCTATAACCAACTTCCTGAATCCGAGAAATAGGTTAATTTGACGGAAGGCTCTCGGAGTACTCTGTAAGTCTATTGTAAGAGAGCGTATACGTAGCTCCCTCGAGTCATTTAGCGCCCGTTAGAGTCCTATAATCCCGCTCAATTCGCTTAATTGAAAACTGCTTTTTCGACAAAACAGCTACACTTTCAAGTACTCTATGTATTATAGGCAATGGGTTTTGAAAACAAAAGACATTGAAATTGCTTAGTGGCTGAAGTAGCCTTATCTTTTATTTCGTTGTTCACCGAAACCTCGAATTCCAGTCTATACAAATGGAATGGTGGTGATCTGATGTTGGGATTTCTTTTAGCTGATCAACGATATTTAATATCAACCACCAGAACCATCAACACTCCTAAATTCTCACCCGTCAAAAGTAGGCTTCAAATTTTGTACTCAGCTTTAAAATATAGAAGATTGTTTATCACTTTGCTCACTGCGCGACCTTAATGAATACCCTGACTTTGCTTCTCAACGCTACAATTGAATTCGTATACGCACCGCTTACAGTATGGCTCGCTTATCCTTGCGCTTCATCTAATATTACTGGATAACCTTTGATAAAGAAGGTTATCATCAGATCCCAGCAGGACGGAAGTAAATGGAGAACCTCATCTATTTCGCTGATTAGTAGATGACCATGGACACTTTTAAGACGATTCGATCTTTCCACTGTCAAGACAAACGTTTAGCCACCTAAAATGGAAGGAAAGGCTGACAGAAGAGGGTCCGTCACGACCATGCGTACCGGGGAGTGGATGATGAAAGTATAGGCTGCTGATGACGTCTGATAGATAGATGGAGAGCTAACCAGTTGTCGTTTGAGAATTGAACTGGAAATGAAGCGGCTACCAAAGAACATTGAAAGCGTCAGACTTACCATTAAGATGGTAGAAAGAATACGACATTGCAGCGGTACACTATGGCAGAGTGTTCCTGACACCACCTGTAAACCACCTGAGTAGAGTTTGACCTCCACATCCAAGAAAAAACCTGCATCCGATATCTTTTCATAGCGAAATTGTTAAGGACCGTTTCCAAATGAGAGGTCGTTCCACAAACGTCACTATTATACCAGTCCGCGATGTACGTGCGTGCGCAAGACCAAGAGGCAGCAGTGTTTGAGCGTGACTCCGACGTGACTGCACGTGACCCTTGCTAGACTTAGACTTTGATTGCGTGCCTGGTTGAAATTCTTTGCTCTGCTTTCATGCAGTAGCGTCAATTCCATCGCTCTTTTTCTTTTATTAACCGATAAACATTTCACCGACTCCAAAGGTTCTTGACGCGGCGTGAAGCCAGACCGATGACTTTTGTTCGTCAACGATCGCACATTTTAAAAAACATTTTACGGCTGCCGTAGGGTGTTTTCTCGAGATATCACGCGGCAAACCCTTCATGGAAGAAAGCTGGTGCCCACAGGCACATCCTATGGCTTACATCCATACCGAAATGGAGTTTTGCGATTTACTTTACAACGTTTAGTCTCTCCGGGCATGCGCGCGATAACGTGATGAGCGAGCTTTCCTTTAATTTGACACTTCAGCAGAAACATCGAAATCTGAGCTGTTTTATTGGTTCAGCCAGACGAGAGGTCTAGTATCAATGACGAGTTCAGAATGCGCGAGAGATTCAGTACGTCACATCACTCCTAATATCACTAGATGCGCTTCATCACAGCAGTTTTTCTATCTCACAGTATCATGCTTTCAAAGATTGAAAGGAAAGACGGACGAAAACAAAAGACCTTCTCAAATAGTGTGTGGTTTCAGTTTTGATAATACTTTGATTTGACAATGTAACGCTGATTATAAAAATATATCGTTCAGCACAGTATGCGAAGTAATACCGGAGATGTGAAAATAAAGGATCTTGATTAAATCGAAGGCCTATGTGGATTGAATCGGATTGATCACGTCGCATCCGGGGGTCAGGCTAAACAATTTTGCACGAAAATCACAGCTGGGTATTTTTCCCTGCTTGGCATGGTATTGCTCGGAACTTCTAGTTGTTTGTGGCTTTAGTTTCAGCCTTTTTGGGATGGGTAGTTATTTCACTCTTGGATTGGAGGCATCGCTGATGAGTCCTATTTCACTTATCTTTAGATATCAACATATTAGACTCAGTACCGGACATGAATGAACCCATTATCGTCTCTGCAATGCCGATGTCTCTGAACTTGGGGCTCAACCCGACGTTCAAGGTAATAGTGGTATTGGAAAGCCAGGGCAACACAAGACAATGCCAGAGAAAGGCACCTGGAGTTGAAATTCTGAAGATGCGACTTTCGACGGACCGTGGACGCAAATGTTTCCAGCATGCCGCAAAATTCCGGAACGAGCTGAGTCGGTGGGCACGTGAACTTTTTAGCGCTTTTTTAGCATCCACAAGCTTCCTCTCTGGTCCCCATAAGCGATGAATCAGCTTTTGTTGTCTGCGCCACATGCTCAAAATCCTCCTATTCCAACTCGATTTTGCCCAATTGAAATTTGCTTTCTTGGTAACACAGCTTCACTTAGAAGTTTTGTAAGCTATTGTAAGCAGCAGGTTATTTTGAAAAAAGGCTTTGAACTGAATGAATGACTGAAGTGCTATTGCTTATTTTGTGGTTCACCAAAACTCTGGATTCCATTTTACGCTAATGGAATGGTGATGCTAGCCGGTAAAGGCGAAAAGGGAAACCGGTTTCTTTTGTTCGTGGCTAAAACCGCGCTGCAGTCAATGCCAAGTTGAAGATGGTTTAGTATGTTATACATTTTTGCGTTTGCCTGATGTCATTATGAGCCCCTTAACTTGCGCTAAAATCTGATTTTCAATTGACAGAATTCAATACCCGTTGGTTTGCGTATTCTGGACGAGGATGACGTTTTCGAATTAGCCATACATTTCTCGGCTGTTCAAGTGTCCCGAGCCAGCATTGATGAAGATGTTGATAAATTTGGGTTACTCCAAGCTCTATAAAAGGTCGGTGTAATTGGCATGTTAATCTGCACTAAAGATGCGTTCGTTCTCAAAGTCGTTGTCTTTTGCACTCTTAGGCCTCGTGGGTCTGAGCGAAGCGGGGTTACCACACACCAGTGGACACTGGCCAACAAAAATATTTCCCCAGATGGCCAACCACGAAGTGCTGCGTTAGTCAATGGTCAATATCCCGGCCCTTTGCTTTCCTTTAACAAAGGGGATACCGCTTATGTTAATGTCAACAATCGCTTGAGCGATCCATCCATGCGTCTCAGCACTAGTATTGTACGTGTTTATAAACTTTTCCTGTGCATACACTCATATTCTGTTTAGCATTGGCACGGTATTGTATGTCGCGCTATCTTAACATTAAACGTAGTAAGCTGTAAGACTGACACATTCCATTCAGTTCCAGCACCGTAATGCAGAGTAGGTCAACGATGTGCAATGTATCAGACTCCTTTTAACGATCTTCACAGGAACGACGGACCATCGTTCGTCACTCAATGTCCTATCGCTCCCAAGTAAGTTAATAATAAACTTAGTCATTGATTGTGATGGCTGATCTATAATCAGCCACTCGTATACCTATTTCATCGACCCCGGTGAACAATCGGGTACATATTGGTATTTAATTTCTCTATTTGAATGTCGCGACTGGCTATAACGAATTTTTGAATAGGTATCATAGTCATTTGAGTACTCAATATGTTGACGGCCTCAGAGGTCCCTTGGTGATTTGTTAGTTCTGATCAGGTTTTAATTAGCTATCGGCGATTTTCTGACTGGTGTACGTTAGATGATCCCAAAGATCCTAATAAGGGCTTATACGACGTCGACGATGCATCAACGTATGGATTTCGTGTCTAACCTATTCCATCACCGTCATAATTCTAATTCCCTTTTTTACCTTCACAGGGTCATAACGTTGACAGATTGGTATCATGATACAGCTGTTAATTTAGAAAGTGAGCTTAGCCTACTTGAATGTAAACAACCCCTCCTGATTTGCGATTCTAGAGGCATGGTTTGCTGGTGGTCCGGAGCCTGTACCCGACTCGGGGCTAATCAACGGAGCGGGTCGTTTTGTTAATGGAACGCTCGTGCCACGTACAAGAATCAACGTACAGCAAGGGAAACGATATCGATTGAGGCTTGTTTCCGTCTCTGCCGAAGGTAAGCGTGAACGAAGTTGTTTCAGGATAGAAAGTTCTGAGTACATCATATCAAGGTGTCTTCAATGTTTCGATACAGAACCATAGGATGACTATTATCGAAGCAGATGGTGCGTAACATGATAACGAATGCGCTGTTCTATATCAATTGTACACATGTTGTTTTCTCGCAGGTATCGCTGTCCACCCTTATGTTGTTGACTCCTTGCCCATTTTCCCGGCTCAGCGCTATAGCGTTGTTGTAAGTAGCCATTCAATTTGTTTCAAACCGCGCTGTAGTTGATTTTCACAACCAACACAGATAACCGCCAACCAATCAGTCGACAATTACTGTAAGATCTTTGTCGAATATTTGAGAAGTTCTAACAGGATTCTAATCATTTCTTATCGTTAGGGTTCAGCGCTACACAAACTATTCTAGGATCTACTACTTCAAAAGACAATTCTAACTGTAAGTACTCAATGTTGAACAATCTTGTTTATCTCCGCTCCGGTCTTAAGACTCCATTATTAGTCAACGGCTCGGATACCTTTGCTGTTCTTCATTATGCTGGTGCCTCTGCCAGTGAACCAACCCGCTCGCAAATATTCTCTTCAGGACCAGTACAATTCAATGAAACGGGCTTGGTTGTGCGTTAAAATTTTCATCTTTTTATGTCCACTGCTTATAGTAATATAGCCTATACTCCACCCGGGTGCCCCTGGTGGCGACACGCCTCCTGATTATCTCTTTAACTTTACTTTCCGCCCTAACGCATCCAACGGCGACGTCTGGGTACGTTCCGACAAATCATCAGTATATTCAGAATCCATCTGACGTCGATGTTCTTTCCAGCTTATCAACGATATTCAGTATCAACCACCAAAGCTGCCAACTCTTTTGAATATTCTTACCCATCAAAAGTAGGTTCTAATTTGTGTTCAATTTTTTTCAAAGAAACGATTGTTTATTATTCTTCTCAGCGCGACTTTCGGTATGAATGAACACACTCTAACTTTGCCTTTCAACTCTACAATCGAAATTGCTTTCATTGGTGGAGCAGGACATCCCTTCCATTTACAGTAAGGTTTGCCTATCCTTGCGCTTGAGTGATGCTCATCAATCTACTTCAGTGGACATGCGTTCTCAGTCATTCAATCCGCTTCGGGTGGTGCTCCCAACTATATAAACCCTCCTCGCCGCGATACGGTTGCTAGTGGTGGAACGCCCAACGCACCCGTCCGAATCCGTTTCCGTACCGATAATCCAGGACCGTGGTTCCTTCACTGTCATATTGACTGGCACTTGGGTATGTGTTTTAATCCTGCCATAAAAGACGTACCTCATCTTACTCATTTCTTTCTGCAGAGGCCGGTTTGGCAGCAGTATTTGCTGAGGATCCTTCAGGCATACGTAGCGGTCCGCAATCTGTCCGTCCCGACCCAGCATGGCAACAGCTCTGCAATATATATAACCAACTTCCTGAGTCCCAGAAATAGGTTTAATCTTACTGGAAAAGTTTTCGTTACTTATTCTTTTTATACTCGAGCCTATGTTTATTTTCAATGTGTCGTTTGGAGGTACCGGTAGAGCAAAAATGTTGCTTTGTCGATAACATTTTATAATATGATTTTTACTTGAATTGATACTCTTGAGACGATTGAATTCCCTCTGTTTCCCCTCACTAGCTCAGTAAAAACAGGAAATAGGAAAAACTGAGAATTTGTGAGAATCCGTGAGAAAATGTTTAAATCGCTATATTTGCTACTGCGAAATGAGCGTTTGCTGAGTTTTCGTGAGATTTTGTGACAGTTTACTCGAACAATTCCAGCGTGACTGCCGACGGGTAATGAAGATTTTGCAACCAATAAAACAAAAAAGTCGCCCAGCGAGGAACCGAACCGGCAAGCCAGAATGCAGACTAAGCGCAGCGAAATACCATTGAACCATGAAGCCGGTGTAACGCTCCCCTCAATCAATTACCTCAACCATTAATGTGTAAGATTATGACTGTATTGGTCAACACAAGTCCAATAGTTTGATCAAACTATCAATTGAGTGAGCCGTTTCACCAGCTTCATGGTTCAATGGTATTTCGCTGCGCTTAGTCTGCATTCTGGCTTGCCGGTTCGGTTCCTCGCTGGGCGACTTTTTTTTGTTTTATTGGTTGCAAAATCTTCATTACCCGTCGGCAGTCACGCTGGAATTGTTCGAGTAAACTGTCACAAAATCTCACGAAAACTCAGCAAACGCTCATTTCGCAGTAGCAAATATAGCGATTTAAACATTTTCTCACGGATTCTCACAAATTCTCAGTTTCTCCTATTTCCTGTTTTTACTGAGCCTCACTGTTCAAACAAAACTCTAATTGACAATAATCAGGCCGAAAAGTAATGTGACGCACATGTAACGTCCAGGTAGCCGACTTTTCAGCCTTTGTCAGCGTCCCATCTTCACTTCCACCATCAAGGATCTCGAAACGGTCTCAACGCTGTGATTAGGCACGGAGCAAGTTAGTTGGCCTCTCCTGTGACGTAGACAGTCAGTTTCGTGACTCAGGAGGTTCATAAAGACGACTAGTTATCGTTGGTGTAAATGAATGAAGTGGAGATGTTTAGGGTTTGCTGTGCTTTCAATTAATTTCGGCGGGTCCGGCGCATCAGGGCGCATCGATATCCCGTGTAGGTGCACCAGCAAGTTCCCACTGGGGAGAAAAGACCGGAACCGGTTCCTTTTACCTGCTTGCGGAAACGGCGTTGCACCCAACGCCAAATTGACAATTGCAATTCGGTGTGTTATATTCTCTTTTTGCATTGATACAGTGCCATATTTGTTACATAACTTGGCATTGCACATATGCAGAACAAAAAGCTGCCCGGCGCGCAGTTAAACCCGACTCACCCTTGTTTTGCACTAAAATCTGATCAGCAATTCAATTAAACCCTGGACTAAACCCGATGACTATGTGCATTGAGGCGCTACTCATTCATTCAGCCCACCAGCCGACCTCGTCCATTCAAGTGTCCCGTACCGGTTAGCAAAAACATCTATTGATTTGATTAGTTGAAAGTCTATATAGAGGGAGAAATTCAAGTTGAGCATGTGAACTGCACAGAGGATGTATCTCAGCCTTTTCAGGACGTTCCCTCTTGCTTTGGTGGGCCTCGCTGGCTTGAGTGAAGCAGGTATTGTCACTCACCAATGGACACTGGCCAATAGTGATATTGCTCCCGACAACGTCACCCGAAGCGCCGCGCTGGTCAATGATCAGTATCCAGGCCCTTTACTTGCTCTTAACAAAGGAGATGCGGTTTATGTTAATGTCAGCAATCAATTGACTGACCCAACCATGCGTCGCAGCAGTAGCATCGTAAGTATTTGTCTCGAGTTCTCAGCGATCTCAGCCCTCACACGAACTTGTTTTTTTTGTTTGGATTTAGCATTGGCATGGCCTTGTATGTCGTTCGGTCTATGTCCTTCGCTCTGTAGTACTGACACTATTCGTCCAGTTCCAACACCGTAACGCAGAGTAGGTCAAACCATCGTGTTCAAGACTGTTTCTTCTAATGACGTATGTTAGGAATGATGGACCATCATTCGTAACTCAATGTCCCATTGCCCCCAAGTACGTTGTTAGTTCGCTTATTCGGATACGAAGGCTGACTTAGGCTGCACCAGCCACTCGTATACGTATTTCATCGACCCGGGAGAACAGTCGGGTACATATTGGTACGTGTGTTTGTCTTTATCGCGGTACTTCATGATATTTACATCAATAAAATAGGTACCACAGTCATTTGAGCACTCAATACGTTGACGGTATCAGAGGTCCCCTCGTGATTTGTGAGTCCGGTGGCTGCTGGTCCGTTTCCTTGCTGATGTATTTCAGATGACCCTGATGATCCTAATATCGATTTGTATGATATTGATGACGCATCAACGTACGGCCTTTTTGCTTAATCTTTTCGATTTATCTTGATTTCTTTCAGGGTCATAACATTGTCAGATTGGTATCATGATACAGCTTTGAATTTAGATAGTGAGTGAACCCACTCAACGAAACAAATTCACGCCATTATATAAACGGTGCTTCCAGATGCATGGTTCGCTGGTGGTCCTAAGCCTGTACCTGATTCAGGCCTGATCAATGGGGCGGGACGCTTCAACGGATCGCTCGTACCACTCACAAGGATCAATGTTGAACAGGGCCAAAGATATCGATTAAGATTGGTTTCAGTTTCTGCTGAAGGCATGCATCAACGATCACATCAATTATATTTGAAACGCAATCTGAGTGCGGAAATTTTTGCTAGGGGTTTTTAATGTCACAATACAAAACCATCGTATGACTGTAATTGAGGCAGATGGTCTGTATTTTGATAAGACGTTATCTTCACAAACTAAATTCATTTTTGACAGGGATCGCTGTCCAGCCTTACGTTGTGGATTCTCTACCAATCTTCCCAGCTCAACGGTACAGCGTTGTTGTAAGTATAAATAGATGCATGCTATGTCGTGACATACTTAAACAAGAACAGATAACTGCCAATCAATCAGTCAATAACTATTGTAAGGATTCTTTATGCAAAATCTGAACACTGGTATGCCTACAACGTCACTTTTAGGGTTCAGCGCTCAGCAAACGATTGGCGGAGCTACTACTTCAAAGACTAACCCCGGTTGTAAGCTGTCAAAGTTAAGTTCAACTAATCGTTTAATTGAGAGACTTTATTATTAGTCAATGGCTCGGATATGTTCGCCGTTCTCCACTATGCCGGTGCTTCTTCGGATGAACCAACTAGCTCTCAGATATTTTCATCGGGACCAGTTCAATTCAACGAAACCGGTCTAATTGTACGTTTGTTAATGGTTTGGCATTATGCCCTCTTTTCATTTAGATATTTATATACTGGTTTAGCCTGTGTTTAATCCTGGCGCACCTGGCGGCGACACGCCTCCTGATTATCTTTTCAACTTCACTTTCCATGACAATACAACTAACGGCGACGTCTGGGCAAGTCTTGAATGACCCACTTGTTGGTTTGGATTCTAATAACTTCCCTCCGTAGGTGATTAACGATATTCAATACCAATCACCTTCATTGCCAACTCTTTTGAATATTCTCACCCATCAAAAGTAAGTTTCAGTTTCCACGTTTTAATTTAATTATACTTACAACTACACCCAGCGCCACGTTTGATGTCAACGAACATACTTTAACTTTGCCTTATAACGCTACCGTCGAAGTCGCTTTTGTCGGTCCAGCAGGTCACCCCTTCCACTTGCAGTACGCTGTACTCATCTTTCAATTACGAAAATTATTTCTGATCTATATTCATTCAAGTGGTCATGCTTTCTCCGTAATTCAATCTTCTTTTGGTGGTGTTCCCAACTACATAGATCCTCCTCGTCGTGATACCGTCGCAACTGGTGGCACGCCCGATGCCCCCGTCCGAATCCGTTTCCGCACGGATAATCCAGGTCCCTGGTTTATCCATTGCCATATTGATTGGCACTTGGGTATGATTTGATTTATTTTTCTACTTTTTTTCCTGTTGTTGGGGGGTCCGTCTTATTGATTTTTTTCGTTCGCAGAGGCTGGTTTGGCGGCTGTATTCGCTGAAGATCCTGCAGGCATACGCAGTGGTTCGGAGTCTGTCCATCCCGATCCAGCATGGGAAGAGCTGTGCAATATCTATAACCAACTTCCTGATTCCGAGAAATAGGTTAATTTGAGGGAAGGCTCTCGGAGTACGCTATAAGACTAGATCGTTTTTAATGTGTTGGTGCGGTGTTATATATTAAGTAATTAAATTGATCAATCACAATGTTTTCATAATACAAAACTTCTTTATTAGTAACTCAGCCTCAGTCAACATAGTACGCAGAGAACTGCAGCGGAGATGAATTATTGTCCGTAACTAACTCTGCTCCAACCTGTTATGCGTCAATCTCAACTACTCAACCAAGAAAATTCATTCATGGACTACTACAAAATTCCTCCCCCAAATGAGTCTTATTTCTCTGGCTCGGGAAGTTTATTATATATGTCACAGAGCGGCTACATACTCATCGGGTTTAGTCCAGAGTTTCAATCCATTGCTGATCAGATTTAGTGCAAAACAAGGTGAGTCGGGTTTAACTGCGCGCCGGGAAGTTTTTAGTTCGGCGTACGCTACATATATGCAGTGCCAGGTTAACAATTATGGCACTATCAATTCAAGAAGAAAATATGACGCACTGAATTGCGGCCAAATAACTCCAACTGCTTCGTTCCTAATTACAGAGTTGAGACCGTTTCGAGATCCTTGTTGGCGGAAGTGGAGGTGGCGCGTCCACCAAGGCTGGAAGTAGGCTACCACGCTTGCCGTCAATTTCGGCGGGCCCGGCGCAGGTGCACCAGACAAAAACTGGGGAGAAAAAATCGGAACCGGCTCCTTTTACCTGCTTGCGGAAGAGGTGTCGCATCCAACGCCAAATTGAAAATGGCAATTCAATGCGTCATATTTCTTTTGCCATTGATACAGTGCCAAAATTGTTAACTTGGCACTGCACATATGCAGCATACACAGAACTAAAACTGCGCGGCGCGCAGTTAAACGCGACTCACCTTGCTTTGCACTGAAAAATCTGATCAGCAATTCATTTAAACCCTGGAAGAAGCCCAATGACTATGTGCATTGAGGCGCTACTCATTCATTCAGCCCACCAGCCGACTCCGTACATTCAAGTGTCCCGTGCCAATTATTATGAACATCTATTGATTTGACCGGTCGAAAGTCTATATAGAGGGAGAGACTCGAGCTGACTATGTGAACTGCACAAACGATGCATCTCATCCTTTGGACGTTGCCTGCTGCTCTTGTGAGCCTCGCTGGCTTGAACCAAGCAGGTTTCCTCACGTATCTCAGCCGTTTCAGGACGTTGCCTCTTGCTCCGGTGGACCTCGCTGAATCAAAGAAAGATAGCATCACCTATCAATGGACACTTGCCAACAGTGATATTGCCCCCGATAACATCACCCGAAGTGCCGCGTTGGTCAATAATCAGTATCCTGGCCCTTTACTTGCTTTTAGCAAAGGAGATACGGTTTATGTTAATGTCAGCAATCAGCTGACTGACCCAACCATGCGTCGAAGTAGTAGCATCGTAAGTGTTTGTTCAAAGTTCTCGTCCCACAAACTTATTTATTTACTTTAGCATTGGCATGGCATTGTATGTCGCAGAGTTTGTTTTCCATGCCCTGTAGTATTGACACTATTCGTCCAGTTCCAACACCGTAACGCACAGTAGGTCAAACCATCGTGTTCAATTAAGACTGTTTCTTCTAATGATGTATATTAGGAATGATGGACCATCGTTTGTAACTCAATGTCCCATTGCTCCCAAGTATGTTGTGCTTCCTCATTAATTCGGACACAATGGCTGATTTTAGACTGTGCCACCAGCCACTCGTACACATATTTTATCGACCCAGGAGAACAGTCGGGTACATATTGGTACGTGTGTTTGTCTTTATCGAGGTAATTTATGATATTTACATCAATGAAATAGGTACCACAGTCATTTGAGCACTCAATATGTTGACGGTATTAGAGGTCCCCTGGTGATTTGTGAGTCCGGTGACTCCTGGTCAGTTTCCTTGCTGATGTATTTAAGACGACCCTGCTGATCCTAACCTCCATTTGTATGATATTGATGACGAGGCCACGTATGATTTTTGTTCTTAATCATTCCAATTTGATTTTGATTTCTTTCAGGGTCATAACATTGTCAGATTGGTATCATGATACAGCGTTGAATTTAGATAGTGAGCGAACTGATTCCAAGAAATAAATCCGTTATATAATTAACGCCCTCAGATGCATGGTTCGCTGGTGGTCCTGAGCCTGTACCCGACTCAGGGTTGATCAATGGGGCGGGTCGCTTCAACGGATCGCTCGTACCGCTCACAAGGATCAATGTTGTACAGGGCCTAAGATATCGATTAAGATTGGTTTCACTTTCTGCTGAAGGTACGCATGCAAAATTATGTTTGTAAAGGAACCTGAATGCGGAATCATATGCAGGCGTCTTTAACGTCACAATACAAAATCATCGTATGACTATAATTGAAGCAGATGGTCTGTACTTTAATAAGACGTCATATTCACAAACTAAAGACATCTTTGACAGGTATCGCTGTCCATCCTTACGTTGTGGATTCTCTACCAATCTTCCCCGCTCAACGGTACAGCGTTGTTGTAAGTATTGAGAGATACGTCGATGTCGTGACATATTTTGACAGCAATGATAGATAAATGCCAATCAGTCTGTTGACAACTATTGTAAGCATATTTCATCAGAAACCTGAGCTGTGATAAGACTGCATCGTCAATTTTCAGGGTTCAGCGCTGAACAAACGATTGACGGTGCTACTACCTCAAAGACTAATCCCGGCTGTAAGCTGTCGCAGTCAAAATCTGATTGATCGTTAACTAAGAGATTGGATTATTATGTAGTCAACGGCTCGGATATGTTTGCCGTTCTCCACTATTTCGGCGCTTCTCCAAATGAACCGAATAGCTCTCAGATATTTTCATCGGGACCAGTTCAATTCAATGAAACCGGTCTAATTGTACGTTCTTTGATCCTTTATCATTATGCACTCTCTTCTTATATACTGGTTTAGCCTTTGATCAATCCTGGCGCACCTGGTGGCGACACGCCTCCTGATTATCTTTTCAACTTCACTTTCCATTCCAATGGAACTAACAGCAACGTCTGGGCAAGTCTTGAATGACCAAAGTCTTTGGTTTAGATTCTCATATCTCCCTTCCGTAGGTGATCAACGATATTCAATACCAACCGCCCTCATTGCCGACTCTTTTGAATATTCTCACCCATCAAAAGTAAGTTTCAGTTCCCATGCTTTAATTAAATCATTTCAAATCACTCACAACCACACACAGCGCTACGTTTGGTGTCAACGAACATACTTTAACTTTGCCTTACAATGCTACCGTCGAAGTCGCTTTCATTGGTGAAATAGATCATCCCTTCCACTTGCAGTATGCCATGCTCATCTTTCGATTATGATTAATTATTTTTCTAATGTAAATTATTTTCAAGTGGACATGCCTTTTCTGTTATACAATCATCTTATGGTGGTGCACCCAACTACATTAATCCTCCTCGTCGTGATACAGCCGTAAGTGGGGGCACGCCTGATGCCCCGCTCCGAATACGTTTCCGGACGGATAATCCGGGCCCCTGGTTTATCCATTGCCATATTGAATGGCACTTAGGTATGGTTAACGTTTGTGTTACTGGAGATATGTATATCAATGTTTTTGCAGAGGCTGGTTTGGCGGCTGTATTCGCTGAAGATCCTGCGGGCATACGTAGTGGTCCGCAATCTGTTCATCCCGATCCAGCATGGGAAGAACTTTGCGATATCTATAACCAACTTCCTGAATCGGAGAAATAGTTCAGTTTGAGGGAAGGCTCTCCGAACACTTTCTTTTTAATGTCTTGATGCGGTGCTATATAACTAACCAACAATGTTTCATAGTACAAACTCAAGTACGTTTCTTTATTAGTAGTGTAGTCAACATAGTAAGCAGAGAACTGCCGCAAGAATGACCATGAACCGAAACTAAATCCGCCCCGCTTCGCCACAATGCGCCATTTCAGCTACTCAAACCAAGAAATTCAAGTACTTCCCCAATAAGTTTATTTCTCTGACTCAGGAAGTTTATTATATATGTCACAGAGCCGCTTCCATTCTGGATCGGGGCGAACAGATTGCGAACCGCTACGTATGCCGTCAGGATCTTCAGCAAATACAGCCGCAAGACCAGCCTCTGTAGAACGGAAATCATATTAGTCTCACGTCTAAATAGAAGCAGATCTTTCGTACCCAAGTGCCAATCGATGTGGCAGTGAAGGAACCAGGGACCTGGATTATCGGTGCGGAAGCGGATTCGGACGGGGCCATTAGCTGTGTTACCAGTAACAACTGTATCACGACGAGGTGGGTCTATGTAGTTGGGAGAACCCCCTGAAGAGGACTGAATAACGGAGAATGCATGGCCGCTTGAATGATATTTATGAGAAAGACAGCATTGAAAGACGGGCAGGACATACTGCAAATGGAAAGGATGGCCTGGGGGACCGTTGAGAGCAATCTCGATGTTTGCGTTCAAAGGCAATTTGAAAGTCTGTTCATTGATACCAAACGTCGCGCTGTGGAGATATTTTAGGATGAGTAACTCAAAAAAAGTAACTCAAACAATATGTTAGAAACGTCGGAATTTACTTTGGATTGGTAAGGATATTCAAAAGAGTGGGAACTGAGGGTGGTTGGTATTGAATGCCGTTGATAAACTAATAAATTAAAGTGAGTTTCAGTACAGTATATGTTGTTTTTGAAGTTTTTACCCATTTATCTTCTGTCTCTGATGGAGTCATGAAAGTAAGGTTGAAGAAAAGATCAGGAGGAGTGTCACCGCCAGGCGCGCCCGGATCGATTAGAGGCTGTAAATTATTCATGTAATCGTTCACGAATTTATAGCATATAGCTAGTAACTCACAACCAGCCCTGTCTCGTTGTATTGAACGGGACCCGAAGCAAATATCTGAGAACTAGTTGGCTCGCTATCTGGGGCTCCGGCGTAATGAATGACACCGAAAACGTCCGAGCCGTTGACTACACAGGTATAAGTGAGAGATTTCTCCAAACCAAAAAGTAGATTTTTTGTCTGATGACTCACAATTGGGATTGGTGGGCTGGGAGGTTAATCCACGAACAACTAGTCGAGCGCTGAACCCTGAATCACAGAGATCATAAACGTCAGCTTGGTTATTTTCTCGTTAAAAAAACGAGATTTACAGTAATTGTCGATAGGTTGATCCGCATTTATCTACGCAATTTCATCAATATACATATATCATACGCCAAATGTCGTATCTACTACTTTGGACACTTACAACAACGCTGTAGCGCTGTGCTGCAGACAGCGGCAGAAAATCGACGACATAAGGTTTTACAGGATTTCCTAGGAAAACGGAAAAAAAAAGTTAAAAACAAGTATTTTAAATATCATGGTTTCGCACCTTCAACTTCGATAATGGTCATGCGATGATTCTGTATTGAAACGTTAAAAACACCTGTTCAAAAGTCAAAAAAATTTTTAACATCGAATGCAAGTTATGAAGATGCTTACCACTGGCAGAAATAGCTATAATTCTCAACCTGTATCGTTTACCCTGTTGGACGTTGATTCGCGTTCGTGGGACGAGCGGACCGTCGACGTAACGGCCGACACTGTTGATAACTCCTGAATCGGGAACTGGTTCGGGGCCACCAGCGAACCACGCCTCTTCAAACAATTTTTTAAGCATGTTAAAAAGGCAATTTATGTGAGGTTCTTAATGAGGGTTACCTTGGATTGCCAGAGCTGAGTCGTGGTACCAATCTGACAATGTTATAACCCTAATCGAGTATCAGATTGGATTGAAGGGACTGGGTAGGAATGATCATACGTGGATGCATCGTCAACGTCATAAAGATATTTATTAGGATCATCGGGATCATCTAAAGAGAAGAAAAATGGGTAATTTTATTATGACATGGTTCCACGGTTCGACGACTTTAAAGCAGAACTTACAAATTACCAAGGGACCTCTAATTCCATCGACGTATTGAGTACCCAAATGACTATGATACCTAATTTTTCGGTTGTTGGTGGTAGTTTTTCCAAATAAATGTTGAAACATACCAATATGTACCGGTTTGGTCTCCAGGTGCGATGAAATATTTATACTTGTGACTGGTTTAATCAAGGGTTCAGCCGGGTGATTTTCAGAGGATCTGATTAGATTATTGACTGACCCAGGGGATATTGGACATTGGGTAACGAAAGATGGTCCATCGTTTCTTCAAAGATGTGAGCGATACAGCGATGTTTAAGAATTAGGTATTTGACTAACTGTGCGTTACGATGCTGGAACTGCAAGGGTGGAGAATAAAAACAATGATCGAGACTTGTGATCAGTAAAATGAGTAAATCACGACGTACAATTCCGTGCCAGTGCTACCACACGAGGCGCAACAGTGAGCGTACAAATTTCAACCACCATTCGCAAAGCACACACTCACGATGCTAGTGCTACGAAGCATGGTAGACTCGGCCAAGTCATCGTGTACCGTAACATAAGCTGTATCTCCTTTATTAAAAGCGAGTAATGGGCCGGGGTATTGGCCGTTGACTAAGGAAGCACTTCGCTCATAGCCGTCTGGCGCGGTCTGTTCGTTTGACACTACCCAGTGGTAATGTCCAACGGCACCAGCTACTTCGCTCAAACCAGCAAAGCTCAAAATCCCCAGAGTTGTAATGAATAATAACCTGGAGAAAGAGGGAAGCATTTTTCGTGTAGGTTTCGACGTACGCATATGATCCTCTTTATTTATTTGAGGACCCTTCAAATGAGGCTTTTTTAGATGATTGGTTGATGGCTGTAATACAAACCGAAGAAGTCTACAACGCCCAACTCATTTGAAATAGACGTGACAATGACAGTCTTCTATGCATTTAAAAAGTAGACAGTGTCAAAGTGGAGAATTTGAATGTTCAATTAGAGGTTCTTGAACCCCGGGCATTAGAACCAGATATCTATATTCTAATTGAACGCGAAGCGAGACGTTTAGGCTAGTAAGGCGTACCGAGGGGGGAATATGGCAGCTTGAGAAACTTGTGTGCTACAACACTGGTAGCGTTCAAAAAAACTCTTAACTAGATGGTCAAGATATAAAACTTAGTCGTGCGCTCAAAGTAAGGGGGATATATATGCGTTTCACTGGGATAATAAGATAAGGCTATAATTGACTGTATATATTAGAAGATCAGTTGGGGTACAATGAGGCACAGAGGTGTGATTGAAGAAGCTTTCGTTTGTTAATCGCACATGCGTCGTATACGTATGTGTGCGGTGTTGAATTACACTAAAGGGAATTCTCTTCATTTTACGATACAGTTTGGGAAATTAATTAAATGGCGCATATTTATAATTCAATTTCTAATGATGGTCACATGTAGAAAAAGTGTTCCGGCAATTACCCTGAACTTAATAAACTCAATTCCTCTACAATGAATGGGATGTATGCTTCATGCATCACGCGGCAATAGGGTTTAGTTTTATCTTTCCGGTCTAATACATATATAGTGTCTGAATCGAACAGTGTGATCAGTAGGAGCGCCGGAATCATTCAAACGCCGAACAAACCTCGAGGCGTATTGAGAAGTGAAGCTTAGCGAAGCCTTGAGGCTTGAAGCTGAGCTTGAAGTGTGTGCATTCAGTTGGACTTTTTTTTTATTTACCTGTTCAGTCGCCGCCGGCGCTCACACTGGTGCTTTACAAATGCACATTGTCTACATCACGGATTCACTGAGCATTCATAACTTGTCAATATTTGTTATTTATGACAACATCAATATCGATCCTTCCCTATTTATCGGTTAACGGTGGGATTGTATTTGACGGCAGATCACATATATATAATACCAGACGTTGAGCCTTTAAAGGCGTAATACTTGAACGAACGAGGAGTTCGCGATTCAACTTGAAGCTCAAGTGAGACTTACTGTATGTATGTATGATCTGAAAATGATTAGGTACAGATCGGATATTACATACATGTAAATCTCCGGACAGCGGCGTTGTACATGTACAGCATGTGTTAATAGTTATTATCTATCTGTGAGAAAGCTTATTCCGACGGTAGTCGGGCTGATCGAAAAGAAAGATCCATATTACACCAGACATGTGAGGCTATAGTATTAGAAAATTCTAACATTAATCTCCTCAGTTCAGAGATAAGCCGCAAGATAATGAAGCATACTCCAGCTCTGTGCGGCGAATATTCAAAATCAGCTGGAATAAGACGAGGTTGTGGAGGGTGGATCGGTGTTTAACTTGAAGAGGATAATGCCAAAGAGGACGACGATGATGTTTGTCCTGATATTCTTGGTTAAGCACCGAGTTTGAAAGGAGACATAAGAGGTAAGGTAGGACCGGGTGTAGTAGGCACTTAGGATGGTGCGGCCTCAGAGGAGTCCGCTTCCGTGCTGAGGCTGGGGTTGATAAATGTGAACAGTGAATATGAAAGGAAGTGACGGTGCTGGTGGAGGTGACGGGCACTGGCGGTGCTCCAAATTGGAATTCAAGAGGTGCAGATTCTGGCTCTGGTTCTGGCTCTGGCTCTGGTCCTTTTTCCCGTCTAAACTCCCTTCCAAATCCCACCGACGAGTCCTTGCAGCATATGTTCATTAAATGCAGACGAGATAGTAGTACTTTCTAAACTAACTACCTTATTCTTATTTTCAGATTCAGGGTTGGGAGACATGTACATAGGTGGGATGAAACTTGGATCCTTGTTGTCAGTCCATTGTATACGATGTTACACCGGCTTAAATTTGCCTTCTGATATTATATGTTTGATCAACGATACCTGAAAGCACCCGTGTTTGAAATATGGCTACTCAGGTAGAAAAAAGCTAGTTACAGCTATGATTCATCATGATGTTCCATACAGAACCTAGATACGTCTCCTTAACAGTGTCGATATAGTACAGAGAGATGTCCGAAACTAAATCTGTCCCAGCCTTTAGCGCGACATCTCGACCATTCAAAACAAGAAATTTATTCATGGGCTGCAAGAATACTCTCCTGAACAGGTCTCATCTTTCGGACTCGGGAAGTTGGTTATATATCCTACAGAGCTGTTCCCATTCTGGATCGGGTCGAATCGAGTGCGGACCACTACGCATGCCATCGGGATCTTCAGCAAATACAACCGCAAGACCGGCCTCTGCCGAACAGAAAATTTATTAGTCCCAGGTCTTTTGGCCAATTGAATGAACAGATATTTCGTACCCAAGTGCCAATCGATGTGGCAGTGGAGGAACCAGGGACCTGGATTATCGGTGCGGAAGCGGATTCGGACGGGGCCATTAGCTGTGTTACCAGAGACGACTGTATCACGACGAGGTGGGTTTATATAGTTGGGAGCGCCACCTGAAGCCGATTGAATAACGGAGAATGCGTGACCGCTTGAATAATGTTAATGCTTGAATTGAAGTTTGAGAGACATAGGGTATGGCATACTGCAAGTGGAAAGGGTGGCCCGGTCCACCATTAAAAGCAACCTCGATTGTGGAGTTCGGAGGCAATTTGAAAGTCTGTTCGTTAATACCAAATGTCGCGCTGTAGAGATTTTTCTTAAGGTTGGAGAATGATTCAAAAACAATTGAAATATTTTCACTTTGGATCGGTAAGGATTTTCAAAAGAGTGGGAACTGAGGGTGGTTTATATTGAATGTCGTTAATAAGCTAAAAAAAATGAGTTTTAGTATAAGATAATACAGTATTTTTTTCATAGTTTTACCCAGATGTTTCCGTTCGCCGAACCATTTCTGAAAACGAAATTGAAGAAATGATCAGGAGGAGTGTTGCCACCAGGTGCGCCTGGATCGATTAGAGGCTGATTTTATCCGTGTAGTCGTTCATGAATTCAAGACATATAGTTATTAACTCACAACTAAACCTGTTTCGTTGTAGTGAACTGGGCCCGATGCAAATATCGGAGAACTAGTCGGCTCGCTATTTGGAGCTCCGGCGTAATGAATGACACCCAAAACGTCCGAGCCATTTACTATATAAGTAATATTTTTAGAAATAATTTTCCTCAAATGAAGAAGTTAATTTTGGTGAACTCACAATTGGGATTTAAGGGTGAGGTCGGAGATCCACGAATAGTTAGTCGAGCGCTGAACCCTGGAATATCACAGAAACCGTAAACGTCAGCATGATTAGTTTTTTCGTTTTAATAGTAATTGAAAATCACAGTAATTGTTGATAGGTTGGTTCGCATTTATCTGTACAATTTCTGTCAGTATATGTTTCACGCCGACTGCTGTAGTACTATGAATACTTACAACGACGCTGTAGCGCTGTGCTGCAGACAGCGGCAGAAAATCGACCACATAAGGCCTCACAGAAATACCTGCGACGACGGCAGAAGAGGAAAGATGGATAAAAAACCAATACTCTCAATATCATGATTTCATACCTTCGACTTCGATAATGGTCATACGATGATTCTGTATCGAAACGTTGAAAACACCTATTCAAAAATCACAAAATGTTTTTTTTCAACGTCAAATGCAAATTGTAAAGATTCTTACCACTAGCAGAAATAGCTAAGATTCTCAACCTGTATCGTTTGCCCTGTTGGACATTGATTCGTGTTCGTGGCACAAGCGGACCGTTGGCAAAACGGCCGGCACTATTGATTAATCCCGAGTCGGGAATTGGTTCGGGAACACTAAGGGAGCTATCCCAGCGCTCTTTATATAAAGAAAAAAAAAATTTTGCATAATTACAGAAACTTGGTTAGATTTGATAAATGTAATAAGAGGGCTTACCTTGTAATTTTAGAGCTGACTCATGGTACCAATCTGACAATGATATAACCCTACTCGAATTTCAGATTGGGACTGAAAGTTTGAGTAAGAATGGTTCATACGTAGATGCATCGTCAACGTCATAAAGATCTTTATGAGGATCATCGGGATCGTCTAAAGAGGGGGGAAATGAGTAATTTGACCCTGGACATGGTTCTACGGTTGGACGACTTACAGACTATCAAGGGGCCTCTGATTCCGTCAACGTATTGACTGCCTAGATGACTATGATACCTAATAGTTTGGTTATTAGTTGTAAATCCACCGATGGATACTTAGTATGGCATATTCTATGTACCAATGTGTTCCGGTTTGTTCTCCAAGTGCGATGGAATAGTTGTACGAGTGACTGTTCAAATCAAGAATTCAGCCACAAATGACGGTGTCTTTCCTTTTGAAGGGATCTGATTAGATAATAAAATATGGACTAACCCAGAAACTATGGGACATTGGGTAACGAATGATGGACCATCGTCTCTTTAAATAAAGATAAGTTAGAGATACAACAAAGGTTGAATGATTATAATCATATAGTTTGACGAACTGCGCAGTACGAGGCTGGAACTACGGGTGAATTTATTCAGCGTAAGAGTTCAATAACAATAACAGGAGTTCAAAACGACATACGATACCGTGCCAATGCTATATCGAGACGCATCGCATGAGCTTAGTATCATTTCCAAATACAATTCGCACTACTCACGATGCTCGTGCTCCGGAGCATACTAGCCTCGGTCAACGCATTTGTTACATTAACAAAAGCTTTATCTCCTTTATTCAAAGCGAGTATTGGGCCGGGGTATTGGCCGTTGACCAAAGAAGTATTTCTAAGAAAGCCGTCTGGTGCGAGAGCTTGGTTGGACAATTCCCAGTTAAAGCTAGCACCAGCTACTTCGCTCAGACCAGCGAAACTCAGAATTCCTAGAGTTGTAATGAATAATAACCTGGAGAAAGAGGAGGCATTGTTCGTGTAGATTTAGACATGCGCATATGTTCCTCTTTATTTATGTAAACTTTTCGACTAATGTTTTAGCCCCTAATAGTCTAAGGTTTTCACGATGATTAGTTAGTACCACAATGGAAACTCAAACCGGAGAAGTTTAAAGGCTGACTGATTTAAAATAGCCATGACATCTTTGGGCCCCTTTTGACGTCGGTCTTTTTCTATACAGTTAAAATACCGAGAATGTCAAAGTGGAGAAATTTGCAAATGGAAGTTTTATTTGAATCCAAACATTTTTAGAACCAGATTATCTGTATTCTAATAGAACGCGAAGCGACACGTTGGGGCTACTAGCAATGCATACCAGAGGGAGGTAGCAACTTGAGAAAGGGACGGGTTATACTATTACACCGGTGGCAGCGTTCGGAAAATTCCTCACTTAATGGTCAAAATCTGAGATTTGACCATGTTGTTGAGAGTAAAAAGTACACATATATGCGCATTATTGGGATAATAAAATAAAGCTATATATAAGTATGTCTCAAAAATCAATTGCCAAATTAAATACATCCAGTAAATATATTATATCGTCATGTATGCGTTGCTATAATACACCAAAAACTCCTATTTCCAATCTTGGCAATACAGTACAATGATGTATTTGATTCAAATTTTCAGTCACATGTAAAAAGAGTTTCCGTTCATTACCTGAACCTAAATCTCAATTCCTCGAGCACAGCCCCAAATATATGTGTGCTGCATGTATGGCACGGAACTTAGACTTCTCGCTTATACCTCCTAATACATGTTATAACGTCTGTATGGACAATGTGATCAATAGGAGGCGCCGGAATTATACCAATGCCGAACAAACCTTTTTTTTGAAAAGTGGAGCTAATAATAGTGAAGCCTTGAGGCTTTTCAAGGTATTCTTTTTTGTTTTATGAATTTGAATGTTCAGCTGCAGACGGTATTCGGCATACATAAATAGTTTACAAATGCACGTTTTCTACATTACCATTCAAATAGTCACGACTTTGGTGGGGCATGCCCTTCGTTTCAATTCATTGTTAATTTATGAATATATCAGTTCTTGCCAATTAAATAGGCACAGTGCCGCACACGAATCATTGTTCAGTGTTGAACGACGTTGAACGTTGACCGGTGACCTTCTGGAGTCTGGAGTCATCGATCATCGATCATCCTGGACCCTCTCAGAGTCAGGCTGCCCTAGCGCAGAAGACATCTCGTTTCTCATCGAATCTACATTTTCTCTCGAACCCTTTCTTTTAATTCCCTACCAGCCACATTAGAGGTTAGTAGTTTACATGCATCGTCACCGGCATCTGAAGACTTGTCAGCTCCTTCCCCTTTCCGCAAGACTCCTCCAGGGCAGGATGATGCGTCTAACGACCGGATCCGTTAACGATGGTGCTCGTTCGTGTTGGATGATACGCATATATCTACAGGATATACTGGCAGCCTGCAGGCCGCCGGCGAACCCAGACTAAAGGTGTTTTACTTGAACGTCGTCGAACGTCGAGTTCAACAAGTTCTTCAAGTTCGTGATTCCGAAAGCTCTCATTGACAAGTAAAACGTACTGTAGATTATAATGGGGTAATATGATTAGAATAGCTAGTGCGGATTCGATAATTATATGTCACCGACACTGTCCGTGCAGCGGTCGTGTATTATTATGTTTCCCCATTTTGTTATTTTTTTTAAAAAAAGCCCGTCGATATAAAGGGAATTAGAGTTTCGTATTGAATGACGGAAAAATAGTTAATCCAAAATGTATTCAAAAAGCGTCATTTTCGACGCAGAAGAAAACAACAAGACTCAATTCCCCTTTTATTCTCAGATATACATATTTGTCTTCGCTCGTGCTTCGTTTTGAAACTGCCCCACTTTATTCTCTAAAACTACTATTATAAACAACTCTTATTATACTTCTTCTCTACTCCCCCTCTCACACAAGAAAATTAAAAAAGATAGCAAGGAATAATGATATGATATATGAAATGGTAAATTTCGAGAAATAGAAGAAGAGAAAAAAACAATGCGCGATCAACGACGTTGACCGGGGGGTACCGGTATAACCCATAACTATCTCCTCCTCCACCACTCCGCCACCGTTCTCTTCTAAATAAGCAAGTTCACCTTCTCGAACCAACCTCGCAAGTCTTTCTTCGGGATCTTCATCTTCACCTTCGGATTCTTCATGCTCGTCCGGTGTGCTACCATCCGCGTCTAACCCCGATTGTGCTGGACCGGGTCTATTGCGTCGGGGAATGAAGAGGCTCGGACGGTAGTTGTTATCGTGCGTTGAATGGTGGACTGTGATGACGTCCACGGTGTCGTCGAATGCGGCTCCTCTCTCGTTTTGGGTGCGTGGAGATTGAGATGGTGCTGGTGGTGGGTGTTGTTGTGAGGTGTAAGACGCAGGTGATGCGGGAGGTGCGGGTGCGGGTGCGGGGAGAGGAGGAACCACGTTCATGTTGATGTTAGTGTCAGTGTCGGTGTTGGCGTCAACAACGTCTGGAAGATGAAGATCTTCGATATAGACTGGGTACTGTTCGATCTGTTCCGGCGTTTGAGGTTGAGGTTGAGGCTGAGGTTGGGCTGGCGTCGACGTTGACGTTGTCGCATCGCCGTGTAACATGGCGTGAAAGAGAGTGAAATCGGTATCTCCATCCTCTCCTTCCCCTTCCTCCTCTTCCACCTCTCTCTCCCGCGGCTGATCGCTAAATTGACGACGAAGATGTTGAAGAGATTGAAGAATATTCGTCGACTGATCTGGAGGCGTATGCGGCGAATGTTCAGAATCGGCTGGAAGAAGACGAATAGGTTGTAAAGGGTGAATGGGTGGTGTTTGAGAGGATGACGATGCCAACGATGAAGATGATGATGAGGAGAATGACGTTTGTCCTGGGCCTGATGCGGATGCGAATGGTTCGGGTTGAGCACCGAGTTTGAAAGGAGACATGAGAGGTAGGGCAGGACCTGGGGTAGTAGGTACTGACGCAGGTGGTGCGGCGTTTGAAGGGCCTGCTTCCGGTTGAAGGTGAGGGTGCGGGGGAGGATAAGGTCGAGTTTGATGAATGGGAACGGTGAATACGGGAATAGCAGGAGGTTGTGGTGGAGGTGAGCGTCCTCCAAGTTGGAATTCAAGTTCTGGCTCTGGCTCTGGTTCCGGTTCCGGTTCTGGACCCTGTTCCCGTCTAAACTCCCTTCTAAATGCGCCGACGAGTCTTTGAACGTGTTCATCGAATGCAGCATCCTCCGCTTCTCTCCTCGCTCTTGCTTCTTCTCTCGCTCGTGCCTGCGCTACAGCCCAATGCTCCAAAATAGGATCAACCTCGTCTTCATCATCCATCAAATTAAACACAACTTCTCCTCCACCAACACCAACATCAACGTCAACGTCCACATCAACACCAGGCTCATCAAACCACTCGTCAACCTCATCTTCATATCCAGCAGCCGGAAAAATACCACGCCACATGTCCACCCGTTTGCTACTCCATTTTTTGTCTCGGGCTTCTTGCGATTCGGTGGAAAGAGGTGTTAGACGGGCTGCGTCGATGATGTGGCGTAGTCTGAAGTCGGGGACTGGGCGGCGGATGATGATCGCTTGACATTCGGGGCAGCGTTTGAAGTAGTGGATGACGGGACGGAAGTGGTGTCGGGTGTGTGCGGGCTGTGTCGTGGATGGACCTGCTACTGGTGCCGGTGCCGGTGCTGTTGGTGCTGCGTCTGCGTCTGGTGCCGGTGTACCATCGTCGTCATCGTCACTTTCAGATTCAGCATCCGTCGAAATAGACCGTTCGTCCACCGCTAAAAGATGGTTTCTCCGTGGTTGAGTCCACCATCCTCGTAAACACTTGTAACAGCACGAGTGTCCGCATTCCGTCAACCTGAAAAAAAAAACCAATCAGCTTTAGAACTTAAGATGGCCGGGAAGTTGAAGGCGTACACTTGTGGATTGCGTATTACTTCTTGACAAATAACACACTGAACATTCTCTTTAATACGTTCAAGTGCCTCAGATTTCAACTTCGCATCCTACAGATTCCAACATTAAAAAAAAAGGATCGTAAGACGGACGACGAGAGACGTGGATGAGGAAAGAGAGAGAAAGACGAACCTGGTATAAGCGCGCATACGTGTCCCGCATCTCTCTCAACTCAGCCTCCAACTCGCTCTCTCTTTGTTTTCCTTTACTCTCTTTCGTAAGCTCACGGTGAACTTGTTCTTCTTCAGCATCTTCGTCTATTGGCTCGTCCGCGACATCGCCCACATTGTCTTCGGGCACTTGATCTTGGTCTTGGTATTGATGCACGGCGGAACTGGACTCGTCGGTTTCTTCTTCACGACGTTTGAGTTTTTTCGAGGGACTACTGCCTTCTTCTCCTTCCGCTTTTGACTCCGAATCGTTGCTTGTACTTGCACGCCGAGAAGATCTCGGAGACAACTGAAACGCAGCGAGAAATTTACGTTTGAGCGAGGAAAACGCCATGCGTAGTGTAGTATGTTCTGTTTTATGAAAACTGTGAATCGTGTGGTGGTGGTTAAAAGATAAAAGTTTTTCGTGTAAAGTCCGAACGCACTCAACGTTCTCAGTTCATTTATGAACAGTTTTCTTTTCTCCCCTTGTGTCCCGTCTCCCTCATGTCCCCTTGAGTCCTCAATTTAGGCTATTTTAAGTGATGGACAGAACAACGTGGGAGCGAATCAGAGTGCATTCTTCAGGCTGAATTTTGTAGGTCCTTGGGCGCTTACGTGCTGGGAGATCAGATCAGATTCAGAGAGCATCAGCGGGCGCTAGAACAAACAAATTTACAATGGGCCTTGCTGTGGACAATAACCACGAAGGCGTCGAAGGTTATTGGTTCTGAGACTTGAAGGGAGTTTTGGACAATGTCCAACGTTCAGGGTCGTCGAAATGTCCAAAAACCAAGTATGTATGTATATGGTAATGTGACCTTTTTGCCCGATTTCTAACTTTATGAAGAGTCCTCAAAACAAATTTTTTTGGTAGGGTCGGAATGAAACGGTAACCTGAGCTCTAAGCTTGAGGCCCACCCAAGACACCCGCGCACACTGCATAGCGGGTACGCAAATATCGCGATTATTCTGTTGCTTTTTTTTTTTAATTTGGGGTATACACAGGTGGAAACCTGTCTTTCGACCGAACCGACCACTCTGAATTTGCCCCATCGTCGTATTCGTACACTAATAAAGTTCCCGTACCCATTCGAATTCCACTGTCCGTATGGCATCTCTCTAGGTCACGATGAGGCAGCTATAAAAACAATGATCAAAATCAGTGTTTTTCTTTGAACGGGTTTTATAATTGTTTTTCGGGACTCACTGTTGCATTGTAGTTCCTTGAATTCGGATTCAGCGGACTTGCTGGTGCAGTAAACACTGACACCGGCGTTTGCGCAGCTGCATCTGAATCCGCAACGGTCGCTCCTCTGCCAGTGTCAGCAACGGATTCGAATTCGGAACTCGAATCTCCTGTTGTTAATAACCGTGGTACTCCCGGGACCAGTGCCAGCCTGTGAGTGAGTGGAGTATTGTCACTAGTACTATCGTGCAACAACTGATTCGGATTTGAGCTTGTGTCAGAAATTAAATTTGATTTCGGTGTCCTTCTGGCGATAGTAACATTATTCCTAATTTCCGACGTTGAAAATACAGCACTTTGGATGATTCCCTCCAAAGACGAAGACTCGCCACGGTTATCGGATGATTGCACGTTTAATAGACCCCGTCGTCTCTGCCGTCGACGTTTAAAAAGGAAAAGGATTCCGCCAATAAGAACGAGCATAGCCACCACGATACCGATGACGATGCCGATTATCGTTCCCAGATTTGGACGATCATCGTTAACGTTAAAATTGTGCGTCGGGTCGACACTGGCAATTACTGTCACACTACCAGTGATTTTAAATGTAGCGGTATCAACGAGCGTCGTTGAAGGCGCCGTCGGTAAGTAGGGTGCAACACCATTACCAACACTAAAACCACTACCAACAATAACACCATTACCAATACTAACACCATTACCAACAATAACACCATTACTAATACTAACACCATTACCAACAATAACACCATTACTAATACTAACACCATTACCAACAATAACACCATCATCAACACCAGCACCAGCACCAGCACCAGCACCAAGAGCAGGAAAGAAAGACATTTCAATGGCGAAAGAGCAAAAGAAGTGAAAGGAGGTGGATAGACAGACTCGACCAGCGTAAAAGTCTGAGGGGGGGAAATGAAGTGAATGACTTTGAAAGAGAAAAAGAGAGAAAGAGTGTGTGTGTAGGCTCTTCGGGGGTTAATATGTAGCATAAGTTCGCCACGAACTCAATTCGTATCAAGGCTACAGTGCATTCCTGAGGTTCTGTATCAAAAATGAACCCATAAATGGATCTCGTGTTATGTTAAAGATAACATGATATCACAATAAATGTTGATAGTTGATGATGGAAACCAATTGAAGAAAAGATATGCTGATAAATATACCTCTTACAGATGCCGGCATCTTCCCACCATTGTGATCATGATGTTTAAGACTCGAACATGAAATGAAAAAAACCGGCGTGGGCGTGCCGTGTAACGTGTTAGCCAGTAAACTAGTAATAATAGTAACGAGCGTGGGTGCAACTGCCAGAATCAGAATCAGCCAGATGCGGCAAATCCATGATCGGGAGTTATCCAAAAATTGACTTCTGATGGTGACAAAACTTAAACTTTTGAACTTGGGCTATGCAATATCACACTATAATTATTATTGTACACATGTTATGTTTTTTACGGGAAAAAAAGAGCATGTATTTTTATGTGCGATTCCATCATTTGAGGCAGTGGATAACTTGACGACGAAAATGGTGTCGTACGTGCGTGGTAGATGGACCCGCTGCTGGCAGCTGAAGCGCTGAAGCCTGAAACTGGACCTTGGTGGCAAATCGCCACCATCGTCGGCTCCCGTCAACAGGTTTATTTAAATATTTATGTGTTAATCCTTCGTAAGGGTGTATCGATCGATGACCTGAATTTTGAGCTTGGAATTTGAAGCCACAAGTGGATCTGGAATTGGACTTGAACGGGTGTAGCGTAGCCAGCAACATACCGGAACGAGATAGAGATTGAAGAGCATCTAATGGGTAAGTTAATGATTCATCTATTCACGCTTTATTTCGGCTGTTTACTTAGACTTTGCTGTTATAGTCAAATCCACAACATTGTCGGGCTTTTTTTTAGACATTTAAAATTCGTAACTCAGGTTTAGGTTCGGATGGATTTTTTTTTCCAATAACGAAATTACGACAATGTCCCGTGGACGGCTTGAAAACGCGTTGAGTTGAGCGGGTGACCGGTATCCCCGCACACATAAGTGGTTAGCTACGCGAATACCCAGCTTATTTTGTGTCATGCTTTTTAATTTTGGGTATACACAGGTGGGAATCTATCTTTCGACTGAACCGACCACTCCGTATTTTCACCGTCGTCATATTCGTATGCTAGTAGAGCCCCTCCACCCACGCGAATGCCACTGTCTGTATGGTATCTCTCTGGGTCACGATGGAGCAGCTATAATAATGATCAAAATTAGCGTTTGTTTTCTTTTTGTTTGGAGGTTTAATTGAGGGATTTTGGGACTTACAGTTGCATTATAGTAGTTCGAGCTTGAATTCGAATCTGGATCGGTCGCTTCTCTAGATCTGCCAGTGGCCCCGGATTCAGATCCCAAATTCGAATCTGCTGTTGTCAATAGCTGTGGTACTCCCGGCCCGGGGAATGCCGGCCTGAGTTGAGCAGTCCTAGTAGTATTGTGCAACCACAACCCATTCGGATTTGAGTTTGAAGTATCACCGGCAGTTGTGTCAAAATTTAAATTTGAATTTGAATTCGGTGCTGTGCCGGCGATAATATTATTATTGGTAACTTCCGACGTTGATAATACATTACTTGGGATGATTCCCTCCAAAAACAAAGACGAGAACTTGTCGGGGTTATTGGATGATTGCACATTTAATAAACCCCGTCGTCTCTGCGCATGCCGTCGTCGTTTGAAAAAGAAAAGAATTCCCCCAATAAGAAAGAGAATGACCACCACAATGCCAACGACGATGCCGATGATCGTTCCCAGATTTTGACGATCATCGTTAACGTTGTGCGTAGGGTCAGCACTGGCAGTCACCGTCATCACACTAACGGTTTTAATTATGGTGGTATTAACGAGCGTTACGGATGTTGGCTTCGACACGATTGTAGGTGAAGGAGTCACGGAGCCTTGTGAGGGGAGCAGATTCGGTGGTAATTGAGACTCTTGAGAGGCAGGGCCGAAAATGCCGAACCCCGGAACGGTTGAAATACCAGAAGTCATTTCGATGGCGAAAGAGCGAAAGATGGAGATGGATAGACAGTTTTAGAAAGCGTAAGAGTCTGAGGGGGGAAATGGGGTGAATGACTATGAAATAGTGTGTGTATGCGCTTTTTGGTTAATATGTAACGTAAGTTCGCCGGGAACTCAATTCGTATCAAAACTCAATTCGTATCAAGGCTCAATTCCTATCAAATTTCAATTGCATTCGTGAGGATCTGTCAACATGTTTTATAAATGGAGCTGAAGTACACAACCAACACAATTAATACGAACAGGTATGTAGGCCCATCACGCTCCACAATCAAGCCGTTGAGACGAGGTCTCTATTGAATACGTGGGGCTACGCATTCATCAAAGGTGAGTACCACATGGTTCGCTGTTGTCGTCACAGCTCCACAGGCACCTGTTCAATTTCAGAAAGTCAGTGCCCTTGCTCCTGTGCACCAGTTCTCTCTACATTCTCAATCATCGATCACTATCAGTGTGTTTTTCCAATTACGTCCGAAAATGGCTTAGCCATTTATATAATTTGCCTCTATAAGTACATAAGAGTTGTTGTACAGTACATATGTACTAACGTGCGCTGGGTTCAATATATTAATTGATTTATGATGAGGCACTTGCGATGCTTCTTCTCCTTCTGCTTTTGAACCCGAGTCGTTCCATGTACCCGAACTTGAGCTAGAACGCTAAGAAGACTTCTGATACAACTGAAGCGCAGAGAAAAATTTACGTTTGAGCGAGGAAACATCATACGTAGTGTTTTTCTGTTTTGAGATGATATCCGGATAGATTTTATGAAAATTGTGAAATGTAGTGGTGGTAATGGTGGTTAAATAACAAGAGTTTTCGTAAAGTTCGAACACATCCTACCCAACGTTTTAGCTCAATTTTTCTCCCTTTGTGTCACTCTCCCTCATGTCTCCTTGAGTTCTCAGTTTGAGACTATTTGAAGCGAGACAAGATCAGCGAATCAGAAGGAAGAAATGCTCCGGTTGATGTGTAGGTCCTTGCGCGCTTACCTGTTGGGAACTGGGAGAGGCTCAGGGGCTAGGTCAATAAAATGTTTTATGGGCCTAAAAAAATCCCTGGATAACAATGAGCGTTGAAGCTCATTGGTCTGAGACTTTAAGGAAGTTTGGGTCAATGTTTGAGAGTCGTCGAAATGTCCAAAAGCTAAGTATGGCGCAATTCTCATATTTTTTCCTTAACTGAATGACGAGCCGCGAATTTAAGCCCATAAGTTTATGTGATAGGGTCATTCCTGTGGACGCAGTTGTAATAATCTGAGCATGCTTAGGCTGGAGGCCACAAGAACTCGGGCTCGCACTCGGATCCAGTGGACTTGGACTGAAACGGGGGCGGTGTGGTAGCAGCACTGTATCGGAACGCGAGAAAGAGTTAAGGAGAGAATCTGAAATGCGCATTTAATTGGTGATAATAAGTCTTTGAGCCACTCTCCTGCTATTTACCCGGGCTCTGCCTGGCAGTGTCAGTATTGTTGAGCATTGCCAGGGCGACGGACTAATCTGGCCTTATGGATTTGCAACTCAGGAGTCAGAAAGTCCTAGTCAGATTAAATTCAAATATTAAGGATTATTAATATAAAATTACGAAAACTCCCCGTCGACGGTTTGAAACACATTTGAGTGGGTGACCTTACTGTAACTGCCATACTAGGCTATCTGTATGCCCCACTTATACTTAGTGATACGCAAATATTTTGTTGCGTTTTAATCTTGGGTATACACAGGTGGAAACCTGTCTTTCGACCGAACCGACAACTCTGAATCTGCACCATTGTCATATTCGTATGATAATGGAGTTCCCATACCCATTCGAATACCACTGTCCATATGGCATCGCTCTGAATCACGGTGAGGCAGCTTTAACAATAATGATCAAAAAATTAAATTGAACGGCTTAAATAATTGTTTTTGGTGACTCACCGTTGCATTGCAGTTCAGGTTCGGATTCAGATTCGGATTTGGAGGACTCGATTGATTTGGTGCTGGTGCAGTTATTGTTAATACTGACTCCGGCGTTTGCACAGCTGCACTTGAATCCGAAACGATCGCTTCTCTAGATTGGCCAGTAGCAACACTTCCGAATTCTGAATTCGAACTTCCTGTTGTCAATAGCTGTGGTACTCTGGGGACCGGTGCCAACCTGTCAGTGAGTCGGAGGGGGGGATCATCGACATCATTAGTATTACTATCATGCAACAACCGATTCGAGTTTGAGCTTGGAGGACTACTGGCAGTTGTGTCAGAACCTAAATTCGATTTTGGTGTCGTTCTGGTGATAGAAATATTATTCATAATTTCTGACGTTGAAAATACAGCACTTTGGATGATTCCCTCATTAGACGACGACGACTCGCCACGGTTAGTACCGGATGATTGGACATTTAATAAAACCCGTCGTCTTTGTCGTCGACGTTTGAAAAAGAAAAGAATTCCCCCAATAAGAACGAGCATGGCCACCATGATACCAATGACGACGCCGATTATCGTTCCCAGATTCGGACGATCATCGAAGTTGTGCGGGCCAACACTGGCAGTCACCGTCATCACATTATCAACGGGAGTCGTCACGGTACTAGTGATAATTGTAGTGGTATCAACGGGCGTCACGATCGCGGGTGTGAGCTCAGACTCTTGCGATGTCACGACGAAGAGCGTCGTCAGTTCGGTCGTGAATGGAGTGTCAATGAATGTGAACGTCGTCAGTGGGATCGTGACTGGAACGAGTTGAAGAGGGACGGTAGAAGTCAAAGAAAGAACAGCAGTGGAAGTCATTTCAAGGGCGAAAGAAGCGGGAGATAGACAGAGATAGACAGACAGACTCAGACAGCGTAGGAGTCTGAGGGGGGGAAACGGAGTCACGGTGAATGACTATGAAAGGAGTGTGTGAGAGAGGGGGCCTTTGAGGGGTTGATATGTAACGTAAGTTCGCCACGAACTCAATTCGTATCAGGGTTCAAACGTTCAAGTGCATTCCGAGTCGTGAGGTTTTGTCTCAAAAATGAGCCCATAAGTGGTTGTTACAATTAGTATGATAATATTATAATAAATTTTGATGGTCGATCGTGGAAACCGATTGAAAAAAAGGAATGCTCATAAATATACCTCTTAAAGATGCGACAAATGGACAATCGAGTGTTAAAAAAAGTTCAAAAACCGAACTTGACTTCTGGTGACAAAACTTTCGAACTTGGGCTACACAATATTCACAATATGATTATTGATGTACACGTATTATGTTGTTACGGGAAAAAAGAGCGTGTATTTTTATATGCGATTCCATTTGAAGTAGTGGATAACTGAATGACGAAAATGGTGTCAATATCGTGCGTGCGTGGTAGATGGACCCGTTGCTGGCATTCCTGCTGGTGCTGAGTCTGGACCTTGGCAGTGGTGCCGGTGAATCGTCACCCTCATCACATCATCGGCTCTCAGACTCAGTATCCGCGTCGAGGTAGACCGCACTGAAAAAATAAGATACCCTTGTAATAGTGAATTTTATTAACACTGCCAGTGGCAGCCAGAACCAGTAACAATCAAGATATGTATCTGTGGTGACGGTTAAAAGACAAGACTCTCTTGTCGTTTCGTAAAGTCCGAACACGCCCAACGTTTTCAGCTCATGTATGTTTTTTCTTCCCTTGTGTCCCCTCTTCCTCATGTCCCCTGGAGTCCTCACTCGGAGGGTATTTTAAGCGAGAAAGGATCAACGAATCAGAAAGAAGAATGCTCTGTCCTTGTGCGCTTACGTGCTGAGTGGAAGATCGCGGAGGTTTCAGCGGGCGCTACTACAATAAAATTTACCACGGGCCTTGCCATGGACGAAACAAAAAAAAAAATCCGTGGATAACAATAGCGTTCACGCGTTGACGTTAATTGGTCTGAAACTTTAGGAAGTCTGGGACAATATTTCAGGGTCGTCGAAATGTCCAGAAGCCATGTAAGTACGGCGCAATTCTCATTTTTTCCTTGACTAGATGACGAGCCGCCACCATGACTGCCAGTCCATAGGTTTAATTAACGTGTATCGATATCGATGACCTGAATCTTGAGCTTGGAATTCGAGGCCATAAGCGGATCAGGTATTGGACTTGAATGCGTGTGGCGTAGCAGTAGTATATCGGAACAGTGACGAGAAAGATAGAGATGGAGATTAATCTAAATGGTGAGTTAATGAGTCATTTATTTTCAGACCTAATCAGGCTTCAAACTGTGTCCAGGGCTCAATGTATGAAATCCAATCCAAACCAGACTCAATGAAGTCCTTGAGAGTGTTGGATTGGAGCTGAGTGTTAGACGTTTTAGGCTTTTGTGATCCGTAACTCAGGTTTAGGCTCGGACGGACTTCTTTTAATTGCCAATGACGAAACTATGACAATGTCCCGTGGACGGCTTCGAAAACGCGTTGAGTGGCTGGTACCTCTTACTGTTCTCGCACACATGGTGGTACGCAAAATGTTCGGCTTATTCTCTATCGTGCTTTTTAACTTTGGCTATACATAGGTGGAAATCTATCTTTCGACCGAATCGACGACTCGCAATTTGAATCATCGCCATATTCGTACGCTAGTAGAGTTCCTCCACCCACGCGAATGCCACTGTCCGTATGCCATCTCTCGTCACTGTGATGAGGCAGCTATAATGCATGACAATAATAATCAAAATCAGCGTTTTTTTTTGGAGGAGGGGGGTACGGTTTAAATAATTGTTTTTTTTGGTGACTTACCGTTACATTGTAGTTCAGGCTTAAATTCGCATTTGGCAGACTCGGTTGATTTGGTGTTGGTGCGGTTGACACTGGCATCAGCGTTTGCACAGCTTCACTTGAATCCGGAACGACCTCTTCTCTAGATCTGCCTGTGGTAAAAGATTCGATTTCCGAACCCAAATCCGATCCTGCTGTTAATAGCTGTGGTACTCTTGGGACCCGTGCCAGGGTATCGTCACTAGTGCTATCGTGCAACAACCGATACGGGCTTGAGCTTGGGGTACTGCTGGCAGTTGTGTCAGAAATTGAATTTGAACTCTGTGTCGTTCCGGTGATAGTAATGCTATCAGTAATTTCAGACATCGACAATACAGAACTTTGGTTGCCATTTCCCTCCAAAAACGAAGACGAGGACTCGGCGGCCTCGCCACCAGCACGGTTGCCAGATGATTGCGCATTCAGTAAACCCCGTCGTTTTAGAAAAAAGAAAAGAATTCCCCCAGTGAGAACGAGAAAAACCACTACGATGCCAATGACGATGCCAATTATTGTTCCCAGATTTGGACGATCATTGAAGTTGTGCGGGTCAACACTGGCAGTCACCGTCTTCACACTATCAACCGGCGTGACGATACCAGTGGTTTCAACTGTAGTCTTATCACCGGGCGTCACGGTCGCGGGTGTGGGTTTCAATGACACGACGGAGAGCGTCGTCAGTGGGATCGGGGATGGAGTGTCAATGACTGTGGACGACATCGGTCCCGGCGGTATCAGGATCGGGGATAAAGCGTTAATGACTGTGAACGGCGTCGGTACTAGTGTCGGGATCAGGGATAGAGTGTCAATGACTGTGAAGGGCATCGGTAACGGTGTCGGAATCAGGAATGGAGTGACTCTAGGAGGAAATGGGCTGGTTGCAGCGCTAAGAACAAGCGCAGACATTTCAACGACGAGGGTGCAAAAGAGTGAAAGAAGCGAAAGAAGCGACAGATGGAGGTGGGTCGAACAGACTCAGACAGCGTAGGAGTCTGAGGAAGAAAAATGAAGTGAATGACTATGAAAGAAAAAAAGAGAGAGAGAATATGTGTAGGCTTTTGGGGGGTTAATATGTAACGTAAGTTCGCCGCGAACTCGATTCGTATCAAGGTTCAAGTGCATTCGTGAGGTTCTGTCTCAAAAAATGGAGCTTATAAGTGGTACCGGCTTCATCGTTGGGTTAAAGATAGTACGATATTATGATAAATGTTGATGGATAAATATACCTTTTACAGACATCTTTCCGGCATCTCTCCGGCATCTCTCCGACATTATGGTCATAGTGCTTAACTTCTAAGACTCGAAAATGAAAGGAAAAAAAATCGGTGTGGGCGTGTCGTGTTAGCAGTAACGGGCGTATTGTTGTACATATATTATGTTTTACGGGAAACGGAAATGGTGTTGTGCGTACGTAGTAGATGGACCCGCTGTTGGCATTCCTGCTGGTGCTGAAACTGGACCTTGGTGTCGCCACCATCGCCGGCCCTCAGACTCAGTATCTGAGACAAACAGCTCATCGACACTGAAAAAAGATGGTCTCTCCGTGGTTGAATCCACTATCCTCATAAACATTTGTAATAGTGAATTTTTAAGCACTATCAATGGCAGCCAGAACCAGTAGAAATCGAAATATGTATCTCAATAAACAAAAAGAAACAGAGATAATCAAATTGTACAGTTAATCAGGAGTATACACAGATGGAAACCTATCTTTGGACCGTATCTACCATTCTGAATTTGCCCCATCGTCATATTCATATGATAGTGGTGTTTCCCTAGTACCCAGCCGAACACCACTGTCCATATGGCATTTTTTCTCTCTAAGTCAGAGTGAGGCAGCTATAATACCAGTAACCATTGATCAAAACCAGTATTTGTTTTTTTGGCTTGGGGACACACCGTTGCATCATAATTCAGCTCAAATTTGGAAGACTCCATTGATTCGGTGCTGGTGCAGTTGACACTGATGCCGGCATTTGCACGGCAGCTGCACTGGCACCAGGATTAGGAACAATTCCTTCTTCACATCTTTCAGTGGCATCGGTCGAATCCTAAATCCGAATTTCCTGTTGTCAATACCCCCGGGAATGCCGGCCTGAGTGGAGTAGTCAAGGTAGTATTGTGTAACAACATCCTGTTCGGATTCGAATCTGAGGTATAACTGGCACTGGCAGTTGAATTTGAATTCGGTGTCATTTCAGTGATAGTAATATTATTATTACTAAGTTCCAACGTTAGTAATACAGTGCTTTGAATGATTCCCTCCGCAGACAAAGACGAGGACTCGCCACGGTTACCTTGCACATTCAGTGAACCCCGTCATCTCCGCACATGCCGTCGTCGTTTAAGGAAGAAAAGAATTGCCCCAATAAGAGCGAGAATAACCACCACGATACCAATGACGACGCTGATTATCGTCCCCATATTTGGACGATCATCGTTGAAATTGTGCGTCGGGTCAACACTGGCAGTCACTGTCATTACACTACTGGCTTTGATTGTAGCGGTACCAACGGGCGTCACGGCCGTGGGTGTCGACTCAGGAAAACTATTCAACAAGATATTATTTAGAGAGGTGCTGAGGTGCGGTGAGGTCGGAAATGGTGAGGTCAGCGGTTGTAAAAAAAATGGTAGTGGCTGTGCTAAAAATGACCCTCAGATTGTTCGGGGATGGAATAGTAACGATATTGTCGATTGAATTGACATGGTAAGTTGATTTTGACTAGTCACTGGCGCGGGATCTATAGAAGTAATAGTGCCTGGAGGCATTCAGTTCAACGGCGAAAGAGCGAAAGAAGCGAAAGATGGTTACAAGACAGACTCAGAGAGTATAGAAGTCTGAAATGAAGTGAATGACCATAAAAGAAAAAAAAGAATGCGTGAGAGCGTTTAGGGGTTGATATGTAATAAAAGTTCGCCATGAGCTCGATTCGTATCAAGAATTGCATTTGACCATACATTCGTGAGGGTTCGTACCAAAATAAACCCATATATGATTCTATCATTGGGTTCTTAATAATAGATAAATGATAAAGTGGTTGATAACAAACCAATTGAAAAACGGAAAGTATTCTCATAAATATACCTCTTAGAGACCATCTTCCCGGCATCTTCCTGACATTGTGATTATGGTGTTGAAGACTCAAATGAATAGATAAAGCGCGTTAGCGTTGGGGTCGACATGTCGTATTAGCAATAGAGGGTATAGGTCAACTGCCGGAAGCGACACATCGAGAGTTCAAAAAATGCCAAAATCAAAATAGACTTCCCGTGACAAAAGTCAAACTTGGAGTCTACACACGCAGTACCACAACATACGTATTGTTGTGCACATATTATGTTGGAAGAGAATGATTTTCGATATGCGACTCCATTTGAGGTAGTGGATGACTGGACGAAAGTGGCGCGTGTGCGGTAGATGGACCCGCTGGTGAAACTGAAACTGGTGGTGTATCATACTATCGTCAGCCTCGCGTCATCGTCGTCGCTCTCAAACTCAGTGTCGAGATAGACCGCTCATCGACACTGCCAAAAGGTATTTTTTCCGTAGTTGAGTTGCCATGAATCTCCGTAAATACTTTTCAACCGTCAATCTAAAAAAAAACACGATGAGGTGGAGAAAAAAGGCGTTGCGACTTTTCCAAAACGTACATTAATGGATTGCGTATCATTTCTTGACAGATAACACACTGTTAAAGCGCTTCAGACTCCAATTTCGCATCGTAAGAAGGTCGTACGACAATAAGTGGGAGAGAAAAGACAAACCTGATATAAGCGCGCATACGTGTCCTGCTCACTCCCGCATCTCTCCCAATTCAGCCTCCAACTCGCTCTCTCTTTCTTTTGCTCTCTTTCGTGAGCTCACGATGACATTCTTCTTCGGCATCATCATGCATCAGTTGGTCGGCGTCGTTAGGCACTTGTTCTGGTATTGATGCATGGCGACATCATCAGACACTCATGATCAGACTCGGTATCTTCTTCATGATGTTTGAGTTTTTTTTTAGACTACTACAGACTATTTCCTTCTTCATCCGGTTTTGAATCCGAGTCGTAGCCTGTGCTCCTAAGTGCACACATCACAAGTCCTTGATGACAGTCCTTTTGGTGTACGCGTGGCGGCGTGACTCGGAATGCAGAATGGATGACTCAGAGTCACTCTCCCTCATGTCTCCTTGAGTTCTCAGTTTGAGGCTATTTGAAGTGAGACAAGATCAACGAATCAGAAGGAAGAAATGCTCTGGTTGGTGTGTAGGTCCTTGCGCGCTTACCTGTTGGGAACTGGGAGAGGCTCAGGAACTAGGACAATAAAATTTTCTATCGGCCTTGCGATGGACAACCAAAAAAAACCGTGACAACAATGAGCGTTGACGCTCATTGAGCTGAGACTTTAAGGAAGTTTGGGTCAATGTTTGAGAGTCGTCGAAATGTCCAAAAGCTAAGTGTGGCGCAATTCTTATATTTTTTCCTTGACTGAATGACGAGCCGCGAATTCAAGTCCATAAATTTATGTGATAGGGTCATTCTGGTATACACAGTTATAATAATCTGAGCCTTAGACTGGAGGCCACAAGGACTCGGACTCGGATCTGGACTTGGACTGAAAGGGGGGTGGTGTAGTAGCAGCACTATGGGAACGCGAGAAAGAATCAGGGAGAAAAGCTGACTGACATGCGCATTGAATTGGTGAGAATAAGTCTTTGATCCACGCTTCTGCTGTCTACTCGGGCTCTGCTCAGCATTGTTGAGCGTTGGGTACGGACTAGTATGTCCTTCAAATGGATTTGCAACTCTGAAGTTAGCAAGACCTAGTCAGATTCAGATTCAAATTTCCAGCACTGTCAATATACGAAGGTCCGAAATAACAATTACTAGATGTTCCGTCAATGGTCAGTTGGCGTGGTACTAGGGTTTTAACTTTCTCTGACGGATGTGAGCGAGTAAGCAGTAGTGTATATCGGAACGAGAGACAGAAAGGGATTGGAGTTATGGTGAGAATTTTTTTTTACTCTTCTGTTTTAGTTAACTTACATACATAGGCTGTCTGCTGAAATTCAGAAAGCTAAAATTTGTATCAAGTTTCCGTTATGCTCGCAGACGCGTCTTGTGGGAAAACAAACACTATCCAGTCAAGTCCAATCCAAAACAGAATCATAAAGTCCTTGAAGGCGCGAAATTACGACAATGTCCGTCGACGATTTGAAAACGCCTTCATTCAAGTGGGTGACCGGCCCTACTCTTACTGTCCCCCGCATACATAGTGGTACGCGCATACCCGGCTTATTTTGTTTCGTGTTTTTTAATTTGGGGTATACACAGGTGGAAATCTATCTTTCGACCGAATAGACAACTGGGAACTTGAACCATCATCATATTCGTACGCTAGTGTTCCTCCATCCACGCGAACACCACTGTCCGTATGCCATCTCTCGTCACTGTGATGAGGTAGCTATGATGACAGTAATCAAAATTAGCGTTATTTTTTTTGGACGATTTAAATAATCGTTTTTGAGGTGACTCACCATTGTTATATTGTAGTTCAAGCTTGAATTCGGATTTGGCGGACTCCGTTGATTTGGTGCTGGTGCAGTCAATGTTAACACTGACACCGGCGTTTGCACAGCTGCACTTGAATCCGGAACGATCGCTTCTCTAGATCTGCCAGTAGCAACGGATCTGAATTGCGAATCCGAACCTCCTGTTGTCAATAGCTGCGGTACTCTCGGGACCGGTGTCAGCCTGTCAGCGAGTGGAGTATCGTCACTAGTACTATCGTGCAACAACCCATTCGGGTTTGAGCTTGGATTACTACTGGGAGTTGTGTCGGAAATTAAATTTAATTCCGGTGTCGTTCCTGTGATAGTAACATTATTCGTAATTTCATTATTCGTAATTTCCGACGTTGATAATACAGCACTTTGGATGACTCCCTCCAAAGACAAAGACGAGGACTCGGCGTCGGCGGCCTCGTTACTGGCACGGTTACCAGATGATTGTACGACATGTAATAAACCCCGTCGTTTTAGAAAAAAGAAAAGTGTTCCTCCAATGAGAATGAGAATAACCACCGCGATGCCTATGACAATGCCGATTATTGTTCCCAGATTTGGACGATCATAGTTAAAATTGTGAGTCGGGTCAACACTGGCAATTACCGTTATACTACTAGTGATTATAATTGTAGTGGTATCAACGAGCGTCGTTGAGGGCGCCGTCGGTGAGTGAGGTGCAACACCATTACCAACACTAACACCGCTAACACCATCACCAATATTAATACTAATGGTAACACCATTATCATCGCCAACACCATCACCAACACCATCACCATTACCATCACCAACACCAAGAGCAAGAATGAAAGACATCCCAATGGCGAAAGAGCGAAAGAAGTGAAAGAAGGTGGATAGACAGACTCAAACAGCGTAGGAGTCTGAGGGGGGGAAAGGAAGTGAATGACTATGACTATGAAAGAAAGAGAGAGAAAGAGTGCGTGTAAGAGCTTTTGAAGGGGTTAATATGTAACGTAAGTTCGCCACGAACTCCAATCGTATCAAAGCTAGACTGCATTCGTGAGGTTCTGTCTCAAAAAAGGAAGCCTATAAATGGTACCAGTCTTATCGTTGGGTTACAGATAGTATGATATTATGATAAGTGTTGATGATCGATCATGGAAACCAACTGAAGAAAAGGAATGCTCATAAATATACCTCTTACAGACACCGACATCTTCCCGCCATTGTGATCACGATATTTAAGACTCGAACATGAAAAGAAAAAGATCGGCGCGGGCGTGCCACGGTGTAACGTGTTAGTAGTAAACTAGTAATAATAGTAACGGGCGTGGGTGCAATTGCAAGACGCGACAAATCGATGATCGAGACTTAAAAAATTTTTAAAATCAAAATTGAATTCTGGTGACAAAACCTTCGAACTTGGGCTACACAATATTATAGCCTAATTATTTTTGTACACATATTATGTTTATACAGGAATTTCCCGTCGTCGGGAAAAGAGAATGGATTTTTATATGTGATTCCATTTGAGGTAGTGGATAACTTGACGACGAAAATGGTGCTGTGCGTGCGTGGCAGATGGACCCGCTGCTGGCCCTTCTGCGGTGTATCGTCACCCTCGGTCCCTCGCCATCATCGTCGGCTTTCAGACTCAGTATCCATCGAGATAGACGGCTCTTCGACACTGCAAAAAGATATTTTTTCCGTAGTTGAGTCGCCATGGATCTCCGTAAACACTTTGCAACCGTCAACCTAAAAAAACACACGATGAGATGGCGAAAAAGGCGTTGCGACTTTCAAAAACGCACATTCATGGATTAGGTATCATTTCTTGACAAGTAACGCACTTAACATTTTCTTGAACACGTTCAAAAATCCCAGACTTCACTTTCGCGTCCTACACCAACATAGAAAAATCGTACGACGACGACAAGGTGAAAGAAAAGGATAGACTTGGCGCGCATATGTGTCCCGCATCACCCTCAACTCCGCCTTCAACTCGCTCTCTTTTTGATTTTCTTTAGTCTCTCACACCGCCAATGAGGCCAAATCCAAAGCATTTCTGAGTTTTGGGAGCATAGGAATTGGGATTTTTGAAGCCACAAGTGTAACTCGGAAAGTCCTAATCAAGGTTGAGATTGAGATATCCGGGACTATCCATATATACGAGATTAGGACATGTTCCGTCGGCTGTAGCAGTGCCAGTCCTCTGAAGCTATTATGTGAGTAGTCAACTGCATGTCGTGACTCTGGCCTTTTTCTGAGATGGAGAGATAAGTGACATACGCGCATGAACATGTGTGGTATGTAGTTTAATTTCGGGTATACACAGGTGGAAATCTGTCTTTCGACCGTACTGACCACTCCGAATTCGCTTCACCGTCACGTTCGTACAGTAATAGAGCCCCTTCACCCACGCGAATGCCACTATCTGTATGCCATCTTTCAGTTTCGCGAGGGGGCTATAATTACAATTAGTTGTGGTTTTTTTCAAAAAACTTATAGTTTTAGGACTCACAGGAGCATTGTAGTTCGGATTCGGATTCGGATTCGGATTCTGACTCGTACTCCATTGATGTGGGAATGGGGTAGTTAACAATGACACCGGCTGCACTTGAGAAGTAGTGGCTGCACTGCCGGGATCCGGACTGGTTGTTCTAGCAACAACGGGTTCGAGTTCCGAATCTCCTATTGTCAGTAGCTGTGGTACTCGGACTGTCATTGAAAGTGGAGTATTGTGCAATAGCAACCGATTTGGATTTGGGCTTGAGGAATCACTGAGGTCGACAGGGTTTGGACTTGGATGTGAAATCGGCATTGTGGCATTAATATCAGCAGCACCACTAATTTCTGTCTTCGATAATACAGTACTTTGAACAATCCCCTCCGAAGCAGGGGACGATAGTAAACCGCGTCGTTTTTGCCGTCGTTTCCAAAAGAAAAGGGTACCTCCAAGAAGAACGAGAATAACCACTACGACGCTAATGACGATGCCGATTATCATCCCGAGATTCTGACGATTACCACTGTGCAAGTCTGCGGTTTTATCAACGGTCACGGTGCTAGTCGTCCTAATTGTGGTGGCAACGGGCGTTATCGATTCAGAACTACTCGACGGAAGATTAGTCGGCGCAGAACTGTTTGACGCAGAATGATTTGACCCAGAACTATTTGACCCAGAACTATTTGACCCAGAACTATTTGACCCAGAATTACTATTCGACGTGGTGGGACTATCTGAGGAGATGTCCGAGCCGGGATTTGTGCTTGATGGTGTTGAAGTTGGAAGAGGCGTTGTCGGTGAAGAAGGGGTGGGGTCCGCGGGGGGTGTAGTACCAATGGTGACCGGCACAAGAGTAGTGTCTGGTATGGATGGCGCTGGTATCTCAGGACCACCTGGGTTGATCGATATCGTCTCGGTAAAGGTTGTCACGGTCAAGAAAGGATTCCCTACGGACGTCGACGAGGGGATCGGATTATTTGTAACCCCATTGGGGAGAACTATTAAGGTGGTCATTTCAAGAGTGAAAGAGAGAGAGATAAATAGACAATGTAGACAGCGTAGGAGCCCGAGTGGGAAAAAAGAGTGAATGACTATATATAAGAAAGAGAAAGTGTGGCAGACGAAGCGACTATCACGGTTATCATCTTACCCGAACGCTTTGATGTAACACTAGAAGGGGAGAAAGAAGAACTTTGGCTCAAAAGATGTTGATTGAGAAAAATGACACTGGCTTTGGGAGTTATTATGTAACTCAAGTTCCACGCGATCTCAATTCGTACAAGACCAAAATGCATCTGTAAGATTTTGTCTCAAGGTACTGTACGTGTCCTATCATTGGGCTATTAGACGATACGTGAGTGCTAAATGCTGTTGTTGTTGATGATGATGATGATGATGATGATGAAACAACAAAGGAAGAGTAGGCACCTATAGGTGTATCTTCCTAGAATTGTGATGATGGAGTCTGGGATCTCTCGAAAAGAAGCAGATGACAAGCAAATGAAAATGAAAAGAAAAAAGTGCGTGGGCGTCAGTACTAGTAGCGACTAGCTCAGGGCATCAGAAGCAAGCGACACATCGGAATTTGAAAATGCCATAACTAACCTTTGCGCGACAGAGCTCAAACTTGAAATCTACGCAACATACTTATCATTGTACAAACAGCTGCGTTTTACAAGAATGGACATTGCGACTTCGGTGATTTATCGGATCTGTGTTTGAAACGATACGGATGGGAACGACCTGAGAACAACGAGTTTCCACTGGAGTTGAAATTCGTGGCAAGTATGGCATTCAATGAATTCGCGTGCCAATCATGCACATGATACCGAACTCAGATCAATGATCTGGGTTTTGTCTCTGAGCGCTCTAAAGGTCTCTAGATGGTGGGATGTACGTTAGAGACAAAACCCACATCATTGATGCCGACCTGTAGCGCTGGTCAAGCCAACACGACTATAATTGCACGTTCTTGTGACGCTTATCATAGAAATGAAGGAAAAAATCGACTTGTTCGCTGGCACGGTATATTGTGAGCACGACGACTGTGGATGTGAGTCATACATGGTACCTGAGTTGGACGCCAATCCTAATACGAACTTTCAATTCGCCCGCAAAACAAAGGACATTCAGACTCAAACAAGTCAACCATTAAACACTAAAGGTTTTGCGTATGAAATACTTCGGTACTGATCGGAATGAAATGATAGTCGGTGGGAGGAACCATAAACGTTAAATAATCTAGATCTCATGAGCATCGGTTCATGAACAGATACTACTACGTACGTACGTTAAATCTTCCGGGCCTAATGTGCAAATACGAGGCTGGCGCAGAGTTCGACGAAGCGTATCCGGTATTGATGATGAGCTCCTCTAGATAGATAGCCCAGATCGGCGTAAGCTCACTCCACTCAGATAGGCAAAGTGTCTAAATAACAATAGAGAAGCTGATCGCCTTGCAGCCAAGGCATAATTAGATTATCCCGCCATGCCATACAGTGCAGAAAACTTGAAGCAAAAAAGACGGGCGCTCACTTGAAACTCCGACATGACCCGCATGGATCCTTTCCTTTCCTTTGCGGTAGTTTTTTTACCGTAACAGTTGTGCCAGTAGTTTGATATCCTTTCAAAACTTCTCTTTCTGGATTCTCTTTCATTGCTCTTCACGGTGGTACTTGCTAAAATTTTCTTCATCTATTCGATGAGAAACATGTCTAAACGGTCGACGCCTGTCATTTTCCTTCAAATATCCGGGCCCTAGTGAGAATTTTACGTGCATGTCTGATGAAAACCTGGTTCAAAATGGCCACCCCGATAGCTTCACTACCTCAATTAAACGTTCTTCTGTAAACGCCGGTATTGCGCCTAAATTCGCTCTCTTTTCGAAGAACCTTTTTGCACGAAAGCAACCCGGGTACACCGTGGATCTTTGAAGAGACATTTCTAGACCGCATCTTCCGAGAACTGTAAATGTGGTGTCGGTGATAACGAGGTTGACGATGATGATAACGGACATGAGAGGTAAAGCAGGACCGGTTGAGTTTGAGGATTAATGGGAACCGTGAATGAAAGGAGCAGGCGGGGGCAGTTCTAGTTGTTTACAGCTATCATGTAAGTAATCAAATTATGTCGCCGCCGTAGCTTTTCTTCTTTGAAATATAATCTTCAGAAAGTGGATATGGAACCATGGTATGTACAATGTTACTTTCGGGTATACACAGGTGGAAGTCCGTCCTTTGACCGGACCGACCCCTCTGAATTTGCCTCATTCAAGTTGTCATCCTCATATTCGTACACTAATAGAGTTTCCACACCTATGCGAACGCCGCTATCCGTGTGCCATCTCTCGTGAAGCAACTACAAAATAAAAGTGTTCATTGTTATGTAATTTGTCGACTTAATCGGTATTGGGAACCCACTGTTTCGTTGGAATTCGGACTCGGATTCCATTGGTTTGAACGTACAGTCAACAATGTCATTGGCATTTCCGAGTGGGCGGCTGCTCCATCGCGTACGGATTCCGAATCTCCTACGGTGAATAGCCTTGGGACTTGGATTGGACTCGGCGTATCGGGCAACAACCTCCTCGGACTTGTCATGGTACCAGAAGTTGTGTCAGGATTGGAATTTGAATTTGAATTTGTCGTCGTATCAGTGATAGGATCAGTAACTGCTGTCGTCGATAATGCAGTGCTAGTTTGGATGATCCCCTCCGAGGAATTCTCGTCATGGTTACTGACTGAACCGCGTCGTCTCTCAGGCTGCCGTCGACGCCGTCTGAAAAGGAAAAGAAGACCCCCAAGAAGAACGAGAGTAGACACCACGATACTAATGGTTATTCACGCGAGTCTGCAAGTGATGACTATCTCCTACGGTGGGGTCAACAGTGATGGTGTTAATCGTCCTAATTGTGGTGGTAGTGGTGGTAATAGCCTGGAGTGCGGCCGGGGGCCCGGGCGAAGTGGTAGTTGATGGCGGTGAAATGAAAAAGGTCGTGATCGAGGGGACCGACATTGTTGACAGTCCTTCAGGTCCTGTGATAGTGAATGATGATGTAGGTTCAATTGTGGAGTTCGAAAAGATATTGAACGTCGTTGGGCTTGAACCTACATTGAGCGTCGGGATGGTAGTTGTAGAGAAGCTAATACTGGATGGCAATGGCGTCGTGGTGTGTTCAACAATACGTGGTGATGCCGGTAGGACGCTACTAAATATCTTCCCAGACATGACTTGGATTCAAGATGCACTTTACACTGTCAGGCAGTTTGAACTTTACAAGCACGTACTTGGTCTCTTTTAAACATTGCCAATGTAAATCTCAGCTCGAGAGAGAAAAACAAAATGAAGAGAAGTGTAAGATGAATAGCTTTCAATTCCTTGTTTTCAACGCGATAGATATCTCAATTCGTATCATGGACCACTGCGTTTTTGAGGTTCTGTCTCGACTCCCAAGGATAAGCAGCAAGTACGTTCCCTCATTGGGTGGGGTTACAGATGAATAGATGATAAATGGTACGGTTGCCGAGGTGTTCGAGACGTCGACCGGTCAATCCGCAATTCAACGTTGTGCTGTGACTCAAGACCTGTGAATGAGACGGTTATTGATGTTAGACTATGATCCAAAAATGGATGTTCAGCATTCATATTGAGCCGAATTAGCAAATTAGCGTCGGCGATCATAGGGGCCAATGATAGCTCGCTTTTGATTGGTGTTGCGTACAGCTTGTTTGAGTTTCCTGTACCTCATCAGCTCATCAGACGGACTGTGAACAGGTTCAGAGTCATTATGATGGCCAAGGCTAAGCAGTCCTAGTCATGAACCATTATCATGACTGTAACCGCCTTCGCTTGTTCATTTTTATGCGATAGGGTCCTTCTGACTTCTGGTGCGGCGTGCACGATTGGAGTTTGGAAGGTACTAGCATTGATTGAGGCAAGAACATAGTAACGCGTTCAGATGGAGTCGACTATGCAAGTAGGCCGGCATTGAGAAAATCGGTATTCAGCAAAGTAGGACCGAGATTGATGGTGAGCACCGCTTAATAGGTACCAGAACCGGTTTACCTCATTTCACCACATTAAGCAAGCGGTCCGGATATTAGAAAAATACTTTGCGACTACATAGGAAGGCTCAGTTTGAGATTAGCCCATCACCCCATTGACTCATGCAGTGCGGAAAAGGTTGGTTACGGGCGCTCACTTGAAACTCCGACGCAAGGCTTTCCTTTCGTTGCGAAAACAATGAACATCCACAATATCGTTATACGAGCACACATTTCAATTCCATGAAATAACATCTTTCATACAAGTATAAGGTCATAGCTGTTTCACTTAAATATTACTGAAATCCTTCTCTCTTTTAGATTCTTTCCCAATTCCCATTATTATTCATCGCCTCAAAACTGCGAGTGATGCTTCTGTATATGGCTAAACATTTTTCCTCATCTATCCGATAGGCAACGATCTGTTATTTTCCTTCAGATACTTGCAAGTGGGAAATTCGCCCGCATAATCAGTCGTATCCATGTAAAAAAGGTTCTTTGAGGAGAGCGCGACCTCAAACGTCACATTGGCGTCCACGCTGGGATAGAGGAGCGTTTGATTGAGAGGGAAAAGCTCTCGGCTAAGGAAGCGGTAGTCATTCCGAACCAAATCTAGGTCTGGGTTTGCGTAAACAGACATCATGAAAAAGCTGGAAATGCCTCTTGAAGGATCCGCGCCGTACAAGTACTCACGTGTTCATAGTCCTTGTCGATGAAGGTTCGTTTGATTGATGAGCTTAGACTTGATCTAACTTGGGAAGAGGATGGCGTCACTGTGGTCGAATAATCGTACCCTTGATAACCCGGCACCCCGACGTTGTCTCTGCCACCGTCGACATCGTTTGAGAAAGAAAAGAGCACCACCAAGAAGGATGAGAATAAAAACAACGATGCCGATAACAATGCTGATTATCACCTCGAGATTTTGACGATCATCGTTGTGCGAGTCAACGGTTACTGTACTAGTCGTCCTAACTGTGGTAGTAGCCAGGACAATAGATATAGAGTTATGCGATATGGTGATACTTGTCGGAGCAGAACCTGACGTTGGAGAATTTATGGGACTGGTGGGGTTGGCCTTTGAGGAATCGGGGGGGTTGGGTGACGTAGGGGATGGGTTGGGCGACGTAGGGGAGGGGTTGCTAATGGAGGAGTCGGGTTGCCCGATATCACTAGGCCCAGAACTTGTAGACATTTTAAGAGCGAAAGAGTGAGGGATAGATAGACAGACAACGTAGGAGTCTGAAAAGAAGTGAATGACTAGTATCTCAGAGAGAGATAACAGATGGAGCGATGGGAGAAAGAAGAAAAAGACTTGACTCAGGAAACGTTGGTTGACGCTAGATTCAAACCTTACTATGTAACTTGAGTTCGACACAATCTCAATTCGCATCAAAATTAAATTGCATTTGTGAGGTTTCGTCTCAGAAATAAGGGCAAAGATGGTTCTATTCCAGTCATTGGGCCAGATGAGAAATGTTTATGATGATGGAACAAACCAATTGTACACAGTGAAAGCATGCTCATGAATTAGTGTTTGCACGTCGGCGTGGAAGTGCCGCGTTGGGCAGTAGCGGTTGTTGGGTGACAACTGTCAGAAGCACTCGACATATCGTGTCAAAAATCACCTGCGCCTGATCCGGCGAGGTCCGTCTGATGGAGGCCGATGGAAACTGAGGGAAGCCGGCGATGTTGAAGGATGCTGAAGCTCTGAAGCTCGAAGCTTGAAGCTTGAAGCTTGAAAGCTTGAAGGCTCAGCTTCCCTCCTCGCTCTTGCTTCTTCTCTCGCTCGTGCCTGCGCTACAGCTCAATGCTCCAAAATAGGATCAACCTCGTCTTCACCATCCATCAAATTAAACACCACATCCCCTCCTCCTCCAACATTCACATCAACGTCAACATCCACATCAACACCAGGCTCATCAAACCACTCATCAACGTCATCTTCATATCCAGCAGCTGGAAAAATACCACGCCACATGTCACCGCGTTTGCTGCTCCATTTCTTATCTCCGGCTTCTTGCGATTCGGTGGAAAGAGGGGTAAGACGGGCTGCGTCGATAATGTGGCGTAGTCGGAAGTCTGGGACTGGGCGGCGGATGATGATGGCTTGACATTCGGGGCAGCGTTTGAAGTAGTGGATGACGGGACGGAAGTGGTGTCGGGTGTGTGCGGGCTGTGTCGTGGATGGACCTACATACTACTGATGCTAGTGTTGGTGCTGGTGTTTCGGGTGCTGTTGGGGCCGGTGTATCGTCATCGTCATCGTCATCATCATCACTATCAGATTCAGCATCCGTCGAAATAGACCGCTCATCCACCGCCAACAGATGATTTCTCCGTGGTTGAGTCCACCATCCTCGTAAACACTTGTAACAGCACGAATGTTCGCATTCCGTCAACCTAGAAAAACACTGATCAGCTTGAGAAAACCGATGCTACGACTTCGGACGTACACTTGTGGATTGCGCATCACTTCTTGACAAATAACGCATTGAACATTCTCTTTCACACGTTCAAATGCCTCAGACTCCAACTTCGCATCCCACAGTCCAACGTAAAAAGGTGGCACGACGACAAGGTGGAGAGAGAAAAGACAAACCTGGTATAAGCGCGCATACGTGTCCCGCATCTCTCTCAGCTCAGCCTCCAACTCGCTCTCTCTTTACTCTCCTTCGTAAGCTCACGGTGAACTTCTTCTTCTTCAGTATCTTCATCCATCGGCTCGTCCGCGTCATCGTCCACATTTTCTTCGGACACTTGATCTTGATCTTGGTCTTGGTATTGATGCACGGCGGAACTGGACTCTTCGTTTTCAAAGATGTTTGATCTTTTTAGAGGGACTGCTGCCTTCTTCTTCCCCGTCCAATTTTGACTCCGAATTGCTCGTACTCGTACTTGAGCCCGCACGCTGAGAAGACCTCGGAGACAATTGGAACGCAGCGAGAAATTTACGTTTGAGCGAGGAAAACGCCATACGTAGTGTTTTTCTTTTTTGAGTCTGTGAATTGTGGTGATGGTGGTGGTGGTCAAACACAAGAGTTTTCGTGTAAAATCCGAACACACCCAACGTCGACATAAATGAACTGAAAACGACGTTTTCAGTTCATTTATGTTTTTCTCCCCTCGTGTCCTTCTCCCTCATGTCCCCTTGAGTCCTCAATTTAGGCTATTTTAAGTGCTAGGACAAGACGACGCGGGAGCGAATCAGAATGCATTCTTCAGGTTGCAATTGAATTTGTAGGTCCTTGCGCGCTTACGAGCTGGGAGGTCAGAGATCCTCAGCCGGCGCTAGGACTTGGACAATGCAAATTTACAATGGGTCTTGCTGTGGTCAATAACGCCACGAAGGCGTCGAACGTTATTGGTCCTGAGACTATTAGAACCTTTCTACAAAATTCAGGGTCGTCGAAATGTCCAAAACCCAAGTAAGTATATGGCAATTCATGTGACCTTTTGCTCGACTTCTAACTTCATGAAGAGACTTTTTTTGGTAGGGTCGGAAGATTCGGAAGGGGGGCGAGTAGGGGCGAGCATATGGGAATGAGAAGAGCATCTACTTGGTGAAAATAAGCGGTATATTCACGTTTCTGGTCGTTTATTTAGATTATACCAGTGAAATCAAATTCAGGTTAGGCTTTTAATTTTTTGACTTTGTGCGAATTCGCAAGTGCAGCTCAGGTTTTTTTTAGTCAGGTTCATCTTATACCCCATAAATGTCCAGGACTTGTCAATTGCATTATATACGGAAATCACGAAATGTCCCGTTGTCTCCGGTTAAGAAACGCGTTCAGTGGGCCGAACTTAAAAAATTGCCTGCCAAGCACAAAAGAAATGAAACAGACCGTTCAACTGAGACACTGGTACACATATTTTAGTGGGTTACGGGAATACCGCGATTTGATTTGTTGCTTTTTTAATTTGAGGTATACACAGGTGGAAATCTATCTTTCGACCGAACCGACCACTCTGAATTCGAACCATCGTCATATTCGTATGATAATATAGTTCCTGTACCCACTCGAATGCCACTGTCCGTATGACATCTCTCCGAATCACGGTGAGGCAGCTATAATAATAATGATGATCAAAATTAGCGTTTTTTCTTTCTTTTTTTTAAGGTTTAATTTTTGGGACTCACTGTTGCATTGTAGTTCCTTGAATTCGGATTCAGCGGACTTGTTGGTACAGCAAACACTAATACCGGTGTTTGGGCAGCTGCATCTGAATCCGGAACGGTCGCTCCTCTGCCAGTGGCAACGGATTCCAATTCCGAGCTCGAATATCCTGTTGTTAATAGCTGTGGTACTCCCTGGATCACTACCAGCCTGTCAGTAAGTGGAGTTTCGTCACTAGTATTACTATCGTGCAACAACTGATTCGGGTTTGAGCTTGGATTACTACTGGCAGTAATATCAGAAATTAAATTTGATTTCGGTGTCCTTCCGGTGATAGCAACATTATTCGTAATCTCCGACGTTGATAATACAAAACTTTGGATGGTTCCCTCCAAACACGACGACACGTCAAGGTTACTGGACGATTGCACATTTAATAGACCCCGTCGTCCCCGCGCACACCGTCGTCGTTTGAAAAGGAAAAGAATTCCCCCAATAAGAACGAGCATAGCCACCATGATACCGATGACGATGCCGATTATCGTTCCCGGATTTGAACGATCATTGAAGTTGTGCGGGTCAACACTGGCAGTTACCGTCTTCACACTATCAACCGGCGTCGCGATACCAGTATTTTTCATTGTAGTCTTATCACCGGGCGTCACGGTCGTGGCTGTGGGTTTCAATGACACGACGGAGAGCGACGTCAGTGGAATCGGGGATGAAGTGTCAATGACTGTGGACGTTGTCGGTACCGGTGTCAGAGATGGAGTGTCAATGATGGTGGACGTTGTCGGTACCTGTGTCGGGATCCGGGATGGAGTGACTGTAGCTAATGGTTTGTTAAAAACAACAGACAATGGTCCGTTAAGAAAACCAGACATTTCAACGGCAAAGGAGCGAAAGAGTTAAAGAAGCGAAAGAAGCGACAGATGGGGGTGGATAGAACAGACTCAGACAGCGTAGGAGTCTGAGGAAATGAATGACTATGAAAGAAAGAGAAAGAGTGTGTGTGCAGGCTTTTGGGGGGTTAATATGTAAAGTAAGTTCGCCACGAACTCGATTCGTATCAGGGTTAAAGTGCATTCGTGAGGTTCTATCTCAAAATGAGCTCATAGGCGGTTCTCGTGTTAGATTAAAGATAGTGTGATTGTATGATAACTGTTGATGGTCGATCATGGAAACCAACTGAAGAAAAGGAATGCTCATAAATATATCTCTTACAGATACCGGCATCTTCCCACCATTGTGATCATGATATTTAAGACTCGAACATGAAAAGAAGAAGACCGGCGTGGGCGTGCCGTGTAACGTGTTAAGTAGCAGTAAACTAGTCATAATAGTAACGGGCGTGGGTGCAACTGCCAGATGCAACAAATCCATGATTGAGAGCTAAAAAAAACTGTCAAAACCAAAATTGACTTCTGGTGACAAAACCTTCTTGAACTTGGGCTAGGCAAATTGGCAATATCACAATATAATTAGAGCTGTACATATATTATGTTTATACGGGAAAGAGTATGTATTTCTATATTTGAGGCAGTGGATAACTTGACGACGGAAATGGTACGTGCATGCGCATGCGTGGTAATAGGTGGACCCGCTGCTAGTAGCTGCATTCCTGCCGGTGTTGAAATGGGACCCTCTGAGACTCAGTATCCGTCGAGATAGACTGATCATCAACGCTGAAAAAATAGGATTATTTTTGCGTCGCTGAACACTTGTAATAGTTTACGCACTGTCAGTGGCGGCCAGAACCAGTAGCAATCAAAATATGTATCTGTGGTGATGGTTAAAACTTAAAAGACAGAAGGTTTCGTAAAGTCCGAACATACCCAATGTTTTTCAGTTCATTTATGAACAATTTCTTTCTCCCCTTGTGCCCCCTCTTCCTCATGTCCTTTTGAGTCCTGACTTTCAAGGCTATTTTAAGCGAGACAAGATCAGCGAATCAGAAGGAAGAAATGCTTGTAGGTCCTTGTAGTCTTGTGCGCTTACGTGCTGGGAAGTGGAAGATCGCTTGGTTACCAGATCGCAGAGGCTTCAGCGCTTAATAAACTCTTTTGTCTCCGTTGAACATTCTTTTACATTTGACGCAGACTCCGTTTCTCTCTTTTGCATAAAGCGAACAAGAACAATATCGCGCGCATCTTCGAGTCGAAGTTATTGCTATCTTCCTTTTAAGACTTGCAGTTTCAATGTGCGGTCGACTCGCTATACTTTTCCGAACATGATAGCAGATTCAAAAGGCCATAGGTTTCGAAACGTCGGACGAGCGTGGCGAGGAAAGGTAGCAAACTGGACATCAAACACGTTAGCGATCCTTCTGTTGCTTGTTCCTTGCATTCTGGTTTCCCGAGTGTAGGTTTTTCTTCTGTTGCGTCTCCCTGTACTGGTCCAATGTTGACTTCTCCTAGACACTTCAAAGGCGCGTCGTTTCCGCGAAAACTCCTCTCCAACATTCCTTTTATCGTAACGACTGCAATCGTATTTGTTCTCTTATCATGCAGGTTCAGTTCATCGCTCGGTCGTAATTTCCGCACGTCAAGCCTTCTTGATGACAATACTACCGCATCCTCCTCCTTTGGTAAGGGCTGATTCAACGCTTTCACTCTCTTTCAATATTGTCTGAGAGCGTTTCCCAGTAAGTATATTGTCTTTCGTGTCGTTTCTTCTGAACTCCTGGCAATGAACACAGCGCAGTATAGGACCATACGGTACCGCCGTCTACGATCCCACGCAAGGTACTTGACTCCTCAATTCTTCGTGCTCCCGATGCGTTTTCTAACGATTTCCAAGGGGAGCGTTTCCTCGGCTCTCCTTTCCCGCGCGATATTACTCTTAGTTCAACAGACTCTTCTTTCCGTAGGAGCCACTTGCAGGAGTAAGGTGCGTTTGCATACAGATGAGGCCTTTCCTTGAGCGTTCTTAATAGGTTAAGGGCGGTAAGTTCGATTGTAAACGATCCCTTTATGACAATCTCTTTGTAAGATATGTCTTCCGACAAACAATAAATTGTGGTTTCTTCAACCAACTGTGTGAATGGCGTGTCATACTCGCGCCAAGTCCTTACAGTCACCTTTGTCCAACCAGTATCGTTCGATCCGTGACCATCGTGAGAGCGATCTTGACACAAAATTCATGAGTTCATGGCGACTATTCTCATTGTTCAACACAAGATCTGGTGGTTGCGTCCCGCGCACGAGTTCTTTCTCCAAAGGTGAAAACAATCGTCGACGTTTCTCTCTAGACAGAGGAAAACTTTTGAATAGCGGCACTTCTAAACTCACGTCTGGCAAGCGTAGACTCCAAGGCAAGTAATTTTCCGTGGCAATGCTCTCAACAATAAACTGACTGGACTCCGGTGCTAGGCTTGGGACTGGCGTAGGGCTCTGAAACGATTCTGGGGGTGCAGCTAAAGACATGGGGCTGGGGGTAACTCTCTCAACGGCTTTTCTTGCGGTAAAAATCACTTCTTTCTTCACTGGATGGCACGCTAGGTCGCACGCTCATCGCGAACGCACATACAAGAGGAATCCGACATTTTGGTTGAATAACTGGTTTGAACACAGTCTCTGTAAACGCGTCTCTACTTTGACCTGCTGTTAGGGAACCCCACACTGGTTCTGGTCCCTTTTCCCATCTAAACTCCCTTCCAAATTTCACTTATGAGTCTTTGCATATGTTCATTAAATGCAGACGAGATAGTACTACTTACTAAATTAACTACCTTATTTTTATTTCCAGATTCAGAGTTAGGGGATATGTACATAGGTGGTATTAAACTTGGATTCTCGTTATCGGTTCAGTAGTCTGGGATGTCACACCAGCTTCAGTTTGCCTCCTGGTGTTTGCAAGGTGTTTGATCAACAGTACTCGAAAGCACCCGTGTTTGAAATATGGCTACTCAGGTAGAAAATAGCTAGTCACAGCTATGATGTTATATAAATTCATACAGAACCTAGATACATCTTTTTAACAATGTCAATATAATACACAGAGATGACCGAAATTAAATCTGCGCCAGCCTTTAGCGCGACATAATCTCAACCATTCAAAACAAGAAATTTATTCATGGTTGCAAAAAATGATCTTCCGAACAGGTCTCATCTTTCGGACTCGGGAAGTTTGTTATATATCTCACAGAGCTCGTCCCATTCTGGATCGGGTCGAATCGAGTGCGGACCACTACACATGCCATCAGGATCTTCAGCAAATACAACTGCAAGACCGGCCTCTGCCGAACAGAAAATTTATTAGTCCCAGGTGTTTTGTCCAATTAATATATTTCGTACCCAAGTGCCAGTCGTTGTGGCAGTGGAGGAACCAGGGACCTGGATTATCGGTGCGGAAGCGGATTCGGACAGCAGGGTCATTAGTTTTGTTACTGGCAGTGACAACTGTATCACGACGAGGTGGGTGTGTATAGTTGGGAGCACCACCTGAAGCCGATTGAATAACGGAGAATGCGTGACCGCTTGAATAATGTTAATTGTTTACTCGAAATTTAAATTTGAGAGACATAGGGTATGGCATACTGCAAGTGGAAAGGGTGGTCCGCTCCACCAATAAGAGCAACCTCGATTGTTGAGTTCGGAGGCAATTTGATAGTGTGTTCGTTCTTACCAAACGTTGCGCTGTAGAGTTTTTTAAGGTTGGAGATCAAAAAGCAATTGAAATTTTTACTTTGGATCGGTAAGGATTTTCAAAAGAGTGGGAACTGAGGGTGGCTGATATTGAATGTCGTTAATAAGCTAAAATAAAATGAGTTTTTTTTTAGTATAAGATATTAAGGTACTGTTTTTATAGTTTTACCCAGACGTTTCCGTTATCTGAGCCTTTTTTGAAACTAAGGTTGAATAAAAGATCATGAGCGTCACCGCCTGGCGCGCCCGGATCGATTAGAGGCTGGAAATTATCCATGTAATCGTTCACGAATTTATACTCATATAGCTAGTAACTCACAACTAGACCTGTTTCGTTGTATTGGACTGGACCCGATGCAAATATCTGAGAACTAGTTGGCTCGCTATCTGGGGCTCCGGCATAATGAATGACACCGAAAACGTCCGAGCCATTGACTACACGGGTATTAATAAGATATTTTTTCAAAAAAAGAGGTAGATTTTTTGTCTGATGACTCACAATTGGGATTTTCGTCCCAGGTCGGAGATCCACGAACGGTTAGTAGAGCGCTGAACCCTGAAACATCACAGAAACCATATACGTCAGCATGGTTAGTTTTTCGTTTGAATAAAAACTGAAAGTCACAGTAATTGTCGATAGGTTGGTTTGCATTTATCTATACAATTTCTGTCAGTATATATTACACGCCAACTGCTGTATGACTATAAATACTTACAATGACGCTGTAGCGCTGTCCTGAAGACAGCGGCAGAAAATCGACGACATAAGGCCTTACAGAAATACCTGCGACAACGGCAGAAGAGGAGAGATGGATCAAAAAAAGCCAATACTCTCAATATCGTGATTTCATACCTTCCACTTCGATAATGGTCATACGATGGTCCTGTATCGAAACGTTGAAAATACCTATTCAAAAATCACAAAATGTTTTTTTTCAACGTCGAATGCAAATTGTAAAGATTCTTACCAGTAGCAGAAATAGCTAGGATTCTCAACCTGTATCGTTTGCCCTGTTGGACGTTGATTCGCGTTCGTGGTACAAGCGAACCGTTGATGTAACGGCCGGCACTATTGATTAATCCCGAGTCGGGAATCGGTTCAGGAACACTATCGGAGCTATTCCAACGCTCTTTATATATTTTTTGCATAATTACGGAAATTTAGCGTGATTTTGTAAATGTAATGAGAGAGCTTACCTAGTAATTCCAGAGCTGGCTCATGGTACCAATCTGACAATGATATAACCCTACTCGAATTTCAGATTGGGGCTGAAGGTTTGGGTAAGAATGATTCATACGTGGATGCATCATCAACATCGTAAAGATCTTTATGAGGATCTTCGGGATCGTCTAAAGAGGGGGGAAATGAGTAATTTGACCATGACATGGTTCGACGGGTTCGACGACCTCGAAGCAGAACTTACAAATTACCAGGGGACCTCTAATTCCATCGACGTATTGAGTACCCAGATGACTATGATACCTAATAGTTTGATTATTGGTTGTAAATCCACTTATTATGGCATATTCTATGTACCAATATGTTCCAGTTTGCTCTCCAGGTGCGATGGAATAGTTGTACGAGTAACTGTTCAAATCAAGAATTCAGCCACAATGATGGGTCTTTCATTTTGAAAGGATCTGATTAGATTATGGACTAACCCAGGAGCTATGGGACATTGGGTAACGAATGACGTACCATCGTCTCTTTAAAAAATAAGTTAGAGATGCAACAAGGGTTGAATAATTATAATCATGTAATCTGACGAACTGCGCATTACGAGGCTGAAACTGCGAGTGAATTTATTCAGCGTGGGGGTTCGATAACAATAACAGGAGTTCAACGACATACGATACCGTGCCAATGCTATATCGAGACGTTTCGCATGAGCGTAGTATAATTTCCAAATACAATTCGCACTACTCACGATGCTCGTGCTCCGGAGCATACTAGCCTCGGTCAACGCATTTTGTACATTAACAAAAGCCCTATCTCCTTTATTCAAAGCGAGTAATGGGCCGGGGTATTGGCCATTGACCAAGGAAGTATTTCTGAGAAAGCCGTCTGGTGCGAGAGCTTGGTTGGACAATTCCCAGTTAAAATTTCTGATAGAACCAGTTACTTCGCTCAGACGAGCGAAGCTCGGGATTTCTAGAGTTGTAATGAATGCGCCCAGACAAGCGAAGCTCATAATTCCTAGAGTTTTAATGAATAATAATTTAGAGAAAGAGGAAGGCGCTTTTTGTGGAGGTTTAGACGTAGAGAAAGAGGGAGACATTGTTCGTGTAGGTTTAGACGTGCGCATATGGTCCTTTTTATCTAAAATGTTCGACTAATGTTTTAATCCCTAATAGTCTAAGGCTTTCAGGATGATTAGTTAGTACCACAACAAAAACTCAACCAGAGAAGTTTAAAGGCTAACTGATTTAAAATAGACATGACATCTTTGGGGCCCTTTGACATCGGTCTTGTTAAAATCCCGAGAATGTCAAAGAGAAGAACTTTGAAAGTTTTATTTGAATCCAAACATTTTTACAGCCGGATGATCTGTATTCTAATAGAACGCGAAGTGACACGTTGAGGCTACTAGTAATTCATACCAGAGGGTTGTAGCAACTTGAGAATGGGACGGGTTATGCTATTACGCCGGTGGCAGCGTTCGGAAAACTCCTTACTTGATGGTCAAAATATGAGATTTGGCCATGTTATTTACCATTACCATTACCTAAATCTCAACGCCTTGAGCACATTGCCGAATGTATGTATGGTGCATGTATGGTGTGGAGCTTAGACTTCTTGCTTATATCTCTGTCTAAAACATGTATAGCATCCGTATGGACAATGTGATCAATTGGAGGCGTTGGAGCTATTACAATGCCCAACAAACTCTTTTTTAGGCAAGTTGAGAAGTGAAGCTAATAATAGTGAAGCCTTAAAATGTCGCAAAAATCGAAAATGATTTATATTGATTTATAAATAAGTCAAAGCGCTAGGTTCACATTGCATGGGTTTATTGAGTAAGTAAGGCCTAGGGAATCACTGTGTTCGTGCGCTCGGAGGGAAATCATAATAGGGGCATAAAAGTTATTGTTCTTGTAGTTGAAAAGGTAGTTTTTTTTATGTACAGTTTATAAAATGCGTTTTCCAGGAAAATGGAACTAAAGGCGATTGGAAAGGTAACATGTGTATTGCAAATAAAGGTGAAACAAAAGACAAAAGGTGAAAATAGAACAGATAGCCTATTAGTACCTCGAAATTCACCTAGCCGTAAGGAACGGCGCATAAAGTTTTCGCTTATTAAATCTCCTTGTAGCCTGTTCGCGCACCCAACATTCCCAACATATTTCGGGTCCAACCGTCCATAATGTCATCAGAAAGAAAAGGACAGAACTTCTGAGACACGAGATCTATGAACTGTTTGAGGGCAAGGACGGAGTACACGCAGAATCCGAGGACACAAAACGACTCTGCACCAGTGTTCAAAAACGCGCAACCATGATATATGTATGCGCCGTCGTCGAGCCAAAATCACCGAAAGTTGAGACTCAGAGACTGTCTGGTTCAGAAAGTAAAATAACTCAGGACGATGCTAAACCTACATCACAGTATGGGGATAGGTTTCTTTTATTTTGTATTCAGATCTTCAACATTCAAATTTTAGATAGTTGTTTTCCAATTATTTCCTTCTCCATTTGCTTAAATCTTTGTTCCCATTTTGCTATTTTCTTGAAACACCCGTCGGTAAAAAGGGAATTTGAGTTCCGTATTGAATAACGGAAAAATAGTTACACCTAAATGTATTCAATTTATTTTTAAAAACGACACGGAAGAAACAACAAGACTCAATTCCCCTTTTATTCTCAGACATATTTGTCTCCACTCGTGCTTCGTTTTGAAACCCCACTTGATTCTCTGAAACTCTTATCATACTTCTATTCTACCCCCCCTCTCACGCACGTCGGTTCCCTCCCTTTTCCGATCACTCCTGACTCCGCACGCTTCGAAATAATGCTCTAATAAGGGATTATCACATGTTATTTTCCAACATTTTACCATGGCACTGATGGGCAACGGCCTCCGGAACTGTTAGTCTGATTTTGAACCAAGGGGTTAATGTGTATATATGCCCTGAATTTCGGGATTCTTCCATATACTTTCATAAACTTTTACAAAATTATGTAACTGGAGTCTGGGTTATGACAATTCCCCCTTTTAGGTGTCCATGTCAGCGTCGTCCAGCGTTGATTGAGAATTTGAATCTTATTACTACTAGTCATGGCGTTGACAAATTTTTCTTTTCGGTAAACAGACTTAGAGTTTTAGATATGTTATGCGTGCGCATGGCATATGATATATGTATGAGCACTGGAACAAGATTTCTTTGACCCATGAAGACAATTTGAATTGACGATTTCTGGTAGTACTTGTAGCTAAAAATACATGATTCTTTGTAATACAGGATATGTGATCGATCTATAAACTACAGAGAGAAAATTAAAAAAGAATACCAAGGAATAATGATATGACATACGAAAAGGTAAATTCGAGAAATAGAGAAAGAAAAAAATGTACGGTCAACGTTGACCAGTATATCCCATAACTATCTGCTGTTGGTGGTGTTGTTGTGAGGTGGGAGGGGTTGATGATGCGGGAGGTGCGGGTGCAGGAAGAGGAGGGACCATGTTGACGGTTACATCGACGTTGGGGTCAGCGTCGGCATCAGCGTCTGGGGGATAAAGATCTTCGATATGGACCGGGTCCTCGATCTGCTCCAGTGTTTGAGGTTGAGGTTGAAGCTGAGGTTGAGCTGGCGTTGACGTTGACGTTGACGCATCGCCGTGTAACATTGCGTGAAAAAGAGTGAAATCCATATATCCGCCCTCTCCTTCTCCCTCTTCCTCCGCCTCTCTCTCCCGCGGCTGATCGTTAAACTGACGACGAAGATGTTGAAGAGACTGAATAATATTCATTGACCGATCTGGAGGCGTATGCGGCGAATGTTCAGAATCAGCTGGAAGGAAACGAATAGGTTGTGGTGGGTGAATGAGTGTGAGTGGTGTTTGAGAGGATGATGCCAACGACGAGGATGACGAGAAAGAGAATGATGTTTGTCCTGGGCCTGATGCAGATGCAGATGGTTCGGGTTGAGCACCGAGTTTGAAAGGAGACATGAGAGGTACGGCAGGACCTGGTGTAGTAGGTACTGATGTAGATGGTGCGGTGTTTGTCGATGATGCATGATGGCTTGACATTCGGGGCAGCGTTTGAAGTAGTGGATGACAGGACGGAGGTGATGTCGGGCGTGTGCAGACTGTGTGGTGGATGGACCTGCTACTGCTACTGGTGTTGGTGCTTCGGCTGCTGTTGGGGCCGGTGCTGGTGCTGTTGGTGCTGCGTCTTCAGATTAAGGATCTCAACGGGTATGGCACTCGGATATGGGTACCCTATCCGCGGGTATTGACAGTCACAGATCTCATACCATACCCGAACGGATATTTTAAGCGCCGGGTACCCTTATGCGGGTACCTGTGCGGGTACGGGTATTACCCGCGGGTTTGGCTTAGTTTACTATATAATTATTGTGTATATACAAACAGGTACCCTTAAAATTGCACATTTTCAGAGTCATACCCTTACGGGTAAATAAGCGCCGGGTACCTGTACCCACGGGTAGCAATATCCACGGGTGGGGGTATGGGTATCCGAGGGTATTACCCGCAATACCCATTACCCGTTGAGACCCTTACTTCAGATTCAGTATCCGTCGAAATAGACCGCTCATCCACTGCCAAAAGATGATTTCTCCGTGGTTGAGTCCACCATCCTCGTAAACACTTGTAACAGCACGAATGTCCGCATTCCGTCAACCTGAAAAAAAAACCGATCAGCCTGAGAAAAACGATGCACTCATGACTTTAAGAACGTACACTTGTGGATTGCGGATTACTTCTTGACAAATAACACATTGAATATTCTCTTTAACACGTTCGAGTGCCTCAGATTTCAACTTCGCATATAAGAAAGATCGTACGACGGACGACGACAAGGTGGGAAGGAAGACAAACCTGGTATAAGCGCGCATACGTGTCCTGCTGGCTCCCGCATCTCTCTCAATTCAGCCTCCAACCCGCTCTCTCTTTCTTTTACCGTAAGCTCACGATGAGCTTCTTCAGCATCATCATCCATCAGTTGGTCGGCGTCGTTAGGCACTTGTTCTGGTATTGATGCATGGCGACATCATCAGACACTCATGATCAGACTCGGTATCTCCTTCATGATGTTCGAGTTTTTTAGACTACTGCAGACTACTTCCTTCTTCATCCGGTTTTGAATCCGAGTCGTAGCTTGTGCTCCTACGTGCACACGTCACAAGTCCTTGATGATAGTCCTTTTGGTGTACGCGTGGCGGCGTGACTCGGAATGACTCAGACGGACTCAGACTCTGACAGGTGTGATGTAATAGCAGTGATATTGGAACGAGAGAGAGGTCGTAGAACTGAGACTGACATCTAATTGGTAGGTCTAATTCTCCTACTCGCTTCTAATGTTCACTTAGGCACCGCCAGTGAAGTCAAATCCAGAGCATTTCTGAGTGTTGGGCGTTGGGCATTGGAATTGTTGAATTCACATGTGCAGCTCAGGAAGTACTAGTCAGATTGAGATTGAGATGTCCAGGACTGTCGATATGTACGAAATTATGGAAATGTCCCGTCGATGGTTTGAAACTCGTTGAGTGGGTGACCTTACTGTCCATTGTAACTGACATACTTAAACTATATACCCCGCACACAGTGGTACGCAAATACCGGCTTATTGAGTGCTTTTTAATTTTGAGTATACACAGGTGGAAATCTATCTTTCGACCGAACCGACCACTCGGAATTTGCACCATCTTCATAATATTCGTATAATAATGAGGTTCCCGTACCCATTCGAATGCCACTATCTATATGCCATCTCTCCAGGCCACGGTGAGGTAGCTATAATCAAAAGTGTTAGTCTGGCTTTTTGTTTATCCCCGGGACCCACTGTTGCATTGAAGTTCGAACTCGGACTCGGACTCCATTGATTTAAGAATGGCATTCAGTGCATTCGTATTTGAGTAGTAGCTTCACCTCCGGGACCGGGAACGGTCACTTTGGCAGTGGATTTGAATTCTGAATCTTCTGTTGTTAATAGTCGTGGTACTCGGACTGCCAGAGGAGTATCGTGCAACAACAGATTCTGATTTGAGCTTGGGATACCACTGGCAATCGTTTCAGAATCTGAAATTGAATTCGGCGTCGTGTCAGCTTGTGTCATCAATAATACATTAGTTTGGATGACTCCCTCCGAGGACTCATCGCTGCCCCGGTCGGATGATTGCACCCCTAATCCACTGGTAGCCTGAGTGCCACGTCGTCTCTGCCGTAGTCGACGTCTACGTTGTTTGAAAAGGAAGAGAATACCCCCAGTAAGAACGAGAATAGCGACGACGATGCCAATGACGACGCCGATTATCATCCCGAGAATTTGATGATCATCGATGTTGTGTGAGTCCGATGCAGTGTTATCAACAGTACTACTACTTGGTTTCAATGTAGTGCTACCAACAGCCGCCGTACTACCACTACTAGTCGCCTCAACTTTCCCCTCAGTATTGCGGGAAACGGCTATTGACAACCCAGAACTAGTCGACACAAAATCATTCAGCGCGATGGTAGTACTATCTGAGATGCTGGAACCGGAACTTGTCACTGTGAAAGGCGTTGAAGTTGGAGGAGGCGCCGCTGGGTGGAGGGGTGACATCTGTTGGCAGAACTTGGATTGAGGATGTAGTATTGGGGATCAATGATACGGTAAAGTGTTGCGTACGCAAACAGGCTATGCGGAGATTAGTCAGCGCTCGGTATATGCGCCGGTCCGTCAATATTTTGCAAATTTTAGTTACTTTGTACTTTTCACATAAAACTTTTCTGGCTTTTTCACATTTTCCATTCTCTTTAGATTACATTTTAGCACCATTCCATATTCCTGGAAATCACACAAATAATGTATATAAAACCTTTCTCTTATCTTACAAAATACAACAACAATGTTTCCCTCCTATTTCTCCCTCTGAGCACACATCCGCTGATTCCCTTATCTTCCCTGTTCGCTCCTGAGGCGCGCGTATCAAAAGGTTTCGCCTCCTGATGTGGTGAGCGACACAGGGAGTCTGAGACCGAAGAATGTAGGTATCGGCGTGAAGGGGATCGGACCTGTACTTGAACTAGGGACCTGTAAGATCGAATTGTCAAGTTGATTGTGACTATCCACGAGCACAGGATCTATAAGAGTGGAAGACATATCGAGAGCGAAAGAAAGAGAGATAAATAGACAATGTAGACAGCGTAGGAGCCTGAAGGGAAAAACAGAGTGAATGACTATATAAACGAAAGAGATGAAGCGGCCATCACGATTATCATCTTACTTGAACGCGTTGATGTAAAAAAAAATTAATTCAGGTAACAATACTGGAAGGAGAGAACGAAAGAAAAAGGGGAAATGTTGATTGAAAAGGTAGTAGTAGTATGTAACTACGTTCGACGGGATCTCAATTCGTAGGAAGATTAAATTGCTTTTGTGAGGTTTTGTCTCAGGCTACGTGTTCTATCATTGGGTTAGATGGTAAATAGGTGATAAATGTTGTTGATGCAATTTTGTTGAAGACGGAACAGACCAATTGAAAAAAAGGGAGAGTACGCGCATCTTCCTCGCATTGAGATGCCATGTGATGGGGACTTCTCGAAAAGAAGCAAATAAAAATGAAAGGAAAAGGCGCGCGAGCAACACCAGCGGATATGGCTGATGGTTTCAGCCTGATCATGAAAAAAATGAGTTTCCGCCGGGGTTGAGAGGTTCGTGATAAGGGCCATTCAATGAATTCGCGTGTCAATGGGCCAATCATGCATCACATGTACCGAATTGTAGCGCTGGTTGATCTATAACGGCTATGTATCATTAAACGCGACGTTTAGCAGAGGAATGGAGGAAAGAATTAGCTTGTTCGCTGGCACCGTATATTGGCTGGATGTGAATCATACTGATTCATACACGGTACCTGAGCTGGACCCCGATTCTGATATGAGCTTTCAATTCGCCGGCTGAACAAAGAACATTCAGACTCAAATAAGTCAACCGTTGAATACTAAAGGTTTGCGTGTGATATAGTTCGTTATTGATCGAAATCAAATGATAGTCGGTGGACCACAAAATTTAGGGAGAAACCACAGACGTCAAATGGTCTGTATCTCGTGAGCATTTTGCAACCATCAACCTAAAAAAAACGATGAAATGGCAAAAAAAGGCGTTACGACTTTCAAAAACGTACACTCATGGATTGCGTATTATTTCTTGACATCTTCTTTAACACGTTCAAAAACTCCAGACTTCACTTTCGCATCCTACACCAAGTAGAAAAATCGTACGACGACGACAAGGTGAAAGAAAAGGATGGACTTGGTATAAGCACGCATACGTGTCCCACATCACTTTCAGCCTCCGACTCGTGTTCCTTTGTTCTCTTATGAATTTCATAAGCTCGCGGGGCACCGCCAGTGAGGCCAAATCCAAAGCATTTCTGAGTTTTGGAAGCATAGGAATTGGGATTTTTGAAGCCACAAGTGTAACTCGGGAAGTCCTAATCAAGTTGAGGTTGAGATATCCGGGACTATATCAATATATACGAAATTACGAAATGTTCCATCAGCTGTAGCAGTGCCAATCCTCTGAAGCTATTATGTGAGTAGTCAACTGCATGTCGTGACTCTGACCGTTTTCTAAGAGGGAGAGATAGGTGACATACGCTCATGGACATATGTGGTATAGTTTAATTTCGGGTATACACAGGTGGAAATCTGTCTTTCGACCGTACTGACCACTCCAAATTTGCTTCACCGTCACGTTTGTACAGTAATAGAGCCCCTTCACCCACGCGAATGCCACTATCAATATGCCATCTCTGAGGACCGCGAGGCAGCTATAATTATAATTAGTTGTGATTTTTTCAAAAAAGAAAACTAATTAATTTTAGGACCCACTGAAGCACGGTAGTTCAGATTCAGATTCGAATTCTGACTCGTACTCGATTGACGTGGGGATGGAGTAGTTAACAATGACACCGGCATTTGCGCCTGCACCTGAGTAGCAGTAGCTGCACTGCCGGGATCTGGACCAGTTGTTCTGGCAGGGGGTGAAGGATCATGAAATAGAGGGTTTAGAGGTTCTTTCGGGATAGGATTGGGTGATCGATAAAATCCTAAGGCAGGTTGATGATTACATGCTATTAGGATCCATCGGCTGGGAACATCCAGGACCATAATCATGTAATCCAATCCAACTTGTGCTGTTAGCCAAACACGATATGAATCTTGTAGAGCTGATTCTGGAGTTGAATAAACATGAGTGACTGTGAACCATCTTAATTCTTTTTCGATGTAAACTTCCTTTCCGAAAGCCAAAAAGGGGTGTACGATATCTGAACTTCTACACTTAGCGATAGTTCGAGGAACCTTGTGCGAGTAGACTGGGAGTAATGTCTTTGGGTCGATCTCGAGAATAGGAGTGGGTGAATAATATGTGAATAAAGTCGTCTCGATATCTGTCAGGGTACGCTACCACCGTCTCTCATTTTTCTATTTATTATCATCGGCATCACTTCATTTCCATTCCATTTACTATTTCCGTATTTTACTTTTATCTTCCGTTCCCTTGTTCAGTCTCTATTTGCATTCTCTACTCGCGCGCGTCGCGCGCTCGTACCCAGCGTGATGCCCGTGACATCATGTCGCTTAAGCTCGGTTCGGGCGCCTAGCACTTAGCTGTGTCAGGGCTGCACGCCGCGTTATCGTTTTTCATGTATATAGTCGCTGTCCCTAGAGTGAGGGTCCCTAAGCTTGTTCTCTTAGGATCCCCTCCCTCTAGGTGAGTAGTATAGTTCTCTCAATATATTTTACTTAGGATCCCCTCCCTCTAGTGTGAGCTGAGTAGCCCTAACAATATCCAGATCATGAGTGCGAGGACTATCATGAGAATAACGAAAGATTGGGGGTGAAACATCTTCTTCTGGGGAAGGTTCTCGAAAAATAGGGGTAGGAGAAGGGTGTTTGAAAGAAATGGAGGAAGAGAGTCGAAGATTGAACATTTTATTGTTTTGTTGATTTGGGTAAACTGGGGGTGTCAAATGAGCTGGAAGTGAGTAGTTCAGGAAGATAGGATTTTTGAATGTCCGCTTTTAGCTGAGCAACCTAAATTACCAAAAAGGGAAGATTTTGGCGCGCGACACCGGCGTCTGCCTGAACCCCAATGAAAGTGAGCGCAGCTAGTGCCACTTCAAGTCTCCTTTACCAAGGGAGAACTCCTTCCATTTTTCGAAACAGAGTGTAACTAGCGTTGCTGTGAATCTCCTTTACCAAGGGAGAGCTCTGCACGAGATTTATAGTCTGGTTACCAGACTCTGAGGAGCGCAGCTAACACCACTTCAATTGCCCTCACCAGTGGCAAACTCACTCAGGCGACGGGCCATCATCTTCCCAGACTTAGTTTTCATGAATGTACACACTCTGAGGTGTGTTTTACGTTGTGAAATAAAGTCTTTTCCTTTCCGCAAAAGTCCCCAGCAGCTTTCGGCGAACCTCGGCTAACTGAGAACATGGTGGTACGGATCAAGGAGCCCCCGCTCAAGTTGTTTTCTGCGCTGTATGGCATGGCAGGATAATCTAACTATAACTATGTCTTAGCTGCAAGGCGATCAGCTTTTCTATTGTTATTTAGATCTTTTGCCTATCGGGTTGAAGTGAGCTTATGCCGGTCTGGGCTATCAATACCGGATACGCTTCGCTGAACTCTGCGCCAGCCTCGTATTTGCATATTAGGCTCGGAAGATTTAACGTACGTAGTAGTATCTGTTCATGAACCAATGCTCACGAGATCTAGATTAATCAACGTTTATGGTTCCTCCCTAAATTCTGTGGCCCTCCGACTATCATTTGATTCCGATCAATACCAAAATATTTTATATCAACAATTACTAAATTAATCAAGTGCACAATGTTTCATTTTTATGTTTTTGATAAATAATAGAAAATTAGAGATAGGAAGTTGATGCACCTCTGGGCTTGCAGCCCTTAGCTTCTTCCGCAAACTCGAGTCTGAACCCGATTATCACAGTCACAATCATATCTGCTAGCATCAATCCCTTGGCAACGATAGGACTCATCGAACCTTCTATTTTACAGAGTATAACCAGCTCTCTTTTCATGGCGCCCTTCTCAGTGATGTCCCTCGCTACCATTTCTAGCAAGGCGGAGTCTCCAGCACCGAACACAAGTTCCGACGTCTCCACAAAAATAAACACCACGTCGAATAATATAACGCCTGTCACTACCACGGTCAACGATCATGAATACTAGCACAGTGATTATTGAACCTGGAAAAGAAACACACAATGATCAAAACCTCAGGATAGTGATTGGTACCGTCGTCGGTGTCGCCATCATGCTTGTTCTCGTTCTTCTTGGGGATAGTTTTTTCTTTTTCAGACGACGTGAAATGTGGAAACAACAACGCAGTCTACTAGTGCAGTCCGACAAATTCGTGTCCTCGAAGGGGATCATTCAAGTGTATCTGTATTATTGACGACAGATCATAGTATTATGGCGAATTCAAGTTCCCATGACTCAGTCATAGCCCAATACTCCCGATTGAGTTCCGTAGATATTAACAGCAGTCACTCGGAGAAGTAGCATGCGGATATCGGTATTCATATCAGTAGGGGGACTTTATTGTACGACAACGGGACAAACTAAGGGTCTCAACGGGTAATGGGTATTGCGGGTAATACCCTCGGATACCCATACCCCCACCCGTGGATATTGCTACCCGTGGGTACAGGTACCCGGCGCTTAATTACCCGTAAGGGTATGACTCTGAAAATGTGGAATTTTAAGGGTACCCGTTTGTATATACACAATAATTATATAGTAAACTAAGCCAAACCCGCGGGTAATACCCGTACCCGCACAGGTACCCGCATAAGGGTACCCAGCGCTTAAAATATCCGTTCGGGTATGGTATGAGATCTGTGACTGTCAATACCCGCGGATAGGGTACCCGTATCCGAGTGCCATACCCGTTGAGATCCTTAGGACAAACTCAGAGTAGTCTTTACAATCGACAGACAGGTCTCCGCTGACGTATACTGATGTGTGCCGTCAGGAGATAGGCAGGGAAGGAAAGGGAACCAGTGTTGTGTGCTCAGAGGGAAATCATGATGGGGGCATAAAAGTCGTTGTTATTCTAGTCCAAAAGGTAGTTTTTTATATATACAGTTTGTAAATATATGTTCCAGGAAAATGGAACTAAAAGGTGATTGGGAAGGTAAAAATAGGAATTGTAAAGCATGCCATAATAACGTCCTGCGACATTCCGTGACCGTCTTGTAACTGTCCGTAAGTGTCCCGCGGAGTCTGATCTGTGCTGAAATTGTCCTTCACAGTCCTAACTTTCAATTCACCTTCTTCTACAAATGCAATTTTCAAAGTCAAAAGATTAAAAAGTTTGTAATTTTCAATATGTTTGAAATAAAATTGATTACAGAGTGAATAATGTTCAAAGATGATGGGATGGTGCTCTGAGAACATCGATGACGCGTCTCAGTTCATCGGCGTCTATTAACAGGGACTTGGCGTTTTTGAGCAAGTTTGCCCGAACTCGCTTAGGTCTCACATAAGCGCTCATCGCAAAACTAGCGGAGGCTGCAGCACCCGGGTGCTCATTTTAGTTTCACAGAAAATTTATACATTTATGTATGGTAGCACTGTTTCTAAAATGCACTCTGTAAAGTAAGGCTCCCCACGGGTTGTATCCGCGGGTACGGGTACCCGTACCCGCGGGTCGACAACTAGAAATTTATGATCCATTACCCGACTCGGGTTTTTCATACGGGTACCCGCGGATTTTGACGGGTTCTATGGGTATACCCGTTCTACGAGTATACTCATGAGTACCCATGAGTTTACCCGCGGGTTTACTCTTCAATATTTTCAGTTATGTATAGAAAAACCATAGTATATTTATCAAGTAACTACTTTTCAATCAACTATGATAGGTTCAGCCTGAATGGAGCCATGTTCCTGCCGATTCCTCCCCCTTTTCCAGCCCTTAAGTAAATCATCCGCAAATTCTTCCTGAACACACAGCGATGTCATCTTCATCCAAGAGTTTAGTAATAAACTACACCGAACGGACTCATCGCTGAGAGCATTCCGGACAGGGCTTAATGTCTTTCCAGATAGTGAAAATAGACGTTCGACATCAACCGATGTTGCTGAAAGTGTGTGAGATCAGTTCCCCTTAAAAAGCAAAATTAACATACCCGGAACACTCAATATGTCCTTGGCAAACCTCACTAACTGTGGAGATGCTAACCTTGATGCCTGTTGTCCATGCCAGTATGTAAGTGGCGACACACAGTTGCGTTCAGTGGGCTGGCGAAGGTAGTGCGCAAGTTCATCTTCTTCTAATGGTGGTGTGTTGGTGACTTCAAACCATTCGAATTCATCAATTTTCTGAATAAATTCAGTAAGATGTCATTCATTACTGGAAATAATCCTAGCACTTACAGATGCCGTCTCATTCTCTTCAGTGTGCAGTCTGTCTTGGTCTTTGTATTTGGTTCGCCATAATTCTTCTGTAACCCGGACTGCTTCATCTATCCACTCCTGCGGCCATCTTTTTGCTCGGAAATATTCAGTTTTATACCGTGGGTGAAGAACTGTGAAGGTGGATTAGAAAATGATCATGAAAGTACGATGCGCTTACTCATAGCCATGCGATATAAATGAGAGTCGTCGGTCTTTGCATAATATTTGTCAAGGACGGACAGTGCATTTTTGGCACCCTGACGAATTGCAATGTGGACGCTCGTGTCCTGCAAGATGTCTTCAAGATCGCTGGTGAGTTTATCAATGATGGGGATGACTTGGTGCACCAACACGGTCTCACTCTGTGAAATATGTTTCGTTACCCGTTGAAAGAGCTAGACGGTGTATATTAGTAGGCTATATCACTTGAAATTACTCCAACATACCTGCAAGACCGGTTTGACTTGGTCCAAGATGTCCCACTCAACGTCAGAAAGCACAAACTTGTCCAGGTTGAACTTTGAATAGGACGCATTATCACAAAGACGAATGACAGCCTTTTTTTGTTCAAGAAGCCGCTCCAAGCATTCAAAATGACTATTCCAACGTGTAGCCACGGGACGTTTGAGCATAAGCGGCTTGATGTCGACATATTCGCAGCAGTCCATGAACGCTGTTTTGACAGTGTCCGATTTTGACAGACGCTTGGAGAGACCGGTAGACTAAGTATAAAATCAGCTGCATGAACCATGTATAATTACTATTTAGCCTACCTTGGATAATACGAACTGAGCCTCGAATTGTTGTGCAGCTGGCATGGAACGCAGTATTCGTGGGGACTGTGCGCTCAGTGTCTCTATCTCATTGTTCAGGATTTCTTGATGTGTTGGATCTTCATCTCGTGCATACTCTTCATCTTCTTCATCATACTCTTCCTCTAATGATTGGAGTTTGGTGTGTAAACGGCGAGTTGATGTGGCCACGTCATCATCAGCGTCTGAATCCTCGGCGTTGGAATGCTTTCCTTTTTTATGTTGAAAAGGGGAGATAAAAGCCTGTAAAATACATTAGTAATGAAAACGTTAATGAAGAAAGGATACTTACCTGTTCAACAAGGTTTATAATGTGTGCAAAGCACCGGATGCGATAGGCTTGACCTCCCCATGATGGAATGTGCCGTGCAAGGGCATCCGTCATAGTGTTGTTGTTTGAGGCGTTATCACCAGCCAGTCCAACAAACTATATGTATGTTACCATCTTATTCATAGATAGAAATCTGCAATCTCACCTTGAATGTGATCCCAAAGTCGCTGAGCACACCAGAAACTTGCTGAGCTAAATATTCACCGGTATGGCTTAGTGGGACCCGAACAAAATCAAGGGTCAGTTTTGTGACATCCATGCCATCATCTGCACAGAACTGGACCGTCAGCCCAAGGTAGGAGCTGGACTTTTTAGATGACCAGGCGTCAAGTGCAATGTGGACAGCTCCTTGATGCGCCTGTCAAAAACATTATTTACGCTCAGTACTCGGATCAAACAAACAAACCTCAAATAAAGACATAAGCTTCTTTTTCATCATTTCATGAACTTTTGTGAGATCACGGGCGACTGTTGTTGCAGATGGAATGGAAACCTTGGAGTTGAGCATCTTCAGAAGTGCAATAAAGTCCGGATCTTCGATGATAACAAATGGCCTGTTGCTGTTGGTGATCCATCTGATTATCAGCCACCGTAATCGTTCGCGGGTATAGCCTCCAACGTATTTGCTCATGTGTTCAACGGAACTGGTGTTAACAGTGGATATGCAGGCGTCTGCATGCTTCTTTAGATTCCCAGTGGAAGCGTCGGTTGCTTTACGCAATCTTATATGACCCGTGCTGATAAGTCGAGTACATTTAATGCATAAGATGATAAAATAATAACTGCGCTTACCTTTTACAGCGGAATGAATACTGCAGAACCTTCTTGCCAGCATTACCATCAAACTTATAGATTTTCTCGCCTTTTCTGTTGCGAGCTATTTCAGCAGGATAATAATGAAGGTACACCTCTGATGTCCATTTTTTCATTTTATTTTCTATTGCCAATGTAAGTGTCTTAGATCTTTTTTATTTGTCAGAACTTACTCAAAGAAACCAGGTCGGGATCACTCTCATTTTCTATGATAGTGGATTCGAAGCTGTAAATTTGAGCTGACGGCGATGTTGCAAGCTCTGCCTCCTGCTCAGAAGTCGGTGCATTTGGCTGGGGAGTATCATCACCTCCTGATTCAGAGCTTAAATCAGGGTCAAGGCAACTTCCTTTGACTCGTTTGGATGACTGGTCAGGATTTCTGTCCTTTGAGCTTGCTCGGGCTCTTTTTTGTTGACGCGTTTGCATCAAACGTTTGGTTCACGTTGAGCAGGAGGCAAGAAACCTGCGGAGTGTGACTAAGCTATGTTAGAGCTCCATGTTAGAGCTCAGTTGTATTTTACAAGAATAAATACAATATTTTATATCATTAATAAAGCTTCCAAATGTAAATTCAAAGAGAAAAACTCATGGGTACCCGCCATTTCTGAAAGCCCTGCCTATACCCGACCCGGGTTCAGTAGGCGCTGGGTACCCATGCACGGGTACCCGTAACCCGTGGGTACGGATACGGGTTACTCACGGGTAAACCCACGTATACCCGCAACCCGTGGGGAGCCTTACACCAAGACCCTAATGCTGAACTTTTCTACGTTCAACCCTCTTGAGTCCCTACCAGCCAACCCCACCACGTCGCATAACTCTATATCTATTGTCCTGGCTACCACCACCGTTAGGACGACTAGTACAGTAACCGTTGACTCGCACAACAATGGTCGTCAAAATCTCGAGGTGATAATCGGCGTTGTTATCGGTATCGTCGTTTTTATTTTCATCTTTCTTGGTGGTGCTCTTTTCTTTTTCAAATGATGTGGACGACGTGGATGATGGCAGAGACAACGTCGGGGTGCCGGGTTATCAAGGGTACAATCATTCGACCACAGTGATGAGTCCTCGGAGGGAATTATCCAAACTACTGTATTATCGACAGCAGAAATCACCAATATTATCCCTGGCGCGGCACCAAATTCAAATTACCCAAGATCAAATACGAATCCATTCTTGGACCATACTGCAACTCCAGTCCGAGTGCCACAACTATTAACAATAGGAGATTCGGAAACTGCTATGACGAGTGCTCAACACGCAGTTGCTCTAAGCCAACCGCAAGTGCAAGTGCTGTCCCGGGTGGTGTCAGTGTTGTCAATGGCTGCACAGGTACCATCCCCAAATGAATGTAGTCCGCGACCGAGTCCGAACATTAATGTAGCGGTGGGTCCCAAAAACAATTCAACCAATAAAAAAACCATTGAAACTTTGAATTATCATCATGATAGCTGCCTCCCGAAATGTGGCATACAGATAGTGGCGTTCGTCTGAGGGGAACTCTACTGTTATACGACGATAACAGCGGGACAAATTCAGAGTTGTCTTTGTGGTCAAAAGATAGATTCCCACCTGTGTATACCCATCATTAGGAAATACACAATCTTGTATCTCCAGTGTACATTGTGTAGGAACCTACCAATTGAAATGAAAAAAAAATAAAGCATTTACTATTACTGTTGATTGTTCTGATTTTGTTCAGAAAGGTTGTTTGATCTTCGCTGCGCAATGTACACACAGGTATTGTTTTCATCGTTTTTTCGTGAAATCCGCGGCCCCATCGAGTGGACATACCCGGGATTGATCAATATCAATAGTCAGCAATGCGTCACAGCCAGAATATTGATAAGGGCTCCAGCAGCAATTCCCGCAACAAAGTCAACCAACTACCACTTCGTTCGGGCCCCCGGCATTGTTGACTGTATGTTAAAATTAATGGAATCCGAGTGTAAATGTGAGCTCGAGTCCGATCTCCAATGAAACGGTGGGTTCCCAAACCCGATTAAAGCAATAAATTACATAACAGCTTTTGTTTTGTAGTTGCCTCACGAGAGATGGCACACGGATAGCGGTGTTCGTTTGGGTGTGGAAACTCTATTAGTGTATGAATATGATGATGACAACTTGAATGAGGCAAATTCAGAGGGGTCGGTCCGATCAAAGGACGGATTACCACCTATGTATACCCGAAAGTAACCAATGTGCATACCATAATTCTATATTCATTTTCTGAAGATTTTATTTCAAAGAAGGAAAAGCTACGGCGGTGACATGATTTGGTTACTTACATGATAGCTGTAAACAACTAGAACTGTCTCTGCCTGCTCCTTTCATTCGCGGTTCTCATTAGTCCTCAACCTCAACCGATCCTGCTTTATCTCTCATGTCTCCTGTCAAACACGTTCTCATGTTATCGCCAGCACCACACTTCTACAATTCTCGGAAGATGCAGTCTAAAAATGTCTCTTCAGAGGTCGACGGTGTACCCGAGCTGCCTTCGTGTTAAAAGGATCTTTGAAGAGAGCGCGAATTTAGGCGCAATACCGGGGTTCACAGAAGAACGGTGTCAGGGTACGTGCTAGGACCATAAGGACTAATCTAGTGTACTGTGCGTATAGTATAGACGTATGTGCTGACCTACGCGTTATCACATCCATCGTACGGTACCCGGTATGCCGGTCCGTATCATCCTCCCGTATTCTCCCGTACTTTCCCCGTTTCTCCGTACGCCTCCATTCTGTCACCATCTTCCTTTCTACTCCTGTTTCTCATTCGCCATCGACTGCCTTCCTTCCTATTGGTAGATATAGCACCTGAGCGTTATTGGTAGAGATAACCTACTCATGTATATATATACAACTGTGCGCGCAAGAGTAGCTCCTTGCGTTATTATAGATTGGACTACTGGGTTATACTGTCCGATCCTTAAGTCTAAACCGCTGAACGATCGTATCCTTACAAACGGTTGATAGAGATAGAAAAGATGTCGGCTGAAAAAGCAGTAACCTTTTAGAATCAGATTTTCGTATGTAAGATCCGTATCTGAAGGAAAATGACAGACCGTTTATTGGATAGATGGGGAAATGCCTAGCAAGCACCACTCATAGCTGCGAAGGGAAATGGAGGAAAATCTAGAAAGAGAAAAGTTTTAAAGGACATCGAACTACTGGCACTACTTTTACCTTATACTTGTCACAAAAAAAGCGAACGCAAACGAAAAGAAAGGATAATCATGTCGGAGTTTAAAGTGAGCGCCCGTCTTTTTTGCTGGTTTTTTTGCTTGTTTTTTTGCTTGTTTTTTTGCGCTGTATATTGCATGGCGGGATAATATCTAATTGTGTCTTAATCATAAGGCGGTCAACTTCTCTACTGTTTATATTCAAATCTCTTGGCTATTGGAGTGTGAGGTTGCGCCGTTCTGTCCTATCTATCTAGACGTGCTTTGGTTTTCTCAACGTCAGCCTTGTGTGTATATCTGCGCATTACGCCGAGTCCATCCCACCCTAACGCTTGCTAGAGTACCTTCATGGGGAGCGAGACGAGGCAGGACTAGTTGCGATATTGTGTAGATTATAAGATCGAGCTTGGATCGAGCTTTGTCTTTGGCATTTCAAACTCCGATGCATCCCTTGCTTCTGGCCGCTGTTGCCCTTACTAGACTCAGTTGTCTCACACGCACTTTTTCTCTTCATTTTCATTTGCTTGTGATTTGCTTCTTCTAGGGATCCCAGACACCATCATCACATTTCTAGGATACAGGTGCCTACTCTCCTTTTGCTTCCATATGTTTGTTCTATCATCATCATCATCATCATCATCATTTAGCACCTACGTATCATCTAATAGCGTCTAATAGCCCGACGATAGGACACATACCTTGAGACCAAACCTCACAGATGCAATTGAGTCTTGATATGAAGTGAGATTGCATGGAACATAAGTCCTCCCAAAGCCGGTGTCATTTTTTTCAATCAACATTTTTTTGAGCCAAAGTTCTGCTTCTTTCTCCCCTTCTAGTGCTTTTACAAGTTACATCAAAGCGCTCGGGTAAGATGATGGTTGCTTCATCTGCTCTTTCTCTCTCTTTCATATACATAGCCATTCACGCTTTCTTCCTACTCGGGTTCCTACGCTGTCTACATTGTCCATTTATCTCTCTCTCTTTCGCTATTGAATGTCCACCTTCATAGCTCCCGATTTGCTCTTCAATGTGGAGCCTAGTTCTAGTTCAATCCCCTCATCGACGTTCCCAGGGGATCCTTTCCCGTCAGGGGCTAACTCAGGGGATGGTCCTCTCTTCCCGGAGCCCCCGCCAGAGAGTAGTGCCAGTGTGCTGGTGACTATCAGTTCTACATTCACAATTGTGCCAGCGGATCCCACCCTTCCTTCTTCTTTTACGGCAACGCCTTCTCCACCACCGTTTTCAGCTTCACAATTGTTTTCAACTTCACAACCGTTTCCAACTTCACAACCGTTTCCAACTTCACAACCGTTTCCAACTTCGACGCCGTCGAGCACAAATTCCGACTCGGAAGTCTCCTCAGATACTAGCAGTCCCACCACGTCAAATAATAATAGTTCTGGGTCAAATAATTCTGGGTCAAACAGTTCTGCACCGACTAATCTTCCGTCGAGTAGTTCTGGATCGGTAGCGCCCGTTGCCACTACAATTAGGACAACTAGCACCGTGACTGTTGAAAACACATCAGACTTACACAGTGGTGATCGTCAGAATCTTGGGATGTTAATCGGCATCGTCATTGGCGTCGTAGTGGTTATTCTCCTCCTTCTCGGAGGTATTCTTTTCTTTTTCAAACGACGGCAGAAACGACGCGGTTTACTACTAGGCGTGCCATCATCCGGTAACCGTGACGAGTTTTCGTCCTCGGTTTCGGGAGGGATCATTCAAAGTACTGTATTATCGAAGTCGAAGACAGAACTTAGTAGTGCTGATATTAATGGCACAATGCCGATTTCACATTCAAATCCAAACCCTGTTGACCTCAGTGATACCTCAAGCTTAAACCCGAATCGGTTGCTATTGCACAATACTCCACTTTCAATGACAGACCGAGTACCACAGCTACTAACAGTAGTAGATTCGGAACTTGAACCCGTTGTTGCCAGAACAACTGGTCCAGATCCCGGCAGTGCAGCTACTGCTACTCAGGTGCAGGCGCAAATGCCGGTGTCATTGTTAACTACTCCATCCCCACGTCAATCGAGTACGAGTCAGAATTCGAATCTGAATCTGAACTACCGTGCTTCAGTGGGTCCTAAAATTAATTAGTTTTCTTTTTTGAAAAAATCACAACTAATTATAATTATAGCTGCCTCGCGGTCCTCAGAGATGGCATATTGATAGTGGCATTCGCGTGGGTGAAGGGGCTCTATTACTGTACAAACGTGACGGTGAAGCAAATTTGGAGTGGTCAGTACGGTCGAAAGACAGATTTCCACCTGTGTATACCCGAAATTAAACTATACCACATATGTCCATGAGCGTATGTCACCTATCTCTCCCTCTTAGAAAACGGTCAGAGTCACGACATGCAGTTGACTACTCACATAATAGCTTCAGAGGATTGGCACTGCTACAGCTGATGGAACATTTCGTAATTTCGTATATATTGATATAGTCCCGGATATCTCAACCTCAACTTGATTAGGACTTCCCGAGTTACACTTGTGGCTTCAAAAATCCCAATTCCTATGCTTCCAAAACTCAGAAATGCTTTGGATTTGGCCTCACTGGCGGTGCCCCGCGAGCTTATGAAATTCATAAGAGAACAAAGGAACACGAGTCGGAGGCTGAAAGTGATGTGGGACACGTATGCGTGCTTATACCAAGTCCATCCTTTTCTTTCACCTTGTCGTCGTCGTACGATTTTTCTACTTGGTGTAGGATGCGAAAGTGAAGTCTGGAGTTTTTGAACGTGTTAAAGAAGATGTCAAGAAATAATACGCAATCCATGAGTGTACGTTTTTGAAAGTCGTAACGCCTTTTTTTGCCATTTCATCGTTTTTTTTAGGTTGATGGTTGCAAAATGCTCACGAGATACAGACCATTTGACGTCTGTGGTTTCTCCCTAAATTTTGTGGTCCACCGACTATCATTTGATTTCGATCAATAACGAACTATATCACACGCAAACCTTTAGTATTCAACGGTTGACTTATTTGAGTCTGAATGTTCTTTGTTCAGCCGGCGAATTGAAAGCTCATATCAGAATCGGGGTCCAGCTCAGGTACCGTGTATGAATCAGTATGATTCACATCCAGCCAATATACGGTGCCAGCGAACAAGCTAATTCTTTCCTCCATTCCTCTGCTAAACGTCGCGTTTAATGATACATAGCCGTTATAGATCAACCAGCGCTACAATTCGGTACATGTGATGCATGATTGGCCCATTGACACGCGAATTCATTGAATGGCCCTTATCACGAACCTCTCAACCCCGGCGGAAACTCATTTTTTCATGATCAGGCTGAAACCATCAGCCATATCCGCTGGTGTTGCTCGCGCGCCTTTTCCTTTCATTTTTATTTGCTTCTTTTCGAGAAGTCCCCATCACATGGCATCTCAATGCGAGGAAGATGCGCGTACTCTCCCTTTTTTTCAATTGGTCTGTTCCGTCTTCAACAAAATTGCATCAACAACATTTATCACCTATTTACCATCTAACCCAATGATAGAACACGTAGCCTGAGACAAAACCTCACAAAAGCAATTTAATCTTCCTACGAATTGAGATCCCGTCGAACGTAGTTACATACTACTACTACCTTTTCAATCAACATTTCCCCTTTTTTCTTTCGTTCTCTCCTTCCAGTATTGTTACCTGAATTAATTTTTTTTTACATCAACGCGTTCAAGTAAGATGATAATCGTGATGGCCGCTTCATCTCTTTCGTTTATATAGTCATTCACTCTGTTTTTCCCTTCAGGCTCCTACGCTGTCTACATTGTCTATTTATCTCTCTTTCTTTCGCTCTCGATATGTCTTCCACTCTTATAGATCCTGTGCTCGTGGATAGTCACAATCAACTTGACAATTCGATCTTACAGGTCCCTAGTTCAAGTACAGGTCCGATCCCCTTCACGCCGATACCTACATTCTTCGGTCTCAGACTCCCTGTGTCGCTCACCACATCAGGAGGCGAAACCTTTTGATACGCGCGCCTCAGGAGCGAACAGGGAAGATAAGGGAATCAGCGGATGTGTGCTCAGAGGGAGAAATAGGAGGGAAACATTGTTGTTGTATTTTGTAAGATAAGAGAAAGGTTTTATATACATTATTTGTGTGATTTCCAGGAATATGGAATGGTGCTAAAATGTAATCTAAAGAGAATGGAAAATGTGAAAAAGCCAGAAAAGTTTTATGTGAAAAGTACAAAGTAACTAAAATTTGCAAAATATTGACGGACCGGCGCATATACCGAGCGCTGACTAATCTCCGCATAGCCTGTTTGCGTACGCAACACTTTACCGTATCATTGATCCCCAATACTACATCCTCAATCCAAGTTCTGCCAACAGATGTCACCCCCCTCCACCCAGCGGCGCCTCCTCCAACTTCAACGCCTTTCACAGTGACAAGTTCCGGTTCCAGCATCTCAGATAGTACTACCATCGCGCTGAATGATTTTGTGTCGACTAGTTCTGGGTTGTCAATAGCCGTTTCCCGCAATACTGAGGGGAAAGTTGAGGCGACTAGTAGTGGTAGTACGGCGGCTGTTGGTAGCACTACATTGAAACCAAGTAGTAGTACTGTTGATAACACTGCATCGGACTCACACAACATCGATGATCATCAAATTCTCGGGATGATAATCGGCGTCGTCATTGGCATCGTCGTCGCTATTCTCGTTCTTACTGGGGGTATTCTCTTCCTTTTCAAACAACGTAGACGTCGACTACGGCAGAGACGACGTGGCACTCAGGCTACCAGTGGATTAGGGGTGCAATCATCCGACCGGGGCAGCGATGAGTCCTCGGAGGGAGTCATCCAAACTAATGTATTATTGATGACACAAGCTGACACGACGCGAATTCAATTTCAGATTCTGAAACGATTGCCAGTGGTATCCCAAGCTCAAATCAGAATCTGTTGTTGCACGATACTCCTCTGGCAGTCCGAGTACCACGACTATTAACAACAGAAGATTCAGAATTCAAATCCACTGCCAAAGTGACCGTTCCCGGTCCCGGAGGTGAAGCTACTACTCAAATACGAATGCACTGAATGCCATTCTTAAATCAATGGAGTCCGAGTCCGAGTTCGAACTTCAATGCAACAGTGGGTCCCGGGGATAAACAAAAAGCCAGACTAACACTTTTGATTATAGCTACCTCACCGTGGCCTGGAGAGATGGCATATAGATAGTGGCATTCGAATGGGTACGGGAACCTCATTATTATACGAATATTATGAAGATGGTGCAAATTCCGAGTGGTCGGTTCGGTCGAAAGATAGATTTCCACCTGTGTATACTCAAAATTAAAAAGCACTCAATAAGCCGGTATTTGCGTACCACTGTGTGCGGGGTATATAGTTTAAGTATGTCAGTTACAATGGACAGTAAGGTCACCCACTCAACGAGTTTCAAACCATCGACGGGACATTTCCATAATTTCGTACATATCGACAGTCCTGGACATCTCAATCTCAATCTGACTAGTACTTCCTGAGCTGCACATGTGAATTCAACAATTCCAATGCCCAACGCCCAACACTCAGAAATGCTCTGGATTTGACTTCACTGGCGGTGCCTAAGTGAACATTAGAAGCGCGAGTAGGAGAATTAGACCTACCAATTAGATGTCAGTCTCAGTTCTACGACCTCTCTCTCGTTCCAATATCACTGCTATTACATCACACCTGTCAGAGTCTGAGTCCGTCTGAGTCATTCCGAGTCACGCCGCCACGCGTACACCAAAAGGACTATCATCAAGGACTTGTGACGTGTGCACGTAGGAGCACAAGCTACGACTCGGATTCAAAACCGGATGAAGAAGGAAGTAGTCTGCAGTAGTCTAAAAAAAACTCGAACATCATGAAGGAGATACCGAGTCTGATCATGAGTGTCTGATGATGTCGCCATGCATCAATACCAGAACAAGTGCCTAACGACGCCGACCAACTGATGGATGATGATGCTGAAGAAGCTCATCGTGAGCTTACGGTAAAAGAAAGAGAGAGCGGGTTGGAGGCTGAATTGAGAGAGATGCGGGAGCCAGCAGGACACGTATGCGCGCTTATACCAGGTTTGTCTTCCCTTCCCACCTTGTCGTCGTCCGTCGTACGATCTTTCTTATATGCGAAGTTGAAATCTGAGGCACTCGAACGTGTTAAAGAGAATATTCAATGTGTTATTTGTCAAGAAGTAATCCGCAATCCACAAGTGTACGTTCTTAAAGTCATGAGTGCATCGTTTTTCTCAGGCTGATCGGTTTTTTTTTCAGGTTGACGGAATGCGGACATTCGTGCTGTTACAAGTGTTTACGAGGATGGTGGACTCAACCACGGAGAAATCATCTTTTGGCAGTGGATGAGCGGTCTATTTCGACGGATACTGAATCTGAACTTGCGCCGGGTACCTGTACCCACGGGTAGCAATATCCACGGGTGGGGGTATGGGTATCCGAGGGTATTACCCACAATACCCATTACCCGTTGAGACCCTTACAATCGTGGGATTTGTCTGAACCGTTCCAGAGCCTACGAGTCGGTGATGAGCAGCAGTGAAAGCCTCGTTGGCACGCCTGTCCATGTCAAACATGCGTGCTTGCCTGATCCAGCCCTCGTAGTCGTGAAGTGCGGGTCGGTCCTTCATCGTCGCTACCAGAGATGCAATTGTCGGGTCTAGACCATTACGAAAGTACGTGTTAATGGCGAGTCCTTCCGTGAAGCCAGCGTGCTCAATGAGCACGCGGAAGGCATCCACATACTCTTCTACAGTCCTGTTGCCTTGGATGTAGCGGTTGGAATAGAGGGTGTTGATGGCATCTTCTTGCTCGGATTGTGGAAAGAAATCCTCCTTGAACCGTTCCCGAAAGGCGTTCCAGTCGGCGAAGGGCTTCTCTCCTCTTTGATACTTTTTCAGCATAGATTCGCTGAAGGTAAGGGTGCGGCCTTCGTTCATGTACGACATCGCCCAGCCAATCTTGAGTTCATCAGTCTCGAAGTCGCGACTGCATATACTCATGTAGAACTCGACGGTGTTCCAAAAGGCGCGACCCTTGGAGCGATCTCCATCGAACGAAGGAGGTACAGCAGGTCGGGTATTTCGGGAAGAGCGTGAACTGGCTTGATGCTCAGGAGCCGGTGGTTGTCCAGGTGAGGACGCGTCGTCAACAGGGGTGTTTTGGGTAGGAGCAGCTCTAGCCGCGTCTCGGATGCTCCGTAGCACCTCAATCATCTGTGAGGCCTGGGATTCCTGCCTTGCCATGCGGGCATCCATTTCCGCGAATTGCCGCATAATAATAGTCGCCACATCTTCGAGGGTGACGATTTGGGGTGCAGAGGGTGGGGGTGAGGAATCCATGAGAGAGAGAGAAAGGAAAAAGGGTTTTGGGACGGAGCAGAGGGATCGATTATAGACGGGACTCGAGGGGAAAATACGACACTTCGACAGTCGGTGTCGAGTGCGATTTTTCAATAACGAGTGTCGATAGAAACGACCAGTCTGCGAGTAGAAGCTTGTTCCACGTCGTTGATCTGGTCGTTCGTTTCCGGGATCACTCTGAACGTACCTTGTTCGCCGTTACCTCACTCAAGTATCCCGTCTTGTTTGGGCTGCCATGGTTCAAGGCCCACAATCCCGTTATAGATTATACAACTGGTCAAGTAGAGTTCATGCGCTGCAGTCCTAGTTGTCGGTCTTGTACTCCGCACTGGCCAGCGGGTAAGCTTTCTAAACGTGCATTCCAGCAGATCCGACGCACACCTCTGCCTGAACTTGACAACACAGAGACCAGTGACCCTGACATACCGGACTTGGTCAACGTCGAGTCTGAGATTGAAGAAGGTGATCGACTGTTCGCGATATCGATGCTGCCCGACGAGCCCGACGCACACCGCATATATGCCACGGAGACCATCTCTCAACGATTGGCCCAAGCCCATGCCAACAACTCGGACGCACCAGCTCCTAAGGGTTTTCGAGATATCGTGCCAGAGAGGTTCCATGACTTTGCCGACATTTTCTCGAAAGAGTCATTCGACTCGTTGCCGCAGTCGAAGAAATGGGATCACCCGATAGAGCTTGTGCCAGGTTCCGAACCCAAGTCGTGCAAGATCTACCCGTTGTCGCCCAACGAACAAGCCGAGTTAGATGCGTTCTTAGAAGAAAACCTTGCGTCTGGACGAATCCGACCCTCCAAGTCGCCCATGGCATCCCCGGTGTTCTTTATCAAGAAGAAAGATGGCTCTCTTCGTCTCATCCAGGACTATCGGGCATTGAATGCTATGACAATTAAGAACCGTTACCCGCTGCCCCTGATCTCAGAGCTCATCAACAAATTGCAAGGTGCCCGGTACTTTACCAAGCTGGACGTGCGCTGGGGTTACAACAATGTGCGGATAAAGGAAGGAGACGAGTGGAAGGCTGCTTTCCGCACCAACCGCAGCCTTTTCGAACCTCTGGTAATGTTCTTTGGTCTCACTAATAGCCCTGCGACCTTCCAGACAATGATGAACGAGATCTTCGAGGACATGATCTCGGAAGGTGTCATTGCCGTCTATATCGACGACATTCTCATCTACACTCGAGATCGGGAACAGCATGACCAGGTGACACGACGCGTTCTCGAACATCTTCGCGAGCACAAGCTGTATCTCAAGGCAGAGAAGTGCGAGTTCTGTCGGACTAAGATCGAGTACTTGGGTGTTGTCATTTCCGAGAACACCATCGAGATGGATCCCGCGAAAGTCTCGGGTGTCAGAGACTGGCCCGTCCCGAAGAATGTCACTGAGGTCCAGTCCTTCCTGGGCTTCGCCAATTTCTACCGTCAGTTTATCAAGGATTTCGTGCGTATTGCCAATCCCATGTTCGGGTTAACCAAGAAGGACACCCCCTTCGTCTGGACCGACACTTGTCAGCATGCTTTCGATACTCTGAAGTCGTCAATTACCTCTGCTCCCATTCTCCTCATCCCCAACCCCGCTAATCCTTACCGGGTTGAAGCAGACAGCTCCGACTTTGCAACAGGCGCAGTTCTTTCACAGTTGTCGAACGAGGACGGTAAATGGCACCCAGTTGCGTTCTTCTCGAAGGCCCTCAGTCCCGTTGAATGCAACTACGAGATTCACGACAAGGAGATGCTCGCTATCATACGGTCCTTAGAGGAATGGCGACACTTTCTTGAAGGCGCGTCTCATCCTATCGACATACGGACTGATCACAAGAATCTAGAGTACTTCATGTCCGCACGCAACCTCAATCGTCGTCAAGCCAGATGGTCAGTATATCTCTTGCGATTCGACTTTACTCTGCAGCATATACCGGGTAAATCAATGGGTAAACCTGATGGCCTGTCCCGTCGCCCAGACCATGGCTCGGGAAAGGATGACAATCATGGCGTCACCCTAATCCGACCCGAAATGTTTGCAATCAATGCTCTGCAAACATTCCGTCTTAAAGGGGAGGAGGAGGACCTTTTACGCCAGATTCGCAAGGCCAAACGCGAAGGCAAGGTAGAGGATAGCGTGTCCAAAGCCGTTGCAACACTCCGTACCCTAGGTGGTTGTTGTCAGGGTACGCTACCGCCGTCTCTCATTTTCCTTGATTATTACCATCGGCATCACTTCATTTCTATTTCATTTATTATTTCCGTGTTTTACTTTTACTTTCCGCTTCCTTGTTCTGTCTCTATTTCACTTTCTCTATTCGCGCGCATCGCGCGCTCGTACCCGGCGTGATGCCCGTGACATCACGTCGCTTAGGTTCGGCTTGGGCGCCTGGCACTTAGCTGTGCCAGGGCCGCACGCCGCGTCGTCGTTTTATGTATATAGTAGCTGTACCTAGAGTGAGGGTCCCTAAGCTTGTTCTCTTAGGATCCCCTCCCTCTAGGTGAGTAATTAGTACTTTCCCAATATATATCTCTTAGGATCCCCTCCCTCTAGTCTGAGCTGAGTAGCCCTAACAGTCGTTCAGCTCACTCGTCGGAATGGTTCGAGGATCAGGACCTCCTTTATTATCGTGTAAGGATCTCAACGGGTATGGCACTCGGATACGGGTACCCTATCCGCGGGTATTGACAGTCACAGATCTCATACCATACCCGAACGGATATTTTAAGCGCCGGGTACCCTTATGCGGGTACCTGTGCGGGTACGGGTATTACCCGCGGGTTTGGCTTAGTTTACTATATAATTATTGTGTATATACAAACGGGTACCCTTAAAATTGCACATTTTCAGAGTCATACCCATACGGGTAAATAAGCGCCGGGTACCTGTACCCACGGGTAGCAATATCCACGGGTGGGGGTATGGGTATCCGAGGGTATTACCCACAATACCCATTACCCGTTGAGACCCTTATTATCGTGGCAAGGTTTACGTGCCAAATGTGGACGAGTTGCGTCGGAAAATCCTTTCTAGACACCACGACACCAAACTCGGTGGCCACCCGGGTCGTTTCAAGACCCTCGAGCTCGTTTCGCGCACCTTTTGGTGGCCAGGCATCTCTAGGTACGTACAACGCTATGTAGAGGCCTGCGATATGTGTCTGCGCACGAAACCGTCTCGTCATGCTCCCTATGGCCTTCTCCGACCCACAGAAGTGCCAAGTCGACCTTGGGAACACATCTCAGTCGACTTCATCGTGGAGCTGCCAGAATCCAACGGTTTTGACGCGATCCTCTCTGTTGTCGACTCTCTCACCAAACGGGTTCATTTCGTGCCGACATTTACGACACTTGACGCGACAGGTCTGGCCCGACTGTACCTCCAGCACGTCTGGAAGCTCCATGGTCTCCCCATGAAGGTGATCTCTGACAGGGGCCCCCAGTTCGCGTCCCGCTTCACACAGGAGCTTTCTAGGCTCCTTGGAATACGGCTTGCACCCTCCACGGCATATTGTCACGCCCGCGTAACACCTCGCTTAAGCGGAGCTCCGCTCATTCCTTTTCCGTACCTCGCTTATATTCTTTTGTCTCCCCGTTCCGAACCACTCCCTTTTCCGTCCTTATTATCTTGTTGTAACCCGTTTCAGGTCTCTATTTAGTTTCATAGCTATTTAAAGATCGAGCTTCCTGTAACTACTTCTCCAGTTCTGATATAGATCTTATTCCACCCATTCTCTCACACGTTTCATATCTCGATCCAATCTCATCTTAGATCCTTTGTCGTCGTTGACGATGTCCTCGAACGTCGTCGGCGACGTTGCGTCTATCTTCTTCAACAACTACCTCTGACCAACTTCTCCGACCTCACTCCTAACCTCTGATAACCTCTCCGACCCAACTCTATCCCTGTCTCACCTCTCCGACCCTCTCCCTAGCCTCGAGGCTTCGCAGCTCAGTCTCACTCCTAGTAACTCCGACGTCACTTGTACATCGGAGACCCAGCCTGACCCGAAATTGTTGGTGACGCACCGTGAGGGCACAACTCAAGAGTAAGTTGAAGCCGACCAACATCCGACCCCCTTCCGATCCTGTCCCGAGCCTCGCTTAGTCATCCCGACCCCAGCGCGTAACACATATCATCCTCAAACCAATGGTCAGACAGAGCGCGTCAACGCAGAAGTCGAACAGTACCTACGACTCTTCACCTCTGAGCAACAGGATGACTGGGACCAGATACTGCCCTTGGCTGAGTTCGCATATAACAACCACGTACACTCAGCTACACGCGCGACACCGTTTGAACTCGACACTGGACGACATCCTCGTATGGGATTCGAACCGCTGGTTGCCGACTCGAAGATCGAATCTGTCAACGAGTTCAAGACGCGTATGGAGTCGACGATAGAGGAAGCCAAGGCCGCTATAGCCAGGTCGAAGGACGAGATGGCCAAGTATTACGATCGGAAACACATCCCAGCACCTGAATACAAGGTTGGCGACAAGGTATACCTCGATTCGAGCGACATCCGCACTACCAGACCTTCCGCCAAATTGTCGCATCAGTACCTAGGCCCATTTCCGATAATCAGTAAGGTCGGATCCCATGCATATAGGCTACATCTACCACTGTCGATGTCAAGACTCCATCCTGTCTTCCATGTCGGGAAGCTACGTCCAAAGGTTGAAGATACGATCCCGGGCCGTCGCGTTAAGGCTCCACCACCTCCTGAGGTCAGAGACGACGGTGAACACTATGTCATGGAACGGATTTTGGACAGTCGTGTCTTCCGGAGACGACTCGAGTATAAGGTGCGTTGGGAAGGCTATGGTCCCGAGCACGATCAGTGGGAACCCGAGTCGAATATTGCAGCCCCGGATCTCATTAAGGAGTTCCACCGCGAACATCCGAGTGCGCCATGCTCGATAAATGGCCTTCTTTTCCATCGTCGCCCTCGGTTCGATTTTTCTAAGTTACAAGCGTCATTAGTCGAAGCTACAGGCGTCGGGACGCCGCCTCGTTGAAGGGGGGATGGTGTCAGGGTATGCTACCGCCGTCTCTCATTTTCCTATTTATTATCATCGGCATCGCTCTATTTCTATTCTATTTATCATTTCCGTATTTTACCTTCATCTTCCGTTTCCTTGTTCTGTCTCTATTTCACATTCTCTACTCGTGCGCTCGTACCCGGCGTGATGCCCGTGACATCACGTCGCTTAGGTTCGGCTTTGGCGCCTGGCACTTAGCTGTGTCAGGGCCGCACGCCGCGTCGTCGTTTTATGTATATAGTAGCTGTACCTAGAGTGAGGGTCCCTAAGCTTGTTCTCTTAGGATCCCCTCCCTCTAGGTGAGTAGTATAGTTATCGTCCAATATAGTACTTAGGATCCCCTCCCTCTAGTGTGAGCTGAGTAGCCCTAACAGGACTTATCCGGGATAGGCTCGGAACACGGCACTTGACACGCTCCTAATAACAGGCAGCATAGGCGAAAATAATAGAGGGAAATCGTTTTTAAAAACCATCCGAGGTGTCACGCCCGCATAACACCTCGCTTAAGCGGAGCTCCGCTCATTCCTTTTCCATACCTCGCTTATATTCTTTTGTTTCCCTGTTCCGATCCATTTCCTTTTCCATCCTTGTTATCTTGTTGTAACCTGTTTCAGGTCTCTATTTAGTTTCATAGCTATTTAAAGATCGAGCTTCCTGTAACTACTTCTCCAGTTCTGATATAGATCTTATTCCGCCCATTCTCTCACACGTTTCATATCTCGATCCAATCTCATCTAAGATCCCCTGTCGTCGTTGACGACGTCTTTGAGCGTCGTCAGCGACGCTCTGTCTATCTTCTTCAACAACCACCTCTGACCAACCTCTCCGACCCTCAATCCTACGTCGCAGCCACGCTGTGCACTCCCAGACCTCATCCCCATCTCTCCGACCCTAGACCCAGCCTCGAGACATCGCAGCTTTGCAGCTCAGTCTCAATCCTAGCAACTCCGACATCACTTGTACATCGGAGACCCAGCCCGACCTGAAATTGTTGGTGATGCACTGTGAGGGCACAACTCAAGAGTAAGTTGAAGCCGACCAACATCCGACCCACGTCCGATCCTGTCCCGAGCCCCGCTTAGTCATCCCGACCCCGGCGCGTAACACGAGGTCAACATGATCGCAGGACACCCTCAGCCTCCTCTAGTTTGACCGTCAGGTCATCTGGCACAGGACGGTGGTTAGTCACATCAGAGAAAAGTCTCGAAAAGCTGTCCGGTGGTAAGTCTCCATATATTAAAGGCCAGAGAGCCGTATACATTAAATTACAATACTGCCCCGGATATGCTCAATATTTACCACTAAGATTAGTGGGTGTGGCAAGGCAGTGGACTCTTATTGGTAGCAGATCCGTACGGCAACTCCGGTTGTCAAACGAAGCACCAGTAGGGGAATGGGAAGCTCTGTTTTGCAGAGTGGGCCGTGGCGTGTAAGGGTAGTTCCCTTGCACGGTCTGAGAGGACAAAATCCCCTGCCGGTCGTCAGTTCTGAAATGAGCTGTCGGCTCATGTTGTTTCCCCAGGACTTTTTGGTGAGCCTCGCAAGAGCGCTCTTTATTTGGGACGAACCTATACACAATCATAATGGCAGAAACAACCTACCTACACTGGAAATGCAGATGTAAATGGAGAATAGAACATGAATCCAACCCGGAAAACAAACCTACAGAGAAGGAAATGACCAACCTATGGATCAAAACATTCTCCGAACGCATATACTTCGACATAAACGCCTGCCACCAAAAATTCGGAAAACGAGCGAGAAACATAAAAAAGATCCAAAAGATATGGGCCCAATAATAAACCAAGACCAAATAACCGAAACAACAATAGAATACATACGGGAGTTTTTAGTGGGTATCTCAGAAACACATCCACCCTGAGGAGCCCCACACTCCCTCATACGATGGGTGCGTAAAAAGCATTTTCTCCCTGTGGAACATCGGTCTGGATTAGAATTTCGAAATCGGGTTATTTATTCAAATTCACTACTACGTGAGACATAAGCTGTTTATGAATGATGAACTAGGTTCAAAATACTTCAAAACAATAGCTCCACAAAAAAAAAAAAAAAGAAAACAACTTGAGCAAAAATACGGGCGCTCACTTGAAACTCCGACGCAAAGCTTTCCTTTCGTTGCGACAACAGTGAACATCCACAATATCGTTATACGGGCACACATTCACTTCCATGAAATAACATCTTTCATACAAGTATAAGGTAATAGCTGTGCCGATAACTTAACATTCTTCAAATCCTTCTTTCTTTTAGATTCTTACCCAATTCCCATTACTATTCATCGCCTCAAAGCTGCGAGTGGTACTTTTGTATATGGCTAAACATTTTTTCTCATCTATCCGATAGGCAACGATCTGTTAGTTTCCTTCAGATACCTGCAAGTGGGAACTTCACACGCATACTCAGTCGTATCCATGTAAAACAGGTTCTTTGAGGAGAGCGCGACCTCAAGGCCTCAAGCGTCACATTGGCGTCCGCGCTGAGATGGAGGAACGGTTGATTGAGATGGGAAAGTTCCTGGCTGAGGAAGCCGTAGTCATTCTGACCAAACAGACATCATAAAAAGTTAGAAATGCCTCTTGAAGGACCCGCGCCGTACAAATGCTCATGTGTTCGTAGTCTTCGTCGATGAGCGTTCGTTTGATTGATGGGCTCAGGTTTGATCTAACTTGGGAAGAGGATGGCGTCATCTCAAGCGACGGTGGTCTCAGCTTTGCTGTGACGGCAAAATGGAGCCAATGTTAACACCTTTGTTTTCTGCAGCCCCCTCAGCAGACCCATGTCCCGATCATTGATCAAAATGAGCAATAAAATGACATTAGCAACTTGCACGAGAGTAACGCTGAGTTCTGTCTTACGGAACACTGATCCTTATATTTGAATCAACCGGAATTTCCATTACAGCTGGCTCTATTCTTTCATCTCAAATAGTACCCAAAAAAGTCTCGCCGCAGGGTTCAAGATCGGTGAAGGCATAGCATGCTATGGTACGTGTCAATATACTTGGATCAGCTCGTACCGTTGGAATGAGAGTTAGCCGTTTTCTTAGACACAAGGAAGAAATAATCTTCATCGAGCATCCCGGCGCCATGGTTGGCCTCGCTGCGGGAATTGCTGCTGCAGCCGTTATCGTATGTTATCAATGTCCTGGCTGTGACGCATTGCTGACTATTATATTGATTGACCCCAGGTATGTCCACTCGATGGGGCGGATTTCACGAAAGATGATGAAAAAAATACCTGTGTGTGCATTGAGCCGCGAAGAGCAAACGATCTTTTTGAACAAAATCAGAACAATCGGCAGTATTAGTAAATGCCTTAATTTTTTTTTTTTTCATTTCAATTAATAGGTTCCTACACAATGTGCACTGGAGATATCGGATTGTGTATTTCCTAATGATGGGTATATACAGGTGGAAGTCTATCTTTCGATCGCAAAGACAACTCTGAATTTGTTCCGCTGTTATTGTCGTATAACAGTAGAGTTTCCCTCAGACGAACGCCACTATCCGTATGCCACATTTCGGGAGGCAGCTATAATGATAATAATTCAAAGTCTCAATGGTTTTTTTATCCGAATTGGTTTTGGGACCCACCTCTGCATTGATGTTCGGACTCGGATTTGGGGATGGTACCGTCACAGCCATTGACAACAACGACACCACCCGGGACGGCACTTGCACTTGCGATTGGCTTAAAGCAACTGTGTGTTGAACGCTCGTCATAGCAGTTTCCGAATCTCCTATTGTTAATAGCTGTGGCACCCGGACTGGAGTCACAGTATGATCCAACAACGGATTCGGATTTGAGCTTGGGTAATCAGAATTTGGCGTCGTTCCAGTGATAATATTGGTGATTTCGGTGGTTTCCGCAGTGGATAATACAGTAGTCTGGATAATTCCCTCCGAGGACTCATCGCTGCGGTCGAATGATATTACTGATTCAAGTGGTGCCCTTAATAATCCAGCACCCCGTCGTCTCTGCCGTCGTTTGAAAAAGACAAAGGCACCCCCAAGAAGAATGTGAATAGAAACAACGATACCGATAACAATGCCGATTATCATCCCGAGATTTTGACGATCATCGTTGTGCGAGTCAACAGTTACCGTACTGGTCGTCCTAATCGTGATGGTATGCGACGCTGTTGTGGTAAGCGTGATGGTGAAGAAACTGAGATTGAAGAGGCTGGCCGGAAAGGTGGGGCCAAGTTGATAGATAGTGGTTGTGGGGGTTATAGAGGTGGAAGACATTTCAAAAGCGAAAGAATGAGGGATAGACAGACGGAAAACGTATAAATCTGAAAATGACTATTCCAGAGAGAGAGATAACAGATGAAGCGAATTATTCCTTCATACTCTTACCTGAATGTAATCTTTTCAGGGTATGGAAAAACACTGAAAGGGGAGAAAGAAAAAGAAAAAATCCCAGCCCAGGTAAATGTTGGCTGACGCTAGATTTAAACGTTAGTATGTAACTTGAGTTTGACACGATCTCAATTCGCATCAACTTCAAGGTTAAATTGCATTTTGAAGTCTCAACTCAAAAATAAGGGCAGAGATGATTCTGTTCTTCTATTCCAGTCATTGGGTTAGATGTTGGGTTAGATGATGGTAAATTTTTATGATGATGGAACAGCCAATTGTACATAGAAAAGGTATGCTCAGAAATTAGTGTTTGCACGTGGGCGTGTTATAATTGGCGTGCCGCACTGGGCAGTAGCGTGTGTGGGGCGACTGCCAGAAGCACTCGACACATCGGAAGCTGAGAATGCTAAAACCACAACTGACCTCCGGTGACAAAGCTTGAATTTCAAATCTACGCAATATTACAATGTACGTATTATTGTACGCTCATATGATTTACGGGGAAGAGCATACTTCGATTTGCGGGTTCGGAGATTTTTCTTGTTTGAAATTTGATTGATACGGCGGCCAGTATCACATTCGGAACAACGAGTTCTACCGGGGTTGAGACGTTGAGGTTCGTGGTGGGTATTGACATGTGGCATCCTCACGTGGCCGTGCGTGTGCCTGATGTGCCAATCAGTAATCTTCGTTTCATGAGATGAAACCGGACACGTCCCAATCTGGACGTCTCCACAGCGCTCGACGCAGATTGAGGGACGCGCTCCAAAGCACCCAGATCACTGATTCGGGCCTGTGGAGCAAGTCAATTCACGTTGATTATAATTAAACGCTGTTGTGATGTTTTCCAGCGAAATGGAGAAAGAGCTCAATTTGACCAGAACACGACAACTGTCGATGTAAATCATATATAGTGTTTGTTGAGAGCTGAACGATCCTAATCTATCATTTTGCTTGCTAATGTTTAAACAACTAGGACATACAAAATCAGGCTTCCGAATGCTGGCAGTCGCGACAATGATAATGTATTGAATTATGAGTAGAAACCTGTCTGTCGATTGTAAAGACTATTCTGGTTTTTTCCCGTCGTCGTACAATAAAGCCCCCCTACTAAAATGAATACCGCCATCTGCATGCCATTTCTCCGGGTAACTGCCAGTATTAGACAACTACAAGAAGGAAAATCCCCCATGCGCGTTAGTGCCACTTTTTTTTTCATTGAATTATTTATTCAAGACTCACCGATGTTGTAAAGGACGAGGACGAGGATGTGGACGTAGACTCCTTTGATTTGGCTATGGGGCTAGCGCGGTCAACAACGCCGGTACTGGTACCGAGGCTTGTGCAACAGTTGGATGTTGAGCCGTCATGAAGACTCCCCTTCGAAGATGCGGACTCATCGAACTGCACTGGTAGGCTGCGTTGTTGTCGCCGCATTTTACGTCGTCTGAAAAAGAAAAAACTACCCCCGAGAAGAACGAGGATAAACACGATGGTGCCAATGACGGTACCAATCACCATCCCGAGATTTTGACTATTGTGTGAATCTGATCCAGTGTCAATAATCACCGTGTTAGTCGTCCTAATTGTGGTGGTAAAAGGCGCTATCGATTCAGAATTATTTGGCGTGGGGATACTATCTGAGGAAACGTCGACATTTGTGGCAGGAAACGCAGTTGAAAAATTCAGGGGGGAGCTAGTTACACTAGGGGCTAGAATACTAAAAGGCTCAAAGATTGTCAAAGTAGCCGAGACACCATTGTTATTGGATGCTGTGAGCGTGGCAACTGGGTTTGGAGTAAAGTTTGCCAAAGAAGCAAAAATTCTCGAAAGTTCATCTTCCTCACGACTTTGAGCGACATTTGTGAATGACATAGAAGCTAGAGATGAACGATTCGGAAGAGGGAGGGTTATTATAAGTTTTGAGTTATGACTAACGAGAGGAGTTAAAACAGACGAGGCGATTTTTGTCTTTTTTTTTTCCATTTATTTATCCAACAAGGCCTGGATTCCTGTACAGTGGCTGTAATTTGAAAATAGGAGAAAAAAGCTGGTCAATGTGAGAGTACACGCAACAATCAAAACTCATTAATTTTAAAGCGATCTCAATTTGTATCAAGAGACGAATTGCGTTTTATTATGAGGTTCTGTCTCCGATGAGTACGGGCATTATAATTTGAAAAAATGTTGATGAAAGAAAAGGGAAAGCATGCTCACTCCAAGATCATCCACATCTTACACGCATTTCACGAGCACTGCGACGATGGTAGGATTCAGAAAGGAAGGTGCAAATGCAAAGGAGAAAGGAAAGCGTGTGGGCGTCAGTACTAGCGGGCGTTGGGAAGCAACTGCCAGACGACACAGCGGAATTTAAAAAAAACAAAGCTGGCGGTATTGATCTAGGAAGCCTGAAAAGGTATCAAGAGTGCGAAGATTACCATTTCACAGTTGACAAGGAGATAACAGGATCAGGGCACTCAGTACAACGAGTTTCCACCGAGGTTGAAGGCGGCGACGCGGCGTTGGTAACAATATTCATTCTAGATATAACAGTCGGATTCGGATGGATTCGTCGCGCTTTAGACTGTGAACCTTTGAAGGCGTGCTTGAAAGGGGGTCAGACGGGCCGCGTCGGTGATGTGGTGCAATCTTATGGTGTACTGAATGGCTCAGCTGATTTCCGATGACTCGGCACAGGGTCGGGTGGCCATCGGCATATTATCCCTGTCGGATTACATTGAGATATTGATATTATCTTTAGGATTATACAAAGGAAGTAGTACAGTAGTACTAAAAATAATACACACACGACATTGATCGATAAAGATAGACACTTTTGACAAAAATATCAAACGAGAACAATATACATGAAGTAAAATATATTTTAAGAGGGTATAATTCTACGAAACTGAGAATCGAAACAAAATGGAGGATATCTACAGATCAAATAAACCATGTTAAAAGGGGGTATAATTCTACGAAGATGAAAATCATAAGGGTAGGTAGAATAGAAAGGAACGAATATTGTAGTGTATGATTATGACAGCAAGGTTTTAATTCGAAGATTTAAAGTACTGAGAATATAATTGGATATAATTCCACAATAGTGAGGAATTGGGAGATTAAAATAACGAGAATAAAACGAAGTGAAGTTTAGTGAGAGTATTAGCCGAAGAAGAATAGATAACGAGTGAGATTTGGTTGAAAGAGATATAAAAGGATAATGAGAGTGTTTATATAAGAGAAATTCGCAAAAAATTTTTTGAATAAAATTTATGGAAATAAAACCTGTTATTTTGGGAGAAATAATATTCACGATTCAAAAATCATGTAACAAGTAAATTACTTTACCTTCAGTATTTATTCCCCTATTGGTTCCAAATCAAGGAATTTACAGAACTGATTACATTCGTGTTCAAGCTCAAAAGTCTGCAAAGAAGTCCCGATATTGCCACCACTGAAAAGAGTTTGGTCCCAATCGCTACAAAATTAGTATGCAGTTTATAATTATATCGCTCTAAGGAATAAATCGATAAAGTCTCACGATGGTGTGATTATCTGAGGATCGGTTAGCAAAGTTCCAGCCCCTGAAGATTTATTATTAAAACAATTCTAATAGAGCGAATAGGCTATACCTTGAAAATCAGTGACGAGCATAGCATGATTGGTAATGATCCAAATCAAGTGTTGGACAGATGTCAAGAAAGTTGCAATATACTTCTGATCGTCGTTGAGATCTTTGACAGGGAGGGCCGAGAGATTATTAATGTATTTGCAGAAAGCTCCTGTAATAAATTCTTCAGCGATAAAAGTACCACCTGCATTTGCCTGGTTCATCAACATGGCACTCTTTACGAATCGTAACTGAGGGATCTCGAAGCCAGGCTCGCCTTTGTCGCGGATTTTTTCTTCGATAGTTGCATAGGCATGCCTTAACAGGGCATTCGACCATATCATCGTCTTGAGCTCTTGGGTCACGAGTCGATGCTCTTCATGGGGTATATGAACCTTTTTTCTTTTGGTCTTTTCATTTAGTCGATATGGTCTTTTAATACAAATGTTCTCAGACCAAGGAAACTCATCGTTATTCAAATCGCCATTGAAATGAGACTGGGATATAAGTTTGCCACAGTGGGCAGTTTTGAACGATCCTTCAAGACGATCAGGAATTTGTCGTAAAAAGGTAACATCGAGTTTTCCAAGAAAAGGGTTATCGGATTTGATAGGTAGTTCGTCTAGTTTCAAATCCAAAAGCTTCTCGATTGATAGATATTGTTGGATATGAACCGATACAACAATGAGACGAGAATCAACTGCCAAAGTTAAGTTCTATACTAATTTATAAAATAAACAGTCTCTTACTTTCGGATTGAGCCTCATTAGTTGAGACTTGTTGAGCTTGTTTATAAACACTTGTCTTGAGACGATCAAGGCTTATAGTCAGAGACGAGACCCGACGAGAATTTCGCGATTCATCTTCATCAGGAAATAGCTCATCGTTTTCTAACTCGTCAACTTCTAGCTCATCCTTTTCTAGCTTGTCGTTTTCTGGCCCATCATTTCCCGAAATTTCCTCTTCGTCATATCCAGGTCTATCATCTTTGGGGCTCATTCTTCGATGACTTGGAGCTGAGGGTTCTGACTCTGACTCAGTTGAAGTATCTTCGCGATCAACAGGTCGTTTAGACTAAAGCGATTGTTAATGCAGCTGTCATTTAATTACTATAGTATTATCTCTTACTTTACGAGTTCGTTTTCTTTTCTCCTTGGGGTCTTTCTGTGGAGAGTGTGCGATAGCTCGTTTCCCTCGATTATAGGCTGATCTTGTCACTGACGATTCTGAATTTGCTGGATTTGAATGGGATGGCCTAGAATGAGATGGTAATACTGGCTAGAGAAGTATAAATTGGTATCAGTTGTAGTAATGATTTACGAAATTGAAAAGAACAAACATCTTCTGATGGTTGGTTATTAACAACAGTATAAAAATGTGAACCTTCTCTTGATATTCCCAGCTCCGATTGGATAGGATTCATATGAAAATGGCTGATAATTTCTTCGCTTTCGATTTCTTCACGATGACGAATAATAGCAGCATGCAGATCCTTTTCCAAATATAACCATAAATCAAGCGTGCCCTTTACGAATTTAGGAGGTTTTCCACGAGATCCCTCTCGCATAAAATTCTCATATATAGCATTGTTATCCAACCGATCAGCTGGGGGACTGAGTGTCGCAAAATTGTTTTGTTTGAGTTCCAGTGTATGAAGATCGAGATGGTAGCCTTTGAGATATTTTCGGACCTTAGGATCTAGAGCGAGAATAACTTTCTCCTTAAGATCACGAACACCAATATGCGGATCGACATTTGTTATAGTCTCGACAATATCCTTATTGAAAACAAATTAAATTAACATAGGTCTATTGAGATTAATTTATTTACCTCAATAACACTCAGCCTCTTTCCACTAAACCGACCAAGATGTGCTTTTATTGCTACTGTTTGTTGAATATATGGCTGAGATAAAGCTTTGGCAAAACGACTGGAAAAGCTCAGATGCGAGCTCGTATAGCCACTGGGCATATTGGAAGCGATGTTGACCGACTGTTGTTGTTGATTCATTGGATATTGAGGGGTTGACAAGGCAGGTACTGAAACTCCCTGAAGCTGAGTTCCATTCGGGTAAAAGTTTTGAGAGTACATCGTGGGCCCCAGGTGAGCAATAGGGCGATGGTTGGAAACTAGATGATTAGAAGTTAACAATATAGTATGTTATGATTGAATAAGACTATGTACCAGTTCTTTGTGATATAGCAGTATTTTGTTCTATTGCAGCCTGATCTACAGGAACACTAGGAGCTGTTCGTTGTGAGGCAGAACCTGAATCCTGCGAAGTGTCGTCATCTAAAATATTTGTCAAGATAGGGTTAAAAAGTGAGAAAAGTATGTATTATACTTTTCAAATATGCATCTGCCTTCTGAAGATAATAAAGGACACATTCCATACAGCAATAAAGGGAGGATCCACCCTTGGAATCGTGAATCGGTTTTAGCTGTGTGCTTTCGCATGACTTTTTACAGCGAGAACATGGCTGAACCCCTGGTTTGGTAATTGGAGCAAAAATTTGTGGTGCCATATTTTGAAGATTGAATAAAAGAATGACTTTTGTTAGAGTGAGATTAGGGTAAAAAACAATAAATGAGAGTTAAGTTTGTGAATAGAACTGAAGTCAGAAAAAATTCGGCGACTGATCCCCGAGAGAAAAAACTTACGACAGCACTTTTACTATCTCTAATTTACATTCTGAAAGACTGTGATCTAAATGTCTCGTCACAACAATCAATATAGTCCCTGTAAGTTTTATAACTTCTATATCAATAAACCAACTTATGAGTTAAGTACCTGATGAAATACTTCGGCCTCATCTGGAATATGCTGTCCAAACTCTTGGGCTATCAAATCCTAAAATTTTGACTTACATGGATGGAAAATATGACAAACAGAGGTATTCTTTGAGGTGAGTCGGAAAATTTAGTCTATATATTCATTAACCAATTTACCTCTTTGTGAGTAGCTTAGCAACTATCAAGCGACGACGAGAGGAATGGCAACTTCATACCAGTCGTAAACAGAGCAAAAATTTGAACGATACTCAGTTGGGAGAAATACTTGAATCAGTACGAGCCGAGTATCCAAACTATGGGCCAAGAACAATTGCACAGCATGTTCGAATTACTCGCAATATAGCTATTCCTCGGTAATTTATCTCATTATAGTTCATAGTATTTTCTTACATAAATAAATATAGAGATCGTATTTATACCTGGTTCAGACAATTTCATCCAGATGATCTACAACGAAGACAGAGAAAGAAGTTTGTACGAAAACAATTTATCGCTGCTGGAGTAAACCATATATGGAGTGTAGATCAGCATGATAAGTGGAAACGATTTGGGTTATGGTTACATGTTTGTGTCGAACCATTCAGTGGCAAAATACTCTGGCTGAAAATTTGGTGGACAAATTCTAATCCACGACTCATATGCGGATGGTTTTTAGATACTGTGACTGAGTTTGGAGGTATGTATGTAAATTATTCACGATCCAATTTCTGACATCAATATTTAGGTGTTCCTTTAATTACCCAAAGCGATGGTGGTACTGAAAATTATGGAATAGCGAATGCACAGACTAGTATTCGTCACCATTTGGATTCGCTACTCGCAGGTACTAGTCAGCACCGATTCAAACGAAACCATACCAATATCAAGCCTGAGATTGAATGGAGTTTATTTCGACGATACTGGATTGCAGGTTTCGAGACTGTAATGGAACAAGGATATGAAGAAAACCTATATGATTCTTTAAACCCAATAGATGAGTAAGTCGTGATTGAATCAAAGTTGGATCTCTATATAAGCCCAAATAGGTTACTTTGGCGATGGCTAGCAATCCCATATTTTCAGCAACAACTAGACATCTATCGTATTCGTCGTAATTCAGTTGCTCGTCGTAAAGATGTGAACAAAGTTCTGCCACATGGTATTCCCGATCTGATTTTCAATGAGCCTGAGAAGTTTAACAGTACCGACTTCAAGGTAATTTATATAAGCTATTTTAATTACTCCCGATTCAGACTATTTCATTATAGATACTAGTGCCTATTGAATTAATTGAGGCTATGCGATTACGATATGCACCTCCAGATCATGAAGTTTTTCAACTCGTTCCACCCGAATTTCATACCGATGCTGAACGAGTCTGGGCTACTATAGAATCTCCAGAAGTCACTCAGCTCTCACTTTGGACTATTTTTATAGCGATGAAACAAATATTCACTAACAATGTTACCTCTATCCTTGAATTGCCTTATAACATTCGAGAGTCAGGGTGGAATGGGGGGGAGAGCGACGAAATCCAACTTTTTGAGGATTTAGCACCAGCAAATTTAGTTCAAGGTATACCTCAGGAGATAGTGGCTGGATATACTGATATCGATTTTCTTGACGATATCGATATTTTCGCAGATATAACAGATAACGAGGTTCCCGATGGTGTTGATGGTGATTACGAACTCTCAGATGATGAATAAATTTTAGTAAAAATATATATATCAACTATTCATATTCTTCATCATATTCTACAGGTGATAGCTCATTTTCGAACCTATATACTGCATGATCAAAGGCTTGCTTGATATGGACTGAAAATGATATTACGATTCCGAGTCGCTCAACATACGAGTGAGAAAGTGTAGTCGCATGCGGAAAATCGGGTTTAAACATCAGTAATGTATCCGAACTTGACTCAACTATCACCCTTAAGCCAACGTCAACAAAATTTCCCCCTGTAGGACCAGATATATCTGCCGATAAATGTTTGGTTTGCCAGGCGAAGGCCCAGTCAGCCCAACATTTATCGACATGTATTGGGCTTTATTTTGTTAGACATATTCAAAAAGAATACGAGTCTAACTCACGAAGTATAGCCTTGTGCTAAATAACCTTCCGATGGTGCACGACTCACATAGGGGAATTTGAATGTTTGACCAGCCATCGTAAACTCGTAGCCAAAAACATCTGGAAAAGTTTACCTAGCAGTCCCAATGAAAAATAATAATGACACACCTTCAGTATATTTACCAGCCATTTCAGGCATCTCCGAATCATCTAGCTTTGCTTGCACATGATTTATGATTTCGGCTGGGGCATGGGAACAAATAAGATGCCAGAAGAGCGAAAAAACACCAATAATATGGTCGTCTTGAGATTGCTTATCGCTATCAGTAAGTGTCTTTCGCTGTCGGAAATTATTGACTAGACCAAATACACGAGGGTGTATGTGACGGGGGCCAGCATTATACCCTGCCTGAATCATAGTACCGACATGGGTGGGCTGTATAACGATAAGAAAAGCAAAATATATGATGTAATAGTATAAAAATCTTACTCGGACATTATTTCGATCTGCAACAGCCTCCGAAATTACTGAATTAACACTGTCTAAAACATCGCAATCCTCTGACAGGCCTCGCAAAACTGCTAATTCAATATCGCCTGGAATAATATTAGTAGAATAGAAATTAATTAATCTGAGCAATACTAAACATACCTTGACTATTTGTAATAATAACACTCCTACCTACTGGTATACGAAGCCATTCATCAGACTTCCCGATCACACGATACTGAGGAGGTGGTCCTGCTTTTGACGATGGTTTTGCTTTCAGCCCCTCAGACCCAGGTTCACGGAGATAAATATGTCCTGGTTCTAGTGAAGTACCGAGACGATCGCGAGTCAGTTGCGATATGCCACTGGTATAAAGTTCGGAAATGGAAGGGGGAGGCTTCCCAAGCCCAAGATTTTTACGCTAGAAAATGCTTTTAAAATGATATAGATAGTAATTAAAATTACATACAAAGTCGCGACGATCCCCATTAAAAATTTTTTTCTCCTGCTTTCTTCGCTTGTTATAGGCTTCGTAAATGTCATACAACTCGCCTTTCGGTAGTTGTGGGAGAATAGCCAGTAAGTCTGGCAGCTAACAACCGTGTCAATTTCTATAATATAAACCAAACCAAACTAATACCTACCTTTCGTATTTTTGGTACACCGGCAGGCGCAGAACTGGCGAGAGTAGCGATGGTGGCGAGAGTGTCACTAGAGATATGGCCTCGCTCCATATCATGGATTAGAGAAGTCTCTGCGGATATTTTTTCTAAAACTACACACCAATTAAAATAATAAGCATGATATTTAATCAGTACTTACATTGTCTAACTCGTCTCTGTGTGATTTGTGCTTTCTTTGATGTGTGGTGTGGCAGCATTGGAGTAGGTTATGTGCGCGACGTCTGAGTTTGAATTTGAACCTTCGCGCGAAGTTTTTTTTCCACCCCACCACCACCACTGCAGATGCACCCCAGCTGCAGCTCTAGCCTGATCCTGACCAATGTCTGTCTGGGACCAGCGACATTGGCAGGAAGCTGTACACACAGCTTCTAGGATAGAGAAGCAGTAGGGTGGCACTGCCTGAAGGAGCAGCCAACAGACACCCCCACACCCCCCACCCAGCCACCCCAGCCACCCCCATGACAGACACCCAGCGAAAACTGGTGCAAATAAGACTTGTATAGTATGAATATGTAATTAAGCCCTGTGTGAATAAAAAAAATTTTATATCTGAATTTTTTTAAAAGAAAGTCAGTAGCTGGACTCGAACTACTGCTTCCCAAGTAGCAGTATGTATATGTAAGCTACATCCAACTAGGCCATTCCGCCTACACAAAGGTTGCCCTTCCAGACCATATGACCGTTTCGACAAAAATTTGACATTTTCAGATATTCCTTGAAATATCTGCCGAAACTATCCCCACGGCGCGTCTGCCGATGTTCGCGTATGCATAGCCGGACTACGCGAGTCATCGGAAATCAGCTGAGCCATTCCGTACACCATACAATCTAAAGTCCGGAGAGGACAGCGGGTGATGATGCATGATGCATCGTTGATGGCCTGACATTCGGAGAAGCGTTTGTAATGGTGTATGATTGAACGAAAGTAACGTTGCGGGTGGGTGGTGGATAGTGGATGGACCGGCTACTGGTGCAGCTGCTGCCAGTGGTGTTGAATTATCGTCATCATCATTGCTCTCAGACACGGTCAAATGCTTCGACCTCATCCTACCTGAGCCTAAAAAAAAGCCAGAACAACCATGACGACGTACGAAGACGCAGAAGAAAAGGTGGATCTCGTTACTCATATAAGCGCTGCTCTCAACTTAGCCTCCAACTCACTTCTTGTTCCTCTTCTTACAAGTTTTCGCCTAAATATATCTTTAATTTGATGGTCGCGCAACAGGAGTGGTCAGGGAGCGAAAGGGAACCAGTGTTGTGTGTTCAGAGGGAAATCATAATGAGGGTATAAAAGTTGTTGTTATTGTAGTCGAAAAGGTTTGTTTTTTATATACAGTTTGTAAATATATGTTCCAGGGAAATGGAACTAAAGATGATTGGAAAGATAAAATATAAGAACTGTGAATTTTAAATAAAAGTGAAATGAAGGGGAGACAAAAGGTGAAAAATAGAAAGTATAGCCTTTTAGTATCTCAGAATCACCTAGCCGTAAGGAACGGCGCATATAACCTTCGCTTACTAATCTCCGTGTAGCCTGTTCGCACAACCATCAAATTTTCTATTATTTGTTAAAAAATAAACAATGTGCACTTGATTATTTTAGTATTCATGTCAATACTGGCACTGGGTTAACTGATGTATGCGCGTTGTGCCAAAGCCTGAGATATTGGATTATGTATTTTTTCAACTACGAGTATACACAGGTGGCAATCTATCTTTTGACTGCAAAGACGACTCGAAATTTTTTCCACTGTTGTCGTCGTATAACAGCAGAATCCCGCCGCCCAGACGAACACCACTATCTGCCGCATGCCACCTCAGACCCGAGTCCAAGTCGGTATTTGTAGGCAGCTATCAATAGAATTCAAAGCGTTATAACGGGTATTTTATTGGTTTGAGCCGTATGTTTTGAGGTATTCACTCACCATCACCTGGGAAGTGGTAGAGTCCAAGTTGGGGGTCTCGGTCAACAAGGCTGGCACTAATGGCGCTGGCTCAGCAGCTGAATCTGTAAGTATTGATAGATGTGGCACTCGAACGACCCGGGAAGGTGCGGGCAACAGCCTAATAAGATTACTAGGCTCATCAGGCTGGTGTAAACCTGAATTGCCAATGATACTTTGAGTGTCGCTTTGAACACCGTGACCAATGAAATGAATATGATCACAATTGGTAGATTGTAGGGAAATGCGTCGAGATTCGGGGTTTGACTCATGAACAGCATCGTGAAGGCTCGCCGGAGCTGAACTGTCAGCTTCTTCCACCTTGAGGTTTGTAACTGGTTGAAGGACACTTCTCGATGGTAGGTGGAACGGGGTTATTATTGCTGGAGTTGGAGTTGACTGTGAATTACCGACCGAATTACTCCTATTATTACTAGTAACTGCTACTGGTATTCCAAAGACCGGTGCTTGCGCTACTGGACCGGCATGAATCGCATGACGGTTTCGCTGCGGCATTAGTAGCAGATCACGTATAAATCCGCTCTCCCTGGCATCAACGTTGCATGGTCTCGATTCCGATTCTGGTATAGTGCCATTGTCCGTCGTTAGTCCTGAAGTTTGGACGAGTCGGCGTTCCGAGCCAGTAAGTTCGCCAGACTCCGAAGACTCAGGATTGAGCCTCAGCTCGTTCGTATGTCGCAAGCCACAATTGCTTCGAATTCGTTGTCGTCGCCATCTTCTGAAAAGAAAAAATAATACACCGAGAATAATAAACCCCAAAACACCGATCACAACGCCGATTATCAAAATTACTACCAGATTCAGGTTATGATTATTTCTGCCACTAGAAGAGCCTGGCTCAGAGGTGCTGCTAGTCGATGAAACTGATAGATCTGTAGTTGCAGTCCTCAGGCTGGTGAAATCATCGGGAGTAGGCGCATTGACAGTAGTAGTCGCGAGCGTGGTAGCTATGAGCGATGTTATTGAATTTGAAATATCCTTTGACTGTGAGGAAGTACTAGACGCAAGGGGCGATGATGTGGAGACGTTGATGTGAACAAGAGACGATGAGAGGGGACCTTGAACGAGAGAGTTAGTTAAAGAAATTGACGAAGAGGGAGGGGGGCTAGGTAGTGATGATGAGGAATCTTGACAGGAAGGAGTCAGTTTAAAATTGTTAGTGAGAAGGGGTGGAGAGTTACCTAGTATTGTGGAGGGAGGTTCTTGAGCATGAGGCAGTTGAAGAGAAAGGGTAGGTAGTGGGGGAAGGGAAGGGAGTGAACCAAGAGGGGGAAGAGAGAGTAAAATAAAAGCGTCTCGAACAGAGGAGTCTTGAACAGAAGAGCCTAGATTAGGAGAGTCCGAGTCGTCGGTTGAAAGGGTCGGGGAATCAGGAGAGCCAAATTCTGGCAGTACAGCACTTGCTGAATGAAAATTCAAAGATTCTAGATTGTCCTTTTGATATGTCATATTGACCACTGGAATAGAGATACGTGGCGCCGCCACAGGTATTTTAGGGAGGATAGCTGTGAGCGAGTCTGACAAGGAGCTTGGGAGGAGTAGTAACTTTGTTTATGACTACAAACGAGAAACAAATGGGGTGATTTTTCGTCATCAATTACCCGCAACCGACCGCGTTGCTGTGGTCTTCGGGCTTAAACAGCGGAAAGGAAAGACAAATTTGGTTGAAAGGAGGCAGTGTCAAAGCCATAACTCCTTAGTTCCACGCGGTCTCAATTCGTATCAGAAACACATTGCAGTGCGAAGTTCTGGCATGAGGAATGAGTATAAATATCCACGAAATGTAAGTATCCACAAACCGGGGGTATGTTCATGTCTGAATCAGGCCTCTTATACGCATCTTCCCGGCATCGCGATGATGGCGGTCGGGACGTATGAAAAGAAGAGCACGTGGGGAATAATATGCCTGACATGACATACCGGTGAAATTCCAAAAGCCAAAATTGATCATTGCCAAAGTTATTATAGAATTCGAAATATATGCAACGAAAAGTAGCATGTATTTCAATGTGTGCTTCCGTAGACTACTTAGTTCGTTTTACTCAACGATACGGCCATATGAAAACAAAATCAGAGCCCAACGAGTTTTTACGGGGTTGAAGTTTGGAGAATTGGCAGTAAGATTCAAATGGATCCGTGTGATCATCATGCACAATTATTAGACATGACTGAGAGTGGTCAATTCATGTCGGCTAATGAAAGGTTATGACGCGCTTGTCAACGAGAAGAGGGAAGGATGGTTACTGACACGGGATATTTGAACGTGTTGATATAAGATAAGATGCTTTCTGAGCTTGTCAATCAACATGAATCATTAATTCTGCTTGTTGAACAAAGAACATCCAACTGAGGTTTCTGACACGCACGAAATTTAGGGGAAAATCATGAACATCAAATGGTCTAGATTTCGTGAGCATCCAGTCATGAACAGATACTACGACATACGTAGGTTAATGCGTAAGTGCGGTACCGACGTTCAGAAAATCCAAGTACGGCGAAATAGATACGGGACTGACAGCTCTGGCGGGAAACAAGAGGTGGTTACGGGCGCTTACTTCAAACTCCGACATGATGTGCTCTCCTTTCGTTGCGGTCCATAGTACATACCGCATCTACATCGCTATACGAACACACATTTTATTAAACCCCCACTATAAAGTAATGGCTACCCAAGTAGCTTAACATCATTTAAACACTTCTCTTTCTCTAGATTATTTCCCATTGCTCTTCGCTTCAAGGCTACGCGTACGAGTGGTGCTTTTGTATATGGCTAAACACCATCCCATCCATCCATCCGATGAGCAACGTGTCTAACTGGTCTTCCATTTCCCTTCAGATACCTGCAAGTGGGAATCCTACATATTAGATGAGAACCTGGTTCGGAATGGGTCCCGTTTCCTCCGACAGTCTTTATATCTCGATCAGAAATTATCAGATGTTCTCCTGAAAACCGGTATTGCGCAGCTGAAGTTCGCGCTCTCCTCGAAGAACTTTTCACGGGGAGGTAACTGCGCACTCGTACGCCGTGAATCTTTGGAGGCACTTCTAGACATGCATCGACTCTGAACCACAATGCTGGTGTCTTGGACTCAAACGATGGCCCGGGAGCAAATGGAAATGGAAAAGATAGGCACGTGTAGAAGCGCGTTGAAAACCCCAAAACAAACTTTCAACCAAGTTCGAACTTGACATCTACGTGTAACGCAACGTGCAGACGAGAATCAGATCCATCACAGGCTCTCAGCATAGCAAGGTGAATCCAGCGGATTGAAACTCGTGGAGCGTGACAATGATATTCAATAAGATAGGACAAATCCTATGTTTCTCGACGGACTATGGTTATTGAAAGCACGGTATCATAGTTATAATAAATACATTAAGGAGAATATACTATACCGCAGCAGCGAAGAGTAAAGATATTTTCTGAAATTCTCTATCATTAGATTTCTCATTACTGTAGAGATATCATATTAATTATGGGTATACACAGGTGGGAATCTGTCTTTCGGCTGCAAAGACGACTCGGAGTTTGCTCCACTTTTATCATCATATAACAGTAGAGTTCTCCCACCGAGACGAACGCCACTATCTGCCGCATGCCACCTCAGGCTCGATTCCGAGTCGTTATTATCAGGCAACTGTTAAAATTAAGTATCAGAAGGATGATTTATTGGTTTTTTTTAGGGCATTGACTGACTGCGACCGTATTGATAGTAGAGTTCAAGCCGGGTGGTTCCGTCAACAACAAGGCTGGCACTGGTGATACCGCTTCAACAACTGAATCTCTTGTAAGTAGTGGTACCTGTGGAACTTGAACAGTCTGGGGAAGATCGGGTAACAGCCTAATAGTATAACTAGATTCCTCAGGCTGGTGTAAACCCGAATTGATATCGACATTTTGAGTATTACTATAACCATTGCAATTGCATGAAACACCGTGACCACCGAGATGGTTATGGTAATAATTGGTAGGCTGCAAAGAAAGGTGTCGAAATTCGGCGTTTAACTCATGAACAGCATCATGAAGGCTCGCCGGAGCGGAACTGGTTCTGTGAGTTTCTTCCACTGCCTCGAGGTTTGCAACTGGCTGAAGGAGAGCTCTCGACGAATTTTGGAATGGTGCTGTTATTGCATGGGAATCCATTGACGCCAGAGTTGGTGTCGACTCCGAATTGTCAGCCAAACTACTAGTAGCTGCTGGTGTTGTTGGTGCATGTGCATCTGAGTGGAAGTGACGGTCTTGTTGGGGCATTCGTAGCTGATTATGTATAACTCCGGGCTGCCTGATGTTAACGTTGCGTGGGTTCAATTCTTGTATCATTTGAATATTATTCTCGGTCGTTGATCCTAGACTTTGAACGACTTCGTGCTCGAGTCGGCACTAGCAGGAAGTTCGCCGGACTCGACCTCGGAATTGAACTCAAGCTTGTTTTTCCATTGCAAGTGGCGTATAAGTTTGTTACGATATCGTCGTCTAAAAACGAAAAGGACACCACCGAGGATGGTAAATACCAAGATGCCGATTATAATGCCGATTATCGTAGCTAGATTTGTGTTATGGTGGTTTCCGCTGCCAGAAGAGCCTGGCTCGGAGATGCCATTAGTTGACAAGACTGAATGATCTACAGCAGTGGTCGTACTAGCGAGCGAATTTTCAGACGTGTGCAAATTGGCAATAATAGTGGCAGGCGTGGTAGCCACAGGTGGTATTGTCAGATCTGAAATATCTTGCGACGAACTTGCATTACTAGTAGACGCAGCAGGCGGTGATGCAGAGTAACTTGAATAGGAGACGATGAAGAGGAACCTTGAACGAGAGTGTTAGTTGTAGAAATTGATTTTGAAGAGGGAAGAGGGTTTTGTAATGATGACGGGAAAACTTTGTCGCAAAAATCGGGAGTACCATATCAGGCCTGATAAGGAGTATCAGCGTCGTCAGATGGGTGGTTGCCTGACCGAGCCTGACGGACTCAAATACGTTTCAAGTACATGAGATGGACTGATACAGGGGACTCTATTGATGATCGGGCAATGCTCAGCAACGCCGAATGTGAATATACATGTATCAAGAAAGTTTAGGCCATGAAAAGGGATACACCGCCGGATCAGAAAAGCAAATCCCAATATAACGGGGTTTGGAATTTACAGCCTAATCAGGGAAAAAAATTCTGATCCGGATAAGGAGAGGTCGATCAGCACTGAAGATTGAGGTATGACCCTGATAATGGTGCGTCGACGTTTGTACAGCCAGTTACAGCACCGATCCATGTACACAGAATTTCGATTTTTCTGTAGTTCCAAAAATGGTATATTAGCTAAATTTGATTTAATTACAAATATGAAACCATTTATTTATAATTATTATGCTATTTAATAAAATTATCTAAAAAATGTAACCTTATAGCTAACAGTTAGACCGTGGTTCGCCGAGAAATCAAACCCGAGAAAACTCACTCTGAACCCTAAACCCTAAACCAAATCGCACGTCGCCCTCAAGACCATTGTGCCTTTAAACTCACCGTGGCAACTCACGACTCGACATTATAATTGTACTGAAATTGATATTAGTATATTATGTGTTATTGTCAATGCTATGATTATGAGTACCTTTGAAAGTTTCAATGCTTTTTCCTGCTGGCTGTGAAAGTGGGTTGCGGAAGGTAATAGTGGGTCGCGGAAGGTAGTGGAACTGAAAAAGAGACGTTGATACAGAATCATGTCCCACCGTTGTTATATATCATTTCTAAAATCTTATGTAAGTTCGAGCATCCCTGCATTAGTTGCGTGCAAGAGTTTGACAACCGGGGATGTGTGGCCAACATATTAACAAAAATCTTCTGCTCTAAACATTCGATGTCCAACAAAGACAACAGCGTAGTGGTAGATGACTCTGCCACTGAACCTGACACTTTCTCTGATTTAATTGATTGGGATGGTAAAGCTGTGGTGGATGATGATTCGGCTACCGAACCGGATACTTTCTCAGACTTGGTCGAGCCTGGTGACACCAGAGCCCCCAATGAAGATGACATTGCAATGATTAAACAACTCCCCAAATATGTATGTTATTCTGCACAAGTTGTTAATAAATTGTCACAGTTGAACATACATTACTATAGATGAGGCTTAACAGTCCACCGACCGATGCTCTGGTGAAAAAAATCGTTAAATTTAGGGAAGCCAAGCGTTATGGCAACCAGACAGGCCCCTCAAATGCAGGAATAAAACAAAAGGGTGATTGTTTAGACAATGACTCACCTGAGTCTTCGAAAAAACCTCGACTTGAGGATATGTTTGGCGAGTTGATTGAAGAGATTCGAGGGTTGAAGCGGGAGTGCATGGAATCAAATTTATATGCACAAGCGTTGCTTTCAGAGTCAAGGTGTACTTCGATTGCTTGTCTTCGCGGATTTTCAAAAACAATTAATAGATTGGGAAAGGTGGAAAAAAAACTTTAGATATTTATTTATTGATAGTTAAGGTTTATAAACACATAGTCAGATAATCTACAATACGACTATCTACTTTTTGGAACGTGTGCTACGGCGGGTGCGTTTGGGACGTTGTGGTTGACTTTCATCATCTTCATGATCACTTTCAACGACCTTGCGTTTGCGAGATGTTGGCTTGGATTGATTTTGGGTCCTTGGTTGGCGAGTTGATTGAGAGATTTGTCCCGTTGATTCTGTTATGTCAGTCAACGGTGACGGAGAACGCTCCACAGACTGATTAGACGTGACCTGGGTTTGTTTGGCTTGTTTAGCTGAAACTAGAACGGATACTGACATGGTTGGAACTCGGGGAGTGGTCGTGGCAGAAGTGTTTGAGATTGGTGCTCGGGAGACCAATTCTTCCTGTTCGCTTTCGTCCTCTGTGTCTGTCATAGCTGGAAGACTGTTAGAACGACCATTTGATGGTTGTTGTTGTTGTTGTTGTGGTATACATCCTTCGTCCTCTGGTTCATCGTCTGATACGTTGGCCCGAGATCTAGATGTAATCATGGGAGAGAATGTAGAGCTATTGTGTGCTGCTTCCGTTGACCCGCTATCCCGAATAGGTCCGTTATTTGGACCGGAATCTTCTTCTGGTTGCTCGGCCCTCATCTCTGCAAGTAGGTCCAAAGAGCTGGTGGTATCTGGGGCCATAGGTATTGATGCATCCGGGTTGGTCTGGTTAGTCGGATAGAATATGCTGTCCCATGTCCGGAATATATCGAGCACTGAGGGCTTTTTCTCATGCAGACCCATGTGAAGATACTGGAAGTAGGATTCATAATCAAGCTGGTAGTTAATGAGCGTTTCTGCTCCACATGCTGATAAAGACTTGTCGGCCGATCCAGCAAAACGAGCCTAGTTGGACGTTATTCACTTCGAAAAGCATGTTGATTCTGCCTTACCACTGTTGCAGCCAAAGCAATTGCTCCAGGCGTTACATGCTGGAGTTTCCAGTTGGACTCATTGTTCTTGTGAGGTTCCTTCTTCGTCACGTCTCCTTCAGCAAGACCACGAATGGATGCAACTCCCCGAACCAATGCAGAATACGTCTGTTAATTATTTTAACTGATGAATTATTGGCAAATGTGTGATACATACCCTCATTAAGATTGGGTTCCGGAAAATCGTCCATCTTGAGTTTGCGGCATTCGCATTCTCTTGGTATAAGATTGGGGCAAGGCGTTTGTATACATCCTTGCCTTTCTCCCTCCCGGTAAATCCAATAAGCTCCTTAAATGTTGCCACACGAAGCTCTTTTTTGTCAAAGGTGTCGTGATGACAGTTGAAAATAAACGGTCCCGCTTGGTCAAGACGGGTCCGGGCATTTGATCTCTGCTGGGTCATCTCTTGTTCAAACTAGAAAGCAACGTTAGAATATGAAATAAGGTATGAAAAATATTAACCATACCTGTTTGATAAATGGCTTCGTTTTGAGACTGGAGTGATATTCGGAAGGAACGAGCGCGAGAAGGTCAAACAGCAAACCTTGCTGCTCTCCGTGAGGACCAGATAGGAATCGGGTTTCAGGTTGGTAGTGCAGGTCCAAGTCCATCTTGAAAACGCCGATAGCTTTGTCTGGGATCCAAAACATATACATGTACGTGAATTCGCGAGCATTTTTCTGGATCTGGGCGAGAGCAACTGGGTCTGCAATGTAGATTTTTTTGGGTGTGGGGGCACGAGGCTCTGCATCTTGTGCCGTTTCTTCAAGCTCTACATCTGGTTCCGTTTCTCGACGACGTGAGACTGGAGTCAGTTGGCGGCTAGTTATTTCGTCTCGTGCCATTCCTCGACCACGTGAGACTGAAGTTGGTTGACGGTTGGTTATTTCGGCCATGCGCCTTTGCTCAAGGCTAAGCTGGCATCTCAGCTTATTCACTTCTGCCTCTTTCGCTCTAAGAGCCTGTAAACGAAGCAACGTTACATTGGATCCGAAGGCGGTATGTAACATCACTTGTACATACCTCTTGGTGCTTGGAAAGTGAGTTTCCACGGTGTTGTTCATGTGAATCAGATGACCGACCAGATTCGTCATCAGATTCAGTCATTGGTGGCCTTTGGACACGCACTCGAAAAGTGAAGGGATGTACACGTGTTGGAAAAGTGAAGGCGTGAACGAAGCTGGATGAGAGGGACGCTCTCATATAAAAGAGGTTTTCGGATGTGCCATAAGTTATCATGGCAACACGAACATCGAGCGGAATTAAATCTTGTTCAGCGTAACCATTGACATTTGGGTAATGGGTACATTTAGCAGTGGGGCTGGGACGACTGATCAGAGCATTGGGGACCGGTGAGATGACCCGATCAGGTTCGATCAGCATAGTTAGACTTACCTAGTCACACCCAAACCTAGATCTTCTAACTCAAGCTGACTGAAATAACTCCCGCCATTCGGAAAATCAAGTAAATAATATGGTCGGGCAGGCTGGTTAAACCACGTTGCGTCCGAGTTCAAATCAGACAGGTTAAGTCCACCGGTAATACAGAAAATGAGAGGGATTAATTCTATAATAGTATAACTGAGTTAGCCGTCGAACAAACAAATGAAAACTAGGCAACCTACCTAAGTCAAATTCCAGTTGTTGTGTCAATCCTGCAGATGGCTCGAGAGTGGCATATGGATTACACGACGACCGTCACATGTCACATGTCACATGTCACATGTCACATCGCAACACTTCACAACTCCAAGTTCAAACTCGCTCACCTATGAGATCGTGCAAAAATTAATGGTTTGTGCACTCTTGTGTATGCTGCTACTTAACGGTTTTAATTAGTTTTTAGTATATGCTCATATGTGGACTGACCAGCCCCTTGATGTCCGAGTTCTCCACAATCAGCGATGGTGTGGTTTCTGTGCCAAACCCATCAATAAACGACGTTCCGACAAACATATCGATGCATGTAAACTACGTCCTCACCAGCACAAACCCGTCACCAGATCTGCGCAAGCCCGAGCACAGTTGAAAAATCATCAATCCGTTGCTCCTGATGCAATGCATGCGCAAATGCTCCAAATCGAGCCAGTATCCTCGCAGGCGCGTACTCAGATGATTACTGGTAAGATAGTTGGTTCCGGCACAGTTATCATAAGCTCATGATATTGGCTAGACGATGTCGAGTTTGAACGGCATGATGAGCCTGAATCGGAAGAACAAGATGAACCCGAATCGGAAGAACAAGACGAACCCGAGTCTGAAGAACAAGACGACATGAACGGTGTGGATAATGCTAGCGACCACCCTCCGATCCAAGAGTTTATTAAGATTTCCTATCACCCTCATAGTGGCCAGCCACCAACCATCATTTCTCTGGATGAACCGACCCCCGCCATGGATGACGTGCCACAAAATGCTCGTCTCAATGAGCCAGACCCCCAGCCCAAGCCATGGGCCCCATTCCGAACACGTGTGGATTTTGAGTTTACACGGATGACAGTAACCAAGCGTATGGATCGTAAAACGATTGAAGAAATTCTAGAAGGCATTAATGGACGTTGGGCATCCGGGAGTTACATGACAATACGCACGCTCTTTCAATATGACCAGTCATTGGAGGCGACTCGCTGTTTTAGTGTTCAGGTAAGTCAATACTAATCCTTTGCCATTAGTTCAGTATTCACCTAGTTTCAGTTTCAAGAGGGAACGGTTGTGCGCTATTTCAAGAACAAAGAATATAGATTTACATTTCAATTCCGAGATCCATGGGAATGGATCCTAGACATAGTTACGGACCCAAGTTTGGCTGATTCCATTATGTGGTATCCTGTCCAAAAAACACTTCACCGGCACAACCGATCAACGCGACTCTATGATGAACTCAACAGCGGACAACGATGGTGGGACATTCAGGTTAGCAATTAATTGTATCACTACGATTATTAACATCCACTTACTGTTATATTTGACATGGTTAGGATACTTTGCCTCAAGCGGAGCGTGACGGTACCCCACATTGTTTCACGCCATTACATGTATGGCTGGATAAAAGCAGCGTTGCCAAAACTGTCACCAAGCATCCTATAATCCTGCGTGCCGGCTTCCTCCCAGCTGCCATCAGGAATGGGTCAGGCAATGGTGGAGGTGTTCTAATTGGCTACATGCCCGTGGTAAGCCACCAGTTTTATTAGATTTTGCACTTGGTCTCACAGCTTTGGCTCAGGTAACAATAGATAGACGCACCACGGAAGATGAAGATGATTCCGTCTCACTTGTGGAGCTTGGCAAGTTCAGAAGAGAAGTGTACCAAGATGTTCACCATGCCATTTGGCGCCCCATTCGTAAACGCTCGCACAATGGTGAAGCCGTTACATGTGGAGATGAGCACACCCGGATCCTTCACCCTGGGATTTTGATAGAAGCTATTGATAAAGAAGAAGCTTACTGTTTATGTGGCACACGAGGTGCCCAGGCGAATTACGCTTGTCCACGCTGTCTGGCTCACCGCCATTCCTTCACAAACCTAACTGCACCAGTTACACTTTGGACCCAATCTGCCATGAAAGCCGTGTACAAAAAAGCACTGACTTTATCCGCTGGTGCCGCTGAGAAGCTTCTGTGTGACACGGGCCTACATTTAATAAAGGTGAGCCATTTGCATACCAGGGAAAAAAGTCTCATGATGCACATAGATCGCATTCTGGAAGATTGCAAATTCCGATCCATATTTAGCCTACTCGTACGACATGCTGCACGAAATGGACTCTGGTGAATGGGACAAACATCAATGGGGCTTGCTCATTAGTAATAAGGACACTATTCTTAATGCACAGGAACGAAGACAGTTGTCATCAAAGTGAGTGTTTATTTCAGATTTTCTTTTTCTCTGCTTCTCAAATCCTCAGTATGCGGGAGGTTCCGAGATGGCCAACTTTGAAACATTTCATTAACGTCACTGAGAAAGACTTCGCCGACGGCAACAGTTACCGTGACATTTTAAAAGTAAGTCTCAATGTATTTATCGCAGACATTCCCGTAACTGATGATCTTACAGTGTGTCATCTTCTGTTTAGTGAACATTTTACCCCGCAACTCACCAGTTATCCACTGTTTTCGCACGCTGGCTGTGATTCGCAGCATTGCAGTTTTACGCCCCGTCTCCGAAGAACATATATCATATCTAAACAAGTGCTTGTCAAAATATTGCACGGTATGTCACCTCTTGTTTGTGAATTGTGATTCTCGTGCTAATTTTAGTGCTCTAGAAAATGACCGACTTATATGAAAAGATTTACGAATATCCAAAACATCACGGCCTTGTTCATCTTCCCTGGGATTTAAGAATGAAAGGAGCAACAGACAATTACACGACAAGGCCAGGCGAAGGCTTTCAACAGGAGGTTGTCAGGGTACGCTACTGCGTCCCCTCATTTTTCCTTATTATTATCATCGGTATATATCTATTTCTATCTTATTTACATTTCCCGTGCATTACCTCTACTTTCCGTTTATTCTCTCTGTCCATATTTCACCTTCTCTACTCGCGCGCGTTGCGCGCTCGTACCCGGCGTGATGCCCGTGACATCACGTCGCTTAGGCTCGGCTTGGGCGCCTGGCACTTAGCTGTGTCAGGGCCGCTGAGGGGAGCCGGACAGCTCTAGCAGGAAGAGGGAAGACACTATGTAGGGAACTGTAAATAGAATAGGATAGAAATATAATCTCAAATCTCAAAATAGCTCTGAAGCGCAATAAAGGGGGAAATAAAACTTGTTATTGTGAGAGTAAACTACTGAGTATTTATACTAAGAGAGCTTGTCCTGGGACCTGAGTAATAATGTCCTGGACTTAAACAATAGAACTATCTGAGGCTGTCCACAGAGGGAAAACCTGTCCTAACTATTGTTCTAGCTAACTACCTGTACTACAGTAATAATAGAACGAAAATAAATAAAATAAAACATGGAAAATAACTAAATAATGCGCATATATGTTCATAGCCTGTTGGGGAACCCCACACCGCACGCCGCGTCGTCGTTTTATGTATATAGTAGCTGTACCTAGAGTGAGGGTCCCTAAGCTTGTTCTCTTAGGATCCCCTCCCTCTAGGTGAGTAGTATAGTTACCTTCCAATATATTGCTTAGGATCCCCTCCCTCTAGTGCGAGCTGAGTAGCCCTAACAGAGGTTCAACAAACTTACAATCAGACCAATTTTCGAAACACAGAACCTCAGGTATGTGAATCTCTGCAATCAGCATTGGTAAAATGAACGACATTTTTAGATGACGCGCATCGACGAGCATCACGAAGCGATGGCCAGAATAGCCCTCTCTGTCAAGGAACACGACCTTGCAGAACAAAGAGATCAAACTAACAACGATGGTGATGCCGCACCTCCCGCAGTTGCTGAAGGTGCTCATTGGAAATTGGGAGCCAACCTACCCCGAATATCAGCAGAAGAATGGGAATCCAAAGAAATTGAGGACCACACTTTCCGACACTTTGAGAGGCGACTCAGACGGTTTTTAGAAAATCATTTACTTCCAACGGAACAGCCTTCAAACTTGATTTTAGTATGTCTCAAATTTTGAACAATGTCTCGCATATTGACAATTTTGTAGCTTGTTCCATATAAATGTCTTTACCTCCGTTACCGCTCCGTTGAACATTGGCGTGAAGAACAAGACATTTTACGCTGTAATCCCAACTTCTTTGGTCAGCCCCGCTATGACTGTGTCGTTATAAACACCGAGCCGGTATCATTCGCTCGAATCCGTGCTTTGTTTTCATTCAAAACCCGACAAAAAACACGCTATGATATTGCATTAGTCACTTACCTAGAGCCGTCAACGTGGACACCTAAAACCAAATGGGACGGCTGCCAGGTTTTCAAGGAGTCGAAGAAAAGCGAGTTCGCTTTCGTGAAATATTTTATTCGTGGTTGTCACATGATTCCCGCATTTGACGAGTCTGGAAAGTATTACCTGAATGACCTGGTGGACTCCGATGCTTTTTTGCGATTTTTCCTCGAACAGAGGCTAACCCCAACATAGTAGAGGCTTTTTAAAATAATATTTTTCTACAATTAAATAAAATACACTTGTTTAAATTTGACCCTTATATCCGCTGCTACCGGCGACCGCCCAGGCTACCCTCAGCAACGGGGAGTAATCGTCAGCTCCCTAGGCTCCCATCAGTTCGCCGTCACTGACCGTCAGTCCACGGTCAGTCACTGTGAGCTCCCACTAGTCACTGTCAGTCACCGTCAATCACCGTCAGCTCCCGTCAGAAATCGCCTGATCCTGATCATGTCACAAAAACCTGGCCAGGTTTATAAACCTCGTGATGTTTATAAACTATTCTGAATCCTGGTTAGTAGTTTTAAATCATTTAAATACTTCCCCCTCATATATTTTATAGTTTAATTAACGCGAGTAGAGATTGAATTGGTACATTAGCCGGAGGCTTGATGCGGGCGGATGCCGTGACAGCGACTTGCGATCATTACCGATATGACACGGGGAAGAGTAATAAGAAAGGAAGAGGAGAAGGATCTTAACGAGCGGTTCAAAATGTAGATATTATAGCTTCCGTGAATCTAAGAAAAAACGTACAAATGCGTCACTATCAATTAGATCATTGAGAAAATAGATTTTTTTTTTGTTTAAAGGAGAAATGGGAATAAAGTGACAGCCCCGAATGATGTACTGGAGACTAACAAATTCAATGCCTTGTTCTTCGAAAGCTTGCATTCCTTCCCACGAAATGTCCTTCAATACCGATGGTGCAAGTGTTTTAATCAGCGCAAGATCACATTGTCGGCCTTCTGAGTCTGTGCAGGTAAAAATGAATAAAAGTTGAGCAAATGAGATTGGGTTGGTGTTTATTGCGACGAAATCGAAGCGTTGACGTCCATGGAAGTCAGTATTGCAACGGAGGATGTCTCTTGACAATCGCCAATCTTCCATTGACCGAAATGTGATATAAAGGCATTTGAAAGGCTGAATCTAGAAAAAGAATAGTCATGTTTGTGTAGAAATGGATATACATTGTACTAACAACAGTATCACGAGTTATCGACGGCTTCTGCTCATCCGAGATCTCATCCATAAACTCCAGCAGGTTTGACGCAAAGTGAGAAAAGTCGGAATCTCCCGAATTATTTTCTTCTACCTCGGATAACATCATGACGGCCGAAGGGGAGCCAAACTTATAATGACTCTCAATTTCATCCGTCTTCCGTTCTGCATCTTCATTGATTTCAGGGATTTCATCACCCGTTGAGTTGCGCTCCTTTTCAAATTGATCCACAAACATTCGTATTCGAGCCACCGCCTCCTGATTTTCATCAATCTTAACCATCTAATCATGATTATTAATTAATCTGTAAATAGTACAAATGTGATTTTTTACCTGAGCTTCAACCATTTTACGATTTGTCTGGTCGTATGCCTGTTGTACTTCTTGCTGGAAATGTAACGGATCCACCGTATGCGGTGGATTGAGTATATGCCACTTGGGCATATGCAGAGGGCTTCGCCCTCTGCAGTAATTACTATTAGTACTTCTAATAATAGAGGCGCTTAACGCCTCTGGCTCGCCGTGACGCGGCGAGCCATTATGTAATAACTGTACATTAGTAGTAGTTACGCGCGTGCTGATTCAGCACGCGCATTTTGTTTTTACACCATAATAATACAGCACCCTTGGTCTGTTATAGTGGTGTGAGGACTACAGCGTGATAAAACTTGTGTACCGTACGCGGTACACTATAAAAAGTAACGAAGCGTTACAGGAAACCTTCGCCGGGACGAGTTGAGTAACCGTCAATGCACCCTTTTCGACGCAAATCTTCTAAAGCGTGACGCATCATATGATGTTTAGGGTAGTCAAATGGTTTTTCATAAGGTTCACTGATGTCCTTTACATTGTTAATTCATTTGGAATTTGGAAAATTCGTGTTAATTCAGGCTCACCATGCAAAGCTTGTGATATTCCGGTATGACAGTTTTTTCCAAATATAAAATTTGATGTTCAGTGAGAACTTTGAGACCAATAACAGCGCGGAATATTGCACACCACCGAATTGCTTGAAGAAGGGGAGATTGTGCTGAAAGAAATGGTGCGATACATGGAATAATGCACTATTATTTGTGTGAATATCATGCAAAACCATAATAAAATATGTATACCTTCAAAATGTCACGATAAGAGTTTCCGTCAGTATAATTTAAGCTGGTGACCTCCTTAAAATGTCTCAGCCTGGGCCAAGGTGGTACTTGCATCATGCTACGCTCAAGTCGACATTAAGTCAGGTAATAGTACAACAAGTAATAATACTCACTTTCTGGATACTTGTATTCGGTCATTGGGGCTCAAATATTTTACAACCAGGCGCCATTGATGTTTCCCCCACTCGCCCAAGTCAAAAGAATGTAAAACATCATACGAATATGCACGATAAGGACAGGATCTACACATTTTCCAGAAGCAATTCTAAAGAGAATTAAATACCCGCCAATAGTAGAATGGTTGCAAACTTACATGTATTAAATGAAGCCCATTATCCTTCAACAGAAGTTCAGCGGCGCTTCGGGATAGTAATTGTGCTCGAGTGAAGATTGCAGCCATGCTGGTATCAGTGCGCGCTTCATACGCGGTGATTATTGAATGTAGTTGTTGTGCCGGAACGAGGCAACGGGGACAAGGAAAGTTTGCACGATTACCTCTGGTTGTGCAGAAGCAATACGCCTCTTCCATGTCAAGAGAAGCAATGAGAATACCGGGAAAAATAAGACGAATTTTATTGTCACCACACGTTATTTCTTCGCCACGAATTGATCGTTTCCTGAGAGATTGGAGAATTATACCAAGAATTTGATGATAGATTTCGCGTTTGAAATGTGCGAATTCGTCATCATTTCCAAGAAAATCCGTCCTTTCAACCTAAGATATACAGGTTAGCTAGCAAAAAAAAAGAAATCAAAATCAAAAGAAATTACAATGGGCATATAACCAATTAATACACCGCCTCCATTTCCAGATGCATTTCGAATTTGGCTCGGAAGTCCGCATGCACGTAATATAATTGGATGCATTTTTTTATTTGTGGATACGTTACTCTTGTCGAGCCATATATGTAGTGGAAAATAGCACTGCGGATGCTGTAGGTTGGGGTTGAGAGAATCCTGAGTTGGAGGTTAAAGCAATACGAGATGAATCACAACAAATTATCAATACCTGATATTCCCACCACGCGTCACCTGAATTAAGTTCGTCGTATATCCGCGTGACGTTTTCACCCACATGTAAGAATTTCTTCACTGGAAACCATGAAATGTCTTCCGCAAGAGTCGGATCCTGTACTAAATTCTTGACCCACTCCCACGGATCTCGATACAGGAACTTGAAAGTGTGGGTTTTTCCTTTGAAGGTCTGCGAAACCTCACCCGAAGTAAACTTTTGAATATATCAGATATATACCAATAATTAGACAAGGAAAACACTTCATACTTGCTGGATAAATTTTCGTGCAGCGGTAAGGGACTTTTGAACGTCTTTATATGTTCGGAATGTTAACGAGGAATTTTTTGCCCAGTTTCCATGAATGCCATTGAGGATCCTGTTGGTTATGTCTTTTTTTAGACAGCCAGTTACTACGATTTCCGCAAACTCAAAGTCTGCGCGAGTGCGGAAAGGAGCCCACGGTCGTTCAGAATCAGAAAGGTACTGAGATACTGATGGTTTGTCGTTGGTTTTCGGTGACTGCTCGGCGTGTTCTTCATCTAGTGGAATGATTGTAGGCTCATGTATTTTACTATGCGGATGATGTTGAATTTCAATATATTCCTCCGGCGGACTCGGTGACATTACAGGGGGAACAAGATCTGATTCATTTAATACTTCATCTTAAATTGATACAAATTGTTTCAAAAATTCCGGCGTGATTGAACAACAATGTTGCTTACCATGCATATAAATGTCGTCTACCATATCGACTGACTGTGTGTCCTGGCTGACAGTTGCTCTCTCGGATGGTTGTCGATGTGAGGTCGGATAATCTACATGAAATATTTAGCTTGAGAATTTTGAATGAATTGACGTATCCACTCATACCACTGTTCAGACTCAGGGTCGGTCTGTGGAGCACGTTTTCGCGCAAGTATTTGATTCTGCATGACTCGACATGTTTATCGAAGCGATTGTACGGCCGGACTTCTTTGCAATATCGACAAAATCGCTGGTTCGATGATATTTTATGACCGCTTTGCATGATCGATGTTATCTGTAGTCTTTGTGCCGGAAGCAGAGGAGCAAGCTCAGTTACATAAGATGTGACATGTGACATGTGACAGAGAGTTACGGACTGCAGCTTCGCTGGTGTTTTAATCTCATCCCACGACAGTTGCCTATGCAAGTGGAATCCGGATGCAAATTCATGGCGGATGGTTCAAGTTCGATCCCTACATTCTCCAAGTTTCAGGCAAAATTGAATCTGACGAATCCTTTCCAACAGGGTGAAGAGGCTATCAGGACAAGTTGATATCGATAATCTGCTGCATTAAGGTCAGAAGTTGAATGAGATGTTGAAGCTAGTAAGGTGAGATATTCTATAATTTTTTTGTAGCACTGTTTTAGGCCCTTTAACATTTACCCTGCTCAGGCGGTCGTCCTGATGTTACGGTGATTTGTGCAGACTCTGGTGAACTCAGGAAGATGAGCAATATTCGCGATATTCACGTCCAGAACGAACACATACCGGTCGCTTCAGACCCGTAGAGCTGCAAGATCCACTCAATAATGTGATCATTCACAGTCCATTTCAGCTATTCAAAAAACCAAGACCGAAGCTATGTTCAGGTGTTTGTTGGAAGCTTGGCGAATTCTGTGGAGACACTCAGTGATGATATGACGATACGACGCTTGATGAAATGATGACGACGATCAAGCAGAGAAAGAAGCAGTACCTTCTCCCCGCAGTTGTCAGGGTACGCTACCGCGTCCCCTCATTTTTCCTTATTTATTATCATCGGTATATATCTATTTCTACCTTATTTATATTTCCCGTGCATTACCTCTACCTTCCGTTTATTCTCTCCGTCCATATTTCACCTTCTCTACTCGCGCGCGTTGCGCGCTCGTACACGGCGTGATGCCCGTGACATCACGTCGCTTAGGCTCGGCTTGGGCGCCTGGCACTTAGCTGTGTCAGGGCCGCACGCCGCGTCGTCGTTTTATGTATATAGTAGCTGTACCTAGAGTGAGGGTCCCTAAGCTTGTTCTCTTAGGATCCCCTCCCTCTAGGTGAGTAGTATAGTTATCCTCCAATATATTACTTAGGATCCCCTCCCTCTAGTGTGAGCTGAGTAGCCCTAACAGCAGTCTCTGTCTGCTGCAGTTTGACGAGCTTGCAAACAATGCCAGAGTCCCACCATTACGTCAACCAGCTACCGTTTAGGTCTACCTCCACAACATTGTGTCATGTTCTGCCGGAAACCTGAAGTACAGTACCCTTGGCAGCATCTCGCATGCGCGTTGATCATTGGGACCTTTATTAACTTTCCCTCGGTTCTTTTAAGTTCTTACACTGTTCACCTCCTTAAGAGATGCAAATGGAAGCCAAGTTCAAGTGGGCCTGTGTTCATCTTAAAGCGGTTGATGGTTGTAGTATATAATTATGCACTTTAGACCGTCACAATGTACTGTTTACCTTTTTTAATTGATGGAGTAAATGTCTCTGTATTCTTATACAATTACTTAGTTACAGTCAGAGTGACGCGTGACATAACGTCCAAACTGTGCTTATCCTTCCCACTTCATTTTAGTTTTCTATGGCCCCATATTCCACGCCAGCTCTTTTGGGTAGTGATGACGATGAGGGGAGCCGGCACGACTCTAGCAGGAAAGAGGGAAGATGCTCTGTAGGTAACTTAGAATAGATATAGAAAAGAGGAAAGAGAAATAGAAAATGAAATTCGCTTCTGAGTGTAGTGTGAGCAGTGAGAAGAAGGGGAAAAACTAAGATGTATTGCAAGAGAAAAACTGCGAGTTTAAATACAAAACTAAGACCCAGAAGTCCGGTGCACACAGAGTCCAGTTTATTGTCCCAAAAATACCTCACACCCTGTCCAGAGTTGTCCAAGTTCTGGGAACAATAGGTGAAATGTCTCAGTCCGGCCCTCCCAAACCTAGACTGTCCATAGAGAGGTTTTTCCGGTCCAAAAATACCTTTCCCTAGTCTACAACGCGTCCTCCCTGTCCTACATCATGAGTTAGACTCGAAACTCGAGAGATAAAATAGAAAAGAGCAAGGGAAAGCTGCATATATGCAGTTAATACTTAAAATGACGAAAGTGGAACTTTAACTACTAAAAAGGACCATGTTGTACCTAGTTTATAGAACGAAACTAACTAGGAGAAACTCATAGAAAAATGAAGAGAAAATAGAAATATCTTGTTACACTCTGTGGGAACCCCACAACGATGATGATGATAGTGAAGGCATAACAGAGGTTGCCACGGTAAGATTCTAGATATGAATTCATTTCATACTAACCCCTTTTAGACGTGCCGTAATATCAGGGCCGACATAGCGAGTATGGCATCAAAAGAGATGATCGAATTGGAGCAGAAGATAGTGGATTCAGAAGCACAAATCAAGATTCTGAAGATGAAAAGGAAGGCGCTCAAGGCCCCGCCCAAAGCAAAGTTAGCAAACATCCCAGACAAAGACGATGAAGTCTTCAAGCTCGGTAAAAAATACGCGCTTACCGTATCATTGTGGCTTCATAACCAAGATGACGCTTTCACGGTAGAAGAAGACCCGGGGTACCAATTTAGTCTCAACCGGTATTCCCATGATAAAAAAGACATTCCAATAGTCATGCAAGGTCAGCTGCGTGATCTAAAGGAATTCATCCCGAAAGACCTACATGGTAGTTTTGGCGACCAAACATTTCAAAGCAAGGTATTTATTTATTTATTAATGTAATATTCCAGACTCCCAATTATTAATGTCAATATATAGTTTATCGATGGGATGGGTAAACAACGAGGGATTGCTATCAGTCACGTACGGCATGGGCTCAAGACAATATTCGAGGGTTCTGGGCTTAATATTGAGGACGAGGATGAGCGGCTTCAGCTAAATGGTTGGTCCACAGAGGGCGGTGTTCCGGGCCTCCGTTGGGATGCACCAATTGCTTATGAAAACTACGAAAAGAAAACTAGCGATGGCAAAAGCGCCAGAGTATTCCATAACGGGGTCATACTTCGCGTAAGTTTATATCAAAAGAAGTATAACGGTTGCTTGACAAAATTCTCAGGCATATTTATCGGTTTATCACGCCAAAGGTGGTTTAGACAGTTTCAGCACGCTTAAAGGCAAACATGGCGGGCGACCATCTATTGGATCCTCGTGGAACCTGCACGAAGTTACTCCGTCTATGTTGGCTATTGTCACAACAATTGTAAGTTACATTCTAGATACTTGTCATGTTCGCTCGTTGAGTTATGGCTCTTAGCTTCGATGCGCACTTGCTAAGGATGAACTTTCTCCCTCGAGACCTAAGGGCCAGCCGGGCATTCACTATCATAAGTGTTTGGATACCTACCTGATGCTTTGTGCAAAACGCCGGAAGAGTCTGCGTTTGAAAAGTACAATTGATTGGGCCAATGAATTGCTATATCCTCAAAAGCAAAACATTGACTCCCATATGGATTTAGACCAAGAAGAGATTGATAGGATTATTATGGCATCAAGTTCGGATTACGAAGATAATGAGAATAACCCGGAAATGAGGGATATGTGTGAGAATAAGGATGATCCGCCCCAACATAATGCAAGTGTTATGCACTTCATATATAATCTGATCTGATTCTTCTATTCACAGACATCATCAGATATTGATGCTGAGATTGTACCTAATATGGCGTCTCGGAATGTGAACACTAAAGTAAGCCCTAAACGAATCATTACTTGTTGGATCATCCTAAGATATTTGCAGCGCCAGACTCGTCGCATCGTATCATCTACTACACCAGAAGCTCCCGCCTCTCCTGAACTTTCTGAACATCCCGAACTTCCAGTTTCTTCGCCTCCAGCATCTCCTGTACTTCCGGACTCTCCTGAACACTCGGCTTCCATGACAACTTCAGCTCCTGTCATACCTTCTAAATCCCGTGCTCCTGTTGCTGCATCTCGTGCTCCGGTTTCTGCATCTCGCACTCCTGTTGCTCCATCTCGTATTCCTGTCTCTCGATCTCGTATTTCCGTCTCTCGATCTCAGACTCCTATAACGTCCCACGCTAGCCCGTCCACAGAGCCCCCGGCCATGACCGTTTATGGTGTAAACGAGCCTAGCGTACCACAAGCTAGTACACGTGCTCGCGGTGGGCAGAAACGTGGCCGTGATGAAGCTGATGCTGAACCCACCACACGCAGACTAAGGTCAAGGAATAATCCAGATCCGGTAACTGAGCAAGACACTACGAAGGATGCTAGGAAAGGCGGCGGTAGAAAAGGGAAGAATAAAGCAAAAAAATAGAACGGATTAGTTTAGTATTTCTTAATATCTCGCTTTCTCATTTAGGTACACATGTTCTTAAAGTCTATTAAGACTTAATAAACGTTTTTGGCTAATTAACAGGGTTCGCAGCAATTGCGACTGGTAAAGCTACGTAAAATGTCATTATATACAGTTAATCGCATCGCTTCCTCTCTTTTCCTCTCTTCATTGGTATCCCGTATTATTTCGAAAATCACACGCAGATCTTTGACCGTGTGTCTTAGCTCTCTGATGGTCGCATGGAGCATTTCGCGGTCTTTTGTTTCTTCTGCTTCGTGTCCGACATTTGATTCGGCTGTAGGAGAGATGTCCTATAATAGCACTCAAAGTAAGCATTTGTTGTTCAGTCTCAATATTTACATACCATAGCGTGTACATTCCTTTCCTCTCCGGAATCACAGAGAGATCCGGCATTGTTTACAAGTTGTTGCAAACGCTTGGAGACATTCCTAAGTCTTTCCGGTGTAGCACCTGTCAAATGTTATTGTATGATAATTATTTATTGACTGTTAGACGTACCGATACGATCTATATCAGATAGGGTCATCCTTTTTTGTGGACCCCCAATTTCATCACAGAGAGCGAGAGGGTCGGAAGTTGGGTGAAGGAGACGACCATTATATTCACTATCGTGACCTGAACCTGAAAGGTCCGTGTCAGATTCCGTCTCAGGGATAATGATATTCCCAGCTGTCGGATGTGGCATGGTTGAAGTCGAACGTTGAATTTTGGTTTATTTGGCTCAAGCTTGGTTCGGCGTAAACGCCCGACAGGCAAGCTAAAGCGCCTGAACTTTTTTTTCATGCTCCGCTTTTCTCTTTCTCTCTCTTACTATTGTGTCATTTTCGATGCCTGATTATGCTATTGCGAAATCTTATGCGTCGTCGACGGCCTCAAGCTGGAAGAATTTCAAAAAGAAATACATTATTTGCCAGGTTCGAACGTTTTAGTTGATTTTGTTTTCACCAGGTCTTACGTCTCTGAGCCAGGAAGCTAAGAACTACAAATCGTTAACCAGCAATTTAATTCTTTCGTCAAAGAAGCATGGCTAATTGAATGGCGCTGTTCAGGTGTCGGGCGATTGTTGAGCTCACTGGAAACAATACAGCAACAACAAAGGTTAGAGACTGGTCATCTGTCATTCGCGCATTACGAGAAATCACAGAAGGCAAGATAGGTTGATCAATGACACTCGACTTGGACTTGTTTAGTGGAGCAGCTCTTTTGACGAGGTCGCGCCTTGTAGGCTTAGTATATCTTTTTCGCAAGCTCATCTCACGGTTTAAGTACAGGTTTTGTGGAATCAAGATTGTTACAATTATAGGAGGTATGTAATTTGCCGTGTCAGTGGGATTGGTGAAAAACGCTTTACCAACAGACCTTTATTTTGCCGTCAAGTACACTATTCAACTAGGTATGTGCTTAGTTGCGTCAACTTAGTGTTCAAATTGGTCTGACTTAACTTCTTAGAACTTTTGTCGCCCATTCAGGCTGCGTCGGCTGCTCGTCTATTTTTGGTATTGATCCTTTTAGTGAGAGTTTGAACCTTAGATATGATTATGTAATCCCAAATGAATTATATACTCTTCGTTAAATAATATATGATAATTATCTCAATTCATTCCAGATACGATACCGGAGTTTATGAACCCACTGTGTCGTATATTACCAAAAGAAAACAAAGTAATCTAGCTGTTGTAATAATAAACCTAAGGATATGTTAAAAAACGAAACCAATTGATATTAACCTAGACCTGTGTTAACAAACCTGTAAACAACTTTTAAAATTGACCTCATCTCAAAAATAAGGCCGGCTCATAATTAAAAAAACGTTTGTAAAAGCTTTGAGCTAGATTTTTAAGCTTTATAAACTGCCCCGAAGCTTGCAGCTTTTTTTGGTTTATAAAGGTTTAAAAACCTATTTCGATTTTTGTGACAGTCGCGGGCGAATTTTGCGACATTGAGCAAGTGGGAGGGAGGCAGTGTTACCTGGTATAGTGGTGGACTCGGAGGGAGGGTCTTGAACGGGATGATCTGGAACAAGATCTTCAGCTGGAGAGTGAGCAGAAGAGCCTTGAACAGAAGAGTTTGTAACGGTAGAGCTTTGAATAGAGGAATCTTGAATGGAGGAGTCCCCAACAGAAGAGCTTTAGATAGAAGTTCCCTCAATAGAAGTACCTTCAATAGACGAGCCTTGAACGGAAGAGTTTTGAATAGAAGAGCCTTCATTAGTAGGGTCGTTGCCAGTTGAAAAGGGCGGGGAATTGGGAAGGCTGAATTCTGAGAAAGAGCGTGGTGTATGTAGATGAACAGGTAAAGATCCCAGATTGTCTAAATCTGTTGTTGAAATATCCTTTTGAAAACGCCTATTGGCGACCATTAGAATAAAGTTACTCGGCGCTGGTGCCATGATGGTAGACAAAGTAGGCACCTTAGAGAGGGTAATTGTGAGCGAGTTCGATAAAGAGCTTGGGAAGAGTAATAATGTTATATATGAATACGAAATACAAAACAGATGAGATGGTTTTTCGTCATCATTTTGATGAGTGCGGAAACAGGCTACACAGAGATTTGTAAGCGAAGGCTATATGCGCCGTTCCTTACGGCTAGGCGACTTTGAGATACTAATAGGCTATATTTTCTATTTTTTACCTTTTATTCCCCCTTCGTCTCACTTTTATTTGAAATTCACATTTCTTATTTTTTACCTTTCCAATCACCTTTTAGTTCCATTTTCCTGGAACATATATTTTACAAACTGTATATAAAAAAACTACCTTTTCGACACACGAAAAACAGTGACTTTTATGCCCCCATCATGATTTCCCTCTGAGCACACAACACTGATTCCCTGAATTTCTCTGCCTACCTCCTGACGGCGCATATCAATTTACCAGAACACGTTGCTGTAACCTTCAAACTAGAAAAGTGCCCGGGGGGGGGGTAAAGCACCTCAGTCCAAAGGGAAACAGAAGAGTAACGACCCATTTTTGCATATGGTCTCAACTTGTATCAATTGGGAAAACTGAAGCGTGATGTTTTAGTATAAGAATGGGTAGTACGTGTTCCGGGGACTCTTTGCTCCGTGTTGCTGAATGATACGTTGGGCAGATGGAAACAAGATCACAGCACAACAAGCCTTTGCCGGGGTTGAGGTTTGTATATTAACATCCAATCAGATTTGGATGAATTCATGTACTCATCATCATATATCAAACATGCCTGAGAGTCACCTGTGATTAATCCATATCGGTTATAAAAAACGTTATGACGGTAGACGAAATGGGAGAAGGATTGACCATTATGTGAACATGACAACTGTCGATGTACAATCCTTATATTAATTCCTTTAAATAAAGTACTATTCAACTCAAGGTTCTGGCACGCATGGCAATATTATCGGAATTGTGTATCTAATTATGGGTATACACAGGTGGAAATCTGTCCTTAGATTGTAAAGACCACTCTGAATTTGTCCCTTCGTCGTACAGTAAGGTTCCCCTACCCAGACGAATACCACTATCGGCATGCCATCTCGAGTCGTGACCAGCAAACAACTATTAAATAAAAATGTTAATCCCGTTTTTTCTTGGTTGAAGGTTTACTATACTCGCCGTGGTTATTGTAGAGTTCAAGTTATTCCTCCAACTCGGAGGTGGCACAGTCAACAACACTGGTGCTGCTTCAGCAACTGAATCTCCTGTTCGTAATGATGGTTGTGGCACTTGGACGGGAGGTTCGGGCAGCGACCTAATGATATTTTCGGGCTCGGATTGATGCAAACCTGGATTGATAGCGTCGTTTTGAATACTATTATGACCACCATGGACGTCGTCGACGTAGTTGACAGATTGAGAAAGTCGAGGGTTGGGCTCCATAGCAACGGTCAGATCCTCCGATGTGGTTTTCCTTGTCTTCCATCGGAATCTGGAGCAGGTCGATTTGTTGATGAAATCCGAAATGGTGTTATGGTGTGGGAAATCAATGACGCTTCGGTGGTAGATTCGAAGTCAACGACTGAAGTTGTTGTTGCATTCGCAATGTGCGTATTATCATGGCGATTTCGTAGCGGCATTAACAGATTGCAGACAAGTCCACGTTGCCTGACGTTATCGCGATGGACGCGCAAAGAATTTGAACTTGACCTATTGTTACTGTCCATCGTCGATATTGCAGTTTGATTATGTTGTTCGCATTCAGAATCAAACGCGGTTTTGTTTTGCCGTGGCGAGCCGCGCTTGTTACGTCGTCTGAAAAGAAAAAGAACACCTCCAAGAACGATAAACACGACAATGCCAATCACAATGCCAATCATCATCAGTATATTGGGGTTTTTGCCAGAAGAGGAAGTACCGTTAGCTGATGAAAGGACTGTAACAGTGATCCTCGTAGTATCATCAGGCTTAGGCGTAGTTATGGTGGTCGTGAGCGTGGTAGTGACAGGTGGTGGTATTTTTGAGCTATTCGTCAGCTGTGATGTTGAAATAGGAGATTCTGACATTGTTGCAATAATTCCATTGACAGGGCCGGGGCCATCTGAACAAGTCGATGGCAAAGGGAGAGGAAGGTCCAGTAATGGGGAAGTAGAAAATTGATCAATAACGTCAGTACAAGATGTTAGCCAGAAGAGAGAACGTCACCTGGTGACCGGTTGGTATCATTTTGAAAGAAAGGCTTGATACCTCTCCCTTCGAGAGCCCGGAGGGAATTGAAAGTCAAAGATTTTAGATCGACTGGCTCCGTTATAGAAGTGACCTTGTGAAATGTCAATTCAATGATATATACCAATAAAATGGAAAAACCCACCATGGAAGTAATAGACATATTAGGGAATGCCACTGTGAACGGCTGCGAGAGAAAGAACAGATGAGAGTTTCTCAATTTAACGGGATGTATCTGTCATCTTGTTCTGGAAGAAGAGATGATTGATGAAGATTTCAACGCAGAGTAGCTCGACGGAATCTCAGCTCTACCTTGAGAGGTTGCATAGGAGGCAATACCTCAATGAAGCTCGCAAGTGGGCGAGAGATATCAAGAAGTTGTCAAGAAGCGGCAAGGAGCACATGCGAGCTGCAAGAATAACAAGTCAACCCTTGGTAATTTTGCGTGGTTTACTTGAATGATGATCAAAATCAAATAATTGTATTAAATTTAAGGAAAGACTGTGAATGAAACCCATCAGTCCTCATGACAATTACCACAACGTACGTTGAATCTCCCGGAATTGGTGATAGACAGCACTGTAGTTCGGCCGTCTTTAACCCCAATGCCAAGACACAAGGGTATATATACTGAAGAACATATTAATTTTGCAAGCAAGTTCGACTTGAAACTACGCGGTCCTCCTATGAAATTCTGCAAGGCTGGATGGTAATCGTGATTCGTACATAGAGTGATTAAGGTGAAAAAGTGGTATGGGCGCTAATCTCAAACCCCAATGGACTCGCCGGCCCCGGCCATTGTCGTTGTGATCAATTCCAGCCTCGTCAAACACTCCGTCGCTGCTCAGGAGGAGCTCTGCGGAAGGGGCAGGAGCCGACAGGCTTGGTGCGCGGTGACCGGTGACCGCTCACCCACAACTGCGACCGTGGTCACCGACGACCACCCCACCAACGCAAAGTGGCCGTTGGGTCAGGTAATGTGGACGGGAATTCACAACCGTCCCTGCTACCAGGCTACCGCCGCCAGGTTTGTTGCTCCCAGGCTACTGCCACTAGGCCACCGCTACTAAGCCACCGCTAATAGGCCACCGCCCCTAGATCCTCACAGAGAACCAAATTGAGAGTTTGAGTTGAAAGTTGAGTTGAGTTGTGAGTGAGTTTGGTTACCAGCTAAGTTAAGAAGTGAAATAAAGTTGGCTAGGACGGGCCTGGATGCCACAGGACGGGCGAGGAAGTGCAGCCGCCGTTGCTTCGACCCAGTTGTTCCTACTGCGCTTGATTCAGTTGTAAAGGCACGCTCTAAGAAACATCCATCTGTCTGGGATGCGCAGAGGGAAGGAAGTCTGCGAGAAGATGGTGAATTGATGAGACACGAGATGTCTGCCGCGCTGGGCAGAGGACAACAGATGATGCAGCCGCGACGGCGCTTCCTGCTCAGCTGAGCGCGTGTGCCGCGTTGCGACATTGTGCTATAGATTCAATATATTAATAGTAGGTAGGACCACATCCCCAATACGCACATCTCACCCGAACAGGATTATATTTCTGATACAAAACGAAGGTACAATTTGCGTTATAACATCATCTCCATTATTGAATCCATTTTATCTTTCTAGATCCCGTCCATTCAATTGTTCTTCCTAATACATTCTCGCAAATTTGGGAAACACCGACGTTCCTGCTCTTCGAAAGCAACAAACAGCATATTTAAAAGATCATTGTGTGGCATGCGGGTGAATTTATCCTTCCCATTAACGAGTTTCTTGGCACTCATTACTTATAGACACGTCTCAGTGGGAATTTTAATATCCTCCACGTAGCTGATAGGCTGTAAACTGTGGCGTTGGGGTCGAGCGGCCTCATATCGTTCATGTGGCATGCACGTGGACCACTGAACGCACGACGAACAGATGACCCCGGTCATATAATATGTAACAATTCAAACAACACAAAGCCTACGCTCCGTCATATTGCGGTTAAACAAGAAATTCGTAAAGAAAGCATTTCATCGTGGAAATAAACATATCCATTATTGAAGTTACGTAAAACTAGATCTCTTTGCCTGGCACTCATATGAAAACGCTGGCATCAGAGTCAATTGATCCATGACAAGTTTTACTCCCATTCGAGGCGACTACTTGCCAGAGATGGCCAACGTAGGTATCCTGGGTATATGTTTCTCCCGATTTGACCGTTCTATAGAAATTAAGTTCTCCTAAGGCCCCTGCATCCACTAAGGGGAACAAGTGCCTGACCGAAAGTATCAGTAAAATAACGTCGAAAGAAGATCGGTTTCGTGAAATGACTGACGGGCTTGTCGGTATCACCAATGAACACATAGTATTCAACCCCAGCGGTCGGGAGGAATACAGAAGAGCGGCCTCCGACGACAACCTCCCAAGGATGAGTAACATAAGTTTGTTGTCGGTAGTTGTCATACGATCCGAGGGTTTTGTATAACTGGCGGTTACCTTCGAAATTGATCCAAGTGATATCCACGCTTTGTGTCGATAGATTGTAGAATGTAATGAATGCGACTGTCTCGCTTTGGAGGGACTTGAGACCAACGATGTTCTGATTTGCCGATAAAGGGTAAAGCTTATTGAAAGAATAGTTTGTTTAGGATAAAGATGCGCAAAGAAAAAAAATTGGACTTGCCCGAGTCGCATCCTTAGTAGCAAGATTTTACATAATATCAGTGACATCTGCGATGATCTATCATGTATACATCATGTGTAAATTACCTGATTCTCAATTGAAGCCTTCAAACTATCGGTATCGATAACAAAAAACTCGTCTTGTTCCGTCGCTGGGACGACAGAAGGTCGATCAGGGCGCTGAATGGTAGTGGGAATGTAGATATTCTGTCCATGATTCTCGGCGGTGTGATTTACAACTTTGTCTTCTTCCTGAAAATTAACCGTAGGGAGGGTTGGAACTCGAATTGGAGATATGCCATTTGGAGAATAAATTAACGTTTCCTCAGATTCAGTTGAAGACGGCATTGCGAAAACTATCCCGCCTTTTTCTATCAAATCGTCCCCATCGTGGTAGTCATGGAGGGCTTTCTCCAACCCGGCGGTCTCCCGATCATTCGACAGTGATGCTTCAGCTTGTTTTCTCCTCTCTTCCACATCGCGTGCCCATTTATAAAAGAAATTTCTGTAACGGATCCAAAGTATAAGTGATATCAGGGCACCCGTTAGCATCCCGAGCAACAAGCTAATCAAGTTCTCGTAGTCGATTGATCTCGCCATAGGAGTAACGGCTGCATTTGTGACTGGAATGATATTGGTAGGACTGGGAGATATCGTAGTGGATAGTTGTAACTCCAAAGGAGCGACAGAAGGGATAGATAATGGTTTCTCCGCAAGAGGGGTGATCGGTTTATAAGGAACGGAAAACAAGGGACGCCCCGGTGCTGGAACTGGTGAAGCTGACTAAAGGACCATTCAATGAGAGAGGTCATTTGGTTCAGAAAGAATGACACCCACATTACAAGTGGTGAGAGTATCGGAGACAACAGTCGTCATAATAGAAAGGTATCGAACTATTGAGGTCTGAGGTTTCAAGTATGGCTATGGAAGGAGATTGAGGGGTACTTCTCTGTTACCTATTTGTTCTTATAACACTGTGTCTTTATGAAAACCTCAAGGCTGTGGAAAGACCTCAGCTCAGTTCGGAGGAATATCAGCCGTACCTTAAATAGGAAGTTGCATAGGAATCTGAGTCCCAATAAATATATGTAGCCGAGCACAGGTTCCATACAAACTCAGCTAGATTGTTCCAACAACTTAAGCCTATCGTTTTATTAATGAGTTAAAAGCGTAGATATGCACACAGGCAAATGATATTGTAAGATACTTTATGAACTAAGCCGAAGTCGCCGGTATCACCCTCCATACGGATTCCGCTTGATTTTGGCCTACCATCCCATGAGTAATCGGACCCGTATTTCACAATTATAGGTAATAATGAGGATAAGCATCTATACCCTCGCACCGACGTAGCTTTAGATTGTGTGCATGCAGCTGAGCTGAAAGAGCAGAATATCGAGCGGTGTTACAGAGCTTAAAGAACTATTCAATGCGGTTTCCTGACGGTCCGAGACGATGGATATATATTAGTCACTGCATCGCTATAGAAAAGTCCCATGTGGTACCTTGACTGATTGTGACCAAATGAATAAGCGAAGAAACCTGGTGTGCAGAATTCAAATTCGCCCACGAGATACGTTGAATATAAATAAATAAGTCAACAAACCTGTGCTTGTACGTTGTCCTGGTCACTCGCACAAATCTTGTTCGGGACTTTGCTTGCTGAAACACCGGACCTCTTGAATTTCTCGAAGCGTCTGGGACAGTGAAGGACGAGTCTTAAGTGTGCAATTCAGCGATGATTGTTCTTGGAAATATGTACGAGCGAACGGTGCAATGTCGACTATGTTGCGACTATGGAATACAATATTTGTGAATATCATATGCAAACAGCAAAAAAGACGCGCTTACGTCGAGCCACTGGTACCCAGGGCTGTCAGCTCAGTCCCCTCCAACGTTTACGGTTTGTTCGTCCGCAATGCTCCGACGAATGCTTCAACCTTACGTTTTGCATATGGTTCCACTGACCCACGCAATTAGCTGCAGTTCCAAATGCCCCGCTTTTCGAACAGATGGCACGGCTTCCCACTTCTTCAGTTGGATTTGTTCGAGAATGCTTCCTGTTCCGGGTGAGATGTACAGAACCAGGTTACCGGTAAACCAAGCCTTCAACTTTCAACTGTCTCAGCTCATAAAGTGAACTTTGCCCTGATACATGTACCAATGCGCACCGCATGTGGCCGAAGATCCTGACAACGAGGTGGGTTGGGACGCTGTGACCAACTCAGCCATGGGGCAATTGGGGAATGCCTCGCGAATTACCCTCTATGATCAGCCTGCGCATGATGAATTAAAAGAAGGCAACTAACACTACTGATAGTACGCCAGACCGACCGTCACCGGAATTGGTACCAAATATTTCAATTCAGTGAATTGTCCGCTAACATACATGAAAAATGACATTAAAAAATGAGAATTATAAAATCTTAAAAAAGACCAAGAAAAAAAGAAGATCACTAAAAATGCCTTGACAAAAAAAAGATAAAGTACAGTAATGTAATGTAAGAAAACAATTGATCAGATACAGCGAGAATGAATTGGGGTGGTATATATCATTAATAAAGGAAAAAAAAAGGAGCAGAAGAGGGAAAATGAGGTTTCATTCATGTCATGCAAATGCAATCATAACATTTCATTTCATTCAGTCATCTCCCGGAGCTGGTCCATCAACTTCCACATGACAATCTTCGTCAATCATCGCGTGAATAGTGGAAGCTTCGATGCCATTGCCGTTCATAATCTTAGCTTCAGAATTCCCAAGTCCTAACGGATCCGCAGCCATCCATATGGGGCGGAACGGTGCACGAACAGCAGGGTGTTCAAAGTCCGTGGGTGTTTGGGTAGTAGCCGAGTGCGGTTTAACGCCAGTCAATGCAGCCTTTTCTTCGCTATTCTCGCTGACGTCTTCTTCGTGTTTGTCCTGTTCTTCTACAACGGGCTGCTGGAGTTCCTCCGGCATCTCGTAAGCACGGTCTGCCAGAGTCAAAGGCAGAGAGTGCAATAAATGTTGGAATGACGAATTCAGAAGATAATTAAAGGCAGCCTGTTCCCCCACAAAAAAAAAAACAAGTTGAGCAAATAAGTATGGTGGAAGTTTAAACTTAGGCACGTACGGTGAAAGCGATAAGGACGACCATCAATGCACCCTCTGGTATGGCAGAAACGTTCTTACTCTGGTCTCGGGACAAGAAGAACAAGGCACACAAGCATATTTGTTGGACATACAAGCCAACAAAGGTATGTTGAATGGCTTTCGCAAAGAACAAACCGCCCGTATCTCCCGATGGTGGCATATCCAACTGCCAAAGGAAGAGGTACTTGTAGAGCATGTAGAAGAGGAAGAACGTGAAGCACGCGAGACCGTTGATGATGGGCGAGATAATCATATATCCGAAGGCTTTTCGTAAATAAAAATCAGTACAAGCGATCGGAGGTTCCACAGTTTTTCAAACCTACTGATAACAACAAGAAGGGTGACAGCCGGGTAAGTTGTTCCCCACGCAACATCCGCAAGAGCAAACTTAATGTTGTAAATGGACCGAGGTGTAGAACCGAGGATGGAGAGTTTCACATAGTACAACACGAGGGATACAATCGTAAGGAATCCACCCGCAGTACCGGACAAACCCTGAAGGACTGGAAAAATCGATAAGTAAAGTACGACGTACAAGCATTATTCATTGCTTACTGATATATGTGAGGAAGAATGTACTGGCATTGGGGAGCTTTTGGGCAAGCAATAACGGTACAGAAGAAGGATTCTTGACCAATTGTGGAAGAGCAGCGATAATACCCGAACTGATTGTCACAACCAAGAAACCATGCTATAAAAACAATATCGCTGAGCTGGTACTGAAGATAGTAAAATCCTTTCAAGACTTACAACAACTTGGAAAATAAACAACCGTGTCATGAGACTGAGTTCAATGCCAGCTCGAGTAGGAATTCCTTCGAAGCGCGCAAACAATCGTAATACAATGGGTAGCAAAATGAACAGGACAGCGAGGAGAACAGACGGTAGAATGCCCTGTATAATACCGACAATTGGTTTTGGAAGAGTGCAGAGCCACGCGAGCCATTTGTAAGTTTTACAGAGCTGGGCGACATTTGAAACGAAACCAACAAACGACACTACATCGTGGTTCATATAAACATGATAGCTTACGCAGACAAGAAGAACTACGGACCTGGAATTGCCCAGCCAACGATAAGTGCAGCAGTGAGACCGAAACTGATAGCGCGACGAATAAGAATCTCGTATGGGCTGAGACCAAGGTTGCCCCAGACAACATCATCCGGAGAAATTTCAATGTATTTCCCTACCATGCGATAAGGCTCATGATGGATAAGGGCCTGTGCTGCCATATGGGCACCAATTTGTTGATAGAATAAAATGAAAGCGGAATTCAACGGTGGGTACTTGTTGTAAACCTCGGGTTCATCTTTGGTGGTGCGTCTCAATGAGAGGAGAGGTTTCTTGCGACTGGCTCGGACCTCGGAACGCAATATGGCTCTCTCAGCCTCGAGGACATCGGTCATTCGCACAATTTCGCCACGTGCCCAGTCAATGGTGTCTACTTTTTTCCCGATCAATGGCAATGAAAAAGGCATAAAGCTTAAGGGTAAACGATGGGTAGGACGCTTCTTTCTAGGAACAAGACGGTCCGCTAATGCGACGCTTTGTTCAATGTCTGCGGAGCCAGCATTATCCTTGGTGGGGTTTTTCTTGTGCAGTCTGATAGCGGTCTTGATGAGATTGTGTTCGGCAGTTTCAAGTTTGTCGCAAGCCGACATGCGACGATCATAAAAGCCAGGCAAGTTCTTCAATTCGTGGTTCAGCCAGACCTTTCTGACACCGCCTGGAACATGCTTGAAGAGATTGGTAAGAGCTTCCTCGCTCAGGTATCTTTGTGGAATGCCAGTAATGAGAAGTGTGTTAGCCTGCGCCGTTGGAGAGTGTGCCTTATCAACAAGGTGGTGTTGGCGAATGCTTATGAAATGGTGAAGTTCGGTGTAAAGCACGTATAGTATGTAGACTAAAAAATACTCTTTAAAACGATACCTAATTTAAAAGAAAGTATGGGAATAGTAAATACTTACAAGTGAATACCCATGCGAGGACCAAGTGGGCTGAATAACGAACGGAATCTTTGGGAGCAACATTTCCAAAAGTGAACATGACCAAGCCGGTATTACCAGGCACTCCGGTATGTACGCTGGTGATGGGCATTAAGACACCCCAACTGATTACCCAAATCGGGAGGAGAATTTTGACCATCACTAGAAAAAATGACGAATCAGGATAATGAAGAGAATAATAATTGAAACAACTGACTTCGCACAAACCGGACAAACATGTACGAATCAAGACCATTTTGGTGCATTATTTGTTTCGGATCTGCATTAAACACCGCGATTGTCCACCCGAACCAATCCTGCGGCAAGGGCGGAGATCGTTTGCTGTAGTAATCGCAATCATCAGTAAGGGTACGAGAAAGAAAACAGACGGAAAAGAGAGGTTTGTTTCTTGAACAAGCAGATGAGACAGTGAAGATTTTCTGAGACTCCACTGCCAGGGTCGCGAAATGACGCAATGGTTGTATTATACTTACTCTGGGGGTACTAGGGAAGTACGGGGTTCATAGACTGTTTGAAAGTGTCTTCTAAGGAGTGTAAATGCCAAAATTTCGGCACCAAAAACAGCAGCATTGAAAACGAGAGAGGTCACAAAGGAGGCTGTAGAGTTGTTTGGAGCTTGCGACTGTATGCCTTCCGTGCTGTTGGACCTGGAGAAAAGTGAGCTTTATCTGCAGAATTAGCAAGAGAAAAGCGACATACATATTGAGCGGAGAAGAAGAAGAAGTGTCGAAGGAAAGAATGTACGGCGAGGCTGAAGGACTTATATATGCTCGAATGAGCCTTTTGAAAGCCCTTTAATTGAATGGCTTGAAACTCCGACAAAGGTTCTCACGCTTAACACAACAAGCGATGTAAATCATCGCCTACGAATAGTGGCCCTATTATAGCATTGGCTGCTCTGATTGAGAAATTAACCGATGAAATCAAAAAGATCGAGTTTTCGATAAGGTAAATTGGCTAGGGATGACACCGGACATTAGCAAACGCCAATTTGTTTGGACCGACGGCAACCGTGACACCTTGGAACCTGTTTGGGCCTTGAATTTATGCCTAAAATAACGAACTAGCACCGCTTCAGTTCGATGGGACCATTTGTCTTTTTCAAGTGTAAGCCGTGCGAGGCTGCGCAGATGCGCCTGGATCTCAAGTGGGAAGCCATGGGAGGCTTGGACTTCTCATTCACTCTCACATCCGAATGACACACAAAATTCAGTGTAAATTTACTTCATCTTCCAGTTGTATTTTTTCGATCAAAAAGAAAAGAAGCTCGAACATCCAATTGAAACAGGACGCGCCGTGCGTTATGACAGGATATGACATTCTCAAGCAGACAATGATGATCGACATATACTAGTAGAAGGCATTTCAGAATTCCCGTTCGTAGCGTAACTCAGAAGGTTGAAGAGAAAGGCAGGGACATTGATACATTGATACATGGTGCAAAGCGATAGCTTCGAAATCCGAACGCCAGTTGTGTCGACCCAATCGTCGTCATCGATCATCATATCTAGTGGGCCAATTGTACCGCTTCACCTGGTCCGGATCTGATCTCAGGACAGTCTGCGGTGTGTTTTGTACCTCTTCGTGTCGAGTAGGTCTACTGCTAGTACGGATGATGGACCTGAATACGTGGCATACTCTGGTGAAAATGTGAAAAAAATGCTAAGGGTCAAGGGGTTGAGCTTGTTGCTTTCTAACTTGACAAACTTCCCGAACCGCCAACCTACACTGACAGGTTTCATTCATTCGTCGTTGTCGCGGTCAAAATGGCGGAAGATGGAATCTTGAAATATACGTACTATGCCTAATCCTGGATTCAAACAAAAACGAAGTCCGATATTGAAACAGTATTGAATACATTCCATTTTCAAATTAAAATTAGCGGAGAAGTAAATTATTGCAACTGCATACTTTAATACATAGAATTCCTTGTTCGGATCACACCCGTCGCTTCTATGTATAGCATCGACTGATAAGGTATTTTTGTATGAGAAAACGACTGGATATATTTTTACATTCGGCACTTTGATGAAGTTCAAATTTCTATCTCTCGACAAGGAGACGGCTTTAAAAATAAAAATGCATTAAGCGAAAATCAAACTTGCGGCCGGTCGATGGCAACGACCGAGGTTACCACTACCGCATTAATGCTTGTGTTTGTTGGTTCGCCTGAGGCCATTCTCATTATCCACAAATATTCAGATAGTATTAAATCAAGTCATTCATGCATAAATTAGTGTAGAATTACAGTACATAGTCAGTTAGAGAATACAAATACAAATACAGTTATCTACTCGTCATCATCAACTCGACGAGGTCTACCTCGCCTGGCAGGCGCTGCTAAGAGTAGCGTAAATAATAAGTATACTATCCACAAAGCCAACAACATACCTCGTTTTGATGCACGCCTCTTTGCCGCTGCCTTCTTATTCTCTACTCGTTTCTCTAATGCCTTATCTTCGTCTCCCTTTTCTTTGTACTCGTTCGGGATCTGGAAATGGTCAGGAGAACAAAAGAGGTTACGAGTTGATTTAACAACTCACTCCTTCAAATTCGTTTAATTCGGAATCAGGTTTATTGCTGGATTTGTTTGCGCGAGCATAAACAAAAAAAATAAGCTCACTGAGAAAAGGAAATAAAATTCTAACCCTAATTTAGTAAGAATTTCGTTGAACCTCCCAAAGACTTCTCCCTCATGCAGTTTATCCTGATAAAAGGGAAGACTCTCGACAAGCTTCTTAACCGACCGTTCTGACTTGTAAGGCAAAAGAGATAAACAGAACGCGATGTCGCGCCATTGACGAGGTTCGTCAGCGAGTCGGAATCGTTGGCAAAGCTTGTCAACAATGTGTTCAACCCTCCACAATTTGTCATCGATGTAATCTTCGTTTGTCGTCCTCGAGGTTTTGTGCGCATTCTCCCGTTTCCGTCATGGTCATTTATTCACCTTTCGTTTACTACTTTCTTTTTCTCCGCTTTTTTTTTGTATATTCCCCTTTGTCTCGCTTTGTGCTCACTGCTATAAAAGCTTCCAAGTATCTTCGTGGAAGTTTTATCTATGTCTTTCCTGCCCTCTTTAATATCTTCTTCCCCCTAAGACACAGGTTTAAATTACATTCCAGCCCAGTCCCCGCCGCATGAAAAGTCGAAATCATATGTTGAGCCGGTCAAGTGCGACTCGAGTATCAGTGTCTACGGTCACTAATACTTGTCTTAGATGCAAAAAAAGGATGTCAAATAATTAGGTAGTATTTAAAGTACGTGACATAATGATAATGCGATACAAGAGTAATCCATCACAGAATTTCAGATTCTATCAGTAGCGTCTCCGGTTTTCGCTCTATGATAATCATAGAGATGTTTATTTTTCGACTTTTCGTCATGTCCAAAGAATTTCCTTCCATTTATCCTTTGAAATTTACAATCCGCCAATTGGCAGACGAACACTTCTTTATTGATTGCGTTGTGGTAACCGGTATTTCCGGTTCTCTCCATGAAATAAGGCTTTCCCCCGGCAGTAGGACTACTCCAAGGTGACTCCGGTGTCGTGGCGGCCTTTTTTGTAACAACTTTTCTCTGGCGGGGCTCTTTCATTCCAGAACTACAGGAGTATTCTGCCAGTGGGGGCGGGGTCACAGCGACATTTTCTACGCCATGCGCGCTTTTCTGATGTTCTTTCAGATGTTCTTTTCCAGCGGAAGTTTTGTTGCATGTGCTTGATTTGGATACTGGAAATGTGCACCGCCACATATAGATACTTTCCCTAACAATGAACGGTGTTTCTTCCGCTGGCAGGGGTTTAATAGAGAAACCAGTGCGGGTTGGAGTTTTTGGGGTTTTTGGCATATTTTGTAAATGAAATGATAATGAACGAGAGTATTGGGTTATTTGTGTTCCTCGCGAGACGAGTCAAAGATTGGAAGTGGGGCGGTCGGGAAAGTGGGTTGTTGTTGAGAGACATTGACAAGCCAAATAGCTTTATAGGTTTAGCGGATAATTGTCCGAGTTGTAATGTCCAAAGGACATGCAATAATTACAGGATAGGACCGGGGGTTCAAGTCATTGGACCGAAAATGTTCAATGTTTCCTCAATGAAAGCTTTGCGTCCGCTTCGGATTTCTGTGCTACAAGAAAAAGGCTTGACGTATCATTATTTCAAGATCTACACGCGTAGAGGATGGGTAAAAAATATGCGAAATGTACGGTAAACCGGAAACAGGCTAACTGCTAATGAGGGTGTTATTATTCATTTCGTCTTGTGGACGGCATACCGAAGTCGCTATCCTATCTCATTTTATGACCAACTCCGGAACTTGAAAGCTACCCCCGCAGTGGCTGAGATTTATTTGGTAGAATGAATCGTTAATGAACTTGCTCTACACATTGTAAGGCCAGAACACCTACATATCCGAGTCATCGTCGAACTGCATGACCAAATCGCACCCAGATGAACCCATTTTCAAAAAATGTGATGCGAAACGTGAAATGGCTTGGTTAGCAGAAAAAGAGTTATATTCTTTCTCCCGGTAAATATGAGAACGTGAAGAAGCTTCGGGTCGGTGGACAAGTTATCCTTAATTTCAAGAATGACTTGAGAACGTGATTGACATTCGGTGTGTCTTTCTGATCAGCCCAGAATATATAAGGGTTTCCATCGGCAGGAAGCGTATGGATAGACAAAAAATGACGGTTAAATACATACATAACTGGAAAACACTTTCAAAACAGCAAAATAGAAAGCATATTCAATGCACGCAGAAAATAAACTAAAATTACACCGGGGGTTTTTTGATTTCTTTACACAGACAACTGGGCATATTTGCCAACTTGCGCTTCTTCCTGATAAAGATTTCGTTATGTGACGTCTTCCTTGGGAGGATAAACCTAGGCAACTCACCAGGCAGAGATTTCTTTCCTCCTTAGCCGGCTTCCTTGTTGTGACTTAGTTCCTATTACACGACTTATCACTACCCCGTTTAGCTTTCTGCGGCTCAGCGATTCCTTGAGTCGTTTGAGTTCCCCTAGTGCTTTCGAAGCGGAGGGTCGGAGCTGCGGATCCTCCTGAGTCCTGAGTGAGATAACCAACGAAAGGCTCCATAAACTCTAGTCCGTCATAATCCTAGATACCAGTTAACTTATTATATTATCACCGAGGACGAGAAAGAGAAATCACACTGCAAGTACGTCTAATAGCCATCCCGACTTTAAATACGTCTACCTTGAATGGATCATAAGGTATCGTCAAAGACGCCTCCGAAATGCTCTTTTCTTGTCCCAGTCTTCCGACCAACAAATATCGCTCTTCAAAACTGCGAAATCGAGACGGGATAGCTCAAAGTCAATCTAGTAATATTTAATAGGTCCCACCGCTCTCCTGGATTTGGTGACAATTCGGATTACCCCGTCAGGTTGGCGGAATTGTTCACAATAATGAAATCCTTTAGGTGTGACTTTTGTAGGGTCCATGAGGAAATTTAATAAACAAGCCTGAGATTTGAGTGTCACCTGTAATTTCAATAACTTATCATTCAATTCATGCCGTACTTTGTGTGACACCGGGCCAAAATAAGTAAAATAAAACTTTGTCATTTGTCATAAATCAATAAAAAAAACATTTGCTAGTACTAAAGTTACATCCAACTAGAAGTAGATTCGCTCAACCTTAAAGAGTTGCGCACTGGTGTTGTTCGCTTCTTGGAAACTGAAAATAGGCTGAAAAATGGACTGTTAATATCCGAATGATCCGATGGGAAGTGAAATATCCCTACTTCAGAACCGGTGGCATGCTTGTGATAAGTAAGCCTGCTGCTGATAATACCGGGGTTGTCAATGCTATAGGAAAGCACGTCAACATCTAGAAAGACTCTTCATCACCCTGACCTGATCTAACTTACAACACATAGCCTTCGTTGTTAGTTTCATCACGTCGAAAGTTGAGCTCAGCCGTCACCCTTTCAGGATTAGCTGAAACAAAGAGAGCGCCCTGAAATTTCGAATAGCATAACAGAGTAAGAATGGTGCAACGGAGCTAATTGTATATCAAACCTTGTCCTTGATGATCCACCTGTAACCGTCTGATTTGGCATGCACAGTGGTAGTATTGGTGTTAGTGTCCTTCAGCTCCCAAGCGAACTTTGTGATGTTTCAGAAATGTCGGTGAAACGTATTCAGGACAAAGAAATTCTTACCCTATCACCTAGATCTACGATAGCATCGGGGGGAGGAATGGGTTCGATGTGAGGCCCGATAGTGAGATAACTGTCTTGAGGAGCGTCTTTGGGACGAATGATATAGGTACCAGCAGGTATATCAGAGTTCACCATTGCGAAGTATTACTTGAGGTGTGAAAGAGTTCGAAGAATGAGGGTTGGGGGTCTTTCAAGTCGGCGTTTTTATACGTTTACGCAAGATATTGTTGCTCTTGGAGTGATCTCATATGCCCAGCTTGTGCCCAGAGACTTCGGTTCAGGAGACGGAAATATGCAGAACAGAAGGGCACATATTCAATCCTATTGGACCCGGCCATCATAGACTGCCGCCCAGTGTCTTGCGCCGGTTGCTAATACATACCTCGCATTCGTCAACATTACAACATCGTGACGTGTATGAGGGGAAGGTTTGAAATCGACATGTGGGCACACATTTCTCGTTGTTGGTCGTTATTCATCGACATCACGCGCACAAGAGAAACAAGAGTTATTTGAAGGGGTGATTCCAATGGAGAATTTCTTTTGATCCACCGCGTTTCGAAATTCTTCCGCAATCATCGTAATCACTTTCGCGGCTTGTTGTCCAAAGCGTTGCCGGTTTCCCGAATTGACGTTCCAAGACGAAGGACTTGACCTCGTGAAAATGCGAATTGCAAAGGTGCTTCATCGAAACATGAGGGAGTTGTCGCTAAACATGACGTGACGAAGCAAGTCATGCGAGATCACTCTGCCGAGAAAAAGAGGCCTATGGGTATTTCCTCCGCATCGATATGAACAAGCTTAAACGGCACTTTAGTACCGTCCGAAATTCGCGTTGCATCCAGAACGGGCTTATGCTACGAAAATGAGCAAACCTGGAAGCCTTGAGAATTTCTCAAAGAGAGTACGTACAAGTTTGGGATGGCGATCTTCACAATCTCGGACTTCCCGTTCGTCAGCCAAGAGCCTTGCCACCCGGGTTTGTATCGAGGCTCAAGCTGATATTCACGTTGAAGTAAGAAGTAATCACTATCCCTCCAGACCAATTCTAAACCACTTAAATCGTATTCGAAATGTCTTTGATAAAATGCGGGTATTGGACAGGCCATTTTGCTCTGGATCGACACCAAGCTTACTGTTCACAGCTTGGAAAAAAGTGACCGTGAATGTGACACGAAAGATTCTAGAAGGTCAGGGGCGCCATGATTGTGGTATATTCGTAAAAACAAGCTAATACGCCGATCAAAGCGTCGGGTCCGTAACTTGCTATTCTGGAAGACAAGATATTAGAATCGGACTTGTTTCATGGGAAAAAGAGGGAACTTTGTCGAGTACGAGTACGTCGGTCTCCCGAAAAATTTGCAACTGTAGAGCGGAGTTTTACTTTCGGAAAGTAACGCGCGCGTGCTCAGCGTCAACGTCACGTTGACGCTGAGCACAGTCAGTATCGCGGGACACATAGTAGTAGTAGGATAGAATCAAGACAGTTGCTGGTACTGATAAAATAGCCCGCACTAGGCAGAGAATTTGTTCTATAAAAGCTTCCAAGTATTTCCGTGGAAGTTTTGTCTATGTCTCTTTCCTCTATGATATCTCCTTCCTCACGACAATCGCACAGTCTTACACCAGGTTCGAGTGCGGTTTTCACCTCACAAGAAAACGAAATCATATGCTCAGCCGACCGCCTCATCGAGGGAAGCTCAGAGGGCTGGAAGGCCAGACCGGTCAAGTGCAACTCAGATATCAGTGTCTACGATCATTGATACTTGTAATTCTGTTTAGATGCAAAAGAAAACACTTAGGTAGTATTTATTAATCAAAGTACGTGATATAATGATAATGTGATACAAAAATCCATCACAGAATCTCAGATCCTACTAGTAGCGTCTCCGGTCTTTGCTCTATGATAGTCATAGAGATGTTTATTTTTCGACTTTTCGCCATATCCAAAGAATCTCCTTCCATTTATCCTTTTAAATTTACAATCCGCCACTTGACTGACGAACACTTCCTTGCTTATGGCATTGTGGTAACCGGTATTTCCGGTTCTCTCCATTGAAAATAAGGCTTTTCTGCACTAGAACTACACCAAGGTGACTCCGGTTCCCGGCACAGCGACTGCGGCGGAATTTATTGTTTAGCTATTGCTTATTGTTTAGTACAATATTTTTTCTCTTATTTCTCATTTATGTTATGCAGAAGAATGAATTCTTACTATTCGCTTGTTGAGATACCTTCGGTACTCTTGCTAGGGTTGGATTCAATTTCAAAAATGAAATTGTATCTATGTAACATTAAACATCTTCATGCGATTTTATGTTTTTAAACTTTCGTAAAAGGGTGTGTGAATTTATTTGATTAATCACGAGTATACAAAGGAGGGGGTGCCATGTCTTTCGACCGCAAACTTGAAGACCATACTAAATTTGTCTCATCATAGGACAACGTTTCGCTATCTAAACGAACACCACTGTCTGCGTGCCATCTTTTGTCGAGGAACTATAGAAACAACATCGTTAATGCATATCTTAACATATTTTTAGAGTATATACTTTTGAGTCTGGTCTCCAACTGGAAGGTGGCTCGGTTGTCCATGTCGTTCCCGGCACCTCAGTAGCCGCGGGAAAGGATTCTGAATCTTCTCCCAGTTGAGTTTCAGCAGCCAAAGGAATGGGTAATGGCCGACCGTGACGGAGAGAGATTGGATTGATAGTATCCTCCGGTACATAGCTGTTGTGAACTGGTTGAGAGAGCCGTGGGGGGGTTTCATGGATTGATATTATATCTGTTTGCTCAAAGCTTGCAACAGGAAGGCTTGGGATTGGGATTGGAGGTTTGGTGGGGCGACTGAGTAATGCTCTCGTAGAGTCAGATGAAGACGGCATCGTAGAAACTGTGGCACGATCTTTAACTAGAGAATCACCATCATAACACTCATTATGCTGGCAATTTGGTAGTACGACCGTGACAGTACTAGCTAACGCAGCTTGCATCATTGGCATCTGGTCGGGTGATGCCATATCAGATTGTTTTCTTCCTTTTAGACCTCGTCGTTTGAGAATAATAAATACGGCGATTATGGTGCAAAAGATACCAACGCCAATCTCTGCTGAAAGGCCGATTATTATATCCCGTCGGTTTTTGTTTGGTTTGGGCGTAGTGGTAGAGACAGGTATCTCTGTAGTCAGGGAGTTAGTACTAGGCGTAGGCGTAATCGTGGTAATAACTGATTCAGATGTGATGACGACAACCGCTGAATGTTCCGGGATCATGACCGAGGTGAGAGTTGTGATCCTCAATACCGTTGTGGTAAAAGGTGACTGTAGTGAATCATTTAAGTGAGTATAGGCCACTTCAAAAGTGATAAGTCTTACATTACGAGTGACGGGAGAAGTAAGAGCGGTGAAATTATCGGGGGGCGCAGTCGTCATGATATACCACTCAGTATCGGACTCAGTGCACCGCCGAGCTGTATGACTATGAAAGAGAAATTGGAGGATGATTTTCTACTATTGAGCCGCTTATATCGCAGCTCAATCTGGTGAGGCTCATCAAGCTGTGATTACAGATGATGAAACACCAGATTAGCTCAGCCATTAAGGATACGTATGAAAGTTCGAAACGATTTGAAGACGTACCGATAAACCCACTAGGATACTCCCCAAATATCTACGACTGAGCCAAACCCGTGTCATTTTTCCATTCGTGTTCCATCAGTGATATCGCTAGTTGTCCGGGTTGAAAAAATAGTAGCGCTGCGATGGATAGTCCGCGCAGTTGAGCTCGAAATGTTCGCTCGTTGTTGTGAAGTTTGAATGTGGTTTTCTGATAATTGTGAACCATAGCAGCATACTAGGCAACTTAGATGATACACACATATGCATGGATTACTGAGCTACTCACACGGAAAGACATGCAAAGGCTTTGGCATCTCTAGACACCTTTACCTGTAAATACAGTGACTTGTAGGCTGTAGTTAACTTGTGAAGTTGTGACTGAGATTTGATGGGCACCCATATTTTAATTGGGTTGATGTTGCGCGCGATCACTAAGCCAATGAAAAAAAATGTTTTTCCCGGATATTTATGTGCCCAAGCGATTATTTTATCTTGTTGTATCAGGCCGCTATTCCATTTCCCTTACATGCCTAACGGGCAGGAAGGTCATTTTCACGTTTTTCAGCTCCCATTCAGTTTCTATTCAGTTATCGGCGTTAAATCCTAAACGATGTTAAGCGGGATGTCATGATTGGCCAATTGCGTGTAACGTGGAAATGTCATTCCTGCCCGTTGGGCGTGTACATCCAGCATGGGCTCACCGTCCCGTTTAATTCGCTTCTATGATCTGCATGTTGTTTGTATGTATTTGTATGTGCTGGTGATGATTATAGTTGACCTGCTCGTTCTAGTTCCGAGTAAAGAGTTTCACGCAAGGGAATCTGCGACTGCAAGCGCTCCTAGTGAAACGAAATGTGATCAACCGACCACGGGGCTTGAAAGCAACCCCAATAGCGATCCAGTTGTGTTATGTAGTATGAATCGCCAAGGGACATCATCGAATCACATGACGAAAGAGCATTGCATCGCACCTTCTGGAAAAAACATATCAGCCAGGGTTGCACCAAGATGTAGATGGACGCTCTTCAACAAAAAATGTGATGCCGGCTCGGAGCTTTACTTTTCCCGGTAAGTATGAGGAAGTTAAAAAGCCTCGGGCTAGTGGTCTGATACCCTGTTTCAAAAATAACTGGACGAAATGATTGTCAGTTTGGTGTGGCGCTGAGTGGGAAAGCTTCATGCGATTTGAAAAAGAGCCCGCTGGACTTACAGGGCAATTCTCTTCGTTGTTTAAAGGAGCATTGCTATTGGATTAATCTGATCAAAACCAATCAACTTAAGGCCATGCACGTTAGAATTAATGGGACTTACAGCCGCGAACCGTTGCTTTCTGATCAGTACAGATTCTACAGAATATATGAGAATTTTTGCACAAGAAGCGTTGACATAGAATAAGTAGACAAAAAATGACGTTTAAATACAGCGCTTCGTATTGCTAGATGTCAGTTAATATATTATCACTGAAGGCGCGAAATAAAAATAACTCACATTGCAAATGCGTTTGATAGCCATACCGATTTGGAATACGTCTACCTTGAAGGGATCGTAGGGCATCATCCATGGCACGTTCCCCAAGCCTTCCAACCAAAAAATGTTGTTCTTCAAAGCTGTGAAATCGGTAAAAGTCAATCCAGTAATACTTGACAGGGAACGCGAGAGGAACGATGTCGATGGCCCTAGGCCTGCAGCCGTAATCTTTCATAAAACAAAACAAAAATGTATCGGCGTAGTAGAGAGAATCTGATATTCAACGAAAGATTTCGAAAGGTCAGGATCGCCATGGTTGTGTTATATTTGCATAAACAAGCCAATACGCAGATTAAAGCGTCGGGCACGTGCCATGGAGCTTGCTATTCTGAACGACAAGAGTCACAAGACCGTTCAAGACGTTAAAATTGAGCTTAGTCTTATGAGTAAAAGAGGGAACTTCGTTTCAGAACTTACGAGTTAGCGGGTAGCCGTGTTGGTCTTCCGAAAAAATTGTAACTGTAGGAGCGGAGTTTTATGTACTTTCGGGAGGTAATGGGCGCTCAGCCTCATCTGCTCTTGCCACCAACCATCATCGCGCGAAGCACCAGTTACATACACATGTACACTCTGTTTATTGTTCCCACATCTTTCAGTTTGGAATTCTCATTTGCATTGCAGTAGCATAGAAGCCCGCCCACCCGGCGGTCTCCTGTTCCTCGTTCCGAACTCAACTGGAGCCCCCAACCACCACGGATACCACTCCAACGAGACGAGGCAGGAGCTAGCCTACTACTACTATATCTACCACCATACTATCGGTGCTTCCGGCCACAATAGGATAGAATCAAGCCCATAATTGATAAATAAAAAGCCCGCACGAGACAGAATTTGATTATGGGAAGGTACGTCACTGTGCCTTGACCTCCTGGATGATTCTTAAACTGGTCTCGCAGCAACCTTTGTTCTAAGAACAAGAACAAATAACGCCCAAGTAGATTATCAAATTGTTGATTTGTCGTTGAAAACCTGCCCTAGGCGTTATTGTCCACGCACACTCCACAGCGATTCTCAAACAAAATCGGGTTCTGCGAGATAGGCTATCTCACCACCACGTGTCCTCCACGCTAAACTACTTATCAGCCAGTAACAAATTCGTTTAAGTTCTTTCTTATCTTTTCCTTCCCCGTCACTTGTATAAAATCCGGTCCACTCGTTTTTTTCAATGACGTGTCCAACAATTGCAAGCTATCATTCGTGGCTTCACTCTACATCTATGGCTAAGCCTTGCAAGCGTTGAGCACTGGGTCAAAATTTACATTATATTGACTCCACGTATTCGCGCCGTGCGGCAATGGCCATTAGTCAATGCCATCTCAAATGTTGCCATCTCAAATGTTGTCATCAGCGTAATGGTGCTGATTGGACTCAATCTATGCGATGGTCACTTACTGGGTGTAAGACTTCTTCAGTCGCGCTATCTTACCCGACGGGAGTCTTTTTCATGCCAGTTATGGATTGACGAGTCTGATGTAACGTTCATGTCTTGCACCAGTTCTGAATATTCTATTGGTTTGGTTGGGAATATGTCGGTTTCAGGTTGGGTGAAACTTGACTCAGGGTGTTGAATCGGTGTCGACGTTTACAGTTGTTCCGATTGGACGCGCGGCTTATGACTTCATTGAGGGATTCAGAACAGGGTCGATGGTCATTAGTGGTTTTACATATTGGAATCTGGATTGACTGATTCTGGTAAAGGTCTTGTTTCTCCTTGGAGTGATGCAAGTCGAATGGTGGGATGTGAGTAGAATCAAATTTGGGATAAATGATGTATAATGTCTGATCCTTTTGTATTTCCTATCGTTTTGTTTCTATGCCTCGGCTAATGAAATATGACGAATCTCACATCCATTCCCAGAATAGATTGCATCATGTTGAGCGTCGGAAAGAGTTCAGACCTCGACAGTTCAATATATGTACAGTGTTGTTGTTGTTGTTGCGGAGTCGCACGGGTGATGATAACCCCTCGCTCTCCTTCACACGTGCACATAACCATAACTGATGTTAGCGGTATAGTCGGCGGTATAGGTCCTGTAGCTATCATGTCCTCAACATCCACCACTTCACATAACCCAACGGCATCACCCTCGTCGCTCTCGCTTTCCTCACTAAACTGGAATTTTGAGCCTGTCTCAAACCCAATAACATGCACAAATGTGAACATCAGCTGGAGATTTTTCAACAACCAATCCGATATTGACACTATCTTTGCCTCCACCTCAACCGTCGACTTCAATATCACAATTTCCGGTTTTGGGTCTTCAAATGTATCAATTCCGTTGAAATATGAAGGCAGTGCAGAGAACGTTCTCGGAGGTTCGAAGAGTGTATTGTGGTTCGCAAATGCTCCACCGGGATTTTACGATGTTGATGGTATTGTTACGGCTAATGTCGAACCAGGCGGCTCGCTGTCGGATAATGCATCACCTGCTATCGAAACCTCGTTCAGGCTCCAACAAGGCACCAATACGTCTTGCATCTCATCAGAGGTTACTTCTAGTCCCAGCCCTAGCGTCCCAACCACAACACAGGCTCATGGCCAATCGCACTCTCCTGCAAATATAGGAGCAATAGCAGGGGGAGTCGGCGGTGCTTTAGTGCTTGCACTTTTAACGACTAGCCTTATTTTTTTCTTAAGACGACGACATAGAAGACATCGTCATCTTCGTCATGGTTCAACTTTCTCAGACGAACAAGACGCGCGGAATGGTACGGGATGGAGCGGTCTTGCCTCAGACGGATTTCTCAACCCCTCCGATACTGCACTTGACAGAAACGACCCCTCAGGGTTGACATCCAATCAGGAGCCGAACTCTTCTAACATCCAAGATAGTGGGCAAAGCAGAAATAATCTGCTTACTGAAAGCAATGGACCAGTTTCTACGGCAGAATTTTCAGCTAACTCTACCGAAGCCGTGTTACATAACTCTTATGCCACGACTTCATTTCAGATTCCAAGACTTCCCGTTGCAGACTTTTTAGAAAAAAAAGTTCAAGATGGTCCTCAACCGCTTCTTTCGGCTGCTCGCGACGACCATACTATCCCGAGCGACATTGTTAATTTGAGTATTCGGCCGTTACCCAGCCCTGTCGCCCCAGTACTACAAGAAGACTTAGCTGCTGAAATATTGGAGACATCGGGCATACAAGTTTCGGGATCACGTAATATCACGGTGAGTAGAGATTATTATAAAAACAAAAGAACAAGAACTGTATTAAACTGTTGAAACCTAGTTTCCTTATAAGAGACATGCGGATAGTGGCGTTCGTTTAGGTAGGGAAACGCTGTTGTATGATGTCACGAATTCGGAGTGGTCCTTGCGGTCAAAAGACAGATTACCTCCCTTGTATACTCACAATTGATTTGGAAGTAATTATGGGTTTGATATAAAAAATATCGGGACACCCACTGCCAGATCATCTTTCTTATTTCTTTTTGAAACGATGAAGACTCGTCATCTCACTAGGAGTCAGTTTCATGCTTTGCTTTTCTCAATCATTTGACCACCTTTTTTGTGTTTGATATGGTGGTCTGATTAGCCTTCAAACCTATCCCTTTTGAATAACAATTCGGTGAATCATTGAGCTCGCCAAACTTGGCTCCCACCTCCATATGGCTTCTTACATCATTTCATCTTGTTGGACAGTGTACTTGCCGCTGTTGGGGTTGCGAAGCTCAGAAGCGTTTTCTTTGGGACAATATCATCTGCTCTCTGCCTTGTTGATTCGTATGGATTTCTCGAGTAGGAGGCTTATGTACACTGTTATTGTAAAAAATAATCTTTCCAGGGGTCGGCGACACGGCAGTCGAGCCATAGCGCGAGCGAGACGTTTCCTCATCACCAGCCCATTTGACCGCCCGACGATATAGCCACATCTCACCGCTTCTAGAGATGCCTCGTGTCATGTGCCCATTATGATTCAACTATAGTCGACCTATGCCTAAAGAATATAACAAGAGAGGATCTGATGTTTCGTTAGCGAACTGAACCTTTCGACGTCAGTTTATATTGTCCTGTGTGGCCAAGAGCGAACCAGGTATTCTCGGCCCGAGCCAGATAAATTCCTGCGGCCCACGGTGTTCGAGTCGGAGTGCAAATGCCGGTTCGGCCGAACCTCATTGTACGAGTCTGCAACAAATGTCAGTGCAGCCTGTAAGTTTCTGGGGGCACGCGTAGCCCTTATTCATATCTAAAATATCTTATTGACCAACAGATTTCATATTTATCAATATTCCCAGCCGATCGCGTTGGTTTCCTGTCTTTTTCTATCGTCGTGATATGATCAACACTGGCAGTAATTGCACGCATCTCAACTCATAGTATATTCCAAACGAAAAGCGATGTCTCTCTAATCTCAGTCCCTCCGGAGGATTTAAAACCCCATATATCTCCATCTGCGACGCCAAACTACATATGGATGGTCCAACTCGCTTTATTCAAGTAAACAAACGATAACCCTCTCGTCGAATTTGTGTCCAATAGCCAGTGCTCATGAACGAGGGTATCAAACACGGAAACCACCTTTCAGGTTGGAATATGGGGGCGCCTGTGTCTTGCTTTCTGCCAAATTTTGATGAATCTGTGGTAACTGCAAATGGCTTCGTTTCTCAAGTCCACTTTCGAGGGTACTAAAACACGCATCAGCTTGTCCGAAACAAGAAATCTTTCGAGGTGTTATGTAAGGTTTGAGATAACGGTCATAGCCTCACCTTTCATGTTTCCCAATGTACCACTTGGATCAAACCCTGTAATCTGCCAGATAAGCAGTGATTTTGGGTCCCGAGTTTGTCACAATTCTCGCAGAATAACTGGCCCGTCTGCAGTAGTGGGAACTTGACAGATTGCGAACACACGTTCACACTTAATTTTCACCTCAATTTCTCTTTGATGACATTTAATACGCTTCATTGATTGGCTTGAAGCCTAGTACCCGAAGTCGGCCGTCTTTCCAGGCCAACCGGCCCGAGGTGCATACACCTTGAAAATAATTGGCGCGACCCTGGTGGCGTTCTATTACTATAACTATCTTTTTCATTTTCATTGGTGCTGAAGGCGAGGCTTGAATGAAAGAGTGTTTGAAGGGCAGGTTAATGTTTTCATATAACCGAGAGCGACGTAATTGGTCCGACTTTGGAATGAAAATTTTTTGAAGGTTCAACCTTTTAAAGGAAACTATTTATTCCGTGTAGTTGAAGACAGTTGCTAAAACTATCATCCAGCTAAAAAGGTCTTCAAACACACAGCCCCCAGATGTTTCCAAAATAGGACTGGTTTAGATTCGAGTTGTTATACACGGTGGCCCCGACGACGGCGTGTACTACTGCGACCTCGACTCGGCGTCTTAGTTCAGAACAATCTCTGAATAAAAGGCAATTCAAGAAAGTCAGAATTGTTGAGTCTCAACATGTAGTAGACAAGCTGCGAATGAGTTAAAATGCAGACAAGGTTCATCCTGAGTGATGAATTATGAATTCTGGCGAATGAGAGTTGAGGCAAGCTTACAGATTGACGTTTAGAGTCGATATTGGTATTTGATTAATTCATTGTCACAGTTACTGATGCCTTCTTTTTTGGCTAGTAGCCATTTTTGATAATTTATTTGGTAGTGATTGTCGACACACCGGCTATATAAACTTAAACTATTAATAACTCGTCAACAGACAAATCGAAAAGTATACTCATCTCTGAATCCTACACGACTCCCTTTCTTCGGGACTTTTACTTTCCTCGTATTCAGGACCCACATTCGGAAGGCACCAGTGCAAATGGCAGCTCGCTTTGTTCAAGTAACAAACGATAATACCTTTATTAGTTATGAGCCAAATAACGCATGGGGCAGTGTGCCAAGCACCAGTGATATGTTTCAAGTCGGAAACATGGGTGTTCCCATATCTCCTGTTCTGGTATCCACTCAAAGCGGCGGCTTTTCTTTCATATTCCATGGTAAATTTTTTAAGTCACAGAATACAAGTCTTGATTCACATATCGGTCTCGTAGGAATCGAGATAATAGTGGTGGTAACCTATCTTCCGACTACCACTGAATCTGAACAGAGCCCCAATGCAACGTGCCAAGTGGACGGTGCTACAATAAACCTAACCACATCTCCGTCAGCTCAAAACAACTGGGCTATCTGCAGTAGTCAAAGCTTATCAGACGGCGAACACACTCTTACTTTTGACATTTCCAACTCTGAAGCTGGTTCTTCAATTTATTTTGATTATATCCTATACGCTCCTTCACCGACCGGCCAGCTCGATTTGCCAGCCGGTGCATCCGTCCGTATTGAAGAAAATGATTCATCTATACAATATACGGGGTTTTCCACCCAAGTCGATACTGGCTCGGCTCGACTTGTGCGTGCCCCGACTCAAACCATAGCCGTTCCCTTTAATGGTATGTAGATATTATCAGATTCGCATTTCTATATTCGTTTATTTGAAACCAATCAGGCGAACAGTTGACTTGGTACGGGGTTTATTCAACTTTAGTGCCAACCAGTCCATCCTCGGCCCAATATTCTATCGATGGAGGGACCCCGAAACAATTCGCTCTTTCTGGACCCACTAAAGATGGATCTGAGTCTACTCTACTCAATCAGGTTTTATTTCAGACCGAAATTCTGCCCCAAGGTCCTCATCAGCTTACAGCAATGTACTTGGGCGAGGGAGCCCAAACCGCCCTTGGCCTTGCTTTCGTAGTCGTACAAAACATCAGCACTGCAACTACGTCTCCTGAACCAGAGTTTCCGGTCAGTACTCCTGGAAAATCTGATCCTGCGTCTTCCCAAACCACGGCCCCGCGTCCGACTCAATCCTCTATTGTTCCTCCCCAGGGTTCAAGTAGTATGGGAATGTCTTCAAGTTCTCAACTCTCCTTTACTGTAACTACTGTCTTCACTCCCGCTACTTCTCCTTCAAGCTCCAGATCTGCTCAAGAGAAGTTACCTGGAAGGTCTCACGCACTAATAATCGGCATCGTTGTGGGCTTTTTTAGTTGTCTAGCTATCATAATCGGTGTTTTATTTCTCAGACGGCGCCGAAAACACAAATCATTTTTCCCGAGAAGACAAAATAAGCTCAATATGCTCCTCAGTATATCACCTTATCAGCGAAATGCGCAGATAGGCATGTCTGGATCGTTCGATAACATTCTTGAACAGAGCCAAGACAGTCAACCGATCCGTATTGGGGGCCAGAACACAGCTTCTGAAAAACTGCCACCAGTTAATCGTAATATCGAAACACAACCAAACTCACGAGTTAATGGACTGGGAAATGGGGTATTAACTATGACTGGAACGTCGAGCTATTCAATCAGAGTCGAGGAAGAAGAAGAGATGGCTGAGAATCCGGATTTCCGAAGAGTTTCCCGGATCGGACGAGGTGGTAACCCTTTTATGAACGATGCTGTTACCTGCAGCTCAGACTCTTTGGAGAACGTTGTTCCATCTAATCCATTTCTGTCGACGCAAGACAATATTTCAGTCCATGCGGCCGATGCCGAAATGTCAGGGGAAACAACTTCTCTCCCTCTTACTTCGTTGAGTGTTCAGGTCACCGCTAGCGCCACCATAGTACGTACAGTCTTTATAACTCAACAGAGAATGCATTCTAATATCAACTGTTCGTTTTCAGGGTAATGATGAGAGACACACAGACAGTGGAGTTCGTCTGCATAGACAAGTATTATTGTGCGATGAGACGGATGACAGACCACCCCCGGAGTATACTTCTGATTAATTTGACACTGTTATTGAGATGACTCAATGTTTTTATCGGACAGTGGCTGTACACAAAATGTGAATAGTGCAGTGGGATTTCCAATAGATATACTTGAGAAATGAGAATCATCATAAGATAACAACTTCAAAACTTTACAAAGTTTTGAGCGCAACGCGAACGATTGGGGTCGTTCGTGCCTCTAAATGAAACCTATCCTAAAATGCGTTTGCCAAATCATGAATTACTATACGTACTTGTTATGTGCTATTAAAAACTGCAAATACTTCGCAAATGAAGTGCAGGTTACGTGGCTGAATCAAACCCGCCATCCCTTCTTTCGCCCTGAGGTGAAAAGTAACACACGGGAAACAGCAACGATAGCGGTAGCCACAAAAATCAGAAGCTTGATCACGAGTAATCATCAACCAAAAGGAGAAGTTACGGGATAAAAAATTTGGAACTCACGCTGACAACAATTATGGTCCTGTTCCATCTGTATTCGGGTACCTGTAGGATTTGCCCTGTCACAGGACCAGAGATCAGGGTGAAGAAGCTCTGAATGAACGACGCGTAACCGAATGCAAATCTGATGACGATTTCATGAATATTGGAATATAGGTATTACTGATAAGCACATACCCTAGGTCGCTTATATTTTCTACGTAGGCAGCGACAGCAGGAGGCCCTAGAGAATTACCTGTGAAGAAGTCAAAAACTGAAGACGGCCTAGATTTAATAGAATAAATAGCGCACACGCAGACATCATTCCATAAAATATAGCAAAGAGAACTAAACCCAATGGGGTTGTGGCTTTGATCATCGTAAAACTGACGATTCCCAAAAGAGCGATAATGGTGATGGCGGCTTTGAATCGTAGACGTTAGATTTCTTTTTCTTCTTGGATGCAGTTGAAACGGTCTCCTACCGTTTATGGGTCCATATTTATCAGCTAATATGCTCACGATGATTCGTCCGATAATAGCCGCGCCGTTCAGAATGGTTATCTTTAACCATATTGAAAAGTATTAACAATAAGAAATGAAACACGCGCACAGAGTAAAATGAGAGATGAGTTGAAATTCCATGAAGAATTGCAAAAAGCTGGAGATAAAAGACTAAATTTTCGACCTAAGCGACGTAGAGTAGTATAACATATAGAGCCAAAACCTCACATGGAAAATAAACGGCGAAAAGTACAAGGCATGCTCTTAAACAAGAATAAGAGATATCGACAGTGGAAAAAAAGAGTCAACATACGATAAGATGGTTAGTAGCAATGGAATATCCGAAACCACTTCTTTGATATTTGGCTCTGGGACATTATCCTTTCTCAGCTTTTTGGGCGGCAAACGGGGCCGCATAAATAGATTTCCGAGAACAATGAACACCAAAAAAATAAATCCGAAAATTCTTGATGCAAAACAATCAATAAAGGAATTGATGCGTCAGTACCTTACTACAAAAGCTTACCTGACTCCCCAAGCAAATCCCACGCGTCCATTTAGCAAATGGTTCAGACCGATGGTTTGAACTATAGCCCCGATTGGTCCACCTGAAAGCGCTGACACTGAGATGAACCTGGAATGTATGTAATATCACACACATACCGAGTAATGCTATCCCTACTGCTAAAGCCCTTCGACGTTTGAAGTATTGCATGCATATTGATACGGACGGTACATATATCAAGCCCATTCCTAGACCGACGCCTAATCCTTGAGCCAAGAACACTTGGTAAAAGTGGTGCGGCTTCGCGAGGGATAGCATGAAAAATCTATGACATACGTTGAATAAGACATGGAAAGTTGAAGTAGAAGTACTACAGACGAGATGATGTAAATTGCAGAACCAGTGATCATCAAATGCCGCAAATATCCTTCATCGAAAAGCTTGCCAGTGGGAAGGCCAAGAAAGAAAACGAGGAACACTTGGGTGCTGCCTATCCAGGCTATTTCGGAAGCCGTATGGTCATTGAGAAATATTCTCTTCAAAGCTTGTCAGTCGATACTCGATGGACAATATATACAGCGCGAGAAATCATACGGTATAGAAATCTTGGAAAACACCAAAGGAATAAGTCGCTCCTTGTGTTGCAAACACTATGCAGAAACTAATCTTTCTCAGTTAGTTAGAACTTAAAAACGCGGGAAGGCCAATCTTACCTTGCGAAAACCGTAGCCCAAGCTTGTTGACCACCCTCTGGATAAGCATCCGAACTAAAAGTATCAAATCCTGAAAATTTCTCAGATTCAGCCTCTATAGGTGCTGACGTCTCTGGTTCCAAGGGCTGCAGTTCTGACGGCTGTTCCATGAGTGTGCTAGACTCTTGAATCTAGGAGGAATAGCGTCGAAAACAACTCGCAACGAAAGATATGTTCCAGTGGGCACGGTAATGTGGCATGTTCACATAATACACTGTAAGGGCTCCAACATCCGCAAGTCTATCATTCCGGAAGTCCGTGGGTCTTGGTGGAGCACAAAATTACGGACTGAGAAACGGAAAGAGGCAAAAAAAGCCATATGGTTGTATGTGACATTATCGCCGGATCCTAATTGTGGGATGGTGAGAATCGTCTGGTAAAGGGCTGGAGTGGCCGAAGTAACAAAATGCGCCCCTGAAGCCTACTACCAAAAGCCTCGTTTCTATCCCAGATTTGTTAGCATTTCCAAGTTGATAATTCGTCACTAGAGACGACTCAACGTACATATGCACTTCTACGTCTCAGTCGCGAACTTGAGCTTGGACAATTGGACGGCACTAAGCTCAAAATCCCACGACGTGAACGCAGTCTCACGGAATCTTCAGCGTCAACTTTTGCTGCGCAGGCGATGTTGCCCGACTCCACTCGTAAAAAGGGTACTTGCGTATACAACGGGCAATTGAAGCTGGGGCGAAAAAGCTGGAGGGTCGGAAATTTGGAGAGTCACGCTGGTCACGGAAAGTCACGAGGCCACGCATTCCACTCCGCGTTGAACATTGACATGCTGACATTGCCATGCGGGAACCTTTGAATGACAGATCCTATTTCTAGTTTCTGAAGAAAGACAACCGTTTTAAGGGGTTGATTTTGCTGGAAAAAGGCTTCGTGAAATACCTGAGGTAAGCCCGTATCTCCGTCAGGTGCAACCTAGTAATGCAGACGCAATGCGCATGGTACTAATATCATAGGCTTGGGCTTGATTCTAGGATTATGTATTCGCCAATTACCTGCAAGCTACTTTATTCTTCCTAATGACCGGTAACGATAACGAAGAAAGACTCCAGCCGACCCTTATGAACAGTTTCCAATACAACCAGTTGTGTTGAATCAGTCGTAACGGGTTTTTCAAAAGTTAGCAATAATATCGACTCAGCTGCGCTGTAGCCCTATTTCCGTCTTCAGTCAGAAGCTACTAATTCACAAATTAACCGGGACATCAATTTCCATGTTTCATGTTTCGAAAATATACACGAAGCTTCCCAATTAGGTTTCCAGTGATGTGGTGTGAAATTTCTCTTCTGACTATTACCCTTTCTGATTAATGACGCTACACTTGAACGCAGTTTTGTAACCCGATGGATGGCGGACACGAACGTTCTTTCTCATTGCGAATCTTTGAATCTCCGACGACCAATGAAAACAACCACATTTGGCGGACCCGACCCACGTCAAAGAGTCCGGCAATACTACATATCAGTAGACCCAGGGCGAAACTAGAACGCATTCTGATACCCGATTATTTAATTGATTTTCGTTGCTGCGAAATTTTTTCGTTGCGGTATATTATTTGAGCTGGCCAAACTTGGGTGGTTCGATATATCGTTTTCGTCATCGCATTCGCTTTCTGTCGGAACATTGTAGCACTAAGCATGCGCATTGTAACTTTGTATAATTTGAAGGCAGGTGTTTTTATCTCAGCTGGGCTCTCTAGATACACGACATATTACCATCTACGGTAGTTTATTCCTTCTGAACACGGTGTCAACTCAACTGCGTACTACATTATGTGAACACTAAAACATTGGAGCTTATTTTTCAACGTCCGGTGACGATCTTTGTTATATTCCACCAACTTTCTTTACAAATGTCCACTCGTTTTATTCAGGTATCAAATGACAACCAACTTATACAGTACCAGCCAGATAGTAATGCATGGAGTAACATTCCGAGTTCGAGCAACATGTTTGAAATCGGAAACAATGGGTCACCCTTATCGTCTTCCCTCAAAGCTACAGAAAATGGGATGTTTTCTTTCAGTTTCTCAGGTAAAAATCACCTCCTTTTTTTTTCATTAGTTCACAACTTCGGCTAGGGGTTGAAGTTACTGTGGTGGTATCGTACACGACAAGCACAGAACCCAGTGTGCTTGTAAGCTGCAAAGTGGACAATAATGAACTGGGTATTCACACACCAAACTCTGCCCAGAACAACTGGGCGATCTGCACTAGTGCGAATTTAGTAGACGGAGATCACACTCTTGTGGTTGATATTCCAAGCCCTGCTGGCTCTTCAGTCTTTTTCGATTACATTCTTTACGCACCCTCTCCAAATATTCAACCCGATACGGCTGGTGCATCACTTCGTATTTCCTCCAGCGATCCATCCATAAATTACTCCGACGGTTTCGTAGTCGAAAAAGATACAGGCTCAGCTCAGCTCACAAATGCATGGCATGCGCACATCACCGTATCCTTCACCGGTAAGTCAAACCATAAGTTCTGATGTTTCATCATTAATTATTGAACAGGTCAACAACTGACTTGGTACGGAGTGTACTCAACATCTTTTCCATCGACACCGTCCACAGCCGAGTACACTATTGACGGAGGATCTGCGACGCAATTTTCGATCTCAGGTCCGACCGGAAACGACGGTTCTAGTACTACAGCATTGAATCAGGTTGTCTTCCAAACCCCTATTCTTGCGGAAGGATCTCATACGTTGATGACAACGTTCCTTGGAGACGGACAAGGAACACCACTTGGTCTTGCTTTTGTTGTGGTTCAGAATAGTAGCAGCGACACCAGTTCATCGCCGCCCAATTCACCAGTCAATCCACCACCTAACGTACCGTCTTCGACGACCACAAATGGCGGCACTGAGGCTTTTACCATCATCCGTACGGACCTCTCAGCTAGTAGCACCCAACTTGTCACTACCATATCCACAGTACTTTCCACGGACGTGCGCACGCCGATTACATATCTCACCACTAATTCTGGAGGCATCCCAACAACAATAGTCTCCATTAGTGATATCAAGAGCACCATTTCTACTGTCGCTGTTCTTACTAGTAGTATCCGAGTCGGTACGCCCACTTTTACTATGATGCCAACGTCACAAGCCATTTCGGCGCGATCAGAGACGGACCGAAATACTTTAATCGGCGTGATCGCTGGCGTAGGCATCCTCGTCTTTCTACTTATGATCGTCACTCTCTTTCTCAGACGACGCAGAGGAAAAAAAGGTACAAAACCCAAAGGACTGCCGGGTTTCTTACCATCTGCCAATACTAATTCCTCTGATGATCGAATTCCCCTTCGAATTGATTCCACGGTTGTTGACGGTACTCAAGCCACGCGAAAGGACATATCATCATCTGGTTCATTATCTCCATCATCACCGGCAATCTCCGGCCAGGAACTTGGCATGGGTTCGGCGGGACCAAACCAGCCTCGGCCGTTGACAAGCCCTGCACCCCAATCCCTCTATACTCTAATTCCGGGTAGTGCAATTTTTGGAGACCAACACCAACAGCAAGAGAATAATACCACTACGACTGACGGTAATATTCGAAGAACTTCTCAAGCTGTTGATATCAACTCGAATAACCGAAATCACGACGATGCTTCTACTTCTAATCTTTTAGATCATCTTCATGTGGATGATATGCAACAGTTACTCCGACTCAGACGAGGTGCGATGGGTCCGGAAGTCGGCGATGTCGGTGCTGACTTCCAAGTATCCGAAGTGAGTCGTGGTTTAACTCCGCTTATTCATATATGACTGAGCATGTTGGTTTCAAGATTTCTCCTAGAGAAATGCAGATGGATAGTGGTATCCGTTTGGGTCTAGGGAGAACGCTATCATATCGGTCCCAGTCCTCTTTGACTTTGAAAGAAAAACTACCTCCTACATATACCCTTAATTGACCCCTAGGAAGAAGATATTTTCCCACTATCAGATTATAATACTGATGTACGCCTGGCGTTCCTTTTCCTAAAGTGACCAATCTTGCCTTTATAAGCATTCAGAAATAATACAGTTCACATATACCCACATAATTCATCCTTCATACCCTGCTGATACTTTATCGTGCCTACCTCTTAAATATTTATCGAGCCGATCTTGATCCGCCAAGGACAAAACCAGCTCTGAACTGGCCGGCAGCTTAAGCTTGGATTTCCCTTGGGAAGAAGCCACTACTATTGTAAGCTTCACCAGCCAACAAGCACAGAATGAACTCCTTAATAAGGAGATAACGTTGACTATCAAATAGTAGCCAATAGCAATATATTATATTCTCAAGAAGCCCAAATTCATATGTCCATTGTATATGAATGGTTCGCGGGAGAAATAAAGAAAGGGAGTGTGTGGAGGTGGAAAGAGCGACGAAAATATTTCCAACAGCCAAGAATAATTTATCGAATGTCCAAGGTAAAGAGACCCGTTAGTTACGAGTATATGTGGGAGGTGGCGTTTTCTTTGTTTTTACAGATGACTGGGAATGGATACTGAAGCCTGGTTCATAGTATGATAATGTTTGTTTACCGAGACGGATGCCACTATCCATATGGTTTCCACTCGTAATCTGAAGTTTTGAGTCAGTACAATTTTATTTGAGGGGAATGCTTGGTAAAATTCGCCGCTCACAGATGCCTGACTAGAGCCTACAAGCGGTGATGGGGTTGGTACCTCCACAACTTCAGGACATGCACTAATGCGCTCTAGATTTATATCTTGCCTCGAAATCGGAACACAGGGTAATGGTCGAACAGCGTGGCGAGAGCTTGAATTGACGATACTAGCATGGGTTGGAGTTGCGAAACTGTTGTGAGCGACACGGAAAGATCTTCGATAATTCTCAATTTCTTCGTTTTCTGGGATCTGATTTTGGTTTCGGTCTCGTTCTTGATCATGAAAATCCGTAACTGGAAGAGTTTGTATCCGGGGTGAACACGGCAACGGCGACGAGCTTGTAGAAGCTGTAGGAGAATCAACCGCAATCATTTTGGTCATTGGTTTGGTAAATGGTTCCGTAAAGCTCGAGGTTGATCTATTCGGCCGGCTCTGATCGTTTTTATCGACAACTGAGTAACCTAACGGGCTGACAACCGTCAATCCATCATTGTCACGTAAAGAGACGGTTTCAGCGGAAGGATCGCCCTGTAGGTAATTTGTATCATACTGCTCCTTAGATGTTATTAATTTTTTTCTCCTGGAAGCGCGGTTGATGCGCCGACCGAGGACGAAAACTGCTATTACGATTAAGAGAGAGCCGGCACCGATACCGACGCCGATCAACAGAGGCTTTAGGGAGAGAGTAGGAATCGGTGAGGCGACAGTAGTAGTGTCTATCAAGCAGCTGAGAACCAGAAGTTGCTTTGAGATAAAATTGTAGGCGTACCGACAATCGTTATTGTTGCAGGAGGGAGTGTTATGATGTGTGTGAACACTTCGATGGTCGTCACAGTGAGTGTCTCGAAGAGTACATCAACAGGCTCGTTGGGTATGGCCATTGGAATCGCAATACTTCAACGTGGAAAACAATGCGGGATGCTGGCTCGGATTCCAAAATGCCCCAAAGGACGATTGTTGTTCGGATTGGCTTGATAAATGAATGTGGAAGTCGGGAGAGAAGAAATTAAACACAGACTGTGTACTAGGAAAAGGTATGGCGCAAAGAAGTAAAGATGCTGTAGTGAAGTAAATTGTCAACAGCAGGTTGTTATGAAGTTAGTTCATCATGTCGCTCAGCACTTACGAGATCATCTGGGTACTCAATGGGTGATGGTCATATCATTAATATCCACCCATGCAGTTGAGCTAAAATCGTATTTTGGCTGTTGTCATAAAGCCCGGTCGCGTTCATTGCGCTCGTTACTGGATTGAGGGTTGGAGGACAACTTCATGTCAATTATGCTTGTTTTGGCATGAGTATAGTTCCAGCGCAGGTTTTTCTTCCTAAACTCAAAGAATTTACTGGGTTGATAGATGGCGGAGTGATGGAGAAAGTGCAAGCTCTAGTGTCAAAGTGGATGTCTTCAAATGAGGGATTGGTGCGTTTGTTAAAAAATTCTGCGGCAGTTGTCGTGCCGACGAGTTTCTTGCTCGGCTAACCTGAGCTGGGACAGTGTACGTATTATTGCACCCATCATTGCAATAAGACAATATCCGCCATGACTGCTTCGACCTCATCTGCGTCTCATTTAATATCATTTCCCTGCTTAAAGGGTTATATGTCTCGAAATGATCGATCTCGCAAATTTAACTGTAACTCCGATATGATCTTGGCTCTGAAGTTTTATGTTTACTTTCCGGAAGGTACCACCATATTGGTGGTTACAAGAATGGTACGTACGTTCTGCTAACTCGGTCTCCTAAAACGTTGGCATTGACATTGTCAGATTCGGATTTGTCACAGAACGCAATATAGTGTTGCGTTGGTGCCTTCGCTCACGCTCTGGCTTTGTGTCGGTCTTTAATTCGTTTCGCACATCTCGGATTGTTTTACCGTTATATCAGGTATTTGGGAAGCGGATTATGGCAGTAACTAGAAGGAAAATGTCATTGGAAAATTATGATTGTGGAATTACAATACTTAAAAGGCATTGGTGTGTGCCTGTGGGTGCTGCATTAGCTAATATCATGTAATCATTCGGCAAAGCATGGGCACGGGCTTCTGTGGGTGCGCGCGAGGCGCAGCCGAGCCTGTCCCCAGCCAATCAAAGTGCGTCGAGTGTGAGATAAGCGCGCGTCACGCGTCACGGGCTGTCGCAGTAAATAGTCAAAAAGACAACGAAAAGAAAAGTCTCTTAAAATTAACCAACTGTATGTGAGAGTTTGAGAGAGTAAATGAATAATTTTCTGTGAATGTGCCAGTCAAATAAAATAAATGCATGGGCCTTGAACAGGAAATGCATGGGCTTTAGCAAGACTTTAGACAGAAATCTCCCGGGCTTCAGTTGGGCTTCAGACAGGAAATTCACAGGCTTGCTTCAGACAGGAAATGCATGGACTTTGGACAGGAGATGCACAGGCTATGTATGGGCTATAGATGGGCAGCTTGCTAATTTTTCTCTGATAAAATAAATCTGCAGAGAATCTGAGATAGAAATTTGAGAAATTATAATTGCCGAAAAAGGTGAAGTGTTGCGTTTATCTGCTTGAAGCCCCCTTTGCAGGATTCAGGAATGATTTAATTTTTTTCAGTTTGTTTTTGTAAAATGAGTTAAAAGGATTATTTTTAAAAGCATAATTCTCAGTGGGCCTCCTCAGGTCATTGACCGACCATTCTTTACTCTTCAGTTGAAAAAAATTGGTATCATAAAATAATTGTCTTCATGAACCATGGGGGTATTTTTGAATACCAATTGGGTGGTGGATGGGATCTGTATAGCATACAGGTCAAATTATTGATGTTTTCAGTGGAGATGTTTATTTTTGGTTTGGCTGAGGTACAATGCACATTGCAATCCCATTGACATCTATTTGAATAAAAAAATACAAAAGCTGTTTGTCAATGCATGCAACCACAGCAGGTTCCGGATAAAATGTGTTTTTAGAAAGGGGTTACACACTCTTTATCATCTTCATAAAAATAGTATCAATTAAATTATTAAATCAACGAGCTGTACAGCAGAGGAATTATTTACTACAAGGGAACATGCCCAAACTTAATGCTTACACAGTCTTTCACAAACAGATCCCAAGTGATAGATAGAAAGTGCTAAAATAACCACCAGGACCGGGACCTTAATACATTTTTATTGGTTCATTTACTTATACAATAAGTTCACCACCAAATAATTACCAAATATTCTGACAATGATTTTATTTCAGAATCTCAAATAAATTTTATCAAGTACAGATTCCTCATTAACCAAATTCTCGGATCAATACGGGCGCAGCTTGCTGCGCTTATCCATGCTAGTTTTGGTAGACGTCCTCACTATCGTCACCTTACGTCAGCATCCACATTTTAATCTCCGACAAAACAGGATTGGACGATGCAAGTGAACCCGTGACACCGTCTTGTGCCTTGCTTGTGCCGGAATTTTTCAACCAATTACCAATCATTTAGCACTCTTCCTGAGTGCGTCGATATACCAGTCTCATGCATCAAGTCTGGGCATGGTTAGTGGAACAAATCAAATTGGCTTCCCAAAAAAGCGACTTATTACAACTTCAATTAGCTACAATTTGGACAAACACGAACGATGCTGGGACGGCGACCTATACTCACTCTTCTTCTCAGACGATGAAATGGGGCCGCTGCTCACTCGGCCCGCGCAAACCTCTTCGATGATTCGTCATATTGAAGAGGAAGTTCTCCCTGGTCTATTTGGTGAATCAATGAAGACTGGCCAGTAAGAAACTTTAATATTTGCTCTGACGACGTTATGATTGGATTGAATTATGTTAGGCTCACAACATCGAATAAGTCTCCAATCCTCAAAAAAATACCCAACGAAATCTTTTACATCATCTGTGGCCATATCGACGGTTTAGACAATATCGTATGTTTCGCCCTGACGTGCCCCCTTTTCTGGGGAGTTGCCAAACCCCACATTATGCGCGTTAGGGACGCTATTGTCACTGAGAGGTTATGGGCAGGAGACCGCATAATTTGTGCCCGTGAAAATTCTGATGACTGGCCATCTAGTATCCCCGAAAAAGAACGCGAATCATATCTCTCGAAGACGGAGTGGCCATTCCGACTCGCTAACGACGTTTCCCTCCTTGAGTCGGAAAACGATCGATGGTTGAACAAGTTGGAACGGGATGCATACAGATGCATTTGTCTACTTGAGAATGACCACGATGGTTATAATTTCGTCCTGCGGAACATATCAAAAAAGGTGTACGTCAACGAAAGTGAACTTCGTGAACTTGTGGGTGGTTTCGATTTCCTAACCCATCAACTTGCACACATCGCGCTTTCGAAAATTTGCTGGTCTTCTGATCCTTCAAGTGATATCTATTACCAGGGACCAATTCATCGCGGAGAATGGGCCGGAGACAGGCTGGAGATTGTATCACTTGATTGGCATACACAGGAAATTGAAGACGCCACAAAAAAAATTCAGCAGGATGTACCTGGCAGCGTTGACGCTGAACAGAGTTCACCATCCAGCTCTTCGACAAATATCTCTGGCAGCCGAGCTGAATGGAAAGATGTGACGGACGAGTGTGTAAAGTTGATAGAAGATATTTGGAAGGCACAGAAAGGCAGAAAATGGTTGAGGGAACTTCTGAGAGGTTACTATTGGGATTACTATTCGTTCGATATCTCTGAGGTTGATCCCGACAGCGATTCTGAACAGGATCTCACTGATGGGAGCATCTAACGTAATTCTTCAGAGTTGAATTTCCTGTCTTTCGTCCTGACTTTAATTCTATCTTTCCTATCATTTGTACTGTGTGTTCAGCAGAGCGCCTTGTTCGCTCTCCCTTCATGTAATCTTGTATCTGAATAACGAAGATAATTACTTTCAATGTATCAATCATTTATGTAATACTCGTTTGCGATACGCGATACATTGAATTGGCCTAATTGAAAACTGCAGCTATTTCGTCGAAAATTTCGGACAAGAATAACGGGGAATTGTCGGATGATGATGCATCCAACGAGCATTGAATGACATTTATTGGCTTGACTGCGCGCTCGTTTCAAAGTGCATTTGCTCAGGAGTAGTACTTCTCGCACTGAGTAGAGCAGCTTTATCGTTTCAACGTGCTTGAACGAATTATTGCTGTGGACTGTTGGAATGTGATACCGTAGTGCAAGTTTGCATATTCTGCCGCTGATATTGTATGAGTGTCAATGTCCAGTTCGCCATAATTCTCGCACATCTTTTCTCGGCTTCTACACTTGTGAATCTTGAAATAAGGCTTCGAGTGATTAACAACAACTGTTATAGGTCAAGCCTCTTTGTGTCACGAATTTCGCAGTGGACGAGCGCAAAAAGTTTATTATGAAGAACATTGAACGTTTTGGTCCAACAACTTGAAACCCGGTCCTATCCTGTACTTATCGCATGTCCTTTGGACATTGAAACTCGGACAATCATTCGCGAAACCTATAAAAGCTATTTGGCTTGTCAATGTCTTCCAACAACAACCCACTTTCCAAACCCTACTTCCCCCCCAATCATTGACTCGTTTCGCGAGGAACACAAATAATCCAACACTCTCATTATCAATTCTCATATACACAATATGCCAAAAACCCCAAAGACTCCAACCCGCACTAGTTTTTCTACTAAATCCTTGCCAGTGGAAGAATCGCCATTCATGATCAGGGAAAATACCTATATGTGGCGATGCACATATCCTTTATCTGAATCAAAAACATGCAACAAAACCTCTGCTGGCAGAGAGCATTTAAAAGAACATCAAAAAAGCGCGCACGGTGTGGAGAACGTCGCTGCAACCCCGCCGTCGCCACTGGCAGGATCCTGTGGTACAGGAATGAAGGACTGCCATCAGAGAAAAGTGAAGAGGGCAGTCACGGCGCCGGAATCACCCTGGAGCAGTCCTTCTTCCGGAGGAAGGCCTTACTTTTTGGAGAGAACCGGAAATACCGGTTACCAGAACGCAATTAGCAAGGAGGTGTTCATCTGTCAAGCGGCGGATTGTAAATTCCAAAGGATTAATGGAAGGAAGTTCTTTGGACATGATGAAAAGTCCAAAAATAAACATCTCTATGACTATCATAGAGCAAAAACCGGAGACGCTTCTTAATAGTATCTGAAGTTCTGCGACGGATTATCCTTGTATCACATTATCACTATATCACGTACTTTAATTAATACTACCATTAATCAACATCCTTTCTTTTGCATCTAAATGAATTTACAAGTATTAGTGACCTTCAACGTACACACTGGTACTTGCGGATGTTGTTGCACTTGACTTCCATTTATCCTCCAACCATCTTAGCCTGGTACCTCGATGGGACGGCCAGCCACCAGCAGGTGCGATTGGCACTTTTTTTGCGGCTGAAACCGCGCTGTCAGCACTTCGTATCAAATTGGGCGATTATCGCGCGGGGAAGCAGATGATAACAAGGGTGACAGAAAAGAGACACAGATAGAACTTTGAAAAAAATACTTTTGAAGCTTTCATGGAAGGGATGTGGAAAGTGAAAACAAAGAAAGTGAGATAAAACGTATCGTCACGGAAACGCGCGATTGCACAATCGATGACAACTTGTGGGAGGGTTGTTGTAAGCGAGGAATACGTAAGCGCCACACATGGTTTGGACAAACTTTAACGGGCCCACAGAAAAATGGATTATCCCGAGCCCGCACATTATCAGAAGCGGTTTGAGTTCGACCTAAAAAAAACGGAGTTGGTTTGGAGGGATAATTATTACTTCTTGCTTCAACGTGGATATCAGCTTAGGCCTCGATACAAACCTGGTTGGCAAGGTTCTTGGCTGACGAACGGCAAATCTGTGTCATACTGTGAAGATGGTCATTCAAAAGATGTATGAATTCTCAGTATGAAATTTAAGTCTACTGACGAGTTTGCCATTCTCACAGCACAAGCCTGTTCTGGATGCGACGCGAACTTCAGATGGTGCAAAAGTCGCGCTCAAGCTTGTTCATACCGATCTGGAGGAAATACCCATAGGCCTCTATTTCTCGTCGACGGCCTTGAGATCAAACCCGAGAAACCACTGTGTCCCAATATTAGACGTCATTCCAATGCATCATAATGATATTTTCGCCTTTATTGTCATGCCTTTGCTCTTGCACTTCAACCATCCGCCTTTTGAACGGAAGATAGAATGCATCGAAGCTTTTGAGCAAATGCTGGAGGTAGTTTTTTTCCTTTTATGGTTCTCTTGCGGAACTCATTACGATTTGATGCAGAGTTTGGAACTTATGCATGAACACAACATAGCTCATAGGTACGCATGGCGAAGAAAGCATGTAGCTTTTTTAATGACTGATTTCTTTGGGAAGAGACGCTTGCTATTTCAATTTTCTTGTAGACGCTACGAAAATTATACCCAAAGGATTTCATTTTTCTCATATGTTCCGTCATCCTGACGGAATAACACGAATCGTCAGTAAATCCAGAAAGGCTGTGGGACCTGTCAATTATTACTGGATTGACTTCCAACTTTCACACCGATTCCATAGCTTTGAAGAGCGACATTTGTTGGTTGGAAAGCTTGGACAAGAAAAGAACGTGCCGGAGGCGTCGTGGACGGTACCTTATGATCCGTTTAAGGTAGACGTATTCCAAGTCGGGATGGCTATCAAGCGCACTTGTGATGTAATTTTTTTTTCCCGTGCTTTCAGTGGTAATGTGCTAATCAATATTCAGCAATACGAAGGACTAGGGTTTATGCAGCCCTTCATTGTCTATCTCACTCAAGAGGATCCGCAACTCCGACCATCTGCTTCGAAAGCATTAAGGGAACTCAAACAACTCAAGGAATCTCTGAGTCGCGGAAAGTTGAACGGGGTAGTGATAGATCATATATTAGGTACCAAATCACAACAACAAAGACGTCAAAGGAGAAAAAAGATCTCTGCATGGTAAGTTAACTACATCAATGCTCCCGAGAAAAATATAAACGGAATGTTCAACAGGAAGAAGCGCAAGTTGGCAAATATGCCCAGTTGGCTGTGTAAAGAAACAAGAAAACCTCCGATGTAATTTGTATTTTATTCCTCCACTTGGTCTGCTCTCGCGTTGAATTTGCTTTCCATTTTTGCTTTGCGAGTTGTCCATTCGGTTTCTCACCCTCGTTGCGCACTCCATAGTAAAACCTCTTGAGTATAAATCCGTACACGTAATTCTCTGTATACGGCGTATTACGGACCGTAAACAGCTCCTGAACGTTGTACGATACGGATGCTGGAGGTCACCGTATACGGAAATATCCGTTTACGGTACGGTGGTGATCATACTCGCCCGCTCTTCCAACTGCAACTTACCATGACCATCGATCTGAGCTGAGGTCTTAAACCAGCTTCTTGGTTAATGGAAAAATATTCCTAATGTGGGTTTGTTATTTCTGAGCTGGATAGATCCATCGGATGACCTCTCTCTCAACTGGTAGTCCTATAGTCCCACAGGTTTTCTCGTCCAACTTCTACAAAATTTAACACCACGTTTTTCACCACAAAAGTGCTTGTTTCCCTTCTACGCTGACTCGGTCCTATGGTCGTTCACTTTTTCAGCCATCAGTACTATCACTCCAACCACGCCTGCGGTCCGAATACTTCCTACTAAGACATCAGTAATCCGGGTGAGGTTATCCAACCTTCCTAGTCGTTCTCAGAGTCTCCAGAAGCTCTGAGAACAGCTAGGAATGTTGGAGAACCTCATCGAGATTACTGATGGACTGCTACACCAAGATCAAACGATCACATGTTCCTGATATTTGGTTTTCCGGTCCCAGCGACGGAACAAGATTTACAGCACTTTTTGTTTGACTTGTCGAATGAAGAATTTAATAGATTATGATGAAACTGTAACAATATCATCGGAATTACCAGCTTCATTTTTTAAAAGAAAGAAACAGCTGCCAATGACAGCGAATATATGCACACCCTTAGGCTACTTAGTCTTACTACGAATTTCAGCAAATGTTTTTAAATTGTTACAGTCAAATTCGGATATTCGATACAAGCAATGATATCTGTCTACGTGTATGCAGGTATTCAAAGCCATCAATTGGATTTCAAAACTTCACGAAGAAACAAAGCGGTAGATTTCCAACTCTTACGAGTTTTACGGAGTGAGTTGCGTTATTATTGTCTTTCATCACTGAGCGGGATAGCCTGAGCTATAATAGTAATTTGAGTGAGAAGAACTGCCACTGGTCCCGGTGCCAGGAGGATAGCTATAGTATCCTCCGTGCTGGGCCTGCCAGCGACGTGCATCCTGGGAGTATCTGAGAATGATGTGAAAAGTGTATCCAAGAGGCTCTTCAATCCATTATTTAACTTACTCTTCCATTGAACCATGAGTAGCTTCAACGCTATAATCTTCGTCACCGAAACCGTGAGAGCCAACAGACTCAGACACGCGTGCGCTTCGACTACTGGTACTGACTTCAACGTTTCGTGAATCGTAACTTCCGCCCGAGGGGGTGGATCTGTGGCTACCACGAGTTACCTGGTCTGACTGAAAACTGCCAATAGAATTCTGACTTCTATGGGAAGAATTGATACTCCCGGATTGATGTCTTTATGTGTGGAAATAAAAGTATCAAATGTCGTGACTTTGTTATGTGATATAACAATACCTTTCAGATTGCGAGCTTCTCACAGGGCTGTAGGGAGGAGGACCGCTAATTATGGAGTTGGTCTCATAATGGGCATCTTGTACTCTCGTATGAGAGTTGTAATAGTCTTGTTGACCGGAAGTCGTAAAAGGAGCGCCGGCTTGAGCGTGCACTCGGGGATCTCTATATTACCGTGCAGCAATTAGGCGGATCACTCGGCCGTTGAACACGTGGGTCTTTATTGCTCACCTAGAAGCAGTACCGTACGATTCTTCATAATCACGATTAGCAGGATAACTGTTATTTTTCAGTCCTTGTATATGTAGCCTGAGTTTCTAGCACCAAATACATACGGTTGATCACCATTGTGGTAATCGTGGGGGTTTAAGCGCGGCTTAGAGTGTGGCATATCTGTCGTTGGACTGAAAAAAATGAGATGTACATCCGCATATATGGGTCTTTATGAATACATACGTAGAGGAGCTTGCAGGCCAATACCTGATAAAAATGAGAACGGGAATGATTTCTCCTTGCGAGGTACAGAAGGAATTAACAACTCACAATGCAGGAGCTGAAGACTGTTGGTGAGATTGAGGGTAATTCTTCATTATTTTTCCGGATTCTAGCTATAGTAGAGATATTCACGCCACAGCTCGTCATCGTCACTGCATCAGAAACAAACTTACACGGAATCTTTTAATTATTTTTTTCTCCGCCCTCAATGCAGCGTCTACAGATACTACTCTGGACTCTTTTTTGAATGAAGTCAGTTTAGACAGCACTCTTCGTGCTAATTGTTTGAGAAAGGATTCTGTCAATAATTACTCGTGTTCTTCGAGGGTAGTCATCAAGTCCATTTCAATTCTAGAAAATGGTAAAACAAAATCGATAAAAGGGGCAGTTATTACTTTGCTAATTTATCCAAAGCAATGTCTGCCACCCCCCAAATTTCAGGTTTATCCAGGTTTTGGTTTCGCAAGGCGATTACCGAATCGATAGATTTATCAATTCTGTATAACGCTCTTTCGCAATACATTATTGCGCCGGTGGTAGAAGAACTCATGTCGTAAGATGAGAGGGAAAAGAGGTACGTGTGTATAGTAATATTCTTCATCTTTTTATAGGGCGAATTTTGGAAGGGGAATCTGAGTTACATGAATATTTTCGGGGGATAGATTTTGAGGGACATATATTATGAATATTTGATGAATATTCAATGTTTTTAAATGCCCAAATTTCAGGGATTTATACGGAAAAGGAATACATACGGTATACTTGCATATTAAGTAAGAATTCAAAAGTTTCACGAACCCTGGCTAACACTGTTACAGTGCCGCAACGCGGCACACGCGTTCAGCTGAACAGGAAGTGCCGTCGCGGCATCGTCTGTTGACCCTCTTTTTCTGCCCAGCGGGGCAGACATCTTGTGTCTCATCGATTCATCAGCTTCTCTCAAACTTTCTTTCCCATTCATTCACCCCTAATATTGGTGATTTTGTGTCTGTATGTATCGTCACTGGCTCGCAAGTTTCGGGCGGTCACTAATCAACTCCCACCGCGCACCGAGCCTGTCAGCTTATGCCTAAAGCTGCCTTTTCCGCAAGGCCCCTCCTGAGCGGCGACGGAGCATCTGACGAGGCTGGACCTAGAATACCCGGCTGACCTGCCGATACGATTTCCCCAGAATACATTTAACACTTGAAAGATCTCTAACCTTATATATTGATCACGGAGATACCTAAAAGTATATGAAAGCAACGTCCCCAGTCTGAAAAACCATCTCAGCTTGAGAAACTTCAAAAGTTTTACCGACAAATTGACCGTGAATCGTTTTTCAAATTCTAGACTTTCGGGCAACTTTCGGGCCTTCGGCATGGTTTCAGACTGCCGTTGTTGCTTACATACACAATCAGTGCTCCTGGAAGTTGACTGACCAAAATAACTTACAGCTTACTTACAGTTGAATAGTAATTTTACTCTACTGAGCAAGAGCTTGTAAATTCTACAAATACTCATATGGATGACATTACAATATTATGAGTGCATGCTGCAAAACAGGAGTCAAACTTAGCTGGGGCTGTTGCCGTCGATCTTTGAAATAAACGCCCACCTCTAGTCGCTGAAAGTTTTGACACATTACATAAGCTTCACTGTCCTCGTTTCAGACGGCCCTAGAGCAACATGGACTATCCCGTGCCCCCACATTATCAAAAGCGATTCCAATTCGATTTAAGTACTTCGGAGCTGGTCTGGAGGGACAATTACTACTTCTTACTTAAACGCGGATATCAGCTTAGACCTCGATACAAACCCGGTTGGGAAGGCTCTTGGTTGACGAACGGAAAGTCCGTATCAAACTGTGAAGATGGTCATTTTAAAGATGTACGTATCTATCAGACACATCTATCGCGAGGTTTGTTTATTCCCATAGCATAAGCCAGTTCTAGACGCGATACGAATATCGGATGGTGCCAAAGTTGCGCTCAAGCTTGTCCATACGGATGTGGAGGAAATACCCATAGGCCTCTTTTTCTCGTCGGAAACCTTGAGATTATACCCTAGAAACCACTGTGTTCCAATATTAGACGTCATTCCGATGCATCATAATGATATTTTTGCTTTTATTGTCATGCCTTTACTCTCGTCCTTCGACCATCCACCTTTTGAACGGAAAATCGAATGCATCGAAGCGTTTCAACAAATGCTCGAGGTTCTATTTTATAATGGTTTGGTTTGTTTCGGAACTGATTATGATTGCGCACAACAGGGATTGGAGTTCATGCACGAACATAACGTAGTTCATAGGTATGCGTAGCGAAACAAGCTTGTAATTTATAATGACTAACTTCTTTGGGAAGGGACGCCTGTTTGTTAAATTTCCTCATGGACCCTACAAAAGTCATACCCAAAGGATTTCATTATTGTGAAGAATTCCGCCAACCTGACGGGGTAACCCGAATTATTAGTAAATCAAGAAGGACCGTGGGACCTATTCAATATTACTGGATTGACTTTGAACTCTCCCACCGATTTCGCAGTTTCGATGAGCGACATTTGTTGGTCGGAATATTGGGACAAGAAAAGAACGTTCCGGAGGCGTCGTGGACGGTACCTTATGATCCATTCAAGCTAGACGTATTCCAAGTCGGTATGGCTATCAAACGTACTTGTGATGTGATTTTCTCTTTCTCGTCCTCAGCGGTAATATAATATGTTAACTAGCATCTAGGATTACGACGGACTAGAGTTTATGGAACCATTCATTAGTTATCTCATTCAGGAGGATCCGCAGCTCCGACCCTCCGCTTCGAAAGCACTAGGAGAACTCAAACGACTCAAGGAATCGCTGAGCCGCGGAAAGCTGAACGGGGTAGTGATAAATCATATAACAGGTACTAAATCACAACATCAAAACCGGCTAAGAAGAAAAAAAATCTCTGCTTGGTAAGTTACCTATATTAATGCTCACGAGTAAGACTTTTGGTCAACGGGATCTTTAATAGGAAGAAGCGCAAGTTGACAAATATCTCCAATTGGCTTAGAAGTGAAACACAGATACCTCCGGTGTAGTTTTATATTATCTCTTCACCTAGTCTGCTTGTATTGAATTTGCTTTCTTTTATGCTGTGTTGAAAGTGTTCTTTTTCGAGCTATATGTATATCTATCTATTCAATTTCCCACATTCGTTGCGTACTTTCATAATGAAACATCTTGTACATTCCCTACTTATCACAAAGTAATGGTCCGCGGGACGGTAAATATTATCAATTCTGGGAATGAGGCACATGGATCTTGGAACCAATCAAGTTTGTTCAGGTTAACTCGACCCTGAGGAAGCAATGCCTTTTTGAACAACAAAGAGAAAATGTCATGTAAGTCATCCGATTCGTTGTCCAAACACCGAATGAATCTTTTCCGCTTATCGGCAGTGCCAAAGTGCCAGACTTCTTATGTGCTGAAGTCATTTTTGTAACGGGGAATTATCCGCCTGGTCAGAAGGGGTTTCACGTTCCCATGCTTATCGGGAAAACCGAAAATTCTTTGTTGTTGGCCAAACTTCTAAACGTGTTGCATCGCATTTTTTGATGCACGCGCTCATCCTCGGCGTTGCTTGAAGGGTCGATGAATAAACCGGAACTTGCGCTTTCCTCTATTTGGGCATCCATTGGTATTTCATGAGACTTTTTCCATTTCAAGGAGTTTTTTTGGGTCTTCCTGGAGTTATCTCGTTACGTTAAACCCGGGGATGGATCCCGGGCCGCCAGGATACTAAAGGATCCCACCTTTTGACCTAGTTAGTTATCCTTAGTAATAGCAGCGTTGCACCCAAAGGCCGCATGTATTCCAGCTGGCCATTTTTAGAGTGCCTTATGAATGTTGCTGAGTTCTATTTATGAATCATCGGGTCCGCTCAAAGCATGACTAGGACTGCCAGGTGTGGGAGAAGGAGATTCACCAGGAGATGCCGCAGTGCGGAGCTCATACATATAGTCATGACCCGACGATAAACATATATCCGACTCTATATGTCACCATTATCGAGGCTCTTGCTTTACATAAAGTCCTGACGTTGGTCATATTTCACTTCAAAGGCGGCTTCAAGGTGCCTTTCATCACAGGACTGGGAGACTGAAAATACACTTTTCTTTTTTTTTTTTTTTTTTTTTTTTTGTGGAGCTCTTGTCTTCGAAGTCTTTGGACATGGTCCATCATTCTTAGATAGCTATGTAAATATCGCTAGGATATTTGTAGTGAAGTTAATATACCGATGATAATAAACCGAGACGGGTTTGGATGCCACTGGGAGAAAATGCCTTACGCACCCCTCGTTTGAGGGAGTGTGGGGCTCCTCATGGTGGAATGTTTCTTGAGATACCCACTAAAAACTCCCTGATTTCTTCTATTGTAGTATTGTGTATGCTGTCTCGATTTAAGACCGGCCCCCATATTTTTTGGATTTTTTTGGGGTTTCTCGCTCTTCTATTGAATCTTTTATTACAAGCTTTTATGTCAAAGAGTATTCGTTCGGTCATTGTTTTAATCCATTGATTTGTGAATTCTTGTTTCGATGGGATTTTCTCTGGGTTTGATTCATTTTCTATTCTCCATTTGCACCTATTCTTCCAGTGTAGGTATGCTGTTTCTGCGATTATTATTGTGTATAGTGTTGATTTGTTTCCTAGGGTTCTGTTTTTTTCGTCTTTGAAGGTGACTGTGGTGCATCCTAGTATTGTTCCGATATTTTTTATTGGCCATTTATATCCCGCTGTTTCCCATAGTTTTTGGGTGAGGTTCCAGAGGTGATTGAATGGTTGTGCTGTGCATTCCGTAAATATGTGTTGCATTGTTTCTATTTCGTTGTTGCATTCTGTACAGTAGGCGTTATTTTCGGTTTGGGGTACGTTTAGCCAGAATCTTCCTACTTTATATGCATCATGTATTGATTTCCATAGGAAGTTTTGGATTTCTTTACTTAGGTATTTGTTTCTTATGGATCCCCATATTCTTTCTGATGTTGGAGTTTCGTTTAATGTGTCTTCTAGATTTGTTTTGATTGTGCTTATCATATTCTCTGTTTTTCTTCTCTCGGTGTGTGTTTTTGTTTGAATAATTGCTTTGTATATTAGAGATTGTGTGGCCGTTGATAGTTTTATTCCTATGGTTTTGTGTGATTGAGGTATTTCTATATTGAATAGATCTGGGATTTCTTTATTCGTTCCAAGGGAAGCTAATTTATCAGCTTCTTCGTTTCCTTTTATGCCACTGTGTCCTTTGACTTTCTTAAAGGATGTTAGAGCGTTTCTAGAGTTTAACCAGGCTATTATTGTTTGTATTATTTCTTTGTTTTTGTATCTTGTCCAGTTTTCATCTTGGTTTTTTTCGAGGTTTTTTGTTATTGCATCGATCGCGTATTGCGAGTCTGTATTAATTTCTAGGTCTTTATTTTTGGGAGTGTCTTGGAGTAGTTTTAGGATGGCCATGAGTTCACCGCAGTTATTGGTGTTGTATTTATTCGGTAATCTTAGGGATTTGTTTCTTGGGTCGTTATCTCCATACCAAATTCCGCTTGCTGCTATTGCGTCGTCGCAACCATTTTTGGTGCATGCACCGTCTGTGTATGCTATTATTTTTTCTCTTATTCGTTCCGTTGGTTCTCTGATTAATTGGTGTGGTGAGGGTATTTCTTTATTTGTTATAATTCTGAATCCATCTGTTGTTGTTTGTAGCGTGAAGTTTGGTTTATAAAATATCGTTTCGTCTTGTGTGTTATTCGGTATTGGTGGTAACGGGTCATTTGGTGGATTTGATGGGTTCCATTTTTGGTTTATTTTCTGTATTATATTTTCCATTGCTTTTTTGCAGGTGTTAGGATTTTTACATCCAGTTGCCATGGCTAGTGCGCATATATTGCATTTGCACTCTTTTGATTGTATATGATCGTTTGGAAATTGGTTGATGAATGCTTGGGCATCAAGGACAGTTATTATTTCATGGTTTTTTCTTAGGCAAGTTCTTGATCCCTTATTCCAACTAATTTCTTTTTCGTTTATTCCGATGTGGTACCATATTGGTAGTGATTCTTTTACTTCCGTTGATATTTCTGGACTTTCTAGTGTTATTCCGTATTTATATGCTATTTTAATCATTTTCTTTGTTGACGTTGGGATGAACGAGTATTGATTTAATTTAGGTTTCCATTTTTGTAGGAATATATTTATTGCCGTTCCTGGTAGTTCTTTTTTTATTTCCTTTCGAGCGCTTTCTTTTATTAGTTTATCAGTGAATATTGCCCAGGTAGGTCTGTTTTCGTCGAGTTGTAGGTATCTTTTTAGTTTCATTAGTTCTATTGCGTCATTTCTTGTTTGTAGGTTAAGGCATTTTTTCCCTCCTTTTGAGAATGGCTGATTTAGTGTAGTCATATTTATTTCCGGTCTTTTTTCATTCCAAATGAATTCAGACATTATTTTATTTAGTTGGGCAGTTACTGTGTTTGGCATTCCTTGTACTCTTGTTAGGTATTGTGTTTTTCCTCCTATTTCCATATTTATTATTAGGCGTTTACCTTCCATTGTTGGGTGGCTTTTACTCCATGTGGTGAGTTTATTTCTTATTGAGTCTATTATTGGTAACCAGATTGCATCGCTTATTACATTATTGCCTATGTAGCAGCCTAACATTCTCATATATTGTCCGTCTGGGATAATTGGGATATGATTAGGAATTGAGTTGTGTGTTTGATTCAGTTTTCTAGTATTTATGACGCTTTGTCTATATTCTGTTTCTCCGACCGGGAGTATATTTGTTTTTGCAAGGTTAAATCTTGCTCCTGACGCTTTGCACCATTTTTCGAGAATTTCGTTGAGCGAGTCAAATTTATCTTCATTTGACAGGTAAACTGTTGTGTCGTCTGCGAAAAGAGATGCTATTAGACGGTTTTGGTCATTGTCTGGTATTTTGAATCCTTTTAAGGTTGAGTTCCTTATCATTTGTGCTAATGATTCTATAGCTGTGTTGAACAGTAGGCAGGATAGTGGGTCTCCTTGCCTTACACCTCTATTTATTGTTATCGGGTTGCTTACCATTCCATTTAGGATTACGACTGTTTTCGGTTCGTTATAGAGACTTTTTATTGTGTTGGTGAATTTATTTGGGAAATTTAATTTTTTCATGGATTCCCATAGGAAGTCATGGCGGATTTTGTCGTAAGCTTTTTCTTGGTCAAGACTAATTATTGCTCCATTTATTTTTAGAGTTTCTGCGTAATTAATTATTGTTTTTGCTAGTTCCGTTTGGTCCGATATCTGTCTGTTTTTCATAAATCCGGCTTGATCTGGATGAATAATATTAGCTGCTACTCTTCCCAGTCGTTTGGTGAGTATTTTAGTTAGTATTCTGTAGTCCGTATTTAGTACGGTTATTGGTCGGTAATTACTAATTTCTGTTTTGTCTCCTTTTTTGTATATTGGGCAAAGCCATCCTTCGTGGAATGGTAAGTTCGGGTCTATTCCTTCGTTTTGTATGTGGTTAAATACAGTGAGTAGTATTTTTTCTATTTCTATTTTTGGTGGGTCTGATGTATCTTCGGGTGTTTTTTCCGGTTTGTAATTTAGTAGTGTTTTCCACAATTCGTTTGGTATTCCGTCAAGACCTGGCGATGATTCGTTTTCTGTCTCTTTAATTGTCTCCGTTATTTCTTGTGCGCTGATTTTTTCATCTAGTATTATATTGTCTTCTTCTGATAGTTGTAACGTTAGGTGTGATGTAGCTTCATTTATTTCGTTTTTTCTGGTTGTTTGGTTTTGGTCTAATTGAATGTCTTGATTTTGTAGGTTTTGATGGTGTGTTTTCGCTATCTCTGTCATTTTATAAGATGAGTTTGTGTATTCAGTTCCTGTGTTATTAGGGTCTTTTAGTGCTATTATTGTTGTTTTTTGTTTGTAGGGTTTGTTTAGTTGAATCCAGGGTTTTCCTATGATTTCTTTTTCTAGTTTTATTTTGGTTGCTAGGTTTGTTCTTTTTCTTAGGTGTTTTTTTCTTTCTAAGTGTTGAATTTCTGATTCTAGTGTGCTGATATTTTCTCTTTTTTCTATTTCTGGGGTATGAGTTTCGTTTTTTTCGGTTTCTAGTTTGACGGATAGTTCTTTTATTCGTTTGTCTAGGATGCTTCCCAGTTTTCCTGCATATTTCTTAGCGGTTTTTATAATGTTTAATTTAAAATTTTTGTATTCTATTTGTGGGTTGTTGTTTCTTTCCATTTTTTTTAAGGTTAGTTCACCTAATTTACCTATTTCTTTTAGGAATTGTTCATTTTTTAGTACAAAGGCTGGGATATACCAGCGGCCTTTGCCGGTTTTTGGGTCTTTGGGGCATAAAATTTTTGTTGATATTAATTTGTGGTCTGTGGGTATTGGGGGAATTGAGATTTTCCATTCGGTGCAGTATTTTAGATATTTATTTGTCATGTATATTCTATCTAGTCTTGAGTATATTTTTTTTCCGATGTGTGAGTAGGTGTATTCTAGTGACGTTGGGTTTGTGTGTCGCCAGCCGTCAATTGTTCTCATGAATGATTTTAGTTCTTGGAGGGATTCTTTTACTAAGGTTGAATCATTATGAGCGGGGAGTCTATCGAGGCTCTCTTCTACCATGTTGAAGTCTCCTAAAATTATGTTAGGTTTTTTAATGTTCTTTCGTTCTATTTCTGATTTTATTTTGTTCCAAAAGTTGGCGTTGTGTTCTCTATTATTTGGTCCGTACACGTTTAGTATATTGAGTGTTTTATTTCCCGACCATGGGATTTGGATAATTATTGCTCTTCCTTTTCGTATTATTTTTGACGTTATCTCTTGCCATCTTATGTTTCTTTTGTTTATAATGAATGTGACGCCGGCTTTGGAGTTTGGCTTTTTTGGGTGGGGTGAGTTTATTATAAGTATTTGTTTACTGAATAAGTTTTCGACGTTTATTTTTTGTTGTTGAGTCAGGTGAGATTCTTGAATCGCTAGGACATCTATTTTTTGGTCTTTCATTATCTGGTATAGTTCATTCCATTTATTAGTTAGGTTTCCGCCATTTATGTTTAGAGATGCTATCTTTAGGGATTTTTTATTTGATTTTTTATTTTGGTGATTTATGTTTATGTTTTCTTCTTCCTCTTCTTCCGAGGAAATTGGGTCGTCTGAGTCTGATTCATTGTTTAGATCTTCGGCTATGGTTTGTTGTGGTTCTTCTCTGTCTTCTTCCGAGTCTGATTGGTCGGGAGTTAGATTGTTTTGGTTTTGTGTATGTCTTTCTTCAGCCATATTATCGTTGTTGATAATTTGGTTGATTTGTTGTGGGTTATTTAGGGGGGGTCCACTTGCCGTCACCCCTACATTGTCATTAGGATCGGCTGCAGCGGTACACTCGTCGACCCTTCTAATGTAGGGGAGGTGAAGTATCCGATTGACCGTGTGAGCAGTGCCGTGTGTGTAAAGTTCAGTTAAGTTGTGCATTTCATATGTCACGCCCGCGTAACACCTCGCTTAAGCGGAGCTCCGCTCATTCCTTTTACGTACCTCGCTTATATTCTTTTTGTTTCCCCGTTCCGAACCATTTCCTTTTCCGTCCTTGTTATCTTGTTGTAACCCGTTTCAGGTCTCTATTTAGTTTCATAGCTATTTAAAGATCGAGCTTCCTGTAACTACTTCTCCAGTTCTGATATAGATCTTATTCCGCCCAATCTCTCACACGTTTCATATCTCGATCCAATCTCATCTCAGATCCCTTGTCGTCGTTGTCGGCGTCCTCGAACGTCGTCGGCAACGTTGCGTCTATCTTCTTCAACAACTACCTCTGACCAACTTCTCCGACCCCATTCCTAACTCCAAGACTCCGACGTCCTCCGACTCAGTCTCTACCCAGAACCTCCGACGTTGTTAAAGCCTCGGAGAACTCACCCTAGACCCCTGTACGTGGCCCGACCTAGTCACTGGAGACATTGTAGGGTTTAGCCAAAAAAAGGATCTTAAGAAAATTATAGTTCGAGGTATAGACTATTGATGATTTACTAAATTGCACAATTATATTATAATTAATACTCAGATTAAGGGATTCTGGTTTGGAAAATTGTCAGTATACTGCTATAATATCTTGGTTGAATTATGTAATAATTCTTTATCATATAAGCCTATAATCAATGTTATCCATTCAGTAAAATAATAAATAGAATGAAACTTACATTATCATCATCCATATCGAAGAATGTTCTGAAAATGTTGTCTATATTTATTGTGAGAATATATTTCTATTATAATTTAGATGCATGAGAAAAGCCTAATTTTAAGCATGAGAATACTCTTTGTAATATTAGGGTTTTCCTGGGAAAACCTTAATAATACATGGATTCCTGGAAAATGTTGGGAAAACTCTAATGTTACAAATTGTGACCTTAAGTTTTAATTACATAGAAACTCAATATTTATCACACCCTCAAAATTATGATAAAATACTTTATTGACAAGTAATTATATCAACTTGAATATATAATTTTCCACTATAGTTAATAATAATATATGTTTTAGTTTGTATACTGTTTGACTGAATAGAGAAAGTTATTTATAGTGTTATATAAGTAAAAATTATTACAGAATTTAACTAAGATAATAATAGCAGCATATTGACAATTTTCCAAGCCAGAATCCCTTAATCTGAGTATTAGTTATAATATGATTGCACAGTTTGGTAAATCATCAATAGTCTATACCTTGAACTATAATTTTCTCAAGATCCTTTTTTTGGCTAAACCCTACAATGTCTCCAGTGAGTACTAACCTAGGAAAGCCTCGTAGCCCTGCCCCGACCCGAAATTGTTGGTGACGCACCGTGAGGGCGCAACTCAAGAGTAAGTTGAAGCCGACCAACATCCGACCCACGTCCGATCCTGTCCCGAGCCTCGCTTAGTCATCCCGACCCCGGCGCGTAACATTATAGAGGTAATGGTTTGGGAGGGCCGCTCCCTAACGGACTGAGGGGCAACCACGTTCTCTAGTCCGGGATGTTTCTCTTTCCTTGAGTTTCTTAGTATTTTGTTTATTTTTAAGTGGGTAGTATCAGTTGTCAATTTTACAATAAATACCAAGAAATTTTATTTTTGTTAAAGCTTAAACAGATGACGGAATTTATTTGTATCTATTTTAATGGGTGCAGGAAGCACGATTGTTTAGTTCCGCAAGCGACGGGAGTTCCCGAATTTTTTCTTCCTTCCTGTATTTTTGTCGTCCGTCTGAGGGATCGTTTTCGTTTGGTTTTCTTTTGGTAGGTTAGTTGGCCAACCTGGTATTTCTCTAAATTTACATCTATTCGTTAGATGGTCCCTTCCTTTGCAGAGACTGCAGACGATATCCATGTGTGGGGCACTTTTACCTGCGGGGATGATAAAGGTGTGTCCTCGAAGCGTTTCTATCCATTTTTCGAATCTGGATGCGTCAAGTGTTGGAGGTTCCATGTATACTCGAAGGCAGGTTTCCTCCTCTTTGTTTCCTAAGCTGAACTTTATTCTTGCGACTTTGATCGTGTTTAGGGTTTTTTGCACCGTTGCATGCGTTTCGGTGTCGCTATAGTGGTTCGTCTCGAGGATTTGAGCCAAGGCCTTGTATGTCGGGCGCTCGGGATCGTTTATATTCTGGACGAGTTGTTTTGCCAGTTTTTCATCAGAGGGTCCTTTGTCGGGGACTGGGATGTTTTTGAGCGTCATGGTGTACGTCGACGGCTGGAAGTGTTCGGGGAAGAAAAAGAAGACATTGTCTTCCATTACCCAGCATTTGAAGATGGTAAGTAAGTTAGCGTATTTAGGGGGAAGGTTACTGATAAAGAAGGGGATAGTCCCGGGGAAAGTAGTGGGGTTGTTCGTCAGGACTGGAGGGTTCACTACGTAGTCGCCTTCGCCTATGAGCTCGTGTAGGAAGGAATATATTTCCTCAAGCGTATTCGTCGCGATTTTGGAGTTGGGCCTTATTTTGTCGAAGGCTAGGAAGCAATAGATGTGGTTACCTGGGAGTTTTTTCCAGAGTTTTTTTGTCTCCTCGTCAATGTGGCTGAGGATGTTGGACTCGGTAATTCCTTCTTGCGTAGGAAATTCGTAATCTAAGGGGATTAAGATCTTTTTGCGAAGATCTTCGGGTATTAAGGAGTGGTCGGTTTGGGTGTAACAGTTTTTATCAGACCACAGGGGGGTCTGATAAAGGGTTTTTCTTATTTTCCCACAAGTGCACAGAATTCCTGTCTATTGCTCAATAAGGCTAATAGGGAATTACATGCAGTAGTAGTGGTAAAATTAAGATTTACTAATGTAACTACTAGTCACACCGCTGTAAGGGTGTGACAGGCGCTTAAGCGTCACGCTGTGACGCGCAAATACTACTGCTGCAGTGCCTTTGGCACTGCATGGGCACTAGGCCATTAGTGGGCCCCAGGGGGGCCCATTCCTATATCCCAAATCCGTTACATTGGGAGGGTGAAAGATTCTGGTCAGTTGCACTTTTTTGTGTTACGATTTGTTGTTGGTTGGGTGGGGGCTCGGTGTCTCGCTCTTCCGAACTGCGAATTTGAGATGTTTCGGAGTCTGGGGCTAGGATCACATCTTCGTTTTGGTGAGTCGCTGCAGCTTGGTTGGTTATTTCATTGTTGGCGATGTCTATCTGAGCGTTTTTTTCTCCCTTATTGTTTTTCTGCATTTTTCTGGGTTTGGGTCGACTGCTTGGTTTTTCTGTGGTTGGGGATTTATAGATATCTCTCTTTCTTTTGGAGATTTCAGAAGTATAAGGTGGGGGTTGGATGTTGTTTTCGTTGGGAGGTGGGGTGTTGGAGTCAGTAGATGTGATCGTGTTTTGGTTCATGGGTTGGGGTTTTAACTGTATAGTTGCTTATGAAGGTTCGTTTTCTTTTATTTTATGGGTCTTTTGTGTGTGGCTTGATGTTTAATGTGATTAGGTTGTTAGGTATTTTGTGTGCTGTATAGTTGCTTATATAAGTTTTGTTTATTGTTCATGGAGGTTCGTTCTGTGTAGGTTATGGTTGTAACGTTTCGTTACTTTTTATAGTGTACCGCTTGCGGTACACAGTTTATATCACGCTGTAGTTTCACGCCACAAGTAACAGACCAAAGTGCTGTATTTTCTTTGTGGAGTAAAACAAGTTGCGCGTGCTGAATCAGCACGCGCGTAGCTACTACTAATGTATAGTTATTACATAATGGCTCGCCGCGCCAGCCAGAGGCGTTAAGCGCCTCTGTTATTAGAGTAAGTAATAGTAACTACTGCAGAGGGCGAAGCCCTCTGCATATGCCTAAGTGGCATATACTCAATCCACCGCATGCGGTGGATCCGTTACATCCTCCCCTTGTGACTTGGACTCCAAGTCATAGGATCGCGAAGAGGAAGCATCTGACTGTAATCAGTCAGAGGGATTGCTGTAGTCAATCTCCATGCTCTCCGAGGCACTCGGATGCGGTGCGTCAAGGTCCTCAGGGGCCTCAACAATTCCTCGTCCGTCATCTGAATTGGGACGGACGGGGAGTAAACCTTATTAGGCGGGCCTGCCACAATACTGGCAGGTGATGCCGACGCATGGACGGCGGGGGCGGCCGACTGAGTCGTACGCACCTTTTTTGTTGGACGATCCAGTCCACGGCGCACGCGATAGTCATGCGCGATGCGATTAACATCTTCTCCATTGGCGTAACGTTGGAGAAGGGCGCGATCACCTCAGTGACGCGTCTTGTCGTCGCTCCATTGGCGTGCATGGAGCGAATCACCTCCTCTATGGTAATGGAGGAGGGGGATTTGCACTCGAAGGAACGAGTGTAGCCTTCCATGAGCGTGGAAGGCAGGTGGGTGGAGGAATTACCCCTACCACCGAGAACTTCTTCCCACACAGTAAGTGCGGGGTCGAGGAGGCACTCAGCCGCCTTCTCGAGGAACTTGGCACGCACTTCACGAGTACGTGTGACTCGTTTGAGCCATGCGAACACCTCAACATCTTGAGGGTTTAATGATCCATCCGACATTAGTCGGATGTAGGGAGGACCTGGTTAGGGTCCGCATTCCAAGTATTGATTAAATACTTGATCTCGGGGTGGATTAACTCTCCCGAGATAAACACCACCGATGGACGGTTGGCGGCAGCCTCCATAGCTTCAAGCTTGGCTGTTTTCCTCGCCAGGCGGCGCTCCTTCATGGATCTGCGCCAACGAGTCCATGCGTATGAAATACGCATGTGAACCCCTCTGTCATCGGGGTACGTGAACACCGGGGGGTCGGTCCAAACCCGGGTTCCAATCTCGACGAACAATGGTTCGTCGAGGCTGCAGGTGTTATACCATGCAGTAGGATTGGGGGTGCCAGGCACCAGAGAATGATCCCCACTAACAGTGGGGTCGAAACCCTTGACGAAGAAGGGCCATGGGTCCCTATTGGAGTCCCATCCTGGCTTGGTCCGTGGATACGGACCAGAGGGTTTCCTTGGAGAAACCGGGGCAGCATCGCGAGAGCCCGATGCCTTGGTTGCATCAGCGTAGGTACGCTGAGGCTTGTGTTTGGTGGACGACGCGATGGAGGCGTCGTCATCATAGTCATTATCATCGACTATGTCTTCCATGTCGTCGTCAGACGACATGTCGTTGAAGATATCAGGCAAAGGGGCTGCCTGGGATGGTTCAGGCGCTTTATCGGCCTGGTCTCTCGACCACTTTTTGGAGGTCGATGGGGTAGTCGACGGGCCTGCCGTCGACGCTGAACGTTCAAGTTCAGCAATGCGAGCTTTCAGCTCGCAGATATGACGATTCGCATCGTCGAGGTGGTCTGTCAAGGACTTGACGTCCTTTTCAGCTTCTTCTAGACATTCGTCTAGATGATAGTACTCCCTCTTTATGAAGGGAAAGGCCTTGTAGACGCCTGCTTGACCATATCATGGTCAAGGATGATTGCCCCGCTGCCAGCGGGGCCTGCCAGGTGACTGGCAAAGTCGTTGCACGCAGTGCAACTATCATTGTTATGATAGACGGATATGCATCCGTCCATCGCGTCTAAGGTCCATTCGGACCTTTGCAGGGCCAGTTGAGCCTCTGCTTTTTTGAACCTACTAACAGGTTGCGGCGTAGGCGACCGCGAGCGTGATCGTTCGCGTTGTTTTCCCTTGCTGTCAGGCATGGGGGTGTGAGGAGAAAAGACCGTGAACGGACTTTTGGGTTATATACTTGGGCGGCCTCATGGAGCGCCCAAGTGAAAATTACCTCACCGCGTAGCAGTGAAGTGCCAGTGGATCCCTGTGGGTGGGATCTTCAAGCAGATCCCGAGTGGGATCTGGGCGCTTGTTGTTGGTCCGCGACTCTCCGTGATTGGATAGTCGTGGCAGCTGCCGAGGCTCGTTTACGCCTCGTAATTGCAAGTACTCGTCTAGAGCTTGCAAGTCCTTACAGTTACTGTAAGGTTCCCAAGTGGTATCCCCAAGGGTCCACTGGACTAGGAACTCGAGATCTTTCTCGCGAGTTCCACTCCAGCGATGAGCTAGGAGTTCCTCGACGTGCCATTCAGCATCGTCTGGCTGTCCAAAGTCATACGCCGTGAGTGTATCGCAGCGTGGAAATCTCTCATCGTCGTTGGCGATGTGAGGTTTAATCAAATCCACGTGAAATACGGGATTTATGCGACGTTGCTTGAGCTCTTCAGAGAGCTCAAGTTTTACTGTGATATTGTCTTTAACGGACAATATTTTGTATGGTCCCACATAACGCGGGATCAACTTCTTAACTCTCCCCTTGGGGAGGTTGAGATTCCTCGTCGACAGATAGACGAGGTCACCCTCTTTGTACTCCGGTGCATCGCGCCGTGAGTTGTTCGCGTAGTGAGCCTGTTTAACGCGATTGGCTATGATAGCGTCATGCGCTATCATGAGGTTCCACTTTGCCTGTTGAGCAAAGTGTTGAACACCTTTGAATTTGGTGTTCGTCTCAATTTTCCTTCCCAAACTGGGAAGGTAGCCGTAGTTGAGTTCAAACGGCGCGAAACCAGTGGTTTCGCTGGTGCTGCTATTAATAGCAAACTCCACCATTGGGATCCTTTCGGCCCAATCTTTTGATCGTTCTGTATGACGGAACGAAGTATTTGACCAATTGAGCGATTGGCTCGCTCGGTAGATCCATCCGTTTGCGGATGGAACGCCGTGGACATGAGCAATCGTGTCCCCATTAGGCGTTGCAGTTCCTGCCAAAACTTGGCAGTGAATCGTGCATCCCTGTCACTCACGATTGAGTCAGGGACACCGTGGAGTCTTACGACTTCACTGAGGTATAACCAGGCTGTGCCCTTGGCGGTCAGCTTGGTGGTGGTTGGCATCAGACGAACCATAGAGGTCAGTCTGTCAATCACGACGAATAGGAAGTCGTGGCCGTTTGAAACGGGTAATGGACCGACGAAGTCCATTCCAATCGATTCCCAAGGTTTATTGGGAATCGGGAGTTGTTTTAACAGACCACTGGGGTGATTATTCTCCCCTTTGTTGGTCTGGCACGTTCCGCAGGATCTGCAGAACGTATCGATGTCTTCAATCATCGATTTCCACCAGTACGCTTGTCTAACGTACTGAGACGTTTTGTAACGTCCAAAGTGCCCAACAATTTGGTGGGCCTCACTGATTATAATCTCAGTGATCCTCCTCCCCTTGTAAAATGCGTTATGGGGGACGCATAATACATCGCGGAGGAACTGATTCTTGGTAAAGATCAGTTGATTTTTAATTCCAAACGCCTTGTGAGCGTTTGGGTTGGCAAGAACCAGCTTAAATACTGGGTCCTTGTGATAACCTTGCTGTATCAGCGAGGTAAATTCAGCAAAGCCCTCAATTTTGGCTTTAAGAAGCTTGCTGTCTTGCTCTGCACTTAGAGCAAGTATATCCTCATCGGATTGCGCTTCTGTAATATCAGAAGGTGTAGTATTTGAGGGACCTTCAACTCGAGGTTCCTCTCGTACTCGTGAACGTGTAATAACGTTCACTCTCACTTCATCCCTTCTTTCGATGGGAAGATGATCCCCTTCGGGATCAAGTCTAACGTCAGCGTTGACGTATACCTCCGGAGGGTGAACCTCATCCGGAGTGTCCTCTTCGTAATAACGAGAGAGGCCATCGGCGACATTGTTAGTGACGCCCTTGACATGAATCGTCTCGTAATCAAAACGAGACAGGTATTCATACCACCGTGCTTGGCGCGGTGACATGCGAGGCTGGGTCTTGAAGTGGACCATGGCCTCGTTGTCCGTTACTAGGGTGAATCTACGCCCTAGTAGTTTGTCTTCCCACTTAAGGAAGGCTTCAAGTACCGCGATGAGCTCATGCTCATGGGTGCGGTAGTTGTACTGAGCAGGGGTGAACTTCTTCGAGAGAAACCCTGCTGGCCTACATGTTTGCCATGTAGGCCCTTGCCCATAATAGGCACCGACGCCACATTTAGAGCCGTCGGTTACGACCCAAATTGGATCTGGGTCGTCCACGTTAATAGGCTTCAAGATAGGAGCCTTTCGCGTGAGTGCTTTGATTGAATCAAAGCACTTGTTCAACAACGGCGTCCATACGAACGGTCTGTTGTTGTACGTACACCCTGATAGTGGTGTAGTGTATGCGGCTACCCCTGGTAGGTATGCCGCAACGTATTGTATGAGGCCCAGAAATTTCTGGACATCGTTATACGTGCGTGGAGTTCTCCACTCACGTATTTTATCCATCTTCTCTTGATCGGGATGGATGCCATCATCGTCAATGATGTGGCCTAAGCACTCCAGTCGCTTAGAGTATAAGTCAACTTTACGACTACTCAGGTAAAGTTGTGCCTCTCAAACGCGAGAAGGCGTTCTCTAGATGCTGCTGATGCAGATCTATTGTGTTTGAATAGACGAACACGTCGTCTATGTATGCATCCGTCGAACGACCGATGCAGTCCCTAAAGATATGGGTCATCAGACGTTGAAACGTCGATGGGGCATTGCAGTCTCCTTGCTGCATGACATGGCTCTTGAAAGTGCCATAGATGGTGGCAAAGGTCGTCTTGTGGACGTCCTCTGGGACTATGCGTACCTGCTCGTACGCCTCAGTCAGATCAATCTTTGATCTGTATTTGTGTCTCGCCACGTTCTGGCGGATGGTTTCCTGGTCAGGGAAGGGCGTTACGTCCTTCTCTGTGTTTTCGTTCTGCAGGCGCAGATCGAACACGGTCCGTAGTGCTAAGACCACGGCTCGTTTCTGCAGGCAAAGCATAGGGATTGCCTGTGTAGCTACAGTTGGTTCCCACCAACCTGCAGCTACGTATCGCTGAATCTTTTCAGCGAGTAGCGCTTGAGCGCATCCGGGCACCTGGGAAGGTGGTACCGGATCTTCTTATTGGGTTCAATAAGAGGAATCTGATGATTCACTTCCCGAAACGGGGGAAGTCGGGAAGGGACAGGACCGAAAAGGTCACTGTACTTGTTCTTCCAGTACTCGATGAGTGCTGGGATATTCTCTTCCGTCATCTCAGGGACGGAGGAGCTGGAATGTTGGGTGCTGGCTAGCACCATCGCTCCTGTTTCAGGAGCGTGTCCAATCACATGGTGATTGGTGTCAATCACCTCGCCGTCGCGGGTGATTGTACCTCTGCTGAAATCCAGGCAGATGTTGTAGCGTCTCAGGAATGGGACGCCAATGATCACATCATAGTGATCGATGTTGACGATGTCAAAGTACTCTTGGACATCGATACCTCCGAATTGGATTCGGTGTACGTTCCATACTGGATGGAAGACTTGCTGCCCTTAACGGCCAGCTGCAGCACGACAGGTTTGTCGAGCTTGAAGGTTCTTGCCCCGGTGGCAAGAGAGAAATGAGGGGACATGATCATCCCCTGGCATCCACTGTCGACTAGGCAGTGAGCCAATTGGCCATTAACTGGCCAGAAACCCTCAATGGGTCTCGATGCGTTTCTGTCTCGTGTTGGGGCACGAGAGCTCACTCTAGCCGTATGGTCATAGAGTGGTTCCTTGCTCGTAGCGAGCGAGGACTCATTGTCATCCAATGGCGATGACTTGTGGACCGCGAAGTGCAGTCTGCGCTCCTCATACTCGTCACCAATTGTGAGGAGCATGTATACACTGGGACCATTGTCATCATCGTCCCATTGGTATTGGATGCCCTCGTCGTCCTCGACGGGGTCGTTGGTGGGCTCGTCTTGGGCCACCTCTTCCTCCACAGCTTGTTCAGCTGTGGGGTCTTCCACGTTCTCCTGCGGGGCATCGTTCGATGTCTCGCCAGAGGTCTCTTCAACCTCTTCGATACGACCCACATTGGCTCGTACCTGTCTCAGTCTGGGGCACGCATTTCTGTAATGTCCCACCTGCCCACAGTTGAAACACGTGGGAGGGGTAGTGCTAGTGCGATTGTTCGTACTAGTTGGGGCAGTCCTAGCGAGCTGCGAGTTATGATTTCTCGAGCTTGATGAGCTCGAGGGCGATTCCCCAATGGGGAATTGCCATTAGTTCGCGTCTCATGGGGACGCGCAGAGGGACCGTGGTTCCTCTGGTTCAAGCGCATATTGTTTGAATGCGCTTGTCTGGCCAAGTTGGTGTGGCTGCTGCTGCTGCCACTACCACTACTGCCACTACTACCCGTTGGACGGGTAGTGCTTCCTTGGGAGGCCGTTATCGACCTCCGCTTCTTGAATGCCTCCTCTACTTGGATGGCGAGTGCAAGTAGTTCCTTAGCAGACATCTGCTCAGGACTACCGCCTCTGAATGCTACTTCAGCGGCGAGGCTGTGGTTCAGCCCATCAAGGAACCTCCTCCTGAATGTATAATCATCAGGAGGGTGCGCTAGTCTGTTGGCTAGCGTGAGTAACGCACTCATGTATTCGTGTACAGAGTGCGATCCTTGCCGTTCGCGTTCGAACTGGATCGCCACCTCACTTCTCGAGTGGGGTGGGAGGAATCGTTCGTGTAGTCTCCGTAGCGGGGACTAGGGTCCACTCATGCATGGGACGAGTACCTCGTTCCACGTTCTGGGTGAACCACTCTTGTGCCAACCCTTCTAGGCGCATGCCTAGAAAGGAGAGTTGCTCTGCTTGGCTGACTTCTCCAAGCAGGTGGTTTACGCGTAGCCAGCGTAACAGACCCGACACAAAGTTGTCGAAGTCCTCGGCTCTGGACGAGCCGCTATATGTGGGCGGGAGCCCTATCTTCGCTCCTGCTTTCGCAAGGGGCGAGTTGCCTGGCATCATATCCCTGTTTGCAATCAGGGCTTCTTGAACCATGGCTATGACGCCCTCAAGTACTGGGCGTCGTCGTTGAAAGGGTCAAATCTTTCAACACGTTCCTCATCGAACGGTGTGGCGCGGAGATCCTCGCCATACTGTGGTCGACGAGCGTATCCATCATATGGATCGATACGTGGTGCTTCTGCTGGGTTAGCAGATGCTTGCCTCTGCCCATTGGGCTCGGCACTTTGCCTTGGCAGTTGTCTGCCAGGGGGTGATGCTCTGTCGTCTGGACGACTTGAGCTTGTGGCTGGGTCTGGCGATGGGATCCTATCGCCAGTGATGGCATTATAGCCACCTTCAAGCACACGAGCATGGCGGACCGCGTTCATACGCGCGTCCCTCGCGATGCGGATCCTATTTTGGATGATCCGCATTTGCTGCTCGTTGGGAGTGTCAGTCTCGAGAGAGCCTGCTACAGCTTCCTCGAGCGCATTAGTGGCCGTCTCCACAGCCCGTGCATGCGTACGGATTGCTCTGTCGGAGAGTAGCCTTGCTATCCTCTGGTATTCGAGGGCAGCTTGGGCGACCACTTCAGCATCCTCTCGTGGGGGTGTTCCATTTCGCGACTGGTTCACCAGTCACGTGGCTATCTCGGTATCGATATAGTCACCAACTGCGTCAGACTCGTGAGGCGGTTGTCTTGTGAAACGGTGCATTCGTCTCACTGTTTCTCTGCCAGCCTCTATTTCGGGGCCGGGGTTTCTAGGAGCTGTATATGCCGTAGCTCCTTGAGTAGGAGGTCTATCAGGACGCGTACTCGGTCCTGGGGTAACGTTCTGAGAACGTTGTCTGGTGCCTGTTGGTGCAGGCTCAGGGGATTGGGAATTACCAGCTGTCGCTGGTGACGGACTGGCATATGTCGGTCCCGTCGGTGTAACAAACCTAGCTTGTGGGGCTGGGTTTGTGAATTGATATGCAAGGCGACTCGTCGGCCCTGCTGGTCTAGGACGAGTAGATCCAGTACCTGATGCAGGCGGATCTACCGCTCTGCTTTTTCCTTTGTCAGAGCGTGCTCGTGCAGGCTCTGCTTCAGGAGACAAGTCTGTTGTCCTGACTTGGTCCCTGTCAGTGCCTGTAGTAACAGGCTCTGGCTCAGGGTTTTCAACTCCTGCGTTGACATTCTCGATTAATCGAGCTAGTCTCTGCAGTTCTGACGGGGACATATTCCCGTTCCTCACGCCATCGAGTAACGATGCGTGAACAGCGTTCATTGTCTCGTCCCTTCGGATGGACCTGTCGCTCCTGACGCTAAGTCTGGAGCGACCAGATGCTACGGACTTTACGTCCTCATCTTCTTCATCAGCGAGTTGGGGCTGATGTTCCATCGTCTGCGACGCAGGACGAGTGGGATTTTGGGTTGATGCATCCACTCTCTCCCATGTGGATGACTCTCCTTCGAGGGTTCCTTCCCTAGACGGGTCGGGATTTTCGGTTTGCACTGGCCCGGGTGGGTCAGGCTGATTGGAATCAGGTGTACCACGATCTGGTGCACTCTGACTCCTGGTAGTAGGAGCCATTGAATCCTCCTGTAATAGGAAGGGTTAATTTCGCTTGCTTAATACAGCGGCGGGTTGTTTTTAACGCCTTTGGTGTTAAAAAAGATGTAACGTTTCGTTACTTTTTATAGTGTACCGCAAGCGGTACACAGTTTATATCACGCTGTAGTTTCACGCCACAAGTAACAGACCAAAGTGCTGTATTTTCTTTGTGGAGTAAAACAAGTTGCGCGTGCTGAATCAGCACGCGCGTAGCTACTACTAATGTATAGTTATTACATAATGGCTCGCCGCGCCGCGGCGAGCCAGAGGCGTTAAGCGCCTCTGTTATTAGAGTAAGTAATAGTAACTACTGCAGAGGGCGAAGCCCTCTGCATATGCCTAAGTGGCATATACTCAATCCACCGCATGCGGTGGATCCATTACAATGGTTTAGTTAGAGTTTTTGGTCTTATTAGGGTTGGATTTTCTTTTAGAGCATGTCGTTTTAGTAGTTTTAATGGTTATTTGGTAGTTTGTTTACTATGGTTTTGTTTGGGTTTCGTTTAGAGTTTAGAGTTCGTCGCGGGTATTTTGTTTTGTATTGGGAGCAGATTTATTTACTTGGGATATAATACCATCTACCAATAATGTTTGATTATTGTTTTGTAGTTGGTAAGTATGTGTTTTCCCACTCTTTTATGGTTTTTTCTTGGATTCCGGCACATCGGCTAATACGATGGTAGTGGTCGGAATCAAGAGGCTCCATTGAAAATACACTTTTCGTTCGTACCTTGTTCATATTCATGATTAATTGATTCCGCGGTAGACCCTGGTAGACCACACAGCACCTGGACGCCAAATGGCAAATGCCGATCGGAATTCTAACTAGAGCCGCCTTGAGCGGCAAGTCCCTTGCACAGTCACGGTGGGGGATAAAATTAAACGAAGTACGTCACTCGCTCTTAGAAAAACGACGGCAGGTGACATCAGATAAAAAGCAACAGTTTTGCCCAAACAGAGAAACAGGAAAATATGCTTTAAACAACTTGTACGAATGATATGTTGTCGTAAACAACTATCAACTATTCGCCTTACCAACGTATCATGCCTCGCAGATCTACCCAAGTAGAAGAACCAGACGAGCTCAGTACTATCGATGGTCACGGATCAGAAGAACACAATCAGGGGGATATTAATTTAAACGACGCGGACGTGGTGGACGAGCAAGCGCAGCATTTGGGGATAGTTTTAGAATTTGTGTCAGCTGAAAAAAATTATCTACCGACCGAAATCTACGACACGGAATCTTGCCGTTGGATCAAGGTTGGAAGAGGAGAGACTCTGTTGAAAAGCAATGATAGTAAAGGAAACACATTCGTCATAGCAGGCCGTGCGATGCAGTTTAAATCTCCCAATCACGTCTATCCACGATGAAATACGAACTGGTATTAGGCGGATAGGCGACAAATGTTGCCTGACAGTGAAACTGCGGAACATCGACCCAATAACGCATCAAGACGTTATGGACGACAATGTATCAGGAGAACGAGTATTCGAACTACTAACGGAAGATATGAATATAGATGACACAGTTGTTAACAGCAACGTTTACTCAAGAACGACCGCAAACATTTTCCTCAACACATGGGAAACGGTTTTAAGGAACGATTTTTTGACCGGTCTTGCAGATGACTTTACACTTGTTGCAAGCAGTATTTCGACGGACGAAGCTGAAGCTAACACGTATACATGCTCTCCGACGGTTTATCAGATCGTTAACAATCTCTCTCATTGCCAATTAATTCAAAGGTGGGTCTGTTAAATACTTGGGAAAGAACAGTCTGCTTTATTTTTTGACAAATTTTAGAAATAAGCTCGAAAACGTCGTCAAGGAATTGGTTTGAGACATATTATATAGTCATCATCAACAATTATATAATTTTTTTAATTACATAATTCGTTTGTTTCATAACTTTTTAGCATCCGGGCGTGCGTGTAGAACCCTTGCAGTGTGCAAGGGAAAATAGGCGCTGAACACGCCGACTTGAGTATCACGACGAACTGTTCAACTACACCCATCTCTTCAAACGGCTGATAATCAACCAAGTTCGCACAATTAATATCACTACTGTGTTTTATAATGTGACTTTCATGAAGCTCGTTTTTGAATCTTCGCGTCCTTTGGCTTTTTCGGGAGAACTGTTTTAACATGGTGAATCCGGAAACATACATACATACTTCCCCCTAAACCGCTACCACTCGAACTTGCATTACGACTGTCCAGAGTTCCTTGGTTATGGGACATGTCGATGACGACGAGACCGACCCCCAATGTCTTCTGAACCACGCAAATTTCGGGCGATCATAGTAGGCGCAGGAGCAGGTGGAATTGCCACGGTGAGCTTGTTCCCTATCACACATAACCAAGCTGATCCCCTAATTCTTTGCTTTGCTTACCAGGCCGCTCGTCTCGCAAAATCAGGTGTAGAAGTCAATGTTTTAGAAAAGAACTCGTTCTTTGGTGGTCGCTGTTCACTAATCCATCACAACAACTACGTTCGTGTGACCTTTTAATGCGCATGGCGCAGCACGTTCAGCACTCATTACGAATTCCTCTAGAGATTTGATCAAGGACCTTCTCTTCTTCTTCTTCCAAAATTCTTCTTTGCTACTTTCTCCGATTTAGGCACTGTTATACAGGAAGAAGGAATTGAACTCCTTAAATGCGATCCGAATTATAGAGTATACTTTCGCGATCGTCAGTGCGTCACGTTGAGCACAGACCACAGTTTAATGAAAGACGAAATGGAAAAGTGGGAGGGTGCTACTGGATACCAAAGGTGTGTTGTCACGCTTTCCTTTGCTCATGACGAAAATGAGAAAGAGCATCTTATAGATTCCTCGGGTTCCTCCAGGAAAGTCACAAAAACTACGAATTTCCGTCAACGAAATCTTGAACAAAAATTATCCCAACCTTTCATCCTTAATTTTGCCTCGTTTCTTTACCTATTCCTTCATCCTACAAATAGTCAGGTCAATGGTAAGAAATGTTTATCTTGATACGTGCGCCTCAGGAGCGAACAGGGAAGATAAGGGAATCAGCGGATGTGTGCTCAGAGGGAGAAATAGGAGGGAAACATTCTTATTGTATTTTGTAAGCTAAAGAAAGATTTTTATATACATGATTTGGGAGTTTCCAGGAAATTGGAATGGTGCTAAAATGTAATCTAAAGAGAATGGAAAAAGCCAGAAGTTTAATTGCGAACGGGTGAAAGGTACAAAAATAATCAAATTTGGCAAAAGGTTGACGGACCGGCGCATATACCGAGCGCTGACTAATCTCCGCATAGCCTGTTTCCGCGAGCAACAATCTTCACCCTCACGCGTTCTCATGTTGTATATCAGTATTCAAGAGTTTCCTACTATTTTGAAACAGAACGTCTCCGGCGTGCATTCACATTTGCGGTATGTCTTTACGAATGAGCCTTGTTACAAGTTTAGCTTATGATTATGCATAGTTGTCCCATTAATACATAAAGTCCATGTATATGGGGGTAAGACTTCATATATATATTTCATTCTTTCTTCATTAATCTTGGTCTCAGATGAGGTGAAGACATACTCTCATTCGAATGAACACCTTTTAAACACCTGATTGTATAATAGTCCATATGACGCCCCGGGTTTATATTCTCTACTTCAGTACACCGAATTGACCGAAGGAGTATGGTACCCGAAAGGCGGTTATTACAACGTTAGTCAGTTCCACAGTCCCTCTTGAGCATTAGATTATAAGTGTCTGCACAGATTCTAGACGCTCTCATTAAAATATCACAAAGATACGGTGCACAATACAACTTGTCAACGCCCGTAGACAACGTCCTAATCTCGAGCGACGGCAAACAAGTAACAGGAGTGAAACTTGCCTCAGGAGAACAACTTGAGGCAGATATTGTCGTTCTCAACTCCGACCTCGTTTACTCGTATAACAGCCTCATTCCCGATAAACCTTCAAAGCTCTCGGGCAAACTTCTCTCCTTTCTAACCAGCTCGTGGCCACCCTACGTCTTGAACCTTCTCACTCCGACAAAAACTACATTAAACACTCGTGATTGCTCATGTTCCTGCATCAGCTTTTACTGGTGTATGGATCGTGTGATCCCAGAGTTCGGGGTACATAATATCTTCTTGGCAGATAAATATCTGGAATCCTTTGATGATATTTTCAAGCGCCATACGCTACCTGACGATCCAAGCTTTTATGTCAACGTGCCTAGTCGGATCGATCCTTCCGCCGCACCGGAAGGGCGGGATGCTGTTATCGCTTTGGTACCCATTGGCGCTTTGAGCCCGTTTGTCGGTGGAGACCACACGACGGAGTCGCAGCGACTACAAAAGTCAGTCGAGCGCGCCCGAGATGTTGTTATTGATACTCTTGAAAAACAATTTGGATTTAAGGATTTTAGGACGTGGATTACTTTTGAGTTGATCAATACTCCGGAGACGTGTACGCATCATCCGTGAAAGGTTCCTTGATTCCCGCTTTAGGCAACTGACCAAATATCATGACAATAGGGAAGGAAAAGTTCAATCTCAATCGTGGAGCTATACTGGGACTGTCTCATAACTTTTTTAACGTCATGTGTTGTAAGTGGTCACAGAGTCTTCCAATTCCAGTTCCTACAATGAGTGAACAAATCACAGTCCGACCACCGATTCGTCACCTTCTCTCAAGAATCTCTTCTTCGTTGGAGCGTCTACACATCCAGGAACAGGGTAAAAGTTTTTTTATCTAGCCCAACATGTATACTTAACATGTCGTCCAGAGTCCCGATTTGCTTGGCAGGTGCGAAAATAACGAGCGAAATGATTTTATCAGATTTGGGTATCACCCCTGCATGGTCCAAGAAACCAGCATCGATGTCACGACGAGTGGACCCGAGTCTAGGTCAGTCCAAATCCGACAACATTTTGAAAACTGGGTCACTTTTGGCAATTTTTTGGTGGAATTTGGTTTTACGATTTGTGCTGTTTTTGGTTGGTATTATTAGGAGGATTGTTTATTGACTGAACAACGTCGGTCCGAAGACTATTTGCGTCTTCTGACCGACGCTTCAGGTTCTGCTGTACAGTCCGTTATGTAATTTTACTATCTAATCTAGAGTGACCATATCACTCACTCCAACATTGTTATGTCCTTCTAGTCAGAGCAAAGCAGTTTTTATACGTAGTGCTGATCTCAATACAAAATTTTACAATACAAATTTTCTAGTCCTTTTCAAATATTTTTCTTGGTTTCTCCTCTAGGCATGTCGCGATCGGTATTGATAATTTTGAACCGAGCGATTTCACTTGTGAGAAGAGCGCCCGTCTCCAAATCCCATCCTCGCTTCGCCAGTTCCTCGCAAAACTTTGAATGAGCTTGCAAAACGACTTGGAACGATTTACGAATGATATCAAGTACATCATCGTCGGAAAAGGAGAATACATTGCTTTTATCCTTCCTTCTGTCTCGCGCTAAATAGGCTAACTCGATAGCGTGCATCCATGCTTTGAGTGTATCCCGAGAAGTAGCGTCTTCGCGTAAGTAAATCTGAATTCGCAAGCCTTCATTACCGCCACCACCAAAACTCAAAATATACTTCTCGTCCGAGAATATGTTAAGAAGGGATGTGACATGGGGCTCAGATAAGAGCCCGATTTGTCTCGCCGATATGAAGTTTTCGAACCTGCAGTGACCCAAAAATGCACCCGATATCAAGGTACTGTAGTCATAAAGTCTCCCACCACGAGCGAATATGTACTCTCTTTTTGAGATTTGAGCTGGAGTTTGGATCTGGTTGTGTGATGATGAGCTGCGGAACGCGCAGTATGCGAGTGTTAAGCGTTGACGATTTAGGGTACGCATCATCACCGATCGGACGGCCAGGTAGTTCATTAACATGTGGATGGCAATCAAAGCGAGGAGGAAGATCCACGTTGTTATTGGAGTTGTGACTCTCCCGATGATGACTGATCCAACCTAGATCAAACATGAGGCCTAGGGTTACTACTGCGAAAAAAAAGGCGTACGAGCATGCCAAGAAGTCCAATAACTGTCTCTTGACTGGAATCTTTTGCGTTCAAATCGCCCACATTATTAGCCCTTGCAAAATGGACACTCAAGGCGGCTTTAGCCCCACCAGCTGCGACGCCACAGAGAGCTCTGAAACCAGCACCAAGACAGATCAAAAGCAATCGGATAGATTTCGAAGGGATATGGGGAGAGAGACAGTCAAGGATCATGGCGGTGTCGTTGAATATGTCTGCGAGAAGACGGTATTTCTTAGATTCAGGCTCAAGAGCCGTACCTATCCGCCAGGCGAAGAGGATAGCTGGAGAAAACAGGTTAGTGGTAATAATTGATTTTGAGGTTATTTACGTGCTCGATAAACGACTGGCAGCATCTTGAACTATGTTTATGAAGATGGCGGTAGTTGCGAATAATTTTGCGTCGCTGAAACCAAAGCCTAATGAAATTAAATGTTGCAAATTTAAGAGGGAAGATAACTACCTTCCAGAACAGCTCGAGAAGCAAACAACCCTGCAATTGCGCTACTAAAAGCTTGCAACGAATCGTATATTTGGTAGCTGTTCAACAATCAGCAAAGATGTCGGGGTAACGCAGTTGGCGCAGCATACTTCAGATAGTCTTTTTAATCATGTAAGCATCAGGGCTCTAATCTAGAAACTAAACATACGCTACCAGGACTGACTGAGTGAGGGTATCCTGCAGGCATGAAAACGTCCTTGAGCGTTTGGTACACGTTGACGTTAAGGGCACCGAGACGGACACCGGTTCTTTTGGTAGAGATATTTGATTCCTTATCGGAAAGAATAAATAAGGCCTGATACATCAACATTATAATAAATTCACTGCTTACATTGACAGATACGATTTGGATATGACGAGTGGATGTCGCCTTAGCTTTTTTCGCGTCGGGGTATATATCCATATCAGTATAACGTGCTCAGTGCGTTTTATTCCTCGATGCTGTCAATAGAGAAGGTAATAGTTTATGCAGCTCAATAGATGCTGGCGGACAGAAGTTGGACAGAGCAAAACGACTCGGAGGACTTGACACGTTCCCAAGCGCTGAGCGCTCGTGTGACGAAATCAATCACGTGTGTGTATTTACATAAGGAGGCTGACAAATGAACAAGATGCCCTTTTGGTTTGGCTCTCGGCCATGGACCATGCAAGGACCATGGATGTTCGACGCATGAACATTGGGACGTCTGGACTGTTGATGATGGGCATCTCAGAAGCTTTGCAGCATCCTTTATTCACATCGAAATCTCATAAATGGCCCCAGCTCACGCTCTCGTCTCTCATTGTATTGCCATAATGGGTCAATACTGGGATCTGTTAGTAAGAAAACGCGACTTCTGAGAAAGACTAAACTAATGCATGGATGATCTAGATTCAATATGGACAGACACGAACAGATCATGATATGGGGCGGGAAAACTATGAATGAGTTCTTTTTTAGACCAGACCCTGCTCGTCAGTTGGAGATGTTATTGACGCGGCTTGCGGAGAGCAATGCAATGATTAGGTACATCGAAGCGCATGTTCTCTCTTGTGAAAAGGTTAACCGGTAGGAAGAATTCTTTCTTTCCTATCGTTCAAACGTTTGATTCTTATTGTAGAAAGCGTGATGAGAGCGAGTCCATTACACTCGACGGGCTTCCCCCCGAAATTCTGGATATGGTTTATGACTGCAATGATGACCTAACGGACTGCGTGTTTTTATCACTGACGTCTCAGCGTCTTTGGGAAATTGGAAAGCGGCATATCATTCGTATTCGAGACAACCTCATCGTCAAGAATACCTGGGCGAATACTCGAATCATCTGCGCGGGTGACTTTCAGGAAAAAAATGATTGGCCAGACGGTATATCTATGAAGGAATACGACTCGTATCTTACAAGGTACGATTGGCCCGATCGCAGTCGCAGTACCTGGTGCCTTCTTTCCCGGTTTCCACAGCGTTTTCTTACCTTGAATCCTTCGGAGATGGAGATTTGGAATTACTTGTGTAAAGGGTATCGCATGAGCAATTGCTTTGTTCTTAGAAACCTGTCGAAGAAGCTATATGTCAGAGATGAGGGCCTAGAGTACCTCTTTGAAGGATCTGAAAGTCAACCGAACCCTCCTCTCAATCTCGGACACATTGTTCTTGCCAAAATTTGTTGGTCTACTAGTGATTATATATCGATGCGTTACAGAGGACCAATTCATCGGGGAGAATGGGCTGGAGATAAGCTGGAAATAGTTCCGACTTTCCAGCACGCCAAAGAAGTCGAAGAAGCAGTACAATCCAATAGGGATAGTAAAGACTCGATGTCGGCCTGTGGGACAAAAGAAGCCAGTGTATGTGAATGGAAAGATGTGACTGACGAGTGCATGCGGCTAATGGAGGATGTTTGGACGGCTATTTAGGTGAAAATTTCGGACAGTTTTATGTAGATAAAATAATTCATCTTTGATCATGATAAACGTGGGCGCGCGGAACTACTGTTTGCAAAAATTCGGTATACTGGACTCTGTGCGACTCAAAAGGACGATACGCTGATTTCAAGACCGCCCGCTGTTTTGCCGTATATCGTGTATCATTTGGCATATTTCTATCGTAAAAATGTAGATCAATGTATACAAGTGAGCCCTGGTTCCCCGCATACCAGTATGCCGTAGGTTAGGAGGTGAGACATCCGAGTCTGAGCATAAACTGCCTGTGGCACGGTGGCAAACTAACCGAAATAACAATGAGCACCTGGATGAGCACCAGTCAAAGGGGAATATGTCCTCAAGGGTTCACATTCGTGAAATCTCAGGCCCCCACAATATTGCCGCCTGCCATGAAAAAGGTGAGTGATTTGGCGATTGAGGCAAGCTCGAAAACACATTACTTGGCGTTTATTGTATTCACTCCACTCATTGGTAAGTCGGTCTAATTCTATTTGAGATGGAAGTGTGAATGATTTAAAGCCTGCTGGGTTGTCTTCTGGGTTATCCAAGGATGGATCCTGAAACACACGCAGGTGAAAAATGGGTCAGATGTCTAAACGATACCAAAAAAAAAGAACGCACCACATTATAAACAGGTTTCGCAACTGGCTCTGGTCTTGGGTTTCTAGGCTGGTGTCTGAGAAATTCTGAGAACTCTTCGAGGGTGGTCCTTTTAATTCCATGGTGCCGGTCGAGATACTAGTCGAGATGGTTGTTGGTGGCAAAAGAGGTTGGTCAGTTAGGGGTACAGGGGTTGGAGATGGAATGCAGGAAGGAATGTCTCAAAATTCCAGAACAAGATATTTACTGAAATACCAAAATCCTTTGGGTCTCTGCCTTTCAGCTTGCTGGACAGATAATTCAGGTCACCTCAACGGTGGTTGGTGCAAAGCCAGGAGCGCAACTTTAGGTTTGTCTAATATTGGGCCATAGGTATGACACGATGTCTCAATTTGATAATTTCTATACTCAAATAGCGTTGTTGGTTGTTGAAAGATATACATACATACATAGTATGCTAATATACTTTGGAGTATCCCTTGCGTCTGCTCCCGTTTCATCCTCCCCATTCAGTACGAGCCTGTTGCCACATCAGCGACTAGCGATGATATTACTTAATTTGTCGAAAAAGCATATGCATTACTGATATATATCATAAAAGTCCGTGCTAGGATTGGAGTATCCTTCTTTCAAAGAGAGAACGGAGGAGGAAACGCCATTATCACTTCGCCTACAACGGATATTAACGGGAAGTATACACAGGAGGTAATCCATCTTTCGAAAGAACTGAAGACAACGATAACGCGCCGTACGACAACGTTTGTTGCCTACCCAAACGAACTCCACTATCTGTATTCCTTTCGTCGTTGATCTGAGGTTCGTTAATAACCATGTGATGTCAGTTTTTGTATTATTACTCACCGTCAATGGAGCTAGAGGTGAAGGTGAAACTAGTGTTGAGTTCAAAGCTGACACTTCGGTTGTCTCCCGAGAGGTATCAGCGCCGACAGACATTTCCCGAGCCGCACCTGGACCTGGGTTTACCTTTCCCCTTGCTGGGAAATTGGATTCTGGTAATCGTCTACCGTTACCGTCCAATGCAACACTACTAGCAGTAGCAGCAACGACTGGATCAGTAAGGTTGTGCGAGGGAAATCCGGCGATATGAGGTATTTGAAGTGTGCTGAGAACTGCTGTTTGACGTGGTTGTTGATCCGCTTCTACTAGTACTTGGTGCGTCGGAAGAGTCGGAATGTGAAACGGAGTCGGCGTAGGGGTGTAAGGTGATCGCAGGTTTGAAAGTAATGATGAAGTTTCAGGAACATCAATTGACTGAGCCAGTGTCGATGTTCTTGTTGAACTTGTGCTCTGTACCTCATTCGGGATCATTGGCGGGATGATCCGAGTTGGGGTATTGTAGAACGAGTCTGATGTGACCGTTTGACTAGTAAGTCGTACTGGCATGCTAGCATGTTTTGAAATGGTTGTAAATGGAAGGGGGTTTGAATTCCGATTGAGAAACTCGGAAGAATTCGTCTTGAGAGGGCCCATAGGATCCGATTTTGATAAAGTTTCGGACTTCAAGATTTCCTTTTTCACCCGGGTACGCTTTACATGTCTTCTGAAAAGAAGAAGTCCAATAGAGAGGAAGAGGAAGGCGCCGACTCCCACAACGACGCCAATAATTATATTCCTGTTATTATGTGACTTTGTCGAATCTGATGATGACTGCGGTGATGTAGTAGGTGGACCGGTATTTCCAGGGGTATCGCCAATGCTAGCAGATGTTGTAATTGAAGGTGCGGCGACACCACTTCCGTTCTGCACCACTACAAAGGCGAGACCCAGTGCCGTATGCTCTCCGTTCCCAAGATATGTTGCAGTCAGTTCGTGAGATCCTTGCGGGAGAACTTCGGTTTGGAATAAATTTTGATTAAGTAAAGCCGTCGTGTTGGTCCCGTCGTCAACAAGACCTGCCAGAGGGAACTGTATTGGAGATCCCCCGTCGATAGAATACTCGGCCGTGGATGCAACAAAAGGCAGGAATGTTGAATACACCCCGTACCAGGTGAGCTGTTGACCTATGCCGATCAGTAATATCTAATGAAAACGGCGCCGCTCAGCTCACCAGTAAATGATACTTTGATGAATGCATTCCCAGCGTTTGTAAGCTGAGCTGAGCCTGTATCGCTTTCAATGACAAAGCCTCCGGAATATGTTATAGACGGATCATCTGCCTCAATTCGAACAGATGCATCAGTCAAATCGGGCGGGCTGTTGGGCGAAGGAGCGTATAGGATGTAGTCGAAAAAGATGGAAGAGCCAGCGGGATTTGAAATATCAACCACAAGGGTGTGCTGGCCATCCGACAGATTTCCACTGTCGCAAATAGGCCAGTTGTTCTGCGCAGATGGCGGCGTGTTCGTACCCACTACTTTGTTGTCTACTTTACAGCTCGCTATGGGATTGGAACCGCCCGACGACGGTGGGATATATGATACTACGACCACTATATCAAAACCTAAAATTGTAGTAGTAAACCGGGATCGACCTCAGACGACCTTGAAAGTCAACTAACCTTCAAAATTGAAAGAAATCGTGCCATTGTTTGTAGTTCTTAAAGAAGACGATACAGGAGATCCCATGGTTCCAACTTGAAACATACTACTTGATCCTGGAACGCTACTCCATGCATTACCACTGGGCCCAAAATTTATCCGCGAATCATCATTGGCTAGTTGAATGAAACGTGTAGGACTTGTTGACATGTGTGATTAATACCGAGTCCGTAAAATGTTAGGGGCGGAAAGAGGTCAGTAATGCCAAGTGGGGGTCGGGTGGGTTGGATAGGAAAAACTTGTTCAGCGTTATTCGCATAACGTGATCTTCTACTAGTAAGCAGTTGAGCTGAGACGGCACCGAGAATCTTTGCATCACCTCTATCAATCAATGCTTGACATCGGTTAAATACAAAATGACGAGTTCGGGAGAAAACGACCATGTAAGAAACGGTTTCTGGGGTAAAATGCGTATTAGGATCTCAAGAGAAAAAGAATTGCGAAAGAGAGTCGCATCGTCGAAGAAAACTTACCTGACTAATGTTGGATATCTGTTTTGTGTATGAGATTGCTATGGCGCATAGTATGATTATCATATGGGTCATCCGGCCCAGCCTTCATACTTGTAAAACCCGTTTTCTTTCTAATGCATTGTGTTTGTTTGTAACTTGTTTGAAAAAAAACTTAATTAAAAACAACTCTCAGATCAAACATTCGGCTTACCCGCCTTATCATCTCGCCTTTGGTGCATTCTGTCTAAATACACGATGCTCAATCCCTGAGGAACTTAAGGTTTGCCTTCGTTTCGCCTTTGTTGACGACGGACGTGGTCCACGAACACGTGACATGAAGTCACGCGGTTGCTAATCTGGCTTAGTCGGCCCGGTCGCCATTTATTCCTCCAACTCGGGAGTCGTACCAGTGGGTGAGCAGCTAAGATTCTCGCCTACTTTGTGTATGGAAAATTGGTAAAAAGTTGGACCATACGCATAAAATGCTGCCGTTGTTCGTTAGACATGTTTCAACAATACCTTTGTCCCACTGCCACCGTCCACGTCTTTTCTTGTCCTTTCTTTTCCTTTGTTTCACAAGAGAAAAAAGGAAGCTTGCATGATGCAACGCACGTTTTGAACCATATAAACATGAGCCATTCTACATGATTTAGCTGTCACCTTTTTTACAAGATTCCGGTTCAAACTTCAAATACTTGGTAAGATTTAGCTCAAGCTTCCGTTTCGCTCAATGCTGACGATTTGCATCCAGTTCTTCTTCAATTAATTGATTACGCTTGCGTAAAGTTGTCAAACTAGGTCTCCTTGCCGTTCGTCTCGAAAATACGTACTAATGTCAAGGAATCCTTGGAGAACCGAACCTTATTTTGGCCCTGTTTTCGAACCGAAGCCAACCCTACTATCAGTGGATTCAGGTAAATAAAATCTTAAGAAGGGGTTTACTCTTTAATCACCTATGACATTCAAGCTGCATCGCCTTTTAAACCATGGGTCGCTACCCGAGCCCAGCCTCATCCACACGCTTTCGCGGACCACCCGGCACATACTGCACGTGCGAAATGGCTAGAGGTGTATGAAAGGAGAAGAATTGAAAAAGAAGAGTCTAGAGACATAGTTAAGGTTGCTCCCCGGAAGATGAGTCGAGAGACCAAACCAATTCACGGCCGGTTTGACGCGTCCGTACGTCACGAAACGGGCCTTCTTACGCCACCTTCCGAAACGTAAAAGACCACCGCTGAGATAATTATTCGAGTCTTGTCAACTGCCGACATTACTGAGCTCTCATAAAATGGGAACCGGCTAAGAAGATCATTCCATCGAGGACTTGAAGAAAACGTCGATTTTTAGGGGAAGGAAAGATATTTTATAGCTGTTAATGCTTCGTTCGATGTATATATGTTTGGTACACGTATTTATCAGCTCAAACATGCGTTTTGGATTACCCTTTGTCGATACCATTTAGAAGTCCTTGATAAGAGCATTCGGGTGGCTCCGATGCTGTCTAAGCGCGGATTGCTGGCAACGAAATCCAGTCGTGACACATGTGACGTTGCCGAGGTTTTCTTCTCAGCGCACGGTCCTCCAATGATGCTTGCCTTTCTGAACGCCTCAACCTCAAGCTTCATCGATTCATCTTTCCCCCTTCTGCACTCTCAGACTGTCAAATGCTCATGGCAGTATGAGGAAAAACTAATAACACGTCGTCACATTCACCCACAAGATAGCGAATTTTTCCGGCCGTCGCGTACCTCAAAATCTCAAATCTCATCTTAGTTTCACATGCTATCCATAATCGGCTACTACATACTTAAGGAGTGATTGAGATTGCAAGATACATCCTAATAATGCAAGCCATGCTATGACTCTAGTATGATCCGCTGCTGTGCGAAGTTGGGATGACGGTCGTTCCTTGTTCCTTCCTCCTCCAACTCGTCAGCTTAACTTTGTTAGGATGATCCCACCCTTACATTTCCTCGCGCCCATTCAGATCTAATGTCGGCCAGTGATTCTATCGCAACAAGGGTGCCAGTTCAAGTTCGGCATCAAGGTATTTCATAAAAAGTACGTCTGTTCATGAAATTCCCGTCTCGTTTGATTCAAGACTTCTTTCAGTTTGGCACTAATGGGCTGTATAGGTCATACGCTTAATCAATCAAGTCGACATGGAAATCTTGTGATTTCAGTTACGAATGCAGATCTCTTTGGCCAGGAACAAACTAGGCGTTTGCAAAACATTTTGCCAGAATGAAGTCCCGAGGATTCGGCACCGAGCGATGCAGTGGTGTGTATCCCATTAAGCACAGCAGTGGGTGGTCAAAGCTGAACACAGAATGTGCGGCTCTCGTGTGTAAAGCCAGAGGGATGCGATCCGTATTGGATGCGGTGTAAGCATGCCGAGTTGGATTGAATCAGTGATCGACCTCAATCAGTCGTAGTTATCCATTATCAGCTAGAATTCTTCACAACTCGCAATCCTGTGTGAGTTTTAATATACATACGTGTATCGGTCGACAATAACATTTACCTTCTAATGATTTACGTAGCCATGACGGTCTGATAGGCGACGTTTGTTTGACGATTGAGCGTTCAAACTCTTGTGTTTATTGGACCGGATAACCCGGACTGACATCAGTTCCGTCTGATCTCCCTCCGCCAGAGCTCGGAATTTCAAAGATCTTAGTTCATCGCAGTAAGATGAGATCCTAATATGAGTTAAACCGATGACTCTAATCACAGAAGAACTTATCTTCTGTATTTAAAAGGCTCCACTTTCCCCTAAACCGCTATCGATCTTTTTGACTCTTATTTCCTCCTTCACCAGTAGCATCGCTGTGGTGCCATTGCCTTATATCTTAGAAACTGTCATAATCTAACACACAGGCATCTGCCATTCAGATTTTTATTTATTATTCTCAAAAATGAACAACACGACCAGTAATATGACTGAAGCTCAGGATGCCGCCATGATGGATGCTTTTATTCAAGAAGTATTTGAAAGGTAGCAAACTGTTTTCTACAATGACACAAAATATTAAGTCTATGTATAGTAATGTTTTTGGACTGTGTCTTATCAGCAATCTAGGTGAGCTGCCCAAATCTTGATTAGGAGAAATTGATGACCTGAATCTGTAAACCCATAGTGCTTGTAACATATGCTACCATACTAAGTTTTGGACGAGAAGTCGAATATATCTGGTCCAAGCGATTCAGTGTACCAACGTTCCTTTATATCTGTGCAAGATACGGGACCTTGATTGGTGAAGGGCTCAATATCCCCGTTCAATTCTTACCGGTGAGTAAAAATATTTTTAATTCTCGACGACCGTAAGTACTGATAGGTTCAATGGTCCTCTTCAGGGAAGGTACGATTCTGTTCTCACTTGACGAAACCAGAAAGCTGAAAAAAAGGAAGGGCTTGTAATGATCTCGCTGATGCCTCAAATGTTATGACTCTTCTCGCATATTTTGGTGTTCAAGGTTAGTGCAACAGTGTTTGCTGGGTGTGCATTCATAACCAAATCTACATAAGGTTTATTGGTCGCCCGAGCATATTCTCTCTGTCGAGGTAATAAGATTCTGGGTGGAATTTTATTGTTCAGTGTCCTGGCGGGCGCGGGCATACTACTTTTCGGTAAAAGGACTTCTAAGTTGACTGGCTGAGAGAATCTAATAAACTGTTCCTCAGAACTAATCGTATTCAATGGATGTGTTCCCGTGTTAGTCAGTCAAACAGTTTTATCCCATTTCCTACTAACGTTATAATTATAGTGCCAATGGTACATTCACATTCTATGCATTTGTTCCTAATCATGAGCGGCGTCATCGGGCTCTTTGATTGATTTGTTTACATTTCAGAGGAACTGAGTCTAGTCGGACTTCTTTCAAATATTGTCACCGTTGTTACCGATTTCATAGTATTCGGAGTCTGCTTGTGGAACATTTGGGGAACCTGGAGATTAAAGCGTGAGGCTGGAATTCAAAGCAACCGGGACCTCGTTTCCATATTCCTGTCACAGAGTGCGTCTCAATAATACTCCTGGTGAGATCTACTCTAATGAGTTAACTTAGTTTTCTCGAGAATATTGTGAGCATATGTATTTATTTGAAATGCATTATCTTCATTCATCTTCGTACTAAGCTTTGTGATTACTGTGGCCATTACCAGCATAATCGTTCATCAAGCAGTAAGTTTACACTTGGCGTTTATCCCAACTCTAATTTTCCATCTAGGGGGTGAATGTAAGTGCCGACATCAATGCATTCAGGATTCAATCCGATACAGTTTTTTTTTGCCACTAATAGAGCCCGGTACTTAACATTCTAATTATTTACGAAAACAGGTAAGACTATCTGGTTTTTTCTGAAGTTGTTTACTCCATTCTCATTCTCATTTTGATTCATAGTCTATCATCTATTTTGGTTACTGGGTTTACATTGGACCTTCGTCAACGTAACTCCGAAGAAATAGAAGCCAAAAACATAACGTTGCCAACACTGCAAATTCAAACCGTCCTGCAACACGTGGACCGATCTATCATTGTGGAGCTAGGTGATCATGCCAACAACTCGAATCGTGCTAGTGCCACACTTGAGGCAGGAGATAATGATGGTCTCGATCCTGAAGTCTTCGGAGACGAATCATCGGATGGTGCTAGCGACTCGACGTCTATTCACACTCGTAGGGATCCATATATGGCCGCTGTTTGATGCGATACTTGGTATTTGCGCGCACAGATAAAGTCGTTCTGTGAATTATTGTGCATCGTTTTACTTCTAGGGTTTAAAGAAGAATAAGGTGTTATTTTTTGTAGGCTTTGTAATTATATGACCGGCCGGGTCTGTATCGAATAATCTGATATATCGTGTATCCCCTATATGTAGCCTCAGTTGGGCTGGGTAGAGTGAACTTCGAGTTCCGTACGGCTACGGAGGAGAAAGTGATTCTAAAATTCGTACATCGTCCAATTGTCTTCGAATTGCCACAAATTGATCACCAGAATCAAGATATCATGTCGACCATTCTCAGCATGAATCTGATTCAGCGCAAACAAAGCACGTGTGACATTCGTCAGTGACACGGTGACACGTGTCGTTTTGCGCCATGACGAAGCGATGACCTCGGTCCTCAACTGCATCTTAGCTCCATCATTAGAACAATCTCTGCTGTGCGGTTAGAAACACTTCTCAAGAGTGGAGTGAACAGCCACGTTTGCCATTCACCAAAAAGGACGCGTCAGAGATAGAAGCAAACTTTTCATCATCGCAATTTGACTCCAATCCAATTGCCGCTTGTTATGGTCCGTAATACGCTAAAAATCTTTATTCTAGGGTATTTGGTCTGAGGCTACTAGTTATACAGACTACTAATCGCCTTCTACTTTGGTGGGTGATTTCACTACTATGTACCGCGATATGATCCGATCTTGACTGACGCACTTCAAAGAAGTCGCGGATTGTCAATCATTTATGATGGAAGAATCGGCCAAGGACGAAGGTGCCCATAAACTGTCGAAGCAGGCTCTTACTTTTTTGTCAACTGGTCGCCTCCCTTCGAAGTTTCACGTTCATCGTTTCCTGTACGCACGTACGGGTTGAAACTGGCCGTGAAAATGGAGTAAATCCATCGGGCCAAAGTCATATGTTCTCGAAGGATCAGAGAATTGAACATACCAAACAAACCCCGGCAATCAGCGGAGTTCGTCATTGTGGGCACCGTAGAACCTCTCACGTTATGTGCTGATAACGAAATTCCGCAGACGAATGGAGTATATAATTTAATTTCTTCCATTCTTTCCATATCATAACAACTGTTCATAGCAACAGACAATCGAAGCCTCGAAACCTGAGAGAAGAAGTCGCTACAGGGCACAGTTTTTTTCGTAATCGGCACAAGCATATTCATTCCGTAGGCCTAATTCAATTAACCAACGATTGGTTCGGAGTTGAGTTGCGGCTTGTAATACGAAGAAGGTGCAATTTCTTTGCCACTATCTTTGTAGCAACTTGCTGATGTTGTGCTGCTGATAGAAGAAGGGGACAAGGATTTTAATCAACGAGACAACGAGATCATCTTTCAAGCTGAGTGGCACTCAGCCTCGATAAGGATAGCACGGACCATCCTCTGTTTTATTTGTTGTTTTACGGAATGTAAATTTGTCAAGGGTTTAGGCAAAATGGTTTGTGTTAATCACTCGTGGTGCAGTTCAAAGCAAGCAGCAGAGTAAGGAAAGCGGTGAAAACGTGCGGCACTGAGTACAAAAACTGGAGTTTCATCCTGCTATAAATGAGATGATGTAAGGCCTCAACTCAGGAATGCTTCTTCTCTTTCAGTATTTATAATAGATTGACTAAGGTTTTCTCTCAAGCTCAAGCTTCCGGTCTTCATTCTTTTAATCGTTTTCTTCTTTCTTTTTATTGCAAGCAGCCTGGTGCTGTCTCCTTCCTCAGTCGTTGATTTTCGAAAATGAACAATACGCTCGGTAACATGACTCAAGCCATGCAGAGCATGAGCGAAGGTTTGATACAAGAGGCATATGAGTTGTATGGAGTTCTTTTCTTATGTCGTGAAACCCGTTCGAAATACTCATTCACTACGGTATACTAGCTATATCCTCCAACTGGGTCTCTTTGCCAGTTTAGGTGAGTTCCTCAAATTTACATGTACATATATGGAAGCTTAAAGACGAACTCGGATATTGAAGCACTATCATTATATGCTGTCATCCTTGGATTTCCGCAAGAGATTGAATACATTTGGTTCAAAAGATTTAGTCTCCCGGCCGTACTTTACATATTCACGAGATATGGTGCATTGATTACGGCGGGGCTTATCATCTGGGATGAGTTTTTACCGGTGAGCAGCGGAATATTGAGCACCAGTCCCTCTTGAAACTGATTCCTATTGTCCCGAAATCTCGAATAGCTGGGAAGGTAAGAGCTTACATATGATTATAGAATTCATAATTCAGGAACCACAGCACTTGTAATAATCTCGCCAATGTGATTAGTTTTCTCGGTCTTTTGGAGTATATTGGCTTCAGAGGTCATTACGCAACTCATGTTATTTCCATTCGGCTTTGTTTAATACTGATTCAAGGTTTATTGATTGCCCGTGCTTACGCCCTTTGTAAAGGAAATAAGATAATAACGGTTGTTTTAGCCTCGACTCTCTTTTTGGGACTGGGTTTACAAATATATCGTAAGAAGATTTTCTTACAACCTCTCTCAGAATTCATGTTCATCCTTTTCTCAGAATCTATAGTACTACAAGGGTGTTTTACAAGGTTAGTCTCTTTAACATGAATGCTCGCTCTACATTGTTTCTCATTTTTTTAGTTCTAGTGTCACTGGTATATATGTTCATCAAATTTGACAAGATTGATCTCTGAAAATTGACACATTTCAGACGAGATAGTTCTGGTTAACTTTCTAACAAACATTCTCAATATCGTTAGTGGCTTCATAGAGCTCATAATATGCTGGTGGAATATATGGGGAACTTGGAGATCAAAGATCAGAGCTGGAATTAGAAACGGTGATGACCTTGTTTCCATATTCCTTAAACAGAGCAAGTTTCAATAAACTATCCTGCGCGATCATCTCATATAGTTCAATTAGTTATCTCAGGAATACTGTAAGCACATAAAGCCAAATTTCTGTGAAGATGATAGTCCTGATGCTCTTCTAGCTTCGGAGCAACTTTATCCACCATATTTGCAATTATACAAGTCGTAGTGAGTACTGTACATACTCTTGCTATATGTTATTAAATTCATCCTCAGTTCTCGGATGTAAGTCTGATTTCGGTCGGGATATTGTCTTGTCTTTATCTATGATTAGAACGCTGCATCCGATATGTTAGTTGCCTTCGAAAACAGGTACAACAAAATGATTTTCTCTGTAGATTTTCTGTTTAATTTTCTATCGAATAGCTTTATAGCTATCTTGGTTTCCGATTTCGTTTTGGATCTTCGTCAACGCAATGCTGCGCTGATGAAAGCCAGCAACATATCCCTGCCAACACTTCAGATTCAAAGTGTTCTACAACAAGTTCACCAGTCTCTCTTGGAGGAAATGGGTGATCAAGAGGAAAACATGAATTTGGATGTTGGAAACGGCGATTTTGATAATCCTCCTGAACTACCGGCGGATACCGGCCAACCTACTAAAGCCGTTCAAGATCTGGATGACCACCAGTCTGGAGCAGATCGTGTGTAACATTGGCAAATGTACTCACATTCTATCTAAACTTCTAAATAAATTTTGTATGGTTAATTAATGCGAAATGTTAATTTCTTCATGAGAGGCATACGCGTTGCTCTCTGGAACGAAACACTACACGATACATTTACTCACTTGCGAATTATGTTCTTGGAATGTTTTATTAATATCTGTAATAAACGGGTAAACCACAAGTATAATGGCTAGGTATCCTTAAGCTTTTGAATGATGCGCCAGTCGTTTTTATATTTGCTCCTTTCATGGACCTTAAGTAATAAGTATTGGTGAAAATCCGATGGATCTTGGAATCGTACGTGTTACGTGTAATATTTGTCGTCGTCGTGAATAGAAAAATAGATTCTCTCAGCTGTAAACAAATTACAATTGTCCAATCCTTGCATGGTATGAAATGATGTTATATTTATTGGCGACGAAGTTGGACAAATACCTTGGACACTCTCTTTTGAACTTCTACTAGCTATAGTAGTTACCTTTTCCATCGCGGCACGCGGCACACCGACATACCCCAGGTTATCGTCACATCCAATTTAAGGCACATCAGGTTCATGAGAGATTGAATCAAAATGACCCATTCATCGTCGGAATTAAATTGATAAAATGTTGTAGTGTATTGTGCAAAGCAAAGAACAATAAATGAGTGGCGAATTTTAGACGTCCAGTGACAACCTTTTGAAGCGCCCGTAACCGATTTGTCACAGTATAGCAAGCGCAGCGCGCATGCGGCATAGGCTTGTAGGCCGACACTTCCAACCATTTCTTGACCGATGGAGAGTAGACTGGCACACTACTTTTTTGGTCTCAAAGATGAGATAGAGTGAGTCCCATTTTTTTCTGCTGCACGTGTAATAATAAACAGGACCACTACTAGATTAAAGTCGGACGATCTGACACTTGGAACCATACACGAAATACACCAAAATCTTGATTCCCTGATCCTCCGATTGAACAATATCCGCAACTCCAAATCGGGCATAAACAAACTTCCTCTTGATATTCTCTACAAAATTTTTACATTAGCAGTTTACGACTCCCCTATTCCTAAAAAGGCCGCGTTGAATATATCGCAGGCATGCGAACATTGGAGGAAACTCGCGCTGGGATCTCCCACTTTATGGGCGTTCATAGATCTAAACGATTCTACATCGCTTCTCGATTTATTCATAAGGCGCTCAGAAAATGCACCTCTCGCGCTATCGTGGTCCTGGAGAATCGTTCGGGGAGCCCGCACTGAGTTTGAGCAAATCCCGTCAAAATATTTCTTCTCTCATGCGAACTCAATTTTATCTCGTGTATGGTCCTTGGACGTACAATTACCGTTCGCTAAACTCGCTCAATTTCATCATATCATCCGTAGCTCTGGATTGCCACTCCTCCAGCTACGACATTTGAATATCTCCCGGCAGATCAAGGACTTCACAGATGTCCAATTCGAAGAGCAGTCACAACTAATGAACTCGGTGAACACCTCTCATTTCTACCAAATCAGCCTGGCTGGATTAGACTTTGTATGGGGCAAGCTTCCACACAACCATTTGACACACTTCAGACTCGCTTATCCAACCAATCCCCCCTCCTTTTTACAGCTGTTGACTTTTTTGTCAAACTGTCCTGTCCTTCTTGTGCTAGATCTTGCTTTTCGAGATGGCGACTGGACAGAAATCATGACGACGTCAAAAGATCCGGCGCCGATGACCAATGGACTAGTCCTTAACCTTACTACTCTCAGACTAGCAGCGAATGGGCCCTCGAGCTATGACTTTTTCCAACAGTTCTCGAAGCATATTCGAATTTCAAAAGCTTTGTTTCAGTTTGAGCTAAGCTGCGATCGGGGACGGAGCGCCAACATAGCTGGAACCATACCTTTCTCAATCTTTGAGGCGATTCCGTCAGGAATATCCTCGCATTTATCAAATATGGTATATTTGGATATACATTTCCTAGAAAACGAAGGATATTTAGCAATATGCGCAGACTCAGCTGCTGAAAGTGCCAATTCTAGTCATTGGAATTGTCATTGCTCGTGTTCGTTTATCATTCGGTGCCAGGGAATCCTCATCGACAAACCTGTTATTCTCGAACTCATGCACAGTATGCCACAAATAAACTATTTTGTATTACGAGGCGATGTGTGGTTATCTTCCACTCCACATAATGATATGCGGAGTCTATTGCCATCTCTTCGGTCCCTAAAAGTGGTTGATTGGCCCGGGGCGGTGTTGGCGTCTCTACCAACAAATTTTAAACCGAAAGAACTTATATTAGATTTATGGCAAGGGAGATGGCAAGAGGAAGAGTTAAAGGTCATGACAGATCTTGTTTTAGAAAGGGGGGTTGAACTTTTGTTATTATTGGCCGACCCAAATGACCCACGACTGTTGGAGGCTACATCTAACCTGCGCGAAAAGGGAGTTACTGTGGTCTTCGAGGATGTAGCGTTTCCTTTCATATAATGTATCCGCGTTTTCAAATGTAGTAGTTTTTTCTAAGCATAAAAAAGGCGGGAGAAGCTGTCTTTAAATGCCGGACTCGGTCCAAATACTTTAACGACTATAGCTCCATAAAAAAAAAAAAAGGCGGGAGAAAGAACCTTGAGTAACGACTTGGATAAACTTGTTGACTATTTCTTATATATGTTCAATATGACGTTTAAAACCAAATGTGTTCTTCAGACCTCTTTTAGGAGGGTTATCCAGCAACACTTGTGGGTACGAGCTAATTATAGTACATAAGTAGTACGGAAGTGCTACGAAACGCCGACTTTTGATGTTGCGGAGCAAGGTGGTTTGGGCGCTTTTGCCTTACTCAGCGTTTACTGGTTCCGTATTCTTGACATCGCCGTGGCCCAACGCTCCGCACCACCTTCGGGGCATTTGGGCCGAATGATAGTCCTATGTATCTCAATGGTGGAATTGAGTTTACACACGTCATGGCAAGATGTTTTTCCCTTTCATTTACCAACTAAGAGTGCTCAGCCTGTCACTTTTGTTTAAGCTTGGCTTTTTCAACTGTTTCGCGCGCGCTTAGCTAACAAAGCCTGTTCTACTGGAAACGAATTTGGGATAAAAGGCGAACCCGCAGGTTGTTATAAAAATAATATTCGGGCAGGCAGGAGCTATCGCCGTGCAGCTTTCAAACCCCGGGCGGGGCAGGGCGGCTCGGGCTGGCATGAGGACAGAAACTGTCAGAGACCTGAGTCAAACTTTGATCCGCGGCGGTACGCCCAGCAGGCTCAAATCATTTAAAATGGCTCTGAATAGCTCTGAATCTGCCTTCCCCGATCACAACCCTTCTCACTGCGTCTAGGACATACCTATACCGAACCCTCCTATGTTCAAGAAACAGCTACCATTGCCTCCGGGCCCTAAACCTTTACCTTTAATCGGGAATGCTAAAGACATGCCGAAGACGAAAGCGTATGTGACATTCGCCGAGTGGGCAAAGACATATGGTTCTGTTTCTTTAAAACCGAGCTATGAGTTACCTTAACTGACTCGTCCTTTCAGGCCCGATTGTACATCTTGATATCATGGGACTTCACCTTATCATCGTTAATGACCTTAAATGTGCGTATGAAATGCTTGAAGGCAAAGGGAAACTGTACAGCAATCGGCCAACTCTCGTGATGGCTGGTGAATTGGTTGGGTGGGACCAAAGCCCCGTTCTCATTGAATCCAACGACACCTGGGCGACTCACCGCAAACACTTTGCGAGTTTTATGGGAACCGCTGCAAAAGTCGAAGAGTATGAGCCCATATTAAAAGAGGAGATCAAGACCCACTTGAATCGCCTTGTAAAAACGCCCGAAAACCATATTGACCTCTTTCAATCGTGAGTAAAAACACATTCCATGTTCCGGATCAGACACTGAAAGTTTCGAATAGATACGCTGGTGCTTGTTTCCTAAGACTTGTGTATGGTTATAAGGTCGTTGATGAGAAGGACCCTTTTGTGATGATCGTCAATGATGCTATGGACGGATTCTCTAAAATGACAGAAAGTGGTGCTTTCGCCGTCGATATTTTCCCTGCACGTAAGTGACACTTGAGCTCTAAAATCACTCACTGCCGAATTATTTTATCATAGTTCGTCATGTTCCGAAATGGTTCCCCGGCGCTGGCTGGAAGACAAAGGCGGCGAAGTATCGTGAAGAGGTAGAGAAAATGCTCAAAGGTCCATACGAATGGGCGAAAGAACAAACGGTAGTTCTTTTGCAAACTTTTATAAATGACGTGATTGATAATCAACTATTAGAAATCGGGGACGGTCACATCGTCCTTCGTTACAGACATCCTGAAGGAAGAGAAAGATTTGACACCCGAAAAAGAGAGAATTATACAATGGTCTGCGGCTGGAATTCACGCAGGTACGCTGACTTTTACTGTTATGCGTACGGTTCTAATATCTCTTAGGCGGATGTCTTACTGTATAACAACTTTTTTTTACATTTTGAACAAGTACTCACAATCTCTATACGATATTAGACGGGCGCATCTCTGTCCAACTTTTTGCTAGGAGTTGTTAGACACACCACCGAATTACAAAAAGCTCAAGCCGAAATTGATTCTGTTGTTGGAAGAGATCGTTTACCAACTTTAGCTGATCGTCCCAAGTTGCCCTACTTTGACGCCCTGTGCGCGGAGATACACCGCGTGTATCCAATTGGCCACATTGGTGCGCGTTCAATGTTACACAAAGTGCTCCATGATTCGTGCTAAATGTTTTGTCATTCCGCTGTAGGTTTGCAACACGTCCCCATGGAAGACGATATCTATAACAATTATCTCATCCCGAAAGGTTCAGTTATTATCCCAAACACATGGTATATTTTGAACTCTATTTTTTCACAAAAGCATTTATCACAGCTCTTGTCTTACAGGTGTTTCTTGAATAACGAAGAGATGTATCCCAACCCCCAAGAATTCAACCCAGATCGTTACCTTTCTGCAGAGCGAAAAGCAACTGATCCGCGTGATTTTTCATTCGGTTATGGTATTAGGTAACGAACGCACACTACTAGTCAAGCACATGAGCACTTCTATTTACATTGCACCCATGTTTTTCAGACGTTGCCCAGGTGTCCATCTCGCACAAGCCATGCAATGGCTAGCACTATCAACGTTGGTTGCTACGTATGACATCAGGCCTGTCATGAAAGACGGAAAACCTGTTATTCCTCCTGCTAATTTCAAAGAAGGCTTGGTAGCGTAAGTTCAATTTAATTAATCTTAGGCGAAGATCATATGCTCATTTGTGATTAGTCTTCCTGAAGATTTTCAGTACGTTATTACTCCAAGAACAAGTTCTTGATGATTTGATCTTCGATATTTATTACTCGGATGTGTACACTACTTCTATGCCACTCCAATTATAATGATTCATGATTCATTTGTCGGTATTGTTACGTGTTCCGCCTTTCCCGGCTGTTTCCGAAACTGATCATTCTTCAATTCAACTCGAAAAACCTGTACCACACTATCATATCTAAATTCCAATCCGGGGGTCTTCCAAGGTATGTGATGTACTCTCATAGCACTAGCTTTCAAATATCACAATTGAGACCAAAAAACTAAAACTAAAACTACGTATATATTGATTATCGTTGGTACCAGCGGATGGATCAAGTCAAACGCGACCCAAAATTATATCTGCAGCTATAATGCAGTTAACATATTAACCGAAGTATTCAAACACGGTTAGTTGACTAACCTTTCTCCGCTATACCATAGGCAATACCTATTAGTATATTCCCGTCAGTCAATGGCATCAGCGATTATCTTACATAAGAGACATACATTGGGTATGCACTCCGACTACCAAAGGAACGATGGAAAGATCACACACTCGAATATTTTTTGTGCCCCAAATCTATTGATTGATTCGTAAATCACGTTAGTTAGTCGATCATTTAATTATAACCTCCCGAGTCTAAGATCTACCTTGAGGGAAGAATCAACGACACCACCGTTTTCTCTCGGAAGCATTGACAGAGTGCTTGATGTGTCTGAGGACGGGGTTTATTCAGATACTTCCCAATATAAAGTGATGTTGCAAACCACATACGCCACATTGAAAGTATATTTTGGCGGATGTGTTCTATATATTAGTGTTTAGCCAACAGACGAATCCGACAGGTGAAAAACTTTGAGAATAATTATACCTTTTACTTCATCATCAGTACTAACTGATAATCCAGGGTTTGCCTCTTTTGCAACAATACTTTTTAGTGGTTCAATTGAACCTAAAGCTCGAGTGAACTTGAAAAATTCTACGAGGATATCGAGGTCAACCTCCTCGGCCAAATAATTTCCATCTAAAGCGGCCTCGACGAACGGATCCTTACAGGTAATGTTCTTTGACACGGTCATTTAGACGTTTCATCTGAAGGGAAAATTGGCAATGCTTACAGCAGTCCCACGAGACCAAGGTGCCGCCACGACACATACAAAGGAGACATAGCGCTTCCCTAACTCGACTTGATCTACAAAGATTCAGCTAAGGGATCAGAAAATATCAGATAGAACGAACTAATGAATCCATTAAATATTGGGTTGGTTATTATTTCACCATCCGGCATCTCTGGATTTTTCAATCTTTCAAGCTGAATCTTGTATTGTTCTTGAATTCCAGGGTGAGAAACCAACTCATTGCTGGCTAATCTTTCCTCCAGTTTGGAGATGATCGTCTCAGCTTGAGGAGAGATTGTTTGTAAGGAGGTGAACGCTATCCCAGAAACTGTGAAGGAAAGGAGTCCATCTTGCTTCTGCTGACTGCGTACGATTAGGTTCTCGAGACGATCCTTATAAAGATGATTGATGCATCAGACTGACTAAAGCTCATGAGATTTCTGAAACGCCACAGGATCTGACAGCATATCAAGGGTTTGGATGTTCACGTCGGGCTTCAGCTCTGAAATCCCACAATAAAGCTGAAATATGGAAGATGATTTTGGCATATACCCACCAAATGCAATGCTGGCATTAGCAAAATGCTCTTGTAGATTGGCGCCAACTCCGGGAAGGTTGACTCTAACGTCAATCCCAAGGGGAGTAAGAATCTCCGGATCCCCAATACCGCTTAGCTCAAGGATCTGGGGAGATTTAATAGCACTACCAAAGGATCAAAAGAATTAATCGGAGGTAGGAAGGCTCGCGAACTGACCCCGCGCATAAGAGTACTTCTTTACTACTGTAAGCCACATATATATCATTTTTGTATTTGAATTCTACTCCCTTCGCAGAAACGGGTTCATTGGAGTCATCGTCGAGCAAAAGTCTGGTAACGTAGGCCTCTACTAAGATGCTGAGATTCGATCGTCCTATGCTAGGTTGTAGGTACCCCTGCCATAATAGAAATAATTGATGAGATTCTGCAAGAAATTTACAGGATGACAGAAACATGCCGTAAATGCACTTGATCGCGTTAATGTGGCTGGATTGACTGAGGAAGCAGAACACCAGGTTCCGCAGTATTCCCCGTTAACCTGTTATGTCATGATTCAACGAGATGGTTTTCTCTAGAAATGTACTTAGAGTTACAGCGTCTTTTAATATAGGAACACCGGCGTTGTCTAGAGCCTAGCGAGAATGTTAAGTTCGTCTGCTAATAACATGGCAGTGAAAACGCTCGCGGGTGCATACAGCTCTGATAATTCGTTCAGGGCCAGAGGGTCTGCCTTCAAACGATATAGAGATAGGTCCTATTACGCGCGGTTAATATCCCACTTCTTGACATGTATTCAGTGAATACCTTCTTTGCCATACCAAGAGGTTTCAACAACCAAATCGGACTCGCGCTCAATAATGTCTTTTGAAGGCAAATGAAAGCTGCAAAATCCAAGTCAATGAAGACCACTACATAATACCTATTTCTGAGTTACCTCTCTGCTTTCTTGATGTATTGAATAAAGTTCTCATATGTCCATCCCGGATTCCCCAGACGTTCCCAGGCTAAGTAGTTAAAAGTTAAGGAACTAGGGTTTGAGCTGCAGTGTTTCATACCATCAATCTCATCTTTTCCTGGACGAGTCCATGCCATGAGATTAATGTTCGAACTTCCTCCAAGACCTTTGCCCCTGTGCAGTAATCGTGAAACACGAAATCGCATAGTTAGCTATTTCTACAGACCTGTTCCATGACAATGATTTTCCTCCGAGCCTTGTTTGAGGCGTCTAGATGACTTTGGATATCCCTACGAACAAAAAAATGAGTATCAAAAAATGCTTACCGTCCGGAAGATCCAGTCATAGTCAACATTTCCTAATTGCCTGAGATATCCGGTGGGTGTGTCTGTGGGAAATCAGTGCCCTGAGATCTTTTCATTATTATGCAAAAGCGTACCGATAAGGGGGTCGCTGACATGCAACTTGCCTGCCTCGAGGACTAGGACTGTGATTTCAGGATTTTCGCTCAAGCGAGCGGCAAGGGTTGAACCCGTAGTCTATCAACTTCAAATGAGAACTCAAAGCAAATATTGGTACGACCTACACCGCCCCCTGTATACCGCTCAAGTTATCAGTCACTAGTCACTGATAATATTATAATAGCATGAATCAGTCCTTACCAACAATAATATAATCAAATTGCTTGTTTGCAATATCTTCAATGTTGGAGCACGTTGTCATTGCTGGTCCGCGTATCGAGGTCAATGGTGATAATTGTCCTCACTGTGGATTAGATGATAAAAAGGATGGTGTAACCCAATCAATATAAATGATTCAAATTCGGTAATTGGGGACAACGGCGCACTAAATTTGTACGCGGCGTATGCGCTCAAGATAAACCGAAAATAAAACTTCTTCGGAAAATGATCGAAGCACGGTGAAGATGGATTTTTGGTTAGACAGGTACCATCTGTCGACCCCACTTTGAAATCTGTCACCTGAGACAAATTTTCGACGATTTGAAATACCGGTGGGAGATCATCATGATTCAGAGATAGGAATTATTTGTGAAATATGAGTTCCATAGCGACCATGATGGGTAATGTCCGGTTTAAGTAGTTTTTTTTAACCCACTCATGAATGCAGCCATGATCGTTGATTTTGTTAGTTCCGAGATTGAAATCAGTTCTGAAAGGTTTATATCAATCAATTGTAAATGCCCAATGAGCGCAATTAATAATGTTTATCGAGCTCCTCAGCTTACCAAATAATAGGTTGGTCATTTAGCTGTATATGAGTCACCCAACCCTGTCAATGTGAGTTAGAACAACTTTCTCCCAGAATTCAGTTCTAGGTGCATTTTCAAATTTAGAAGCACTGGGTTAAAAGACGGCCAAACCTGCTCCGACCCAACTCGTCCAGTGGTCCTATGACCATCTGTCCCATAAAATGGTTGATTAACTTTGCGCCACCAGATCGGGCATAAAGGGAGACAAACACCCTAAAATTGAATAACCAGGGCCCAATATTACTATCAAAACTCATATCATATGTCAAACCCGCCTAGAAAAAGCCATAATATTCACAACCTCAGAAAATCAATGTTTTCATATCCTTTCAACAGTCTTATACACATATGTTAGGAACCTCTCCAAAACAAAATACTTAGCTACGAAAATGAATAAGATTAGGAATTTGTTGGTACACTGCCTTTAAAAGAACATTGGTGTTGACATGACAAGCTAAACGAGAAGAAAAACCTACATCGCGATACACTCCTTCCATCTTCATTCTTAGAAGTGACTTTCCCATAACCACTTGTTTCTCAGGATTTAGCCAAGACTCCCACAATCGTGTGCCGCGAGGAATTCGAGCGGAGAGTGCATCTCTCACAAGAGCCCATCCTTTCCCATCATGATGAAACCCAAGGACACGAATCAAACGTTGAACGTGACAGTGTATCAGTGTGTGGTAACTTCTCCGATACGCGTCTTCTACATCATTAACCAAGACGCAGTGGCCCGGTAGAGTGTCGATCACTACACCGGTGGATTCGTACAAAGTGGGCGGATGAATGCGAAAACCACCAAAGTCTCGGAAAACGAAGCCTTTGAGTTCACCTGTTTGTTTGTCAAACCGTGCCAAGGTGTTTTGCCCGTGTGCCTCAAACGCAACGCAGTTTACCAAAAGAGGAGGTATGAAAGCGTCGAAGACGAGGTTGACATAGCTATTTGGGAAACTAGTAAGGGATAAAAGAACTGTGTGAGTTTGATCGGTTTCATACCGTTCCAAAAAAGCGTATTTCTTGAATTCATCATCCAATCCCAAAGCAGTAACCACTACTGGAACACCATCCTCCGCATCCTGGTACGCGGATTCTATCAAAACAGCCGCAGGAATAACCCTTTCCCCGTTCTCTTTCCCATTGTAAGTACGTCTCAGCATAGCTGTGCAATGTTTAGCGATTTCTGGGTCTTCGTGATCATAAACTGCACTGGCTATTTCTTTTTCGATGACCAAAATATTTGGATCAATGCATAGTCGTGGGAGAATATCCCGACCAAATTTAGGTGCGAAGTATGCCGTAAAGTGCGAGATGGTGCGAAGAGCAGAAGATATCTTGACACCGACAGCAGTTTTGAGGGTCAGATTATCCGAACAAGGTAATGTGAGTGTGCTAGAATGTCGTATTGATATTATTAGTTTAAGATTTCATTTAGGTCTAAAAATGGTTTCCGGTCGCACCGTATGCTAGCTTGAGCCACAGTTGCCACAAAGTACTCTTCTGGCAGAATAACCGCATCGGGAAACCTCGACTCAATATTTGGTATCTGCAATTCATGAAGAGGAAACAGCACATGATCCGGAACATCCGCTAATGGACGACCAGCGTTCTTCTCGGCGGAATCCCGGAGAGATCGTAGCAGCGCCTCGAATTCTCCTTGTATCAGGAGACGTTCACGCGGTATCCAAGCAAAACGAACGTTGGGCTTGTAATAATCATATTGGCCAGGTATTATTACCGGTAATGGAAAGATGGTTCGACGCGCTCGATGCATCTGCATTTGATTATGATGAGATTTATCCAAATTCGGGTTGTTGATGTAATATATTCCTTACAGGATGTGTTGAATGTCCCTCAACAAGGGCCTTTTCCCATTCCAATTCTGATGATGCGAGAGTTGGTCGTGATATTCGTTCCTCGTATGCTATCCCTAAGAAAATGTTGTCAATAGGCGATAATCCTCAATCCTCAATACTTTAAACGATACTTTGCCACTCCATGGAACTTTTGAGCTCCTTAGTGATACTAATCATACTGACATCGTCGAATTGAATGTCAGCACAGAACTTATTCCATATGTATACGGGATCCAAAGATAAAGGAGATATTGAATATCGCGTATTGTCACATAACTCTTCTGAAAGGTCTGTTATGAGTTGAATCAGGTGAGGTGGCTAATAATGAACAATAAATCTTTAGGAGAGATTGGCTGGAATGAGACGGAACTAACCATTGAAGCATCGGCTTGACGTGGATTACGGTCTTCCCGAATCTCGAATATCCATGGAAGCATATCTGATGGATCCGCCAGGCCGACTTCTGCTGCTACTGCCGCCGCATCGCCAGCTGGCTTCTTGAGAATAGGAGGGAATTGCATCGAAACAAGCAGGAAGACATCCGACGGGTAATACCACGGTCGTCCTACAGGGACACTCGATTTGCTCGTCTTGTTCGATAAAATGACACATGTTCCGCATGTTTCAATCAGGTTTGAGTCCGAGTTAGGACCAATAGGTACAAAAATCGCTTTTAGCAGAGATTCAGTCACCAAGCATGAAAGAAGTCGGGAGGAAACCGCGAATGCTGCGCGGTCTGAGGACGATAAAGAGCGTAATGGATGCATCACTGGGAAGTTCGATTTGCGCGGAGTGGAGTGGGTAAGGCCAAGTCGGTCCTGTATCAACATATTTATATGGCTGAAAGGAAGACGGCTGACAGAGAAATAACATACAAGCGATGAATGTTTTGATCGAGAAGAATAAGAATACAGACGATTTAACCCTCGTCTTAAGTTTACTCCCACAATGGTTGCGCAGTCAGATGATGAACCTATATGAAATTTGGACGTGGTTAATGGCAATTTGGGTGTCTAGCGATATACTAATCAGCCCAAAATTCTCAAGGCGCTGTCGGAAAACCGTGCAAGATTGGAGGAGAATCAGATCCCGAGATGACGATATCTTGGAAACTAAGATTGTGACTAATAGATAAAAAAAAGGCGCTCAGGGACCATAACCCCATCCCGTAATGAACAAAAGGAACCTAGTATCTATTGCAGTTAGTGCTGGGAAATGCTTGTTGCGAATAAGACAGAGAAGCTCGCCTGTATCCTGAATTTCGCAAATAATTTCATAGATGAAACGCTAATGCTTTTCTTCACAATTCCCACTCCGCCAAATTGAACCCAACTCGAAGACTCAGATTATAGATAATGAGAAAAGACGACGGATCTAGTGTGAAAAGAATAATGTTGCAATCCCAAGAACCAAAATTTTTTTTGCCGAGGAATCTATTTCCTATCACGATTTAATCAGATAAGGAACGCCTATCAATGTCTTTTTATCTGATAAAGTCGGAGTTTTGATTACGCGGCAGAGATTCTACGGGTGGCCGTTGCCGAAAAGTGGGTCCTTTTTTTCATGTGGTGGAGAATAGGAATCATCTTCACGATATTAGAAACTCGTCTCTCACGAGATTCAGTTGGTCAGAGTATGTTATGGCGTTTTTTTTTTGTTATGTTAGCACATCGCGGACTGATAGCCGGTTGCAGTACCTCCTAACTAACGCGGACTACATTGGTGATCAAGTCAGATAAATGTCGTTATTGTATAAAGAGCTCTCACCTTGGCCGTAATCTGCCGTAAAAGCTTCATCAATCCATCTTCCATCCAAGACCTCGAGCACGATGAGCGCGTTGCTCTCGTCGGCGTCATGTCTGGAACCATCCGAGCGCGCAGCTTTCGCAACCACAGCACGCCTACTGTCATGTCTTATCACAGAATCTCTTTTGAAAGCGTTCTTCGTACCATCTCACTCCAAAAACGAAAACTTTAAAGGGATCGCGATCGTTCTAAATTCCGATGCTGTCGGTCTATCATCATCAACGGGCCCTGTTCGAACGTCGGAAGAGGTATTCGCTGTGATCCCACTACGCCATATACCTTTCCTGAAGGAGCGTCATATCAACCTTCTCGATCCACTTGATATGCTGCCATATGTTTACGAACTAAAGACGCCAGAAAACGACAGCCATACGACGCCTAATGGATTTTCGAAGGTGAGAGACTACAAATTTGCAAAGAAGCCAATTTGATGGATAAGGATGACGCGATGACGGCTTGTAAGATGGGATGTCTGGGGATGGAGCACGGACTTGACTTGATTGAGCAAGTCTAGGGTCGTATTGCATATGACTCAGATCAAGAACTTGATATTGCGTCCTTGACGTGGCATAGCTGCCGCTGATAGAGCTCGTCAAGGAGAAGCGGCCTTCCCCGTCTTCTCGTAATAGTTGCCTATGGTTGCAAGGATAAAGCATGGGATTTCGTCGGACATCACTTTTACAATATTGTTTTAATTAAAAAAAGGAGTCCTAGCTTCTGACGATCTTTCCAGGCGTTCTACGACGTAGAAGGGGCAATACGAACCGCGATCACTGAGTTTGACATCTCCAACTTTGAGCTTGTTTCGTGTCCTGGTCCGGTACACCTTTGGAAGAAGTATGCACAGCATTCAGGAATTGAAAAAGATCTTGAAATGGACGTGGCTGAAGAGCTTCTGAACTCGATGGAATGGCAACGTGCGTCAATGACGAGTCCCTATGGCTTCATCGAGAACTGACGCCAGATGTTTGGCATCGTACTTTTATAGAATATTCATATGAGAATCCTCCTGTTATGCCAACATGGGAATCGTCGAGCATTGTTTGGGAGCAATGCGTCATTGAAGGCCATCCCACTCATCCTGTCAGTCCCGTTTATCCCGCTATGTTCCGCCCTCGATTTCGAACAGTTTAGCAGATGCATAAGATGCGCCGTACTCTTCCTCCAATTACTCCGATTTCACCGGGTGACTTCAATTGGAAAGAACCCAATATACGGATGATTCTAGTTCCTCGAGACAAGTTGAACATCCAAGGCCCGTGGGACAATTGCGTCTCTCCCATCTTCAATGAAATCTGCAAAGCAGGAAGAGAAGCATCGGATAAACCGCCAAAAGAGATCCTAATCCCCATCCATGAGCTCCAGATTGAGAACATCGTGAAGAAGTTCCCCGAAGCACGTATTCTTCCCAAGGAATACTCACTTACTGCACAGGCACAACAAAGCTTGCGGTAGAGTCTTGAATTAGTGAATATCGTTATGCGTGCTAACTTCTTGCATTAGTTCGGTAATCGTTGAAGTACTGCGAGATACACACCTGAAGCTTGCATTCGGCATACGGTTAACATCTGCTGTACGAACAATATCGCCTGCATCCGCATTCCTAGGACCACGATTCTCCAGCCAAATCGTCCCACACCTTACGTATGACAGGTCTCTTATGATTGTTCAAAAAGAGCTGGCGAGTGTATCCTCAGTTAACCCGGACGGTGAAATAGCCAAACATCTTGCGTGTATCATTCGAGAATGTTATGAAAACACTGCTGAAGCGGTGCATAAAGAACGCGCTATTGTTTGTACTGCACTTGTTGAAACAGGATACAGTGGTAGCGATGAAGAACCTCTAGTGCAAATCGTCTTCGGTCTTGATGACGAAAAGAAGCGAGTTGCGTGGCTGCATAGGTATGCTTCTAGTCGTGATACGCGCAACTGGTTTGATATATATGGCGAAACACGAATTAGATTTGTTGAATTGTTCTTCGCGGCGTTTTTACCTTCCGTTATTGCCAACGGGGTAGCATTCGAGGCACATCCACAGAACGTACTGGCACGGTTCGATATAGGGACAAAAGAATTAAAAGGATTCGTAATTCGAGATTTTGGAGGGTTGAGAGTTCATGAACGTTCCGTAATCGAGTCAACACCTCTCGAGTCCCTTGATGGCGTAATAGCTCCCGGCCACTCGATCATCGCAGACACGCTAGAGGACGTATACACGCGTTTATATCATACGCTCATACACAACCATCTTCAGCAGCTTATACGTGTTTTAAAACTCCATTACAACGGGATTGGATGGGCGATTGTGAAAAGCGTCTTGGAAAAGCAGATTCCTATCGGACATGAGTTACGGAAACTCTGGTTAGACCCAAAGACGGAGACATTACCAGGAAAATGTTTCATGAGGATGAGGTTTCAAGGAATGTATCGGACCGTAAGCCAGGCTCTTTGTTTCTTGTATGGCGAAGGAGCAACTGACATTACACTCCATAGCATTTGCATGCGCCCTTTCCTAACTTGATACATTATAAAGGTCTTGAAGAAACATGAATGAAATATTAATTAGGTAGAGATGGCATGATATTGGACTTTGTTATACTGCAACAAGACCATGTTATTCGTTTTGAACCGGGCGACATGAAAGGGCGACGTGAGGTGATTGAAAGCGCTCGGTCACTCGCTGAAAAAGCTCAGTTCAAGGCGTGAGAAGATTTAGCCAAATTGAATGGTGATCTTGACCTTCATAAAGCTGAAAGTGAGCGTGACTCGCCGCGTTTCCTCCATATCCTCAACTATCGTGTGTACAGCGAGTCCTCCGGCTTTTTACTATCATCACATACACCATAGCACTCAGTGGACAATGCAAAAATATCACAAAGATTCCTTGCTTTAGCCTCAGTACCTTGAAGAAACTCCGAAGTACCTCTATCACCGTTATTGGGCTTTAACTCCGCAAACGGGTCTGGAAAGTGGTGGAGGCAATCAACACACTTGGCAAATTCCTCAGCAACACAACCAAATTTGGAGACGTTGTTCCTGAGGACTGATCCTTGGTCCAGCTGCAACCAGATTAAATCAACTTTGGTATGTCTATTCCATCAATTCCCTCTGACATGACTGCCTTACATGTCTCTGGGCTGATATAAAATAATTGCACAGCAAACATAACCATTGGTGGCGGCATCAACATTCAATCATTTGTGTACCATGCAGATAATATTATTGTGAAATTTATATGTCAGTAAATTTTTTTGAAAATGTTTCTCAACATGTCACCCTAATGTTTGGTTTTATATACCAGTGTCCGACAAGGACTCAGTGTCTTGACAAATTACACAATGTCGTCATATCAACTTTGAACGGGAGGTGACGGAGCACAATCTCAAAATCATAAAGGCATCAATAACCATGATTGACAAATTCCATAGCGACGTTACAAAATTCTGGAGTCAAAAACAGCAGCATGTCATTGGGCATGTTTTCTACTCGCCTCCTGTCACCTTCGGAGTTGGACCCAAATGATATACTGAGGATTGGGCTTTAATCCAGCTCGATCGCAGTAAGATTAACTGGGCCAATTTCAGAGGCAATGTGATTGACTTAGGTATGTTTCCAGTAATTTTCATTAAATTCGTCGTTGACATATGTGCCTAGGGACGGAAATTGCGCCGAGAGAATGATGTATCTGAAGAAAGACAAAGCAGATCAAGAGAAGCGTAGCGATAAAAAGAATCGTCCTGGCGATAACACGGATCAGTCTGATGATTCAAAAGATGACCCCAACGATGCAAAGGGTTACCCCGACGACTGCCTTTTCCAAATTCAAGGTGTCGTCCCTGCCGGACAATTGATTTGCCCCCAAATGCACGACGTGAACGGGCGAGGCATGCCTGTTCCTGTTGAAAAATGGTTGCGCAACAAATACGACTGTTGGCCGTGGCACAGGACTCGAATCGTTCGTGCGCTACACCCATCCGGACGGCACCGAGGAAACATCGATGGAACTAGCGGTGTACGGATACAACAAATTCTCTGCATTTTCCGAATGTGGTGATTCCGGCGCCGTTATCGTCGACGGCTTGGGACGTGTCGCGGCCCTCCTGACTGGCGGAACCGGGCTACTCAAGTCAACCGATATTACTTATGGTACTCCCTTCGGTTGGCTTTTGGAGCGTATTCAGGCCAAGTTCCCCGGCCTTGATATCTACACCGGTTCCAAGGCCTGAGTTCCGTTGCTGCAAATGGGGCCACGCGCGCGCCTCAGATCTTCTTCGTCGCTCTCTTGTCCTTTCGCTCCTTCCGCTCCTTTGTCAATTCGCTCCTTGGTCATTTCACTTCAGTCTTCTAAATCTCGTTTTATTGGAATTACGATATAATCACTAGTTAGATAGTAGATAACACGCGTCACGACGCGTAACATGTAACCTGGGGCGCCGGGCAAAAGACTGACGTCTTTTGACCGTTGCATCCCAGTGCACGTTCAACATGTTTGTCTCCTCTCCCTTTAATTTTCCTTTAATTTTCTTCCTTCATTATATTACCCTTAGTTTCGTCTTTTGTATTTAACTGATGTTTTTTTTTCTATTCAAATCAAAAACGTCTTTTCCCCTCAGACTGATCTATTATCAGGTCGGCGCATCAGCCAGCGAGCGACAATTTACACTGCCGAGTGAAAATCCAGTGGAGTGTTCTCCATGATTTGTGTCTCTCCTGTTTGTATTATCGTTGTATCTCTCACATGTGATGCATGATACATGATGTGCGTTATAATGCGCAAAAACATTCCGAATTCATCAAAAGAAATACAATATTTCATAAAAACGATAGAGAAAAAAAAAATAGCAAAGTGAACAAAATAATGTCTTTCGTCATCACTACTATAACTACTACTGTCCTCTTCCTTTACGAGACCGATTATTCCTCGAATTATTATTATTTCCGTGAGCATTGTTTCCCTGTCTCTGATAATTATCCTCAGCACTCCGCTCGATAATTTCGGGATTGGAATCCAGCCTGTCACGCAATGAAGGTCGAGCATTAACATGAGTGGTAGCGTTTGTAGCCTGAGGCGCTGTTGCAGACGTCTTCGACGAAGATGGCATATCTTGTCCGACACGATCGCGTAAAGTTGGGCTTCGTCTTGATTGAGTATTATTTACGGTTCCGGGGTTGGATAGTCGATCAAGAAGTGACGAGGGTCGCACGTTCGGTTTTGGGGGAAGTCCGTGAATAGGTCTTGAACCAGCACCAGCACCAGCACCAACAGAATCTCCACTAGACTGTTCTGATCGTTGAGCGTGTTTGCCTGACCTTCTTCGGGTATGAGAATTAGGATTGCCCGATCCTGATGGAAAAGTCACGTTGTTACTCTCTACCCCTATAGATCCCGATGGTAGAACACCAATTGACATCGAAGTCGAAATGTCAGGCTTTAGGGTATTGTCAACCATCATACCATCCGCGTCTGCGACCCCAGCGAAAGCAACATCAGGACGGCCGTCCATCTGCGCGTCACCTTTTGGATCATGTACAGCCACAGGGACAGGTGGTCCCTCAATGTCTCTGAATCGAGAGTTCGGTCGTTGGCGTGGTCGCTGACCTTCTTCTTTCAAACTAGCAGTTCGCTAAGCAAAAGGCATGATAATGAGGAAAGAAGTTCAAAAAACGCCGGAGGAAAGCACCTACATCAACAACTGTAGGTGGTAGCTGCGGCGGCGGAGAGAGACCAGGAGAATAACGAGAAGCCTGACTGGTTTCACCAACTAATGGCCGATATGACTAAACCCGATTTATGTGAAATTAAATTAAGCAGAAGCTAAAGCTAAAGCTAAAGCTGAGCAAACCTCGCCAACACTGTTATTATTACTCGCTCTCTTAGCATCTTGTTGCGGCGGAAGTGGCAGCCTATCACGACGACCTTGTTCATCAGGTCGATACGAGTCCCCAAAGCGCGGTTTCAGAGGTATGGTATTGGGTCCAGAAAGACCGGGAGGTGGTGCAGCAGGCCGGTTAGAATGAAAAGTGTCATACCGCGCGTTATTAACTGATGGCGCATAACGGTCCTGTCAAGAAGAGGAAGAATAGTGAGGATGGTGAAAATGGTATGTAGCAAGACCGGAAGCACCTCTCCGTTATCGCGAGGACCTTCGTCACGACGACCGCGAATAGGTTGGCGGGATTTATTATCGGCGATGGGAAGAGGTGGAGCGCCTCCGCGCGAGTCAGATATGCTGTCATTAGTAGATGGTCCATCAATTGATTGTCTATAGTAATGCGCATCACGACGATGAGAATCAGACTCCATGGCACGAGGTCCTGTTGGTAGGTCGAGTCGACCGCCCATCCTATCTCTATCAGGTCCTCTGGGGGGTCGTTCAGGATAAAAGTCATCCTTTAAACGCATATCAGAAGAAGGGTCAGGTCTGTAACTATCCATCTCTCTTCTGGGATGCATATTATCTCGGCGCCGTGGTCCTACTGGTGCTGACCGAGGTCCATCAATCTGAGGCTGGGAGCGCCTAGCAATGTGATCTTCCAACAAAAGATCAAAAGAATGATCACGATCCAGCTGAACAGGCATACCGTTGTCACGAGCATCGCGGGAATCTAACTGGTCAGGTAAAGCTCGACGAGCAGAGGCTGAATCTGGATCATCCGTTGTCTTTTGACGCTTTGTGTCATAGCTTCTTTCTAATTCGCGCCTTTGATTTTCCTCTCGTTCCATATATTTCGCGGATGGGATCAAAATCGGTTCCATGTGTGGTGGCCTATCTCTCGGTGGTGCAGCGTATTGTCTCGTCTTGCCTGCTTTGTTCGGCGCAGCCCATTCGGTAGGATGAGACTGAGAAGGTGGCTGTCCATGATGATCAAGAGTCCGAGGCGGCGACTTGGAAGATCTCAAACGTTTAGGTGGCCTATGAGGAGGAGAAAGATTACGTGCTCCTAAAAGAAAGAAGGATGCATGAATATAACAAGACCGACGATATATGAAGAAACGAGGAAGGGATGAAAGATGGGAGAGAATGAACAATCCATTATCGTCCGAATACATGCGGCATTACGATGCAGAGAATGTAGAGAAGACAGTCCAGTAGCAGGTTCCTCGACAATGTCTGTCAAACACTGCCATGGCCTTCTTCATCATATCGAAACAGGAACAGAAAGTGGTCGTGTGATATGTCAGGGTGGGAGGGGATAACGTACGGTTTGTCTCGGAGTTCGGTAATATATACCGATCATCGCGCTGAGGAGACGGTGCTCTTTTATACTGAGGCGCTGATGAAGAGTTGTGAGAGCCTGTGGGTGGTAGTACTGCCGTACGATAGTGTGGAGATGATCCCATTCGGTCATTACCGTCTCTATTTTCATACGGACCAGATACCGAATCGGGCCTAAGTTCTTTGGGTCTTGTCTCTTTCGAAGATGATACTCTGTCTCTGTCAGAGTCTTTTCCTCGAGCTCTGTGACTACCTTCATATCTGTTTCTTCCTGGGGAAGGCGATCTGGGACGCTCAATCTCAGCACCTCGTCTGATCGACGGTGGTTCACGACTAAGCGATCTGTCATCGTAGGATCTTGCGTGTTGTGCGTATCCGGGAATATCTCTGTCTCTATCTCTGCCTCTGTCGTCGTCACGACGCAAGCTAGAATGAGATGGAGGAAATGCAGGAGATCGTGTTCTCTGGTAACGTTGGGGATCGCCGCCACGTTCAGGACGTGACACGAAATAGTCGTCTTTGGGTGGAGAATAGTGACGATCGTTATAGCTGAGGTTGGGCGACAGAGCTCTTCCAGATGATGGCTCAATTCGAGATGAACGACCTCTTCTGACATCATCATATCCTGGAGAACGTCTCCCAGCTGGGTAATAAGAGGAACGGGGTGGTGATGGTGGTGGTGGCGCGTGTCCAGTCGCTTCTCTGCGATCCCAAGTGCGTTCGCCTGTCTTAGAGTTATAATAATACGGATCATTTGATCCATCTCGAGCAATACACATTTCCCAATCAGGCGCTAGTTGTGAATCTCTGTCAGGGGAATAGTGACGGCTACCTGCCCGTCTTGGACTCGCATGACGGCGACTATCGCGGTCGCGGTCACGGTCGCGCAAAGGAGCCATCGTGCTAGCAGATGTTATAGAAGGATGAGAAGGTCGAACATACGGCACATGTAAGGAAGCTGAAACAGGTTTTGGAGGCAATCCGTGTGTTCCTGGGGGTGGTAAGATGCTTGCCTGAGAAGCTGGACGAGCTGATTCACTAAATGATGTAGAGCGACGTCTATCACGAAAAGAAGATTCTTCTCGATTTTTACCGTTTACGAAATGTCCATCTGAATTTGTTCCGTTCGAAATATTTCCGTTATTTTTTATGTCGGTGGTGGCTGTTTGACGGGGAGAAGCAGAAGTTGACAATGCAGAACGTGGAGGAGATGGTGAACGTTCATTAAGCAAAGCTTTATCCGAGACGACTCTTTGGCGAGCTTGTTGTTTAGTAGGTCGAGCTGATTTTGCTTCGCCTGTCGACACGCCACCCAAGTTAGTCCTGGTCTGATACGCTTGAAGTTCACCCATGTCGTCGTCATCGCCTCCGAGAGAAACAACATCCGTGTCTTTGTCTTCGCCAGCCATCTCGGACTTGTCGTTTCCATTGAGTGTTTGACCCGGACCGGACGCCAGAGCGAGTAAAGACTCGGCACCAGACAGTGTGGCTGCATCCTTCCGCGGTACGAACGTTATCACTAAAACCATCGTCAGCGTCGTGCCTAATTATATTTACGAACATGTACCTTCATCGTCTTCATTCGCACCCCAATCAAGTACATCCTCGCTGTCCATCGCAGTCGAAAGGAAAGGAGTTCAAGAGGGTGACAGGTAGGATTAGTTGCACTTTCAAGCTCCGACACCATGGCAATTCTTGTGTAGACCGGAGTCCTCCTTGTCTCACCCGACTTCCTTTTTTTGAACAAAACAATGAGAAAAAATATATTATAACCTTATCAAAATTGATATCTATACACCCCCTTTCTTACGTACGAAACACCCTCACCCCTCCTTTTATGTATATATACGCACACGACGTACGCGTGTTTAATGATAATTACGATTAAGCCAGCCAGGTATAAAGACCCACAAAAATAAAAATAAAAAGTTTGCAAATCATTCCATATTACATTTCTTTCATTTTAATTACGTTGAGTGAAAATTCGTGCTTGTTCACATGCTCATAGACGTGAAATTTCAAGCGCATCAACACGATGGCACAGCTTCCGCGGACCGCCACCTCGAACCATCGTCACCTGCAGGGAAGAAGCTTGCTTCGAGTATTCCAATTATATCGGTTTCTCAATATCAGCTATTCATGCTCCAACTTCTCACAGACCTGAGTAGATAACACAGGGCGTAAAGTTTGACATGAAGCAGTGTATAATATAAGCAGCTACGTGTAACTTGTAGGAGTTGAGGCCCGATATATATGGATACAGGATTGTAATGACCGACGATGTTGAATGTCGACAGATGCAAGTATGAGATAAAAAGAAGATAAGAGATTATGGATTCAAGATACCACCCTTTAATCGTGGACGATGCCAGAAGGCTTTTTGATGGTCGCAATGTCCGCGCCAGGCAGTGGCCATTTCATGGCAAACTCGCGGACTTCTTGTCTGAGCTCCTTCACAGCTTTGGCACCTGCACCATCGTCGCTGGTGGCTGCTTTCAAGAAGTCTTTCAGGAGCTTGCTTCCGGCTTCTTTCTGAAGAGTGAGAGAAACCTGGACGGCACGATGTAAGAAACCGGCGACAACTTTCATATCTTCTTCTGTGAGATTTCGTGAAGTTAATGCCGATGTTCCAATACGGATTCCACCCGGAACTTGCGCAGAAGCTAATTTAAGAAAAGAACAAAATGTCATTGTCGCGCGCTTATGTTGATCAAACCATGAATGGCTTACCATCACCAGACACGGCGTTTTCTAATTGTTACGTTAGCCAAACTCCCACAACATGTTAACATTGGAAATACAGTCACTTACTGTTGATTGTGATATGAAGGAGATCGCAAATCTTCTCAACCTTGCTACCAGTTAAGCGCATTGGGCGGAGATCCCATAATATCAAATGGTTATCAGTCCCACTGGTCTGAAGTTTGTATCCATATTTAACCAATTCTTCGGCAAGGGCTTTGGCATTTGCAATAACTTGCTTCGCATAGGCTTTGAAACTGGGATCGGCTACTTGCTTGAGTGCTGTAGCTACAGCTGCGATTGTCTGGGAGTAAATGGGGATCAGGGTGATAAGGAACTATCGAAGGTGAAACTAACGTTATTATGAGGTCCTCCCTGGCAAGCAGGGAAGACGGCATCATTAACTCGCTTCTCCAAATCATCAGCCTGGGAACCCTCTTTCCTGAAGAAAATCAAACCGGCACGAGGTCCACGAAGAGTCTTGTGCCTATGAAAACGGTCAGCCAATACATTACAATGCGGAAATATTAAACCAACGTTGTAGTTGTCACAACATCACAGAAGTCGAATGCGTTGTTAAGTTCGCCAGCGGCGATCAGACCGCTGGTATGGGCAATATCTGCCATTAAGTATGCGCCTTGTTCATCGGCTATATTCCTTAGAGCTTGGTAGTCCCAGTCTCTGGGATAAGCAGAGGCACCACAAATCAAGAGTCTAGGTTTAAAAAGACGGGCTTGAGATGCCAAGTGAGCGTAATCCACAAGCTGGGTCTTAGAATCCAACCCATAAGGCAGCGATTGGAAGTATATCGATGACGCCGTCATCTTCTTCTTGGCCGTCTACACACGAAAAGACAATAATTCAGAACAAATAACCAATTTGATACTAAAGAAACTTACATAGTATCCGTGGGTTAAATGTCCCCCATCAGGAAGACCAAGACCCATCAGACGATCCTGCGGCTGAATCAAAGCCGTGAGAGCGGCAAAACTAGCGGGAAAGAACTAAACACAAGGCACATCCGAACAAATCGTGGACCTACTTGGCAGTCTAAAGAGAGAACAATCTGTATTCTACACGTGGCAAAACAGTGAAGCAGATAACAAAACTCACACTCCCAGAGTACGGTTGAACGTTGACACCCCACTTTGCTGCGTCAAGGCCAAAAGCTTCAAGAGCACGCTTACGACAAAGAACTTCAAGCTCGTCAATATATTCGTTTCCTCCATAATAACGAGCTCCAGGAGACCCTCGGAGTACTTGTTGGTCAGAATCGAACCATTGGCTTGCATAGTTGCAACGCTTGTCAAGTTCTTTTCACGGCTTCTTAGTCAGAATGAGATAAAGACGAGTCGTTGAACATATACCTCCGATGCAATCAGTTCTAGACCAGTAAACTGTCGCCATGTCTCTTTATCAATGATGTTCTGTATTTCGGGATCTGCTTCCGCCAAGGGCGTGTACAGAATCTTGTTCTGAGACACCGTCAGGTCCCCGTTTCTCAGCCAGGATGACTACTTACGAAATTCTGGGTCGAAGCAGTGGCCATTGTCCTTCTAAATGATACCGAGGAAAGAGAACGAACAAAGTGGGGAGACAAAAGTCGTTGCATTGGCGCTAGTTTGGGCTAAAAAATTGAGTATTGATTGTGACTCGGTGATGACTCGGTGACATAAAAAGGCGCTCATTTAGCGGAGACGGAGATCTTTATTCCTTCAGTGTCGTCCACGAATCATGTATTTGGGTTTGAAAAAATTAGTTGCGCCACATTGAATAAATAATTACGGGTATAATCTGAAACTTGAAACATATTTTTCTTCTGCATAAGTATTCTGGTAGATCACAATAGGTGTGAACGTTTAGGCGCCTGAAGCGGGCGCTATATCCTCCGCGGTATGTTCAAATTCGAACTGGAGCTAGATGATGATCCGGCTGTTTTGAACATAATAAACCAATCGGTAAAGGATGCGGAATCTTCTGATACAAAACAAGAATCCTCTGTGTCCTTCAACGTATCTTCAATTTCAGACCTAGCACGTCACAAAAATGCTTTCTTTGGTCTTCGCGTACTAATCATTGAATTATTCAGGTTTCCACTATTCCTCCTGCAATATCTTATTCGCCTCTTAGAATATCAGTAACCTCTCGCGATTCTCATAAGAATGACCAATCCATAACATTACTTCGACGAGATCTTTTTGACGCACGGTTTCAACTTAGTTCTGAAGATTCTTTGACATCGTCTGGACAAAACCATTCCGAGGCTGGCGGTCCTAATGACACGATAACGTTTGTAGACGCGCCCTCCGATCTCATTGCTGGAGTATATGAAGGCGGGTTAAAAACCTGGGAATGTAGTCTTGATCTAGCAGGGTATCTTGCTACCCTGGAACTCGGCTTAGACACCTCCAACAGCGATTTTGCTATTCTAGAGGTAAATTGTTCTGAAAATAGGAGTATTAGCATGCTAATATTTCGGTAGATTGGTTGTGGTACTGCTATTCCGTCATTATACTGTTTGAAGCGTTTATTCAGCAAGCCTCCTCTTTCGAGTGGTCGGACAATAATCCATCTCCAAGATTACAATTTCGTTGTTTTAAAGCTAGTCAGTATCATTATCGTCGGATATACTCATTTTCTGACCTTACTTCAGGTAACCTTCTATAACGTAATTTTAGCGTGGTGTACGTTCTGGTCGTAATCGTTCTTCCACTCATGACTGATCGGCTGGTAGACGCATCCGCTGCATCGGAAAAATATCGTGAGACTCTGGATAAAGACGAAGAATTCCACACGGACGCAGCTCAACTCACTACCGAGCCTGGAGAACTCCCACTAACTTCGAAATTAATCTCGGCTTTCCAGACCTCGCTTGATGAGTATCGTATCGATATCAAATTCTTAGCGGGGTCGTGGCAGGACACAAATAAATGGATATCAGAAACGGGAACCACATATTCTCTCGTCCTCTCATCAGAGACTATCTATCGGATATCTAGCTTGCCGAGTCTTATCGCCCTTTTACGAAACGCCGTCTCCCAAAAGTCAGAAGCCGATATCAGCAAAACTTCAACTTCACATACGACGTCGTTATGTCTGATAGCCGCGAAGGTCATTTATTTTGGTGTGGGCGGAGGGATTGAGAGCTTTGTCGAAGCAATTGAAAATGAAGGTGGTCATTCTGATACCGTCTTTGAGACCACGAAGGGGGTTGCTCGAAAGATTATGAAGATCAATTGGTGTTAAATATATATGTATGTATGTACATGTTGTCAATTTGATATTATTCACAGTTATATTTATAATCTAACTTAGCATTGTCATTTAACTTTACGACATATTCTCTCCAGTTTACACCGTATTCTGCCCCCCAAATATCCGCTATCAATTTTTGTGATTCCTCAGTCACATCTTTCCATATACCCTTGTTCCGCGTCGGATTGTCTGGAGAAGACTCCTGTTCAAGGGTGCCATTCTCCTTCGCTAAACTTTCAATTTTGCCAACCGCTGTTTCTTCTTCTTCTTCTTCAAGTTCTTGAGTATGTTGGATTATCGGGACGATCTCCAATCTATCTCCAGCCCATGTTCCACGATTAATCGGACCGCGGTAGTTCAGTGTGGTAGGATGGGGGGACCAGCAAATATATGCCAGGGCAACGTGGCCAAGCGTAATTCTGATTTTGGATTGGGGTGTAATATCATATCCTTCAAAAATCTTCTCGAACTGATCCTGTAAAACGTACAGCTTCTTTGATAAATTTCGAAGGACAAATGTTGTCCCTTTCAGATAAACTTTACAGAGATAACCGATAACAATCTTTTCCATTGGGTTCACCTTGTACGAGCGTCCGTAATAATTATCCGGAAGAGGCAAGTTATCACCGTTGCGGTCAGGCCACTTATACTTGTCACCGTACGACTTGTACTCTTCCTCAGGAATGCTCGACGGCCAGTCATTGTCCTCTTGAGCATCACCCACACAAATAATCCGAGACCCGGCCCAGGTGCTCTTAGCAATGAGACCGTCCCGAATGCGTATAACGTGGTGTTTACCGACATGCCAAAAATGGCGACATGTTAAAGAGAAAGATATGGTATCTTCTAGATCGTCGTTGTAGTCAAGAATAATGTGAATGATTTCGACGGGAAGTTTGTTAAGCGTGAGCGACTGGTTCAAATCAAGCGACTGAGATGTATTTCTATCAGTTTTTAAATCAATGTTTGATCATTGAGCGAAATGAAAGATCCTTGTTACCGATCAGCCTCAGAGGATTCAAGCCTGAGCTTGAATAGAATCTCATTCTCTACCCATTCAATCATGAAGGTGCTACTCGCAGGCCACCTAATCAACGTTTTCAAAGCAGACCCCGCGAACATTGTGAATAAGAAGTCATCTATCTCGGACCACGAATTATATATAACAAAATTTTCATGTTTGTCCAAGCTAAAACTGGTTCATTATTCAAGTTAGTCACGAGAATGAAAACTGATTGTGGCGTTCTGTTTTGCAACTGACATTGTCCAGTTTTGACCCATAATTCGATTTATCACGAATAAAGAAAGAGAGCTGTAGCTGGAAGCAAAAAAAAAACACGATGATATGCCACAATATTGAAGCTGAAGGACGAAGTTCAAGATTTTGGATCGATTAGTTAGTGTTGCCCACGGCTGGCTATGGCTGGCTAGCCAAGCCGTCTGGGTTTAGCCGATGTATTTAGCTCGGCTCGGTTTGAAGCCCGACTCCGAGCCGGCTAGCTGATGAAATTTCGTCTCTAAATTTGGCGGAGTTATTTTGGTTTAACTTGTGAATATAACAGTCATATTTTAGTCTAAGATAGGTCATACTTCAATTCTAAGGTATTTGGCACTGTTTTAAGCCAACTCTGAGCGTTGGATTGGGTGTCAGGTAAAAGTCACATGCGTCACACCAGCGGCTCAAGCTTTGAATTGATCATCGGCTTAAGTAAGCCGAGCCAGCCATTGGGCTCCGGCTTCTTTATTACGGCTTATCTCGGCTAAAACCCGGCTCGGCTACCAGCTTAGCCGCTGCTGAGCTAAGCCATGGGCAACACTACGATTAGTAATTGCCTCGTTCGCCGAAGCGCCCAATCACCACGACATACACAGACACCGTGTCACCACTATTACTAGTACATCCTCATATCTAAGGCTCGTCGCAACAAGCGTGCAGGGCGAACATTGTGATGTTAGCATTGGTGACAAAAATTCATGTACACGACGATGAAAAGAAGCACTGCGGATGGACCGGCTCCTTTGAAAGTTTCACAGTCCACAGTCATCTCAGCAATGTCGTATTGTGCGTCCATAAAGAATCTCTTTTCCGTTGCTCATGAGGCGAGCATGACATCTACATACGATTCGCAGAAGCAAATTGCACGCGTCGTAGTAAGTCATTGTCTTTGCTTTAAGAGTCACTATCCGGGTTTGCAGCCCCGCAAGAAGGCGAGCTTGTCAAAGAATCACGCTCCCATTGTCATGACGGCATGAAGTCTACGCCGAGAAGACAAAGAAAAGTCAGAGTCATAGATGATAGACATCTCCATTGTAATTTGGGGTCATTTTACGATACTCAAACAAAAACACCGAAGTGTAGTTAGTACAGTAGTAAGCATAGTTCTCTAGTAGTAGCAAGCCTGGTAATATTCACAATTATATTTATTATCTCACCCAGTATCGCCATCTGACTTTTTTTAACTCTATGGCATATTCTCTCCAGTTTGCGCCGTATTTCGCCTCCCAAATATCCTGTATCAATTCTTGGAATTCGTCAAACACATTTGTCCACCTGCCCATGTTCCCCGTCGAATTTTCCGGGAAAGAGCCCTGTTTAAGGGTGTCATTCCCCTTTGCCAAATCTTCGATTTTAGCAACCGCTTCTTCTTCTTCTTCTTTTTTAAGTTCTCGAATGTGCTCGGCTATCGGAACCATCTCCAGTCTATCTCCGGCCCATGTTCCACGGTGAATCGGGCCAGTGTAGTCCATCATAGACGGATGGGAGGACCAGCAAATATATGCAAGAGCAACGTGGCCAAGCGTAATTTTCATTAAGGATTGGGGTGTTATATCACATCCTTCAAAAATCTTTTTCAACTGATCCTGTGCAACGTACAGTTTTTTCGATAAATTTCGAAGGACATATGTGTTCCCTAAGCGATAATATCGACAACAGTAATCCATGACGATTTTTTCCACGGGGTTTACCAACCACGAGCGTCCGTAATAATTGCGCGGAAGGGGCCAGCAATCATCGTTGCGGTCGGGCCAATCGTGCATCTGATCATACGACTTGTACTCTTCCTCGGGAATGCTAGGTGGCCAGTCACCGTCCTCTTGAGCATCACCTACGCAAATAATCCGAGACCCGGCCCAGGTTTTCTTAGCGATGAGACCGTCCCGAATGCGTATAACGTGGTGTTTGCCAATATGCCAAAAATGGCGACATGTCAAGGAAAAACATACGACATCTTCTAGATTTTCATTGAAGTCGAGAATATCATGAATAATTTCGATAGGAAGTTTCTCAAGGGTGAGCGACTGAGATGTTGCTCTATCAATTTTAAAATCACTGTTTCATTATCGGGAGATTTGAAAGATTCTCATTACCGATCGATCTCAGCGGATTGGAGCCTAGTAAATAAAACCTTTTTCTCTACCCAGCGAAGCATGTGGGCGCTGCTTGCGGGCCACCTGATTAACATCTTCAGGGTAGACCCCGCTGACCTCTCAAAAAGAAGTCGTCTAGTTCAGACCGCGAGTCATATATCGTATATTTTTCATGTTTGTCCAAGTTGAAACTGCTTATATTATTAGTCAATGTGATAAAGCTAATTGTGATGTTTTGTCTTGCAACTGACATTGTCCAGAATTGGCGTGGCATACCTAATGGTAACGAGGAGCCCACGGATAGAGAAAGATTAAAGAGAGTCGTGGATGGAAGTTATTTTTTTCTTTTTAGAAATACAATGATATGCCACAGAATCGGAAGATGAGGTTCAAGATTTTGTATCGATTAATGCCTCGCGGTCGCAGTAGCCCATGGAAAAAGACAGGGTGCTGGCCGCTGTACACGCGACGCGGTCTGGCTAGCGCTTATTTCGCCGAAGCGCTCAATCATTGCGCGGAAGTAGGCTTACGTCACATGATCTCGGCCAAACGCGTGTCGGCTCTCGGGCTTTGGACACCGCGTGTGCCGCGTCGCGTCATGTCACAAAACATGCGCACAGTCCAAGCACAGTCCACAATCACCACCTTGACTCTCGTCCAGGCTGAGCAAATAACTTGACCTCAATCCGGTTGTCCAAACCTTTGACCCTACAAATATGAGTGGTAGCGAAAGCTATCGAGGTTCATCTTCTGAAGGCATGTCTTCAAACACCCAATACTCTAATTCTACGCCTTTTAAATCCAATTCACGCTCAGGTCCAAGGCTCTCGGCAACGAAGGAACGACAGCTTTTAGATAACCCGGCAGTTGATCCCCAATTCGCTGAACACTTCTTCGTCGCCCTGGATACAATTCCAACCGTGGAAGATGATTCTATTGCTCAGCTAATCACGATTATTTCTTCCGCTCATGGAGAGAAAAATATCTATAACGAACTTGTTCAAATACTCGATAAGATTGCTCGACTCGTCTGCACCATTGGCTATTCCTCGTCGTCGCCGACCACACTGCCGCTTCACTTCTTGTGTTCTTATACCCAAGGACCTTCATCAAAGAATAAACAACAAACTCATCATATCGCACCTGATATTCTTGTTTTCCCACCTCTAACGGTCTCCCAAAAGTTTTTGCAAAAGGCGGAGTCAAAGAATGATGATCCTTCAAGCTTTTCTTTGCGTTGCCCCTGGGCGGTGCTGGAATCCATAATTGAGGGCAAACCGAAGAAGAAATGGGATCATAAACAGACCATGGATTACCTAGAGATACTCTTGCAACATCGGCCTGACAAGACAAGTGCGCTCGGTCTGTCTTGTAACCAGTTCGGGTACCGTTTTTATTATGTAGATGCCTGCACGCAGAAAACATCAATCGTGTTTCCATGGAAGGATGGCTTGACGCCGCTCGTTCACTATGTTTATTCTTTGCATAAAATATTTACCGACAACATTCAGCGGGACACGTCTATTCAGCTGCATGATATTACTTGGAAAAACAGTTACAGTTCCGCGATATGGGGGATCTCTTTCAAAGGAGAAGAATACAAAATACGGTCTATATTCGAACGAAAGGGACTCGGAAGAAGAACCTGGATAGCTGTGGGATCAGTCAACAATTCAGACAAGGCCGTAGAAGATGTCAGATCAAAGACGACTAGTATCCGGGTTGTGAAGGATATGTGGAGAGATAATTCAAGGAGATACGAAGAAGGAGTCTTCTTCAGCGCATTCACGAGAAAGGATTCGTTCCTGGTATAGTTCGGCCAATCGCTGAAGGATCGTTCAATTTGAGCACTAAAAATCGGACTAAGCACCGATTGATAATGGGAAGCACCGGTCTTAGGTTGAGTGCTTGTAAAAGCGTTCTTGAATTTTTGAAAATAATGTATGATGCAATAGAAGGTATGCACGTTTTCCTGGATTATTCCTTTCGCTGTTGCTTCATATTTTTTTAGCTCACGAAAGAGCGGTTGAACGCGGTGTTCTGCACCGAGATGTCAGCTGGTACAATGTGCTGTGCAGACCTCAGCATTATATCGGACACAAAAACGTCGTGGACCATCCAAACATAGGAACTATCTTGTATGTGTTCGAGATTCTCGATTGTTTACTCGTTGTTCTAATTCTCTATATACAGAGCTGAACCGGACCCCCAGCCTCTTTGTTTATTGACCGACTTCGATAACGCGGCCCTTCTACAAGACGATAAAGGTCCTGGCGAGGGGACCAAAAGAACAGTGCGTACATTATTTTTTTTTAGCTCTTCAACAACTTAACCAAATATATTTCGCAGGGAACACCGATGTTCATGGCATGTGAGCTCGCATACAAAAAAATTGGTTTCAGAATTTTGCGCATTGCAAGTCATTCGAGCCCACCCATCGCCCCTTCTCAATTTCATCTGGAAGGAGAAGTCCTCAATAAATATATCAATACTTACAAAAGAGAACGATATGAAGAGTATAACGCACTATTGACATCGGTTGTTGCTGGGCATATGCCAGAAGTCGATCCATTTGCTGCCGGTAATCCCGTTCCTGCCCATCAGCCACACCATGATGTGGAATCTATGTATTGGATAATGTTATGGTTCCTTGCGAAAGCATGGCCTACGGGAACTGAACCATATCCAGACTCCGAAGATGGTGACACGGACTACCAAAAAGACATATTACGGACTGTTTACTCTCGCATGATGCCAAATCACATGGCTCGTTCGGTAATAAAGCTCGTTCCATGTCCGGAGGCCGAATGGAAAGTATCATTGCATCCCGCTTTTCAATCTCTAGCAAAAATGTTGTCTGACATGGGAAGCTATATTTGTATGTGTTGGTCGCGGTTTCCAGACATGCCCTTTTGGCATTCCCACGAGGTGTTCAAACGGCTTTTACTCAAGGAAATAGTACGAATGTCAGAAGACGGAACGCCGATTCCAATTCAAGGACCTAAACCTCCATTTTCCAAAACCTCTTCCGGATCCTCTAGTATGTCGACTGGCAAGTTAGGTAGAGGGACAATGACCACACGGCATGAAAACCCATTAACCCCAAGTGGATCTCGATCACAAGTAGGCGAATCTGCTCAATCCAGACAATCTCGGAAAACAACGAAACGGGCTCGGTCAAATTCCGTATCCGCCAATTCAGGAGGTCTAGCTAAAAAACAACGCTCAGACCACGGATCCGTAGCCCATGTTCCCACTGAGATTTGTAAAGATGATTTTGTTTCTGTTTGCCTCCAGAATATTGAAGAGGATGATACAGCCTGGTTTGCTTTATAATTTCAGCTTCATTTGAGTTTTGCCAACGCACATTGTAAATCACATTGTAGTATACATATATGTATGCATGTATTACTTTGATGCTTGACCTGTAGGAAGTTTAATCTCTCTCTTAGTAGTTGAACAGACGACTAAGAGAGAGGTGACTCGCTTTGTAGTACCCGATAATGGGCGTGACGTTACGCCCCCATTTCTAACATGACCATCCTTCAGGAATAATAAAATAAGACAACAGTGAATATCAACATGTATCTAAAACAGTCTAATAAGGCCACGATTTACAAACTTCAAGTTTTATAAATTGGTCACTGAGGCATTGATACGATTCCCTAGGAGTCTGTTTTTGTGTCTTAGCGCTCAACTTATAGTATCCCGATTTAAATTTTATTCGCACACAAAGGATATAGAACCAAATTATTATTAACATAAATAAATTGTGTAATATTTGTGATACATGCATTTTTAAGACATGTGGCAAGTCTACTCTCAACTTTCAGGTGAAAGTGTTCTTCTATATGGCGAAAGTCAGCGCAGAAACATTTACATATAACTAAAAAAAGGCTACCAATTGAAATGAATTCTCTTCCCAAAATGTCGCTCGCGGGTCCTCATAAATTTTTGATGAATTCACCGTCTACATTCCCAAGTGATATCAAAAGCAAATCGAAAACCCAGACGGGAGTCCATCCAACCGCGTCTATGAATAAACCGCTTATGGTTAGTCCTGACAGTGATTTCCTTCCTGCTCCACGGTAACTTTTGGATCGCTTTTTCACTTTCCTCGACGTTTGTTCAAGGACCGAACGTTCGGTGGATTGTTTTGTTAATTCGTTTGATTTGGAATCAAATGCGGACATGACGATGCGCAGGTTTCTGATTATGGAAGAGCAATGGGCACTGAAATCGAAAACAAGAGGCTTTGGTTTTGCGTTGGGAGACGAAGGAGGAGGAGGTCTATAAAGGTGCGTTATTAAATATATTCAGAGATCATGGACCAAAAACAAGTACACTTGGGGTCCCTAGCGTCCATACATTGTGGACCTAGCCTGTGAACGTAAAAACCTCCGGTCCAATTGCGGATTTACAAGTTCGCGCCTTCCATCAGGATAAAAGCTGAAGGAAGAATTATCATTTCGTCTCCGACTGACAATGCCAGTGCATTCAATAGTGAGCATGAAATCGTCCCCTATACTGAGACGAGTATTGAAAGTGAGTTCGATAGCGACGACGCTACTCGTTAGATATTGACTTCGGTAACATTGGTGGAAGGGAAACTGTTGAGCGAATGAAAATTCGACATTCAAGTCTGAAGAGACATCTTATTGAGCTGCCGTATGTCATTGATTCCTTCTTTGCAGACGCCCGTATCACATTTGATTTAGACGAAAACCTTTGACCAAGAGGCTCTTCGCTATGCCCCCGGTTCTTGACCTGGGCCAATTAGTGAACGTCGCTCTGCCTTTGTGAGACGAACCGTATTCCATCGCGCGCTGAGACTCAAATGCAAATATCCACTCTGATTAGTGCTGATCACCAATTGTGTATTTGGCGTGCATTGTGACGGACCTTTGAATACTTCCACGAGCCCGCCTTATTCTTTGGTAATATCCAATATACAGTTATCCCATTTATCCGCTAGATCCATTTGAATACATTTCAAGATTCTATTCATTCCAACGTCTCCGTCAAAAACCCACTCAAAACTTCAATATACCTCTCGCGCTCTTCCCAGAAAGGCATATGACTAGACCCTTCGAAACGAACCCACTTGCACTTGTTTATGTTGTAAAAAACGGAGCGCAAACGTAATCTTGCGCGATATCATCACGTCCGTTTACAACAAGCGTTATCGCTTTGACGTTATGGAGTCTGCCGATGCTGGTCCAATCGTCGAGAAGCCTTTTGATGCCAATCATAAGCACATTAAATACTTAAGAAATATAACCGAGTACATACGATGAGCTTGTGACGGAAGTATCGCCATCTGGACCAAAAATAGCCTCGAAGGTTTCGGTGTATTCTGCTGGCAACGGCTTTACAGTGCATCCATGCTTGGCATGGAACACCTTCAGCGCTTCGTAGTACCTCGCTGGATCCTTCATCCCAATTTTTATACCTTCTACAACATCTGCGGGAAATTTTTCCAGAAGTTGCATCGTGGATTTCCCCCACAAAGCGGTTGACGGCAGGGTATTCGCAAGAACCAAACGTTTGAGACCGGGGTTCTGCTTTTGAATAGCGTATTCGACACTGACGCAGCCTCCCCACGAATGACCGTAAACATTGAATGAATCTTCAATGCCGAAATAGCGGATGAGATTATCCAACTCGTCCACAAATAGCTCTATAACCCAGAACTCGGAGGGTTTCTCTCTCAGATGAGTCGATCGTCCATTCCCTAGTTGATCGTAAAATATGACGGGAATCGAAGCAACCTTGACAGCGTCTGCGTGCGGAAAGAGGTAATTGCAAATAAGACCAGGTCCGCCATGAACAATTATGAGAGGATCCTGAGTACGGCCTTCCAGAGTACCGTACAGCTTGTAATACGTCTGGAACTTTTCACCCTGGTAGGTGAAAGGAATGTGCCCTTCTATGTACGTGCCAAATGCGTCTTCTTTAGTGATCATTTGTACCATCTTGCTGTTGCGGTAATTGAGGTCGAGATCGATGGCTTTTTATCGTACGTATCGGGCATTGTCTCCCTGTCGGTTTCAGAGAGCGGCCAATATTCTAGTTGTTGGACCTGTCGGAACTCGAATTCGGATATTATATGCCGACTAATGCCGGTGAGCGCTTGTGCAGTTTGAGGCCATGTCGTCACCTTCCGAACTCTCCGTTGTAAATCGTGTTGGCGTATTGGAAACAGAGTATGAAAACAACTAAACAAAAAGAACCAAACTAATCCAGAACATGGTCATACGGTTATGCATACCATAGACCGCCCAATTACGTTTGGCAAAAAGGGTTCGGGTTGAACGGTATGAAGCAGTTTTTTTTTGGTCTCTTGTTTAAAATTTCCTTTTCAGAAATTTGTCGGAGAGGCATGAATCTTCACAGTTTGACATTGTACTTTGCAGTAAGTAGTAGGTTGCTTAATGCTGCAGCTGGGCTGTGGGGCTGTAACGGCCCGATGTCCGTGACTTGTGTAATCCACTTTTGCATTGCTCGCCGCAGGCTTTGACGTCAGGACATGTAGACGGACAATATACGCTCAAGTCGCAGTTTAATCTGGCGTTTCAAAAAGTGAACAAATTTGAGCCAGGCCGTTGAATGTTGCGGCTTCTGAATACCACCGAATCGCCGCGTGCACCTTACTGCCACGTTCTTCTACGGAACAAAGTTTACTTTAACACTTTATAATCGAATATTGAATAACCAAGACTTTTTCAGACAGATACAACTCAACCGGAACCAGGCTTTGATTCTTGTTGAAAAACCAATTCATCGGCATTATGGATCATCCTGTATTAAAGATCAAACTAAGGACAATAATATGTGTTTATCCGCCATCATATCTCTAGTGAGAGAGGGAAGCTGGGAGTGAAGTCATACAAGCCAGGGACGTTTGGGTAGGCCTTGTGCAGACATGCGAAGTCTCAAACTTTATCCGTGCCAACAACGGTTTCGCGTTTGGTCCAGGTCGAAGATGCGACAGGCAGGTCAGTCTCGGCTAAACATTGACGTTCTCCCCGCCGATCTTCACCCTTCTTTACCTATTGTTGCAACCACAGCAACTAACAGCCATGAAACACATCTGTCAAATTGATGGTAAATCTTCGCAATCAAACCAGGCAAAAAATTAGATTTCAACGCAATGAAGGCCTATCTTCCGCACCGTGTAAAAACAACGTCGGTGAGTGTGATGCAGCTACACTCCTCGTGCGCACTCAATATCCAATGCTATTCGCCTTGTTTTTGTTAGCCAGGACAAAGGCAGTGATGTGCCATGTGGCCGGTTTGGTTCTGCACTGCATCGGAGTGACTCCGCGTGACAAAACGTGTTGGAAATGCTACCGTCACCTTCGGATTGGTTCGAAACTGTACGCCGATTTCTGCGTTCCGATCTCTGTCCTGTTTCGCAGGTCAAAGCGTTGAAGCTCTTCAGATTTTGCTTTACGTAGGTGTTAAAGCTTTTCGTTTGAAATTGCAACAAGTGAACAATATATCCAACATGATACATTTGTATCTTGGGACTCCGGAGGTGTCATCCCTTGGAGGCTTGGACTAAATCCACCCCGCGGTACATATTTCTCGACCCATCGAGGAGTGATCCGCATCTGCTCTAGATGACATGCAGTATCCTAGAATCCAAATAACCTCGTGGTATCCAAGAAAGCCTCAGAGGCTCGGCCTATAGGAGCGGTATGTCTTCTGGAGCACTTGCCCTGATCACTGATGCCCGCGGCCGGCGTCACGTCTCGTGATGTGGGTTCTGCTCAAGTGATCTATCTCATCAAAAAATGCACAACGACAAATGGAGTAATTAGGTCCGCAGATTTCTTCCAATGGTTCCGGAAATTATCTCAGCGGCATATGTAGCATGGGGCAAGATTTATAGCCATCTATCACAATAATTGTTCATCTCGGATTTCCGCAACTGACGTTTTTATGATAGCAAATTGTACCTAATCCGGTTCATCATGGTCTCCGACGATGTCAAGTGCCCACGATCTAAATATACCCTCCACTCTGCCGATCCTTTAACCTTATTTCATTTTTTATATAAACCATATAAACTTGGACCTTTCAGCAGGATTTCCATGTCGATACCTAGTCTTGCAAACGTTAGTGTTACTACTGTACTACCACTTGCGGATTCCTCACTCCGGGAAGCTTCAACTTCTTACGCTGCATCCCTAATCCAAGGTCATTTTCAAATCTATTATTGATTCAACTCAATTTTGATTCTCATATCTAGCTTCTATCGGCGCACTTTTGATGTGGGATGTCATAATTACATATGACCAAGAAATTGATTTGATTTGGAGGTCAACATAGTTTCCACGATTGTCATTCCTTTTTTCAAATCTGTTTCAGAACTCCACGCTCTGTGGTTAATTATTTCTTTTTTATTATTCGATACCTAGCCATAAGCATATCAATGTAAGCGAATATGCTTTTTTACAAATTTCAGCAACTGACGAACATTCATATAGAACATCAATCATCATAAGCAAAAGTAGCTTCACGACAAAAGATAACGTTTGTATTATCTATACGTGGTTTTCTACAATGGCGACCTGCTTATTGATAAGCAGCATGGATGCATTCCTTGTCTATCGAGGTATGCATCATGGTTTTACAGATATCCTTGCTCTCAGCAAATTCAGCGTTCGCTTTTTACGAAAGGGACCGAAAAGTTCTAGCTGGTTTAATCACTCTCTGGCTACTGAATAACGGAATACTCTTCGGCCTTTCTCTCGCGTTTTGTTTGAAATCACCACTTGTCAACGCCGATACGATTTTTACCCATAATGTCTTCGGAGAATGCATCGCTGTAAATCTTCCTAGGTTTACTCATGATTTTTGGTGAGAATCTTGCAGTGTTAAAACGTGTCATCATCATTAAATCAATATATTAGGATATCGGAGATAATTTTCCAAATTGTTCTTTTCTTCGTAGTTTTCGTAAGGTAGCAGTTTCCACATTTTCATCTTAGGCCTTGAACTGAAAGCACCGGAGGTTTATTAGGGTTACGGCTGCATCATGGAAAGAAATGGGGATATTCAGTCTTTATCACATTTTTGTTCGAGATGAGCTTTGGGCGTTTCTCCATTTGTCCGGTAAGACACTCAGCCGTGTGCTATCTGACTGAATTCATTACTAAACACTAAACAGTGGCCTTTGTCATGTCCGCCGTTCAAACCCACTTAATTGGTCTTGCAATAATCCAGTATGTTGACCAACCGGTATCTTTAATCTCACACTGACAAGACACGCTGGGTTCTCAGATCAGCTATCGTCTTCGTAGGCTTAATAGTGAGATTTTTATAAACATCATTCCAAAACTTGAAGAACTGACAATATCTAGGGAAGCCGCCTAACCCTTAACTTAAGGAATTTAAAAAACTGTACTCACACTGGCAGTGAGCCCACAACCTATACAGAATGGGATATCGAGCTCTCGAGTTATCCTCTCGGACTTTCACGACTTAATTTGCTAGAAGCAGAATGATGTGGTGCAGGCATGGACACATTGAACTTTCACAACGAACATTGCAAAAACATTCATAATTTATTAGAATATATATTCGGATGCAATTTGTAGCGTAGGACTCTTTTGTTACTTTAGCTGATAATCTTAATTCATTTTACTACGAATCCAGTCTTGTTGATGTCTGTCACGGTTATCAGAATGAATCGTATATGCACCTCTTAATCTCCGATACATGAGGAGCAATTCGGATAATTATGCTTTCGTATGAAATATAAAACTAGCTGAATTACAGTTCTTTATATAGCGACAAAGTTGCTAATGTGTCCAAGGAACGAGGCTAAACCGATTTTACAGGTATAGTAACTGTTAGGCAAACATGAGTAAATCTACGCAAAATTAGAAGTTGAAAGCAAGTTAGAAGAAAAACTTATCAGGAAAGAAAGGCAAGAGTCAAAGATCAATCTGATTCAATCATGCATATGCAGTCCATGAACCGGACTTCTCGGACAATTCCCGATTCTCAATTCACATCATTTCGGATTAACTTTGCTGAAGTATGTAGCGGGCAGACCTTGCGGAAGATGTAAGGTAGGGATGAATGTCAATGAACTGAACGACTCCACTTCGCGTAATGTAATGATTTCATATACCAAGCGCAAAGCGCTTAACCGTGGAGGCTGGATCCGTATTTTTAGACGGATGGGCCCCTTCATTATGCGAAATCCAAATCTGAACAACAAAGAAACGTCGCATATGCGTGATATTGAGGTGGAGCTCAGAATTTCGTCGTGGAAACCTATCTTGTTCGTATTTGGCTGAAGCTTAGCCTTTAACACAACAGCTAAGGGCTCTTTACACTTGCCTTCTATCTTGTGCTGGCCTTCTTACAGCCCTTTTCAGATTGCACGCCAAAGAAGGTTTAAAAAACCCGCGCTGGAAGTATGATATGAAATTCCAGTGTTGTCTTGGACGACTCTCAATTCAGACAATCCTACCATATTGAATATTCAAATGCCTATCATGTTTCCGGAATCTGAGCGCTCATAATCTTGCATCCTAGTTGGCTATAAATTAAGCAGCTTCATTATGATCACGGTCTCTCAAATTTGACTAGCTGCATGAACGTGAATCGGGACCTTGCTGTCTCCCCCGTCTTTGCGGAGTCTTACCCTTCGTATTATCTAGGCCAAGGTCGTCTCCTGTAGAATCACTACATAATCAATCAGTTATTGATGTCTTATCAGCTTCGGTCGCTAGCCTTTTGATATGGGATACGATAATAACTTATGATCAAGAGGTCGAACTAATCTGGAAGTAAGCGTTGCTATTATCCACAACATCCATTAGACAGTTGATATTCCATTCGATGATTGGGTTTTTAGATCTCAACACTGTGTTGTAAATTATCTCTTCTTTATGATTCGGTATTTATCTTTGATCATATCAATGTAAATATATGTTCATCCTTCTCTTGCGCGATTTGAGTCACTGACCGGTGGTTGTCTAGATCGACTGTTATAATGACACAAAGCCACTTTCAACGAGAAAATATTTGTCGTGTCTATACATACCTTCTTTCGTTAGGCAGCGTGATTTTGATAAGTTGCGTTGACGTCCTACTCGTTTATCGGGGTACGTTTACTGTTTAGACTAATCTTTTTGACATACTATCTTTACCTTAGTAAATTGAGTCTTCGCTTTTTACGAGAGAAACCGAAAAGTTTTAATCGGACTAGTCATTCTCTGGGTTTTGAATAGCGCAGCCTTCCTGGGTTTCTCAATCATATATTCCATGAAGTTTCCGGTCGCTCACTCCGCTGTCTTTGTACAAGGCGTTATTGGAGAATGCCGTATGGCAGGCGTTCCCGTCTTCGAACGTGACATATGGTAGTACTTGCAGACCTCTGCCCGAATTCTGATCAATTCTTAATCTTTCAGGATATCTGAGTTAATTTTCCACAGTATCCTTCTCACATTGGTCATAGTAAGGTACCGTGTTTCATATACTTACATATCTGTTATGGAACTGAAAGTACTACCGAGGTTCATCAAGTTAACCATTGCTTCCTGGAGAGTACTGGGTATATCGTACATTTGTTACATTTTTATTCGAGACGGATTTTGGGTTTTCATCCATCTTTTTGGTTAGTACAATGTTGGAAAATTGAACACAGTTTGACGTCCCTTAAAGTGGTTTTTGTCGCTTCCTTCCTTCAAACCACTGGTCTAATGATAATGATGTGTGTACCAGTAACTTGCATGTAGCCCTGTTCCTCTAAAGTACTAACGAGAAGCTCCACAGTCCGGCCGTTGTACTTGTTGGAATGACAGTAAGATTTAAAATATTCACCGATCATCATTGACGCAACTCTTACTAACCATAATCATAACAACTAAAGGGAAGTCGTCTAACTCTCAACTTGAGGAGTTTAAGAAATAGCTCGGATACCGACTCACCTAATTATATTCACTGGATGGGCAGAAAAATATTATTTGATACTATAAGCGAACCTAATAGTGTTATGTAAATAGAAAAACAAGTACTGGCTAATAATGATTCGAAATCAGGACTGCTCATTGATGATTGGACCTGACGCAGACAGTGGTCGGCTTACAAGGAATAAAAGGCCGTGAAAAAAAATTAACGATACCTGGCTGAATCAATGAAATTGAAGCTCTCGCGTAAAAAAAAAAAAACACTCCATGTTTCGATAGGACCTCCATTTGTTCTGCCGTGAAGACGCCTGCCAAGGCCGATGTAATGGTCTCACCTCACCGGCACTTCTAATACTCTCTCGGAATACCCTATAATTGGCGGGCATCAGCTGGCGGTTCTATTTTAGTACAGCTGCCGCAAGCCTAAATTAGTTGATTTAGTATCCCATCATAGTTACTCTCAGTCACTTGAAGCATATGAAGACTCATCCGCAAAGCGAAATTTAGACTAGTATATTATAAATTCGAGCAGCGCAACAAACGTATTTCAACAACGTCAACATGACCTCCAGGCTCCTTACTACATAATTTAGTGTATTTTTGGTCACTCGTCAATATTTTCACTGGCTGTCCTTATGTAGCGTTACGGCATAATTGCGTGATTGTTGAGTAATCTCCATGTTTGAGTAAGATAATTACTAAAAAATGCGGATACTTGCACCACCAAAGCACCTTGAAACCATAACCAATCATCTCAGGACAACGGGGTTTCCGAGCGCTCACAATATCCTTCCGAACCTTGTTCTTTTATAAATTGATTCTTCATACTTTCAGCTGGCCTGTTCCACTGGCAGCAGCCAGAATGAACTCAACCGTCCCATTCCAAGTCTCGGAGCCATATGTTTCGTATTACCAAGGTCATTTGAGATTACCGCCGATTAGCTGACAGTTGTTGATTTTACTTGCTAGCTCCCGCTGCCGTTCTTTTGATATGGGATACTTTGATCACCTATGATCAGGAAGTCCAGCTAGTTTGGAAGTTAGTTTATCATCTGATTCATGATATGCTGACCTTACTAGGAGTACCATTTTTCAGAGCTCAACGCGGCACCGTTAACTACCTCTTCTTTATCATCCGATACTTAACTCTCGTCTCAGCGATGTAAGTAAATAAATACATCTTTTTTTCAGTTCATAAATTAATGAATATTTCTCTAGAATGAGAGTTATTGTAGCCCAGAGCATAGTTATTACGGAAGATACTTGTCACTTCTATATGTTGTTTCTCGTAACGTGTAACACCCTGTTAATGGTCAGCATGGATGCATTATTGATCTATCGAAGTGTGTCTCATAACTTGTGCCTTGTCGATACCTTTTTCTCACTCCAAAATTCAGTCTTTGCCTTCTACGAAAGAAGTCGAAGAATGTTAGCCGGTCTAGTCTTTCTGTGGCTCTCGAATGCTGTGATACTTCTAGTTTTTTCAATTTTGTTTTGCATCGGATCTCCAATTTTCTTTACCCCGTTTTTTGTAAGTGGAAATATCTTTGGGGAATGCGTCAAATCCGACCATTATGCCCACTCATATGATACCTTGTGAGTATCATGCATTCACACGTACATATACATGATCGGTTCTGATTAAACCACATGCACCAAGGATATCTGAAATAATATTTCATTTCATTCTTTTCTTTCTGATCGTAGGAAGGTAATGTATTCATGCCTCTCATCTGCTCGTTGAACTCAGGTTGACATGATCATAGATTTATAAGACTAGCAATTATTGCCTGGAAAACAACGGGAATACCTGTTCTTTATTATATTTTCGTCAGGGATGGGCTCTGGGTGTTACTTCATCTTTGTGGTGAGACTATATACAGACCTCAGGAATAACAGGCTGACTGGTATTACCGACAGTGGTTTTCGTCATTTCCTTCATTCGGGTAAACAAAACCAGTGTGACAACACTCCAGTATGTTAGCCTGAAAGTCCTTCGTTCATATATTTGGGAACTAACTTGATTCAGGACACTCATAGATTTAATGGGGATCACAGTAAGCCTGATCAAAAGTATTGCTCGCATCGTCAATGATGTAACTCTGACGACTTATAGGGAAGCCGCTTGATACTCAACTTAAGGAGTCTGAGAAATAATTCCAATAGCGACCCAAGCGGGAATATACACTGGTTAGGCAACAAAATACGGCTCAGTACCCTTACTGAGTCAGTTGACAATGACAATATTGCATCCCAGAGTGACGAGCTCGTCCCGTAGAAGCAAGGCTACGGCAAAAAAACTCCTTCAAAAAAAACTCCTCTCAATCAATCGCGACGGAAATGTAAAGGCTTTTTCGGTAAAAAACGATAGAGCGCATCAATGGACAAGCATAAAATACTCATATCATATGTATATGCTCGAGAGACGAGCCAATTTTGTTGTAGCATTTGATTTATCGGTTTTATATGTATTCACTCATAATTCAATCTGCATTGAAGTTTATGACAGCATTTTTCCAAATTTGAGATATATCCGGGGGTTGCCGTTTCAGGTCCGGCAACCGGCCCCACAAGCCAGTTCAAGCTCCGTAGCACCCGTGCCGCGTGCAGTGCACGCTAACATCGACTTCAACCAACAAACACTCAAAATAACAACGCATGTGATGGTTTCACCTGGCGACGCTTTCCCACTATCAATGTCCACCTACTCGAACCATAACCATTCAGGTCAGACTGGATTATCAACATCAGGACTGATCTCTTCAGTGTCGACATGGAAGCTCCCTCCGATATTCAAAAGACTACACAAGTTCCAACAAATGGTGCGTATTTGTTTCTCGTTTCTTTGCTTATTCTATGATGTTCTCAGGTTTTGATAGTTTTCATTGTTGATGTTGTAGGACTACGAAATGGCGGCGTGGCAGCTGACTTATCTTTGTGTTGCACCAAGAAAGGTGTAAGTGCGGGGATCCCAGTCGCATTGATTCGTAGTAGCTTATGCCAATATATATTAGGTATAAGCTTCTTTATTTCCATAAGCGTATGTTCTGTGTTCTGAGTATGTTATCTCTCACGTTTTTCGTTTTAACGTCCGTGTTATTCAGAGACCAAAAACACATGGGCAAGAGACGACCCCGCTATTCTCGTTCTCATCATTGGATGCATAGTTTGCAAGTCTTTTTCTTCCCATCATATAGCCACGCGCTAATTCTCTTCTTTGTCTTAACTAGTCGTTTCCGTCCTATGGTCAATAGTGTATACCCTTTCCCCTAACGATGCCCTGACATTAATCCTAACAATGGTCTGCCGAGATTTTCTACTATCAAGCTTCTTCGTTGCAACATTGCTATACTTCTTTGCGAACATTCTTTTTCGAATACCAGCAGCAAGGGCGGAAACACTAGGAGCGAGACGCTCTGGCTCAGCGGCAGCGGAGGAGGGGTACCAGGCTCTTCCGAATCAAACTACGTCGAATACGCATACGCATTTGATATAGCTATTAATGCATTCTTCCCATGCTTTCTTACTCTTGGTGTTGTGCAGCTTTTGTTGATTGCAGTGATCACACGAAGCTATTGGGTGTGCCTGTTCCTTGGGAACACGATATACCTCGTTGCGTAAGTTGACTTGCCACATTTAAAAAGGACCATCATAGTCGAGTACTAAAGCACCTCTATCCTCTTATTCGCTAGATTTGGTCAATACATAATAGGAGTGTATTTCGGCCTGTCAAGTCTTCCTTTCCTGTACCGAACGGAAGCAATACTCTTCCTGCTACTTCCACTCATCTGTGTCTACGCGTTAACCCTGTCAGGTATAAACATTCCTAAAATATTCTTGGAGAAGTATTTTGGGTAGGAGATTGGTAATTGATTATTCACGATGTCCGCCCGATACCGCAGGTCTTTATCGCAACGGCCAGTGACAGCTACCTCAATAGCAACCAAAAGGACTGAGCACACGATCTGGTGTGGGAAGGTCAGATTGGAGTAACTTATACTCGTAACTCGCTTATTTACGTTTAATCTGGGACTGAATAGCGTATCTGATAAAGGTGTTTCTCTTATATGATTAGAAAGTCATACACCCTATTTGCTGTAGTTTTGTAATTACCTCGTCTTATTGGCTCGTAATGAATCATACCCCATCACGACCAGCTTCACACGGTACTGGTACCCACTAAAAACACGCAATTTCACAATAATCACGATATCTCGCACCTTTCTCTTCTTTTTCTTTTCACACATTCTTTCACTATCCCCCTGTCAAGTTTTTAATCAAAGTGCAAGTGCGAAGTAGACACGAGCGTGAAAAGTAGAGCTGAGGTTATGTAATCCAGATTGAATGAATACTCTTATCAGATAAACCACACGTACGATCTTTCTATCATCATCTCTTATTACCAACCCCCACTCTTCTCTCTCTCTTTAGCTGTTCAGAAAATGCCCATTTCTCAAAAACTTCTCGAAGAGGCTTTGAAGAACGCCATTCCCGTATCACATCTGGATATAGCGGATCAATCCAGTGGATGTGGCGAGAGTTATGCTGTACTCATCGTTAGTGAGGTACGTCAGCGGTTCACAAAACACTTTGCTCTTCAAAAAAAGGGCTATCCTGACTGTTACCTTCTGTCAGGCCTTCGAAGGAAAGACAACATTGGCCCGACATCGAATGAGTATGTAGATTCCATCGTCAACGGTCTTTTTTCTTGCTAACGTGAAAAATTCTAGTCAATGAACTTCTCAAAACGCAGATCGCCCAGATGCACGCGTTTTCGCAGGTGAACAAAAAATCGGACCACAATTATATGATCTAAACCAACTTTTGATGGATTGTTTCTTCCATTAGAAAACACTAACCCCAAAGCAATACGCTGCTGAGTTGGAAAAAGCTCGTAGTGCCAATTAAATTGAATTTGAATTTGAATTTGAATTCCGTACTATTAACTACATGTTTTCATTGGAATACTAGTACTTCCATACATCGATGAAAACGTGACTAAGAAACAGAAAAACACGGCAAAACAAGAAGATTACATTATACAATAATAATAACAACAACAACAAGTGAACAACAGTATAACAAAGCGACAGCGGGAGATAACAAAAACAAAAAATTAAGAATGAATAGATCTGGAAGCCCTGATTAATTTGAGACGCGCCAGTTCTTCGAGGAGCTCTGCCCGTTCTCGAAGTAGGGCTAAAGTGTATTGGGTAGGATACAGGTATTTGTTTGAGTTGTGAATTTTGGGAGGTTTAGGAGGTGATGGTGGTGAAAAAGGCTAATTGCGAAATGTCGGCATCATTGAAGCTAGCTGAATAGAATGTGAAACATACTTTTGAAAAACGCCTTTGTCTGGATTCAAATTCCCGTATTTCTTCCAACTCAGAGACTCTTTTCAATAGTCCTTCATGTCGAACGCCAGCACCAGATTGAGTTGCCCCAGGGATACTGTGACTTTCTAAGGAATAACTGAACAAGCTTTGAGTTACCTCTTTCTTGTTCTCACCTGAGTCATCGCGTATACCCCCATTGAAGAAAAACTCGGGAAACTCGAGCTGGTGGGTGCATTTGGGCGTTGAAGGTGGCGATGGCGATGGTTGATGTGCGGTTGGCGTAACCGAACCGTTGGAGATAGAAGTAGGGGCTGTTTCTGACTCTTCGTAGCTTGAGTCAACCGTGTTAGAACTAGTGTTCGCTCGTGACAAGGGTCGAATGGCTGCTCGAGCTTCTTCTTCAGCTTTGTTCCTATCTTCGTTATCGGAAGGTCTTGGAAGCGTAAGCTTTTCATAACCCAATTGGCACAAGACCTGTCCTACAAAGATAAGTTCATCCAACTCTCCAGCAGCTAGCCTCTTCGGATCAATCTCTGATAACCCGATGTCCTTTTCCAAAATATCATCTTCCAGTACTCCCAATAGTATCTTCATCATCTCTATTTTTGACTTTTGAGCGGTTGAGGTACGAATTTCTGACGGAATAGGAAGACGGTCTCGGAGAATGGATTCTAAGATTGCAAGGAGAAATGATGGAGTCAGGTCGTATGGCGTCTCAATGACAAGTGGTAAACAGAGCTGCTTGAGAAGATCATTCACATCGTCAACTAGATGTTCTATAAATAAAAAAACTCTGAGGATGAATCGCCCATATTTTCCTATAAGATCAGGATAAAAAACCATACCAATAAAAGTTCCATCCATTCTGAATCCCGCGAACCTCAATTATCTAATTTGATATACAGAATTATGGCCTTTTTCAAAGTACTCCCACTAATGAGAATATACATGTAAAAATATGTGGACGGAAAGGCGAAAACACGAAAAAAGAGTTTGGCACAAGCGGTCCGCGTCCAAACGGGTCTGGGCTTCCATCACTTCGAACTTATTGTGACATGTGTGACGTTTCTGCATTTTTGTTTCCGCCTTTTTCCTTCTTGTCAATCTTTTTTATACATACTTCCTCGAAGTCTGGTTGAAACAACTGGGATCCTCACTTCTTCTAAAGATTTTCCAGCATGACGCAATCCGATGATTTCGTTATAATCTCTAGTCGGTTCATAATCATCCTATATACCAGTCAAATCATATCATTGTTGCTAATATATGTATTCTTTTCATTTTACATTTCTTCCAGAAATCCCTCCTAATAATTCTGTGATTTTCAAATCTTACTCAAAACAGTCTCAGCTTTCGTGAGAATAATATCGGTGGGAGCAGCCTCAATGAAAACCTCTTTCACTTTGCTGTCTTCGACGATTAAGGCATATCGCTGAACAATGTCATCCACACGTCGGTCAGGAAACGCCAACCTTGAATTCTGGAAATGTTCTCACCTTAGATCGTGGTGCTCCCAAAGGGCAGTCCCGTCGAACACTAGTCCGACATGTGTTGAAAATGTACATTGATCATCGGCAATGAAATGAATAGCTATAACAAATGGATGTCAAGCAAATTCTATCCTTTCTGTACAAGGTAACGTACGAGTTCCATTAGGCGCTAATTTCTCCTTCCATGCTTTGGTGACAAAAACGTCGTTGACGGCGATAACATAGATCCCGGCGATGCCTTTGCTGGCAAATTCCGAGTACAGCTTGATATACTCGGGTATCTGAGCAGAACAGGGTGTAGTGAAAGCACCCGGAACACCAAGCTACAATGCAAAATCCTCCTTTGTCAATTCTGCGATATCCCGATCGGTGACAATCATCGGGTGGTACGTACGATGATGTTCTTTCCAGGTAGGTTGGCCAGTGAAAATGTCTGATCAGGATCGTTCTCTTTGACTGCAACATCAGGAATAGATGAACCAGGCTAAACAAAAGTACAGGATGTGTGAAATGTTGTGTAGCGTGCGTGTGTGTGTTTTTCAGCTCAAATTCTTAGCCAGAAGAGCAACAGACTTATTATATACCTTGATCTGCAGGGTAGTCGACAAAGCTGCGGCTGCCGCATGAGCTGCTGCCGCCGCTGTGGCGGTGGCGGATGAAACGATGGAGGTCATAGTTACAATAGATGGAGGATGAAGATAACAATGAATGGATTATGAGAATTGGACTTTCGATTACCCATGGGGCAGGGCCCACTTGCCACTGGGTGGGAACCGCGGTGATCATTGATTCTGTCACAGAAAGACGTCATCAGGTTTGCCGCGTCCACAGGACACCACACGACTTTGACAGGCGGGACAGCTCATACAAGGTTTTGGTGCCACGGCTGGACATTTCTCATGATGGAAAACAGACAAAAGAATGTCCTTCGCTACAGTCACCTTAAGGCAGCTGTGTATCTTGTTGGAAATTCCTTCCCTCTCGGCTAACAAATCGCCCGATCAGGGGCGCAGAGCCGCAGACCGCAGGACAGCTCGGAGAAACCGCCTTGAACAGACTCAAATTCACATGGAATGGGATTCCGGTAAGGATTCCGATATCCAGTCTCCGATTCCCTGATTCATCTTTAAAAGTCACTGTAATTAAAGGGCTCTTCTAATTCGAAAGATAATCATTAAATTATATCGTAAATTTACTGTACGTTTGAGGAGGTTTGAAGTGTTATTATAGGACGCGAAGGCTCTTTAAAGCTTCTTAGATTAAGTATTAGACGACCCCCCTCATATTTCGACGACCTCGTTAGACGTGATAAAACAGATGAAAATGAAATCCTACCGCAATTCCCACAAAGACAACGGCCGTCCTAAACAAAATATTCTAGTCAATACCCCGTCGAAGATAAGATCACAAGATTAGTGACACACTGTATTATTGCTAGACTAACGGGTTTCGTTTGAAGAGCGAAAACAATAAAGGTTACTATTAGTTATGAATTTTCTTCAGGACTTCAATCAATATCAAGAGGTAAATGGTAATCTCACCGTTAATGAGAGCAAAAGCCCACAACCCATCTCTAATAAAAATATAACAAAGTGTAGACATGCCCATTATCTTCCAAGAAGCGATCGTTAACACGATAGACCTGCTGAATTATAGCCAAGAGCAAAAAACGCATGGATGAAACGTGAATTACCTCACTGATATCAGAAATAGAAGGAAAGATTGAAAAAGCATCTCGGATATCCTAGTTGATAATTTATATTCACTCAGAGATCGGCGTACGTATTGGACAAGGACTTACCAGGCGTCATGTACAAAATGAGGGAAATGTACTGCGATACATTTTCCAAGAACTCCTCGTACAAATATAGCCTTGGAAAAAACAACTGGCGATTTGAGGGTGAACAAAATTGAGAAAAGCACAGATGCTGTGCTTTTCAACATCCAGAGAATTCCTAAACCAACTAGAATTCTCCGGTCTCTTCCGTAAAAAGCAAAGGCTGATTGAAGTGATTGATTTATAATATAAAATTTGCAAAACATAACCATGAAAACATACCACGATACGCAAGTAGCGCATCCATGCTACATACCACTATAAAACCGCCTATCGAACAATACCAGGTATATAGCCGGCAAACGATATCTCCCGTCTTGAAGCGAGATTGACTAATGACGATGGATATCCTAAGAATGAGGGCTCATCAGCTTATACATAAGACATATGGAAACTACTACTACTAACACCGATACACTCAAAGCTAGGTATCGGATGATAAAGAAGAAATAGTTGACAATACTGATTCGAGTTCTAAAACAAGCATGTATGAGTCTTGAGTTTCTTCACCTGAGACACAATTTAATCGAATACGGACTTCCAAATAGCCTCCATTTCTTGACCGAAAGTAAGCATGATGTCCCATATAAAAAGTGCACAAACAGCAGCTGATTTTGAAAATATCAACGAGTTAATAGTTTGAAATAATTTGAAATAACCTTGGAACAATGAGACAGTGAACGAATCTCGGGCTTCTAGAACTAAAAAGCTTTCTGACGGTAGCACTGTAGTAAAGTTATCGAGACGTATCATCGACAGGTCTTTGAAGAGCCGCAAATACGAAGATAACATGCTCGTTTATATAGGTATACCAAAAAGCCCTTGGCTCAGTTAGACTGTGCAGGCGAAACCAACGGCAATCTAGAAGGGATTCAGGTACGCTCGGATAAAGTGCCCTTCATAACAACTACTGGTCATTTGCCAGCGAGCATGCTGCCACCATCGACTAGCTTTTGTTGGTAACCGCTTATGAGCGCGTGGACCATGACAGGATTGAGCCGACTTTGCAAGTGATGTTTTAGAATACAGCCTGGCGAGGCAATCGAGACGATCGTTCATGTTGGGAAAAGGAGACTATCCGTACGCAAAATATCGGGTATCAAACGTATAATTGTTGGATTTGGGCCAATTATCCGTAGAATAGGTGCTCCCCCAAATGCATTTGATGTTCTCAGTTCACCAGGTTTCAGATACGAAGTACCTCAACTAACACGCGTGCTGGTCGACAAGCTTTCCGGAAACTTGATGTCAAAATCGTGATGCAGTACTGATGTCAAGTCCACTTTTTGAGTTTTCAGGTTGACGAGGCTATCTAATCATGATTCGCCCGGTGTATAACTAAGAAGCTACAAAGGCTTGTTCAGAAAGTCTCATAACGTTGACATAAATACTGAAGAGAAATAATCCCACAAGGAGTTAGATAAGTCACAAACTAATTGTGTATATTGTGACGGACCTGGCGGACTAGATTCTGGAACTCCAGCCTCCGGAGTATGTAGGCTGTTCAAACAAACTTAGTCGTGTCGCAAGGTACATCTGTCCCGTTCCGTTCTGTCCGTCGTTTGGGTAAAAAGTCCGATCTAGCTGCATTGGGAAATGTGCAAAGGAGTCATTTTGTGAGATTTTGGATGTTCGCCAAGATGGATTCGGAGCGCCCGTTAGTGTCACGCATGTCACAAGTCACAAAACATCATCTCATCGATGGAGCCTGTTTGCTGTTCGCTAGCTCTACACACAATCAGGCCCACAATTTTCACGAGGTTCAGACACAACAACTACGATATGAACTCAGTACTAAGTGTCATTTTCTAGGGAAATAATACAGGAATCTATCGTTATAACTGTACCAATCTTTTTTCTGGTATCAGCGCTTTCAAACGACTCAGCTCGTTTTTCCATACATCCGTGCCTGTAAGCTCTTTATGCTTCATCCTCAGGTGCTGCTCCATGTTGATTCTCCTGGTCACTAGAGAGGTCTCGACATCCGTACATAATGAGCACTTTATCTGCTTAATCTGCTCACGTACGAAAGCAAATTGAGCCTCGGTTTCCACGAGAGGTGCAGACCTATTTTTGAAAGCGTCGTCGTCGAAATGCTCGACGTTCTTGACATCCTGGATAATGTGCGATGAAACCAAATGCTCTAGTGATCGGTCGTTTCGCCAAACCGAAGACTCTGCTCCGCATAACGTGCATGGACCCCTGCTGGGGAAATACCTGTCTAGCCATTCCTGACTCCGAACCGGAGCTCTTTTATGCTTGCTGGGCAAATTTTGTTCCATTCTGCGATATTTTTTGATTGCAGGCACGATGACAAGTGGGGCCTTTTTGGCTGTCCGAGCTCGCTTTTTGGCAGGAAGGATAGGCCGGTATTTTTGCTGGGGTTGATGCACAGGAGGGAGAGAATGGTTTGACGGTGCGGTAACGAAAGCGGCGTTGTGGATGGGCATAATCGGATATAGTGGAGAGGAGAAGGAAGATGATAGGTTCGATGAATGAAAGGCGGTGGGCAAAGTGACATTTGACGGGGCCTGTACTGGACCCCGCATGGGGGTTGGGATAGCCGACGCGGAAGTGAGAAGTGAAGAACTAGAAGGTACAGGGTCCTGAGAATGAGGCATTGTTTGAGAACGATACGAAAAGTTGTATGGAGAAGATAACACGGAATCGTAAGAAGCAGAGGTGGTTGGATAAGGAAAACTATGTGCAGGGGGTACGATGGTGTCTGTCCCGGCAGTGACATGGGTTGTTTTCGGACAAGGGAGCCGAGACTGCCGGATATTGTGCGCAGCCGCTTCAGTACCTCGTACCAAGGTGTTGTGGCGCAGAGGGTGTATGTGCGACCCTCGTTGGTCTAATTCATAACCCAGCTCCTCGTTACCTTGCCTCACGTCGTAATGGGATACGTTGCTACTCAGCGTTCCTGTGTTAATGTGATATGTGTGTAAAGGTGTCCGGGAGTTGGAAAAGATGCCTTTGGAAAGTGGTATGTTTAGTATGTATCTTCGACACGAAAAGTAAAATGAAGTCTCACATTCCCAACTCCCAGTCTGTGCGGTATGGATCTACATACTCGGCATGAGACGTGTTGAGATCTTGCGTGGAGCGTCTAATATTTCATCAATTATCGTAATATTGAAGAAAAATAAAAAATTTACGAGTCCAAGGGTCCGACGTATGGATTATGAATGTACTGAGTTGGTTCGACACACACCGGATGCGAGTACGAACCGGAATCAACACTATAGAGAGTAAAAAAGATTGTTAGACGACACTTTCATAGACAATAAAGAGAGCCCACGTGTCACAAGGCTTATTGAGCACATGTCCGGGCATGTGGAAATACCCGCCAGAGGGACCCATCGATAAGCCACTGGGATCCGAGTCTGACGGCTGGCCATATCCCAGATCCTGACTCAGAGCGTGGTTGGGAGATATCCCTCTCGGAGGTGCATTGGTATATGCATCATCTCTAAAGGTACTCTATTAGCCAAAATTTCTCCGTGCTGAAGATGATAGTGAATCTTACCCGTTGTCCGCCCAATCGACGTGGGTTACGCTGAACGGTAAGGAACTCGGAAGACCCAATTCTTCTATGAATTGTGGCGGGAGGTAAAGGTCGGAACTTGAGCTCATAATGTGGTAAGAGTGCAAAGATGTGAATAGTGCGAGGCGTTTGGAATAATTGCGAGTGTAAAGCGGGGAAAAAGGGGAGGGAGTCTTTTATATGTTTTAGAGGAGAGGAGCGTCGCCCACGGGGAGGCCTGAGCGTGAGTACTAAAAGTGCAGGGTTAATACACTAGTTTAGGTCTGGAGTTCATTTACCTCATGGTGGTCACGATTATCTACACTCAGGAGGGGAGAAGGAACCAAGCAATGTTGTTCATGTCCAAGATGAGGGGTTCGTGTCAATATTGATAAAGAACGTTGCCTGAAGTCCCGGAAGTTGGAGCTTTTGTTCTAAAGAAGCGGAAAGGAGATCCCGACTTTTGAAACTTAAGAACCCAAATCGCATGGGGCTTATTCTCTGAGACCACTTTTGTGAAAAAAAAAGACCATACAGATAGTGCTTCCAAATCGGCCTCAAGTGCCCTTTAAGCTCATCGCAAGCATCAATTGGCACTTCAAACACTTAACTAATCTTAATCCATATGAAATCGTTGATATCAAAAATTCACCACGTTTGGAAGGGAAAAAATCTTTGTCTGCCTTGATAAGGAAAGCGCTTGCGTAGATGAAATGCTGTGCTGCCACTGACCAGCCGTATTACCATCATTGACCAGCCATGGACACGAACAAAATGCGTGTGATATGTACATATTGAATGCAGGGATGAGCTCCGTCCGCCGCATCTTCTAAGGCATATGCATATTGCCACATTGCGTGATTGAGTAAGTACGCGTCATGGTTTCTAGTTGTTACATTGTGCGTATACACGTTTTCGACGCGTTTCGACGGTTCGGTTCTAATGGACAAACTCGAATTCATATAATGGGCTTCAAAATTCTGAATATAGATAATAAGATCTTGGTGAAATTTTATTACCAAAAAGGGGAACTTTCAATAATAAAAGTGAGATTGAACGGATTAGATGATTTTGTTAACGCCGCACACCTTTTTACACAATCCCGAAGCCGAAAAGTCATAAGGGTGAACGAATCTATAAAGGTAATAGGGCGCGCGCACTTTGGAAAGCAGCATGGCTTCTTTAATTTTACCGTGCTATAAACTCCAAAGATAATAACACAACCCGTTTCGTGCTCTCCAGCGAAATTTTCCGAGCGACAGAGCTCTCAATCCCGCTTTTGTTTTGTCCCTGAGTAAAGCGGCGCTGGTCAAGAGAAAGACCTGCGGAGCTTGAAATTGAATTTGCTTTGCCCTGTGGACAAGTACCGCCGACCGCGAATTTGTCACCGTTGTACGCGTACGGTGTCATATCTTGGCCAATCCAGTTTGTCCTCAAAAAGTTTTACAATCCTTACCCGAAAACTCACATATTGTATCCCCCTAACATCTGTCAGCCCATTGAGGGCGCCCCCAACGGTCAACGGCGCCATATGATCAAATGTCGGCCAATCATGTATTCTATCATCTTCAAATTTTCTTGATTTTCAATTATTCTGGCCTAGAATTCCTTTTCATCAGCGGAGAATTACTGTGTTATTTATTATCTGCTTTATTTCGTAAGTGGCTTAATCTTTATCGGTAAAAGCTGCGCATTTGCCTGTCAGGCTGAATCTTTGCGCCAAAAGGAAGAGCATTTCATACAGATCAATCAAAATAGAGCTTAAACGACATTGGTAGCCCAACTAAACCTAAATCCCCGGTTCGGTTATTCAACACCCCTTCTCCGTTTTCATTGGCTACGAGGCAATATAATATGTAATGCATCTCTCTCTGAACGCACAGATGATGTGGTATATATATCATGTCCCCCATGGCTAAGCCAGTAAATCGCGCTCGTATAAATTTTCCTCGATGTACGTTTAGTCCTTTAGTCCAAGCTTGTCGATGATGGCACCAGCTACGAATATGACCGTCATCTCGCCTCTCGCGCACAATCTATTTCTTGAAGCTTCTGGTTCTTTGCCCGTCTCTCTGTTTCAAGGTTGTGTTTATTTGAATCTCATTACTAACGACTTCGTTGGCTGATTCACTCTTAGCTTCAGTTTGTGCGCTTCAGATATGGGATATCGTACTCACTTATGACCAAGAAATCGAGCTTGTCTGGAAGTCGGTGGATTTTCGATATATAGAATCTTGTTTATTGACCTGACGTTATATTTTAGAGTACGAAGTAATGCGGTGAACTATCTATTTTTCATAGTTCGGTATCTGGCTTTGAGTGTATCATTGTAAGCAACCAATGTTATACGCCCGTCCTTCCTCGTCTGGCTAATTCTGGAACCAATTATTACACAAGAACGACAGTTGTCGTGACACAAAGCCGGTTCAAGGCAGAAGACCAAATTTGTGGATTCTATACTTGGTATACTACTATAGCCAATGTCGTACTAGTATGCACCACGGACGTTTTACTGGTTTATCGGGGTAATATTTTATGATGGATCTCTTCAATTTAAACAACTCTAACTATCATTGCTACTTTCAGCGTTTGCATTCTATGAGAGAGACAGAAGAGTGCTAATTGGTTTGGTTGTCCTTTGGGTATCACTAAACCTCGGATCGCTTGTGTTCACACTCTTGATCGTGCTCAAATTACCGGTCACCCATTCTATGTCTTTTTTTATACGTGGGGTACTTGGGGAATGTGTTGCTGTAGGCTTACCTCAGCTTGTTCATGCCGCTTGGTGAGTACTTGAGTGCTCAGGCACATGAGTATTACAATGCGTCATACATATGTACTGAGACTGCTTATCTCAGGATTTTCGAACTGGCCTTTCAAATTTGTCTTGTTACCTTGGTATCGATAAAGTAGTGCGCTTCTCTTCGCTGTTTAAGACTGAAATCTGATTCATTTGTCTCCCAAAGGGTCGTCAGATTGACAATTGCCTCGTGGGCGACAAGCGGTATATGTACCTTCTACTACGTTCTTGTGAGAGATGAGCTTTGGTGCTTTCTCATTATTTTCTGTAAGAATATCATACTCCCCCTCAAGAGTTTAAACCAAATTCATCACTCACTTACAGTGGTCTCCTCATTTCCGCTTTTCAAACCAATCCTTCTGGTATAGCACTTATACAGTATGTCGTACAAAATTTGACACATTTGCCAAGTTACTAACGGGATGTCGATTCACTTAGAACGGCGGTTCTATTACTGGGAACAGCAGTAAGATTTCAATCACATGACGCTTCATTAGAACTCTAACAAGTGCCCGCTCAATATTCACAGGAAGTCGTCTCATACTCAATTTAAGAAACCTCAAGACCGTCTCGTGTGCTCGGAACTCGGACACTTATTTTATCTCGGGAAATCGAATAGAAAGCGAAGTGCTCTTCGGTTCCATACTACCAGACTCTGGAGAGTAAAATATTATATAATTGAAGATTGGAATTTGTTCACAACAACTGGCCCTATTCTCCAAATGGACAAGGAACATCCCAACTATTAATTGCGGTGGACAGATTTCCTCTCGCGACAGTTTTAGAGTTATGACAGAGCGATACGGTGGTCGACGGAACAAGAAATAATAGCGATGCTCAGACCCGGCGGGATGGTGACAGGAGAAAGTATCTCTAAGATGTAGAAACACAAAAGGTGGATCATTTTAAATGCGAAAAGGGAAGAGATTCCTAATATTCCAACATGTCTCGGAATCAATTATTTTGGCCGACCTATATTTACCTCTTCTCTCGTCGTCCCAATGACACAGTGTGGCGCATATTACTCAGTCGTTCCCTTTTCTTCAACTTATATTCTGCTTTTTAATCCAATTTTTATCACCGAAAAAATTGTATCGACTATACATGATAAATTAATTATAATATGAGTTTCACAAGACTAGATGCGATGAACAAAAAAAAATCAAAAGACGATTGTGAGGAAATTTGAGTTCAAGTACAAGACTACAAGACTAAATACAAGGAATAAAAAAAGGGGGGAAACACGTTGTAAATCGAAGACGAATCGTGGAAGAGATAATATTCTGCTGATCAAAGTTTTGCTTAAAACACGACGTTAGGTCGACAAGCGTACGAGGATGTGACCCGGCCCACGCTTCCCTTTTCAGCAAATGACACAGGGGCCGTTCGTTGTCGATGGTGCATCACTGTCAACTTCCCATACTGTAAGATCTATATCCCCGGATGGGACAAACGGGGCTGGGCTGGGCTGGGATTCGGGAAGATTGTGCGAGGCGAGGTCGGAAACGCTCGCGATGTTTCCTTCGCTGTTGCCGGAAGGCGAGGGAAGGATGGTGAAGCTGAGGTTGGTGAGGACGCGGGTAAAATTGTCGAACATTATGGTAGCGGAGAAAGAATATTAGATGTCCGGAGTTTGTATAGTGCACTACCAGTTAAGTAGAAATATGAATTGGAGGATGATTGGCGAGGAAAGTGAGTGTTCGACGAGGAAGGCTTCTGCGCTGAGGATTGGAATGCTTCTGTTCTTCCTATATTTATATGTATTAAGTGTTGCAACGTGTAGAAAAAAAATTAAGATGTACGATACGCTCAAAAACCTTTTTGGAACATACAATAAGGTAGGGTCGCGCTTGATCCGTGCATGGCTCCATAGTGCTCCGGCTATTTTGCAGAGGCATCATAAGGAAGCAGAATCACGCTCACGATCGGCAAGAATGCTATACATATTTCGCATCATTTAGAAACCACAGAGTTGCCATCTAGGAATAAGCATATTTCTGATAGCGTATTTTTCAGGGTCATGCCTTCCGGTAAGATAAGATACGCCGTTAGACTCTTTCTTCTTCTTTTTGGTAAGACTGCTTTAGCTAAAGTGATTAGTGTCGAGCTCCACCTCCGAGTATCTAGGTTATTGAAACCCATTTTTGGACAGGATCTTATAGATGTCAGTC